>OZ002730.1:10469514-11183275 GCA_963924305.1 Polygonum maritimum | reverse complement strand
CCCACAAGCTTAGGGACGCTAGCTAACAGGAAGTAAGGACCAGCTAGAGACTACTTGAGCAAGGACGAGTCCCAAGCAAGTAGGAACGCAAGAAAGGAGTCCTTACTCACTAGCCGACAAGATGACATCACTCGACAATGTTTGATCATCCAAGGACACGTGGAGACCGATCCTGTTGCAGAGTTCATCAACACGTGGCGGCCAATCCTGTAGCGGAGTTCATCATACACAGCTGGATACAGGAAGCTTCCTCATCACCGCCCTACTACGTGGAGGAAGATCCTGTAGCCACGTCCATGAAGGGCATGATCGTCCCAGAGAAAAGACGCCCTTCCCCAAGTCCTATAAATAGCCCCAAGGCATTTATTGTGACGTTAACGCTTTCAGGAATATTCAGAGAGAATCAAAGGAAAGCGACTCACTCAAGAACACGAAGAACTAACTCAAGAACAGTGCTAGAACTTGTGTTAGATCGAGTGAGACTTGTACTCAAATCACAAAAACAGTTTGTAACCGAAAAACCCAAAAAGAAGAGAGAGTTCTGCGAAGTACTGCAGAACGTAGGAATAGAGTCCTTTAGTAGATTGAACTAGCTTAAGTTGTAGGCTTAAAGGAATTCTTTACAAATGAACTTAGGGAAAAGCTAAGTGTCAGAGAACTGTAAAGGCTCGCCAGTACAACTGTAAGAACGTTCAATAGAAAGGAAAGAACTATTCAAAAATCCTCCAAGGAGGTAGAGGTTTACACTCAAGGACTACTTGGTCTTGAGTGGTTCCTCTATAATTCACTGCGTTCATCTATTATCTGTTTAGTACTCAATTTCCGCTGCATTACTCAAGGACGCCCTTACTCCTCGTAGGGACGCCTAACCTAAGGACGCCTTTACCAAAGTAAAGGACGTCCCTCAGTACTAACGATCCAACAATTGGTATCAGAGCGGGCGCTCTAGATTCTTACTGAGTTGCAGGTAAAGATGGACATGGAACCCATTGGAATCTCTTTTGTGAAGCCTCCGCGCCTGACGGACGGCAACTTCAACCGCTGGAAGACAAGGTTTGAGAATTTCTGCAGAAGTCAAAATTATCAATGCTGGAAGGTCATTATGAAGGGAGATCTCAAGGTTCCCGCTGACAAAGCTGATAAAGAGGACGAGTGGGGTCCTGACGAGTTTAAGCTGATGGAAACCAACGCAAAAGCTATTTGCTTCCTTCAAGCGTCCTTATGTGAAAGGGACGCCACTCGAGTTAGCAACTTGCCAACAGCAAAACAACAGTGGGAAGCTCTTGAGAGGTTCCATGTGGGAACCGCTGAAATGAAGGAGGACGTTCAGCTGAAAATTAAGAAGGAGTTCTATGCTTTCAGCATGCTGCCAAATGAAACGGTGAACGACTACTCATACCGTTTTGAAGCCCATGTCACCAAGATGAGGAACTTGGGCATCCCAGAAACAGAAATATCCATGAGGAATAGAGTTCAAGTGGTCATTAATGGTTTGACCGGAGTCTGGAACTTTGATAGGACAACGTTCAAAGAGAATACAGCCAACAAAACTCTAGATATGAAAGAAATCTATGGGAAGCTCAGGCAGTACGAAGAAAGAAGGATCTCTGACATGGCTAAACTTGGACAGAATCCTCAAACTGATCTTGCTTTAGCGTCCACAACACCAGAGTACGCTGAATACCTTCGTCGTCAACAAGAAATCTCCTTAATGGTGGAAGCCAATAAGAATGAGAATCGCGAAAGGATGCGTGTTCAAGCCTTAAAAGAGAAAGAAAGCAAGACTAAGGAACAGCTTGAAGAAGAGGAAGGACTTGTTCTCTTTAACAAAGTTCTACGTTCTTTTGGCAAAAGAAACAAACAACTCAACAAACATAAGATGCCTTACAAGAAGGAGAGTCCCAAGTATACTGAGGCGGAGATGAAAGAACTTACTTGTTATAAATGTAACAAGAAAGGACACTTTGCCAAAAGGTGTACAACGGGAATGTCTGCAAAAGAAATGAAGACAAAAGCTCTCATCGGAGCGTTCGCATCTGCATGGGATAATGGTAGTTCTTCCGATGATGATGATGATGATGAAGAGCCTGATGAGCAAGTAGCGTACATGGCCATGGAGGAAGCCACAGTTGTTGAGGAGGACACTTCGAAATCTGAAAATGAGGTAACCCGTGAGTCTATGATGAGTTCCTTAGAAAATTGTTCTAAATCCAAGCTCATTAAACTTATCGGAAGAATCATGGAAGAAAGTGTTATCATGCAACATAGAATGGATGAACTTGAACTTGAAAATGAAAATATTGTGGTTGAATGTGAAAATTGTAGTTCTATGACCATTCAACTAGAGTCCTCATGTGAAGAAACTAAGTCCCTAAAAACTGAAATCATGTGTCTCAAACTTGAGAACGCTAAGCTTAGGGAAGAAGTGAAAGTGATGGGTAAGCGTCCCATAGTTGAAGAAGTGAGACCAATGGTCTTTGTCCCAGCTAAGAGAGGTCTAAGTTATGAATCTGACACTAAGAACTCTCTTCCTAGTGACTTTGAGGCAAGTAAAACTTCAGAACTTGAACTTGAAAGGGAGAAAACCAAAAATCTTCTTGAAAGAATTAGAGTTCTAGAGAGTGGAGAAGTAGGAAAGGAAGACTACTACACTAACTCCACCAGTCATAAGATTTACAAGAAGATTGCTAAAGGGGACAGTTCAAAAGTTTGTAATCCTCAAAAGATGAAAGAAAACAAGATCCAGCGTCCCAATAAGAAGTACTATCTCGGTACTTACTATAGGACGTGCTGGTACTGTGGACAAGGAGATCATTTCAAATATGATTGTTTTTAACTAAAGGAAGATGTTAAAAATGGAAAAGCTGCTAGGACTAACAATGAAAATACAAAGTCCGTTCCTAAGGCTAATCCTAGGCGTTCTAGACGCTCTAGGAACTCTTTCCGCAAGCATGCTATCTCAAATGATGTGAATATTAATGACTACATGCCAGAACCAGAGTTCTATTTCTGTACCGAACCAGGTAAGGAACACCTTGCCTGGGTCGCCAAACACTAACTTTGTTATGGCAGGTGGAAGTGAGGGGACGCCCATGGATCATTGACAGTGGCGCCTCAAATCATATGACAGGAAGCCAGATCCATCTCACTTCTATCCAAAGTAGTGCCACGGGAGGAACTGTCTCGTTTGGCAACAAGGGCAAAGGAAAGATCAAAGGAACGGGAACTGCTATTCTCAACCCGTCCATCAAAGCAACAAATGTCAGTCTTGTTGAAGGACTTGGCTTCAATCTTCTTAGCGTTTCCCAAATGTGTGATCAAGGTGAAAATCTAGTCACATTTGACTCAAAGGAGTGCCTAGTCATCAACAAGAAATCAAACAAAGTCGTTCTAAAAGGAGTACGCCAGAACAATGTCTATATCTTTAACCAGGAGTTCAAGCCTAAATCAGAGTTGTGTCTATCTGCTTCAAAGGAGGACGCTGATCTCTGGCATCGCCAACTTGGCCATGCTGGACCAAGCACAATTCTCAAGCTACACCAGCGAAATCTTGTGAAAGGACTTCCCCGAATCGATCCTGAGAAAGTTGAACAGTGTGAAGCCTGTATTAAAGGGAAGCAAACAAGAACGTCCTTCAAATCCACGAACGAAGTAAGCACAAAGAAGCCTTTGGAACTGCTCCATATGGATCTTTGCGGACCAATGAAGACGTTGAGCTACGGTGGAAAGAGGTACATTTACGTTCTTGTAGATGATTTTTCTCGATTCACTTGGGTTCTTTTCTTGGTGTCAAAAGCAGATTGTTTCAATGCGTTCAAAGTCTTCATTAAACAAGTGGAAGTTGCCCTTGAGACGCCTCTCAAAGCCATAAGATCAGACCATGGAACGGAGTTCCAAAATTCAGAGTTCCTAGCCTACTGCGATCAACATGGAGTCTCTCACAACTTCTCAGCTCCAAGGACTCCTCAACAAAATGGAGTTGTGGAAAGGAAGAATAGGACGCTAGAGGATATGGCAAGAACTATGCTCTTGGCTAATAGCGTTCCCAAGTACTTCTGGGCGGAAGCTATTGCTACAGCATGTTACATCATCAATCGTGCCATGATACGTCCTTTGCTAAAGAAGACGTCTTATGAGTTGTTGCATGGAAGGAAGCCTCGTATTGACTATCTCAGAGTTTTTGGATGCAAGTGTTTCGTTCACAACAATGATAAAGAAAAACTTGGAAAATTTGATGCAAGGAGTGATGAAGCCATATTCCTTGGGTACTCTCTTACCAGCAAAGCATATAGAGTTTTCAACAAAAGGACTCTAAAGCTTGAGGAGAGTATTCATGTTGTGTTCAAAGAAAGCTCTTCTCACAAAGAAAAACCAAGTAAGAAAGAACGCTCTTCTTCACAACAACAAGACGAATCTGAAGATGAAACTGAAGATTGGACTTCTAGAAAATACTATGTCTCTAAGGACGCATCTCCAAATCCTGAAGAAGTCTCAGTGGACGCTCCCAGTGTTGTTCAAGGAGTTCACTCTCGTAGTGAATCCCCAGTTCAACAAGATGTAGCTGAATCAAGTCAACAAGGCGAGCAACGTCAATGTGTGGATGCTCTCTCTGAGGGGGAACACATTGAGGACGATGCTCAAAGTGATAGTGATGATTCTGATGAAGACATTGATCCAAGGTTTGCTCAGTTGTTTCAAAGGGAGTCCCGCTTCTCTAAGGACCATCCAACTTCTCAAATTGTTTATGATCCTTCTCAAGGAGTTCAAACAAGGTCAGCCGCAAGCAAGTCCTAGAGTGCAAATTTAGTGTTCTGTGCTTTCAATGCCTTTGTCTCTATGGTAGAGCCAAAGAATATCAAAGAAGCACTCCAGGACGCTGACTGGATTCAAGCGATGCAAGAAGAACTCAACCAGTTTGAAAGGAACAAAGTTTGGACTCTCGTCCCTCGTCCCAAAGGCAAAAATATCATAGGGACGCGATGGGTGTTCAGAAATAAGCTTGATGAGAGTGGACGTGTGTCAAGAAACAAGGCAAGATTGGTGGCTCAAGGATTCAAGCAAGAGGAAGGCAAAGACTATGATGAGACCTTTGCTCCTGTTGCTAGAATTGAAGCCATTCGTCTCCTCATTGCCTTCGCCGCTCACAAAGGATTCAAGTTATTTCAGATGGACGTCAAGACTGCCTTTCTCAATGGAAAGCTAAAGGAGGAAGTGTATGTTGCTCAGCCGCCTGGCTTCGAGGACGTCTCTCACCCAGATCACGTATACTACTTGGACAAAGCACTCTATGGAGTCAAGCAAGCCCCTCGTGCATGGTACGACAGGTTTGCGTCCTTTCTTTTGTCTCATGGGTATACTAGAGGTTCAATTGATAAAACTTTGTTCATAAAGAAAGTTCACAAGGACATTTTAATTGCCCAAGTCTATGTTGATGATATAGTCTTTGGTAGTACTAACATGAAGCTTGTAGATGAGTTCAAGTCCTTAATGAGTAGTGAGTTTGAGATGTCCCTCATTGGAGAACTAAATTTCTTCTTGGGACTTCAAATCAATCAACTAAAGGAAGGGACGCGCATTCACCAACAAAAATATGTCCGTGAAATGCTTGAGAAGTACGGAATGAACACGTCCAAACCTGTTGTAACCCCTTGTTCTCCAAACTCGCGTCTTTACGCAGATGAACAGGGAAAGGACGTTGATCAAAAGCTATACAGAGGAATGATTGGTTCTTTGCTCTACTTGACCGCAAGCCGTCCCGACATTATGTTTGCCGTTTGCTTGTGTGCACGCTTCTAGGCAAATCCAAAGGAGTCCCACATGCAAGAACTCAAGAGGATCTTTCGCTACCTCAAAGGACGCGATGATCTTTGCCTTTGGTACCCCAGGAAGACGTCCTTCAAGCTAGTTGGTTACTCGGACGCTGATTATGCTGGTCATGTGATTGATAGAAAAAGCACTTCAGGAATGGCACAGTTCCTTGGTTCATGCTTAGTCTCTTGGGGATCTAAGAAACAGAACTCTGTGGCGCTTTCAACTACGGAAGCCGAGTACGTTGCTGCTGCCTCGTGCTGTTCACAAGTCATCTGGATCAAATATCAACTAGAGGACTACGGTATCAATCTTGAAACTATTCCCATTCGTTGTGATAACACAAGTGCTATTGAAATTTCTAAGAATCCTGTTTTTCATTCACGCACAAAGCATATTCATATAAGGCATCATTTCTTGCGTGATAATGTTGAACTAGGACTCATTAGTATGGAGCATGTAAGGACTGAAGACCAAATAGCTGATATTTTCACTAAGGCACTTGATAGACGTCCCTATGAGCATCTACGGCTGCTCTTGGGGATGATAACTTTTAAATAGCAAGTCCCGTTCTTGTTGGCTCGTTAGTCTAAAATACAAGGGCGTCCTTAACAGAGTTAAGGTCGTCCTTTACCAAGATGTCCTTAATAAAGATTGAGGACTTCCTTGGTTCACAGCGGAAATCAAAAGACTAAACAAGTAAAGACAATAAGTAAGGAACACTTTTGGTTTATAAAGGAACCACTCAAGTACCAACTAGTCCTTGAGTGTAAACCTCTACCTCCTTGGAGGATTTTGTAATAGCTTCTTTCCTTTCTTATTAAGTTTCCTTACAATACACTGGCGAGTAGTTACACTTCTCTGGCACTTAGAAGGGCGTCCCTAAGTCCACTAGTAACAACTCCTTTAAGCTTGTAGAGTAACCTAACTTAATCTCTCTAAAGGACGCTATCACCTTTTTCTTACAGTTCGTCGTAAGGACTCTCTCACTATTTTTTTTCTTTTCTGTTACAAACACTTTGTGGTTTTGTGGTACGCTTCTCGCTCGATCTAACACCTAGTTCTCACTTGTTCTTGAGCTTGTTCTTGGTGTTCTTGGTGTTCTTGAGCGATTGACAAATTTCCTGAATATTCTCTGAAGCGTCACATCACAATAAATGCTCTGGACGAGTATTTATAGTGACATTGGGAAAGGGCGACTTTCTCTGACGATCATACCCTTTGAGGACGTTGCAACAGTAATCGGCTTCCACGTGTCTCTGTGATGATCAAGGAAGCTTACTGGCAATTCCGTTAGGCTTGGATGAGGGATCTTCTTCCACGTGGAGATCATGATCAAAGCTTGTCTGGTGATGTCACTTTGTCGGCCAGCTTTGAAGGACTCCAGTGTATTGAATAAGGACGGTGTCCTTGTGTATGATTTTGCCAAGCCGTTCACTGAGAGGTGTAGCGTCCTTACTCCTTAAGGACGACTACATGTTCAACAACTTGTTGTCCTTTTCAACGTGCGTCCCTAAAACACTTGGACAACTTATTAGATCAAGGCGAGTTTGTCATATCAAAACTAAGGGACGCCAGGCACAATGTTAATTACTGAAGGCGTCCTTAACATTGTCCCAACAATTTCCCCTTTTTGATGATGACAAACTCTAGGTAATAAACGTTTTGAACCTAAACTCTAGCATGCTTGAAAACTTAAAGAGCGTCCTTTCAACACTTAGTGAAAGTCTATAAGTACAAGTTTTCAACTCTTGATCTAATCTCTCTTTTGGATATTAGGGAAAGGACGGCTTTTCTATTTAAAGATTTCTTTCTTAACTAGCGTCCCCAGATTTTATTCAGAGGCATTTACGTACGTCCTAAGTTCCTTTCACTAAAATTCCCCCTTAACACTTGCATAATCTAGATAACTAATAAAAGCGCATCTCTACAAAACTACACTTCTCCCTTTTGGCATCATCGAAAAGGATAACAAGTTAGCATAAGGACGATAGCGCAAAATCATAACTATAGACAAGTAAACGCTTAGACACACAAATGCACACAAAGAGAGAATTGCCATTGAAAGAAGAGATAGTCATTACAGACATTCAGACAAGTGTTTTGAAAATGAAAAGAAGCACAGGCAAAAAGATAAGGGAATAAAGGGTTAGGCGGTAGGTGATCCAGCAGGACGGCTTTCATCATTGACATTAGCGTCCGTCGCAGCAGGTTCCTCTTCCTCTGGCGTATCACCCTCTGTACTGACCCTGTGAATCGACTGGACTAGCAGTTTATTCAAGTCGTTCTGAGTCTTAACAGCCTGAAAGTAATGGTAGTTCTGTTGCATGGCCGTGTTGTTCTGTTGAATGATGGCGTTCCCTTGTTGCGCAAGAACATTTTGGTTGTTAAGAATGAGGGCGTACAGCTGCTTCTCAGAATAAGCTTCAGTGTTGGAAGGAGCAGGAGAGCACTGAAAGTAGGACGGTTGTTGATGAGGAGGAAGATGGGAAGGAGAAAAGTTGAAGTCCATCGGCTCTGCATTAATGAAGGACGATAACTGATCAACTTCTGCATAGCGAGCAACACGATCTTCCTCAGTCTCAGCAATCAATGGAGGTTCAGAAGCAATAGTCTTCCCTTTCTTGGCGGCCTCTTGTCTAGCACGCTCGTCCTCAGCAGCTTTCTTAGCAGCTTCCTGCCTTAGACATTTTTCCTCTGCTTTTCTGGCGGCCTCTTCTTCTTTCTTTTTCTTCTCCGCCTCCTTTTTCTCTTTTTCAAGTTGTTTTCTGATGGAGGGGAGTTCTTGGCTATGCTTGATCTCCAGGATGCCATACTTCTGATCCCATGGCAGTCCCAAAGTGACCTCTTCACCAGGAGAGTAAGCATCATTTTCAATGAGAAGAGCTTTTACAAGGCCGGGGTAGGGAAGGGCATGTTTCTTGCGGGTGCATTTGGCCATGTGCTCGATCATAATTCTGGCCAGGTTGATCTTGCGACCCTGTAGGAAGGCGTCCAAGAGGAGACAGTCTATTATTTGGACTATTGATTTCTTCTCCTGCCTTGGGACGATAGTCCTGCATATCATGTAATGTGCCATAGCACCTGTTTGAGTCAGGACTGAAGCAACCCTGTCAAGACCATCTGGAGTCTTCCCGTTAAACACTCTTCGGAACAAGGCTTGCAGCTCTTCGCCTTCCATCCCAAAACCAGATGCAGGAACCCTGTGTAAGGCGTCAGGCCCTGGTCGTTGTTTGTCAAGACCCATTAGCTGGCGGACGGTCTTCTCAGAGAAAGTAGCAGACTCGCCATTTGCCATGAACGTCCCTGTGCCATTCTCAATGTTGATGTTGAGAGAATCATAAAAGCCTTGCACAAGTTTGGGATCAACTGTGACGTTCTCTTCTGATATTTTGAGCCAACCTTGAATCTTGAGAAGCTCCACTAGATCCTTGGCCTCAGAAAACTGGCTCAGGAAGGCTTCGTCAAACACTAGAGGAGCCAGAATGTGCTCCTGTTTGGTGTTCTTTTTGGCTTTCTTCTTTTGAGGACCAGAAGTGCCGTCCTCATTGTCATCCTCATCATCGTCACTACCTTCTTCATTATCTCCCTCTTGGAGATTTTCATCAGGCTGTCCCTTAGATGGGCCAGCAGCGTCCTTGGACGCCTTTGTTTTTCGTGGACGCTTCTGTCCACCTTTCCCTTTGGGAGCAGATTTGTCTCCCGCGTTCACAAGGACGGCTTCCCATGGAGGGATCTCGAGAGCATCAGCATCAATTTGCTCGTCGAGAGAGAGAGAGCGTCCTCTTGTACAACATTGTCGCGTTGATTTGCAATTTGGCGACAGAGGTCTTCGTCCTCAGCAATCTGCTGTTTCGTGATTTCATCCAGGACGACCGTTGTAGTAATCTCCTCGGATGAAGCGGAGCCAAACTCTGCTTCTATTGAGTCGTCATGGACGACAACAGAAGCTGAAGGAGCGTCCCTTTCTGTTGAGGGTCCCCTTGATTTGGGAGTGGGAGGTGCAGATGGAGATGAATTTTGTGGAGATGGGGAGTCAGAAATTTGGATATTAGGGAAGGCCTGTTTAATTTGGAGAAGGGAGGGATCAGGATTGGATGGGTCAAGGACTTGGATGGGTGAAGGAGTGGCGGAGGGGGTGTCTAGAAGGATGGGATTGGGTTTGGGTTTTACAAGTTTTCGCCTTTTGAGGGGTCGTTTGTGGGAACGGTCATGTTTGAATTTAGTGCGTTCCTCCACATGAGAAGGGAATTTGTCGAAGATTTGTGTGGGTTGGGAGGAGGAAGCCTTTTGTGGGAGAGAGTTGTGGATGAGGCGAGATGGAGGAGGAGTAGGTCTGGTGGTAATAACTCGGGGAGGGGATGGAGGAGGAGGGGACGATTGTACTGACCTTTTTCTTGTGGAAAGAGGAGGAAGGTCTACAAACCGGGCGTTGGAAAGGTCTGGGATGGACTCTATGAGGGGGATCCTCTAGTCTTGACCTTGGAACGCTTCCAGAAAAATGTTGGTGCCTCCACGGAAAGGAGCTTCCATTCCCCCTGTCTGGCGCAGGACTGGCACCACAAATCTGTCTAAGAACGTCCTTAGGTTGCAAAGACGGACTTCATCCTTGCAATTCTTCATGTAGTTAGCCACAACAACGTAGAGGGTGCGTGGCTTGGAATCAATGAAGTCCTTGAGAATTTCATCAATCTGAATTTCTGTGGGTCCTTCCACGTAGAAATTCCTCTTGTTAATACGCTTTCTCTTCCCACCCATTGACGAACCGGACGCATTCATAACTCTTGACATTCTGAACTAGTCGGAGAAATTAGATCGGAGACTGATCGGAAACTTAGAGAGATGTTGCCGGAGTTCTAGAGAGAAGTCAGAGCAAAACAGAGTTCTGAGATTTATGAGAGCGAAAGTTCTGACAGCCGTTTCAATCAATGTATATATGAGGTTGGTGAAGGGCACGCCGGTAACTTCCCAAATTCAAAATTCAAACGGCCAACGATTCAACTTCCAAAATGGCGCGTTCCCAATGAACCTGTACTGACGTCCTGTCTGAGAGAATAACTGACTTCCACATAATTAACACTGTCGTCCTGAGATCACCTTAAGAACTAATTTTGAAAACTATGCAAGTACGTCCCGTAAAAGAAAAAGTGAAGATCATAGGACGCTTTTGCAAAGTTCTCGGCTAGGGTAAGCTTAGAGTTCCCATCATTTCGGCTTATAATGAGGGTTGGGTGATCAGGGATACTCTTTTTCAAGACAATAGAGAATTTCAAAGGCGTTCTCAAGATATGCACACAGCAGTTTTAGACTAGCGTCCTTGCAAAAGTGAAATTAGTGCATAAAGTACTTATATAAAGTACTTATATCAACTAAACATAGCCAAGCTTCGAGGGAATAATAGAACGTGACTTGCTACTTAAAAGTTATCATCCCCAAGAGTACCCGGAGATGCTCAAAGGGACGTCTATCAAGTGCTTTAGTGAAAATATCAGCTACTTGGTCCTCAGTCCTTACATGCCCCATACTAATAAGTCCTAGTTCAACATTATCACGCAAGAAATGATGTCTTATATGAATATGCTTTGTGCGTGAATGAAAAACAGGATTCTTAGCAATTTCAATAGCACTGGTATTATCACACAAAATAGGAATAGTTTCAAGAGATATACCATAGTCCTCAAGTTGATATTTGATCCAAATAACCTGTGAGCAACACGAGGCAGCAGCCACGTACTCCGCTTCCGCAGTTGAAAGCGCCACAGAGTTTTGTTTCTTAGATCCCCAAGAGACTAAGCATGAACCAAGAAACTGTGCCATTCCTGAGGTGCTTTTCCTATCAATTACATGACCAGCATAATCAGCGTCCGAGTAGCCAACAAGCTTGAAGGACGTCTTCCTGGGGTACCAAAGGCAAAGATCATCGCGTCCTTTGAGGTAGCGAAAGATTCTCTTGACTTCTTGCATGTGGGACTCCTTTGGATTTGCCTGGAAGCGTGCACATAAGCAAACGGTAAACATGATATCGGGACGGCTTGCGGTCAAGTAGAGCAAAGATCCAATCATTCCTCTGTAAAGCTTTTGATCAACGTCCTTCCCTTGTTCATCTGCGTAAAGACGCGAATTGGGAGAACAAGGTGTAGCCACGGGCTTGGACGTGTTCATCCCATACTTCTCAAGCATTTCACGGACATACTTTTGTTGATGAATGCGCGTCCCTTCTTTGAGTTGGTTAATTTGAAGTCCCAAGAAGAAATTGAGTTCCCCAATGAGAGACATCTCAAACTCACTACTCATTAAGGACTTGAACTCATCTACAAGCTTCATGTTAGTACTACCAAAGACTATATCATCAACATAGACTTGGGCAATTAAAATGTCCTTGTGAACTTTCTTTATGAGCAAAGTTTTATCAATTGAACCTCTTGTATATCCATTAGACAAAAGAAAGGACGCAAACCTGTCATACCATGCACGAGGAGCTTGCTTGAGTCCATAGAGAGCTTTGTCTAAGTAGTATACATGATCTGGGTGAGAGGCGTCCTCAAAGCCAGGGGGCTGAGCAACATATATGCACTTCCTCCTTGAGTTTCCCATTAAGAAAGGCAGTCTTGACGTCCATCTGAAATAACTTGAATCCTTTGTGTGCAGCAAAGGCAATGAGAAGACGAACGGCCTCAATTCTAGTAACAGGAGCAAAGGTTTCATCATAATCAATGCCTTCCTCTTGCTTGAATCCTTGAGCCACCAGTCTTGCTTTGTTCCTTGACACACGTCCACTTTCATCAAGCTTATTTCTGAACACCCAGCGCGTCCCTATGATATTTTTGCCTTTGGGACGAGGAACGAGAGTCCAAACTTTGTTCCTTTCAAATTGGTTGAGTTCTTCTTGCATCGCTTGAATCCAATCAGCGTCCTGGAGTGCTTCCTTGATGTTCTTTGGTTCTACCATAGAGACAAAAGCATTGAAAGCACAGAAAGCTAAATTAGCACTCTGGGACTTGCTTGCTGCTGATCTAGTTTGAACTCCTTGAGAAGGATCTGATATAATCTGAGAGGTTGGGTGGTCCTTAGAGAAGCGGGACTCCCTTTGAAACAACTGAGCAAACCTTGGATCAATCCCTTCATCAGAATCATCACTATTATCTTGAGCATCGTCCTCAGTGTGTTCCCCCTCAGCGAGAGCGTCCATACCTTGGCGGTGCTCGCCTTGTTGACTTGATTCACCCATATCTTGTTGAACTGGGGATTCACTACGAGAAGGAACTCCTTCAACAATGCTAGGAACGTCCATTGAGACTTCCTCAGGATTTGCAATACCGTCCTTAGGAACATAGTATTTTCCAGAGGACCAAAAATCAGCTTCGTCTTCAGAGTCGTCCTGCTGTTGTGACGAGGAGCGTTCTTTCTTACTTGATATTTCTTTATGAGAAGAACTTTCCTTAAACACAACATGAATACTCTCCTCAAGCTTTAGAGTCCTTTTGTTGAAAACTCTATATGCTTTGCTGGTGAGGGAGTAACCAAGAAATATTGCTTCATCACTCCTTACATCAAACTTTCCAAGTTTTTCTTTATCATTGTTATGAACGAAACATTTGCATCCAAAAACTCTGAGATAATCAATGCGAGGCTTCCTGCCGTTTAACAACTCATAGGACGTCTTTTTCAGCAAGGGACGGATCATGGCACGATTTATGATGTAGCATGCTATAGCAATAGCTTCCGCCCAGAAGTACTTGGGGACGCTATTGGCTAAGAGCATAGTCCTTGCCATATCCTCCAACGTCCTATTCTTTCTTTCCACAACTCCATTTTGTTGAGGAGTCCTTGGAGCGGAGAAGTTGTGCGAGACACCATGTTGATCACAGTAAGCTAGAAACTCTGAGTTCTGGAACTCCGTCCCATGATCTGATCTTATGGCTTTAAGAGGCGTCTCGAGGGCAACTTCCACTTGTTTGATGAAGACTTTGAACGCATTGAAACAATCTGCTTTACCAAGATGTCCTTAATAAAGATTGAGGACTTCCTTGGTTCGCAGTGGAAATCAAAAGACTAAACAAGTAAAGACAATAAGTAAGGAACACTTTTGATTTATAGAGGAACCACTCAAGTACCAACTAGTCCTTGAGTGTAAACCTCTACCTCCTTGGAGGATTTTGTAATAGCTTCTTTCCTTTCTTATTAAGTTTCCTTACAATACACTGGCGAGTAGTTACACTTCTCTGGCACTTAGAAGGGCGTCCCTAAGTCCACTAGTAACAACTCCTTTAAGCCTGTAGAGTAACCTAACTTAATCTCTCTAAAGGACGCTATCACCTTTTCCTTACAGTTCGTCGTAAGGACTCTCTCACTATTTTTGTTCTTTTCTATTACAAACACTTTGTGGTTTTGTGGTACGCTTCTCGCTCGATCTAACACCTAGTTCTCACTTGTTCTTGAGCTTGTTCTTGGTGTTCTTGGTGTTCTTGAGCGATTGACAAATTCCCTGAATATTCTCTGAAGCGTCACATCACAATAAATGCTCTGGACGAGTATTTATAGTGACATTGGGAAAGGGTGACTTTCTCTGACGATTATACCCTTTGAGGACGTTGCAACAGTAATCGGCTTCCTCGTGTCTCTGTGATGATCAAGGAAGCTTACTGGCAATTCCGTTAGGCTTGGATGAGGGATCTTCTTCCACGTGGAGATCATGATCAAAGCTTGTCTGGTGATGTCACTTTGTCGGCCAGCTTTGAAGGACTCCAGTGTATTGAATAAGGACGGTGTCCTTGTGTATGATTTTGCTAAGCCGTTCACTGAGAGGTGTAGCGTCCTTACTCCTTAAGGACGACTACATGTTCAACAACTTGTTGTCCTTTTCAACGTGCGTCCCTGAAACACTTGGACAACTTATTAGATCAAGGCGAGTTTGTCATATAAAAACTAAGGGACGCCAGGCACAATGTTAATTACTGAAGTGTTTAAGGACTGTTATGCATTAAATTCATCTTTGCAAGGATGCTAGTCTAAAACTTCATGTGTTTGCTACTTTGGAACGCCATTCAAATTTTCTCTATTTTGTCTTGAAAAGAGTATCACTGATCACCCAACCCTCATTATAAGCCGAAATGATGGGAACTCTAAGCTTACCCTAGCCGAGAACTCCGCAAAAGCGTCCTATGAGCTTCATATTTTTCTTTTACGGGACGTACTTGCTTTGTTCTCAATTGGTTCAAAAGGTGATCACAGGGACGGTAAAATGGTCGTTGGTTTGCTTGAAGAGGTAAAATTTTGCTAAGTATGAGAGAACGCTCAGTGTTTGTTGGAGAGAACGCCAGTTCAGTATTTGAGGAGAAGTTGAAGAGTCAGAAATTTAAACTTTTGAAAGTGTGAACAGTGACCGTTGCTTTTGCTCAAATCTTAAGGGGGAAGTTTTGCCACTTGTCGCACAGTAAAACAGTGGTAATTACCGTTTGTGCAACCGCTTCCTCTATATAAGGCCAGAACAGTCGCTATCAAAATTTATTACGCTCAACCACTTTCTCGCTCTCAAATCTGCTCTGACATCTCTCTAGAACTCCGGCGAATTTCTCTCACTAAAGCTCATCTGAAAACATGTCTCAAAGACAATTGAACGTGGCCGGATCTTCTACCGGCGGGAAGCGAAGAAGGCTTGTGAAGTCCCAATACATAGAGAAGCCAAAGCCCATTGTTCTCAATGAATCTCTACTGGACTTCATCAACAAGAAGCCTAGGACGCTGTACAATTTAATCAGGGAACGCATGCAACTGCCCGAAGTTAAGAACGATGAAGTGAAAACAAGGAACTATGAAAGGTTCATTGAACGCTTCGTCGTCCCAAGCCTCCACAACACAGACTACAAAGATCTACCTGGACGGATGGACGACGTGCTCTTCTTCTCACAGTTCGAAGGTGAGAATCTTGGCCCTCTACTTGAGCTTATCCCAGACTTGCACAATGCAATCCTGCCCGATTTTCCTATGTACCCAAGGAACTCCTTAGCCTTCCAAATGACCAAGAACCGTGTGCCAAGTCCATCTCCACCTCCTCCTGCCGTTCCTACCATAACCACCAAAAAATTGCTAAAGCGTCGTGCCCCATCCTCTCCCCTCTCAAAATCTTCTCAACCCTTCTCCACTTCAAAACCAACGGAGATTGTAGATAAGTTTCCTTCCCATTTCAAGGAGGGACGCTCCAAGAAAGTTCACGACCCAAGGCCTCTCAAAAAGGCCAAGACCTCGAGCGTCCTCTGCTCCAAACCCCCCACAAAAAGGCCTAACACCACAAAAAGGCCATCTAACCTTTCCAAGGAATCTACTCCTCCCCCTCATCCCATCTCAATCGTTCAACTCCCGACTCCCCCTTAGTCCCCTCAACCATCCAAGAAAAATGCCCTCATTCCATTTCCTCCCAAATCCTATTCTCCTCCTAATCTTGCAAACTTCCCAACAGCCCCGGCCCACATCTCACCCCCCAAAGATCCCGAGACCCCCAAATCTCACCGTCCCTCCTCCGAAAGTGGACCAGAGGACGTTGAGAAGCGTTCAACCATTGAGCGCACCTTCAAACGCCGCAAAGCTGGCGAATCTCCAAAGGTGCTCATGGTTCAAACTGCTATAGAGCCCGAGCACATCTCCACCTCCTCCTCTAGCTCCTCTGAGAGCCACAGAGGAACGCCTCAAGAAGCTGCTGGTCAAAGCTCCCCTTTTATAGATGTCGTTGGGGACTCTGATGACGAGGCTGAAGGAGTTGAGAATGCTCCAGCTGCAACACAAGTGGCTGAGGACGCGAGCGAGCACCAGGTCCCTCAAAAGGACGCCGAGCCAACTCTTTCTGAAGAGCTCGAGCGTGATGCTCAGGAAGTCCCATCCTACAACCAGTCCCTCCCCATCCTCAATCCCTCCCAAGCTCCACAAGAAAACCCCTCCCCCACAATCCAAACAGAATCCCATCAAGTCCCCGCGGACGCTGAGCCTGGAACCGAAATTCAATCCGAGGCTCAGGACGCCGAGGGCACGTCCCAAGGTCAGACCTCAGGTGCCGATCAAGCCACAGCTGGTGGCGATGCAGAAAATGAGCAAGGCACAGAGGACGCTCCCTCAAAGGACGCTTTTGACAGTGACTCTGAGAACGCAGATGAAGAGTCAGATAATGATGAGGACTCTGAGTCCCCCAAGGGCAAGCGCAAAAGAAAAAATCAAGATGTGCCCGTTAAAGTTCTTAGCCCGCTAATTTACTCGGAAGAGTGGCTTGCCTCCTTCGATGATGAATCCGTTCAGGAGTTCCTCGAACTTCTGAGATTCCAAGGATGGCTGAACGTTGGACCTGCGCCGACCACTGTTGACAAAGAACAGGTGAAGGCGTTCTATAGGGATTTGCGCTTCAAAGCTAAAGATGGCTCACTCCAATTCAAAATTGACGGTGAGAAAGCCTCAGTAACAGAACGCCAAATCCGATCATTCATGGGTCTAGGTTCTCGCAAGCCGCCATCCGATGCTCTTAGCTCACTTCCTGAAGGCGGATTTGAAACAACAGATCAAGAACTGCCTCTTGTTGAGCACATATTTCAGGGCAAAAGGCCAATGGGACTTGACAGGGTAGCTCACGTTCTGAGCAAGGTTGGCGCCATCGTTCATTACTTCATATGTCGCGCCATACTTCCAAGGCAGGAGAAGCGTTCAATTGTGCAAATACATGACATCATTCTCATTGACGCTATCCTAGAACGCTGCCCAATCAACTTAGCCAGAATTGCTATGCAACACATGGCCAAGTGTGGAAGGAAGAGGCATGCCTTGCCATACCCTGGATTGGTGAAGTCGATCTTGCAGTCCCAAGACGCTTATGATGAGAGCGCTCCATCTGAAGAACTCGGCTTGAAATGGAATGCTAAGAAGGGACTTGTCGAGATAAGGCACAATGAAGAGTTGCCCTCCGTGATCAAACAGTTAGAAGCTGAGGCTGAGGAAGCCAGACTGAAAGCTGAGGAAGAACGCTTAGCTGCTGAGACTGAGGACGCAAGGCTCAATGCTACGTCTCAAGAGTTCCCTCAGGACCAAGAACCAGCAGTAGATCTTGCCACTCTTGATCAAATGCTCTTGGGCACCTCTTCTCCTTCAGCTCTTCCAACGGACGCTCCCTCTTCGAGTACAGGTCCCGTGCCCCGTTCTGCCCCTGCAAACATTGCCCAGCATCCTCCCGCAGAACTCATGGGCGCAATAATGGACAACCAGTGCCTCATCTTCTCTGCTCTAAAGGACTTGTCCTCTGCATTCTCCAAGGCTGCTGAACTTCAAGAACAATTGCTTAAGTTTTATCAAGGCCACAGTCGTTCTCAGTGATTGCCGTCCACCCATTTTATCCCCCACTATTTTGCTTGTGCTTCTTTTGAATTTCAAACACTATGATATTGGTTTGTAATAACCGTACTCTTAATTCCGTTTGAATGGCAATCCTTTGTTTGTATTCACATGTGTGTTTAAGCGTTCCACTGCCTTTAGTTATGTGTTTGTGCTGACGTTCTTATCACTTGTTATCCTTTTCAATGATGCCAAAAGGGGGAAGTGTAGTTTTGCAGAGATGCGCTACAAAATAGTTATCTAGAATAAGCAAGTGTTAAGGGGGAACTATTAAGTGAGAAGTCTAAAGAACGCTCATGCTAGAATAAAAGAGAACGCTCAGAAAGTCTTCTAGGACGCGACTCTCTCCTTAAAATCCAAAAGCTAAAGACTCAAAGATTGAAAACTTGTGCTTATTAATATTTCTCTAAGTGTTAGAGAACGCTTCTAAGTTTTCATGCATCCTAAGTTCCAATGTCAAAACTATTTTACTAAAGAGTTTGTCATAATCAAAAATGGGGAAATTGTTGGGACGCTATCAAGAACGCTTGCGTACTTGTTAGTGTACCACACAACCGTCCCTTAGTTTTGATATGACAAACTCACTTTGATTCTAATAAAGTTGTCCAAGTGTTTAGGAACGCCAGTGACCAAAAGGACAACAAGTGTGTATGGGAGTCCCACAAGCTTAGGGACGCTAGCTAACAGGAAGTAAGGACCAGCTAGAGACTACTTGAGCAAGGACGGAGTCCCAAGCAAGTAGGAACGCAAGAAAGGAGTCCTTACTCACTAGCCAACAAGATGACATCACTTGACAATGTTTGATCATCCAAGGACACGTGGAGACCGATCCTGTTGCAGAGTTCATCAACACGTGGCAGCCGATCCTGTAGCGGAGTTCATCATACACAGCTGGATACAGGAAGCTTCCTCATCACCGCCCTACTACCTAAGGACGCCTTTACCAAAGTAAAGGACGTCCCTCAATACTAACGATCCAACATCCGTCTTCTGGATCGACATTTTGGCACGTCGGGCCCGAGTTACTGGGCAACTCGGTCCGACTTTCTTCTCTTGTTCTTGGCATGTGTGGCTCGGGCAAATTCCTTCCCCTCCTCAATCCTATGGCTCGAACTTCATTTTTTTGTTGTGGGGCATGGGGATTCTCCTCGGGTCGGCCCGGGAGTCTCCCTTCCTCTCTTGGAAGTTGATTCGACATGTGAACAAATTGGTTGTCCACTTGTCTTCTCCTTACACCAAACTCCTTGAATTGGGCACCCATTTCATCAACTCTTCTCTCCACATTGGTGAATTGATTCTTCAAGTCCTTGAACTCGCCTCTCATCTCTTGTGCCCATTGTGGAGTTTGCTCATAGAACCCCGGAGGTCGGTATGGTGGTGGTTGGGCCCTTGGCTCATTTTGGTTGTAGTTGTTGTTGTAGCCATTGGCTTGGCCTTGGTTCCACCTTCCATTCCCTCCATTGTTGAATTTGGCTCTTCCTCCATAGTTTCTTTGAACATATTGTGCCTCCTCGATTTGCTCGGCCAAACGAACTTGACGTTCATTGGGACACTCTTGAGCTCCATGCTTCAAAGAACCACATTCTTCACATGCTCTTGTGGTTTGCTTGAGGTGATTCATTTGTCTCCTCATCTTGTTCAACTCATCCTCAAGAAATTGAATCTTCACATCCTTATCCACCTCTTCATTCTTTGGGTCGTAGAGCCTCTTTGCACCTTCTCCTTGGACTCTTGCCTCCTTGTTGACTTGACACACTCCGTACATGGCTTCGTAATCGGAGAGCTTGTCTAGCAACTCCCATGCTTGCTCCGGTGGCAAATCAATGAACCCACAATCGGTGTGAAGGTTCAACTTGTCCTTGGTAGCGGGGTTGATTCCTTGGAAGAATATGTCTTGAAGAACATAAGGTTGTTGCCCATGCGTTGGACATTGCCTCAACATTTCCTTGAACCGATCCCAAGCTTCAAAGAGTGGCTCGTGGACTCCTTGTTGAAAGCTTGTTATCTTCCTTCTAAGCTCCGTTGTCTTGGTTGGCGGAAAGAACTTCATCAAGAATGCTTCGTTGAGAGCCCTCCATGATGTGATGGATCGAGGCGCTTGGCTCTCCAACCAATGCAATGCCTTGCCTCCCAACGACCACTTAAAGGCCTTGAGTAGCACGTACTCAAGTGTCTCATCATCCGTCGAGATGGTCTCACATAGATCCTTGAATTGCTTTACATGCTCGATCGGGCACTCATTCGGTCTCTCTTGAAATTGGTCCCTCTTGATAAGTGAGATGAATTGAGTTTTGTCTTAAAGATCTTTGACACCTCCGGCAAAACAATGGCCGGTTCGTGCACCTTCAACTCCGGATGCATGTATTGTCTTGCATTCCGGGGTTGGGTGTTGATTTGAGCCTCCAATCTTATCCTTTTCTCGCGCTCTCTCCTAGCTTCGGCATCTCGGTTTGCCATCTCAAGTTGCATACGAGCCATGTCGGCCCTTATCCTATCAACCTCCTCATCACGTTGTGCTTGGTTCTCCATCCTTTTCTTCATTCGAGCTTGCTTGATAATGCTCTCCGGAGGATCACACACAAAGTCGAACTCAAGTGTTCCTCGGAAGGAAGGAGCTCGCATACACCTATAACCGAAGACACAAACAAAAACCGAATCAAAACAAACAAGGGGTTCGGGCTAGTCCCTCACCCAAATCACTACCAAATCAAAGACTCAACAAAAGTTGGTACCTCCAACAAGTAGAACTCCCCGGCAACGGCGCCAAAATTCTGATGGGTTCCGGATCGGAGGGTCTCAAAATTTAAATTTATAAATCGAACCCCAATTGTAGTACAAGGGTAGGGTGTCGAACACACGGGCTTTCGTGCGTTGAGTGTACCAAGAAGACTAAAAAGAGGTAAAAGAAAGGCAAAAACAAGGAAAATCAAAGGGAACAACCCGGACCGACTTTGGTCACTTCGGTCCGAGGTTGGATCGATGCGAGTTTGGCCGGGACCGACACTGGGGAAGTCGGGCCCGATGTACTGGGTAACACGGTCTTGTCAAATATGGTAGATCGGTCTTGGGTTTTTGGGTTCCTTCCCTAACTAGACTTGGGTGATTCCACCCCAATTCAGCCAATAAGTGTTGATCCTTATGAGATCGAGGTTGTTTGCCTTTGATCCCTCCACTCTACACTTCGACCTTAGGGAGTTTTCACTCTCCTTCGATGCTAGGTCTAGTGACGGGCTCGAGATCGCTTTCGCTTACTCTTACCAACCACAAGCCCTAGATCCCTTGTTCTCACAAGAGAATTGAAGCTCAATGTAGAGAGGATTCATAGATCAAGCACTCAAGGCTATGGAATTGGGGGTTCACACCCAATCCTAGCTAGGGGATTCCCCCATAGCCCAAGACTATGGAATCTACTCCATCAAGTAAGAGTAAAAAACATTCAAATAGCAAAGCAAGCAAATCTCAATCATCAAACTCAAATCAAAGCCAAATTGCATTCAAATCAAAGGGGTTCACAATATCCAAGTCTCAAATCCACTAAACAAAAGCAAAACAAGTTCAAACTCACTAATCTCTCCTAGAACTCCACCGATTTCTCTTCTCTTCTCCTCTTCCATCCTCCTCCTTGCTCTCCAAGTCTTCCTTTGAGCCCTTTTGAGAGTGATTAGATGATGGATCCCCCCTAAGCTCCTCTAAACTCTCTCTAATTATCTTCTCCTTTGATTGGGGACCAAGGAATTCCAAAATTAGAAGAAGGGCAAAAGTGGAAGATCACAATAATGTGCCTTGGAGCCCAATCCTCACTAAAGCCGACTTGGATCGACACGGGTGGACCTCGGGCCCGACGTTGCCAACGTCGGTCCAAGCCTCTAAAGCGCCAACTCGGGCCCGACTTGCTAGGCTCGTCGTTCCGGGGCCTCGATCCTCTTCTTTTCTTGGTTTTCCTTGAGCTCCTCCTCGTTCTTTACATGGCTCTTCCGCTCCTTTGCTCCCTAGCTTTGCTCCTCCTTAGAAACTCCTCCAAAACGTCCTCAAATGTGCCATTTTACCTACAAAACACAACAAACTCGCATAGTCTCCGAATCTCATAGAAAATCGGGAACTAAGCTAAAAAGGGACAAAACTAACAAAGAAAGGAACAAAAGACACACATATTTACAAGGGAAATTAACCACTAAAACACCACCAAAATGAGAGACATCAACGCTCATCGAGAGCACACCTTTGCAAACTTCGCACGATACAAAAACCCACACCAGGGTACATGCCTAGTAGCTCCGATCAAGCTACAAAAACGCAACCACACTAACTATTCCCACAAAACTCGTGGACGTAATGATTAGGCCCATAAGTGACCTAGGCAATTATCGCCAGAAATCCCACAAAACTCGTGGACGTAATGATTAGGCCCATAAGTGACCTAGGCAATTATCGCCAGAAATCCCACAAAACTCGTGGACGTAATAATTAGGCCCATAAGAGACCTAGGCAAGTATCGCCAAGTATTTTTGCAGTGCATGCACGAACACTTGGATCCATAAATAAGGCACAATTCGCCTGACATACATGCTAGCATCAAACGGATTAATCCACACAAACTACCCGGTTGTACAACCTAGATATGTTATCAACAATCGACATCGCAAAGCTAACGTTAGCACCTTATACAAACAAGCTTGTTTCTTAAAAATAACATCACACTAAGAACCGCTAAGACGCACTAGGTACCTACACAAAATCACGTCTAGACAACTACTCTAAAGACATACATTTACGATCTCTCACGCTTGTGTAAGAGAATACAAACGCACTTCTCTAGATACGCCCTCTAGAGCAGAGTTCAAAGAATCCTTAACAAAACCCATTTAGGGTATCACCTCTTAAGATGTGTTTTCTTCTGGATAAAATGAACAAAACACGCCTACGCTAAGTGAAGTAAGACAAATGCTTCATCTCTGGACACGGCATCTAGAACCGTGCCCTCGCGAAAGTACGAAGAAGAAAGAAAAGGACATATTCCCAAGTAACGGCTGAACGGCAATAGCAAGGGTTGAGCCCCAGTGCTGGGTAACCCATCTCGAACTAAGCTTCAAACGCTATTAAGGGACGCAGTCTAGGCTACTTTTTAAAGCTTAAATTCACATACGAGTGTCTACCAATTTGGGCAAGCATTGCCAAAATAAAAACACACAACCTGGTTAAAAGGCCATACAGGGGGCTTATAAGTAGGGGTGTCCAAACCCGGTTAACCGTAATTTCGGTTAACCGGAGTTCGGTTAACCATAATTTCGGTTACCTAAAATCATAAACCTAAACCGAACCGTTAGTCTCGGTTAACCGGAGATCGGTTAACCAATTTTTCGGTTCGGTTTTATCGGTTAACCAATAACCATTTATGTGATTTAGAATATCATAATTTACATGAAAGATAAATAAAATTATCGAATATGATTAAACAATATAATCTAATTAGATTAGATCTTCAAAATAATACTAATTTTATATGTCTTGATGGTTATAACAACCAAATGATACTTTAAACTATTATTGTATGTATTTCATTCGAACAACATATTTAATAAATAATTTGAAGGGCTTATGTAGACACGCACAATGACATATTTGACAAGTAAATAATTGAAATTACAAGACACAGTAAAACTATGCAAATAAGAGAACTCAAAATGGCTCAATGGAACAACAAAATCATTTGAAAAATGAATCCTTTAAAGTAAATCGAACTTATATATTAATATAAAAATAAAAAAATTATTTTTCGGTTTTTTGGTTAACCGGTATTACGAAATGCGTAAACCGAACCGAGAAACCGTTAATATTCTCGGTTCGGTTAACCAAACCAACATTTTAAATAGTGTTGGTTGATGGGGGTCGTCCGGATCGGATGATATCAAAATTTAAATTTATAAACCGAACCCCAATTGTAGTATAAGGGTAGGGTGTCGAACACACGGGAGTTCGTGCGTTGAGTGTACCAAGAAGACTAAAAAGAGGTAAAAAAAAAAAGAGGCAAAAACAAGGAAAATCAAAGGGAACAACCCGGACCGACTTTGGTCACTTCGGTCCGAGGTTGGATCGATGCGAGTTGGCTGGGACCGACACTAGGGAAGTCGGGCCCGAGGTACTGGGGAGCTCGGTCTTGCACAAATGGTAGATCGGTCTTGGGTTTTTGGGTTCCTTCCCTAACTAGACTTGGGTGATTCCACCCCAATTCAGCCAATAAGTGTTGATCCTTATGAGATCGAGGTTGTTTGCCTTCGATCCCTCCACTCTACACTTTGACCTTAGGGAGTTTTCACTCTCCTTCGATGCTAGGTCTAGTGATGGGCTCGAGATCGCTTTCGCTTACTCTTACCAACCACAAGCCCTAGATCCCTTGTTCTCACAAGAGAATTGAAGCTCAATGTAGAAAGGATTCATAGATCAAGCACTCAAGGCTATGGAATTGGGGGTTCACACCCAATCCTAGCTAGGGGATTCCCCCATAGCCCAAGACTATGGAATCTACTCCATCAAGTAAGAGTAAAAAGCAATCAAATAGCAAAGAAAGCAAATCTCAATCATCCAACTCAATTCATAGCCAAATTGCATTCAAATCAAAGGGGTTCACAATATCCAAGTCTCAAATCCACTAAACAAAAGCAAAACAAGTTCAAACTCACTAATCTCTACTAGACTCCACCGATTTCCTCCTCTTCTCCTCTTCCTTTCTCCTCCTTGCTCTCCAAGTCTTCCTTTGAGCCTTTTGAGAGTGATTAGATGTTGGATCCCCCTAAGCTCTCCTAAACTCTCTCTAATTATCCTCTCCTTTGATTGGGGACCAAGGAATTCCAAAATTAGAAGAAGGGCAAAAGTGGAAGATCACAATAATGTGCCTTGGAGCCCAATCCTCTCTTTAGCCGACTAGGATCGATGCGGGTGGACCTCGGGCCCGACGTTGCCAACGTCGGTCCGAGCCTCTAAAGCGCCAACTCGGGCCCGACGTTGCCAACGTTGGTTTTCCTTGAGTTCCTCTTCGTTCTTTGCATGGCTCTTCCACTCCTTTGCTCCTTAGCTTGGCTCCTCCTTAGAAACTCCTCCAAAACGTCCTCAAATGCGCCATTTTACCTACAAAACACAACAAACTCGCATAGTCTCCGAATCTCATAGAAAATCGGGAACTAAGCTAAAAAGGGACAAAACTAACAAAGAAAGAAACAAAAGACACATATTTACAAGGGAAATTAACTACTAAAACACCACTAAAATGAGAGACATCAGAATACCCCATACTTAAACTTGCTTGTCCTCAAGCAATAACAATGTAAGCAAGACCGAAGCACAATCTTCAAGTAAAGCCTCATATGAAAAATCAATCAAGTAAGAACAAGTGATAGATATACAAGCAAGATTACATCATCACACATGATCAAGTGTTCAAGGAATAAGGTCTAATGCAACAAAGCCTCACTTTAGGGACATGAAAATGTGTATCACTCATCATGTGTTTAGGTTTAGCAATGAACACTCAAACTCAACAAACATGCAAGTAAAGGCTTTACCATTGAAGCTAATATCACCAATTCCTCCACCTAGAGATGCCTATTACAATGCACACAAAGAATATGAACTTGGCTCAATGGAGGTCTTCAAAGAGGTTCCATTCGGCCGGGTTATAATGGGGCTTTTGGTATTTCTCAAGGTGGGAATCATTTTGGTCTTGTGGTGCTTATAATGGGGATTGAACTTCCTAGTCTCTCACCAAACTCACCAAATTATTCCACTTTCAACTTCACTCATCCAAAAGACTCTGATTTTTCTCTTCAACCCATACTTCACTTAACATTCCTCTTCATCTTTGCACTTAACTTTTTGTTGGATTTTTCACACTTTTTCCACTAGGATCGACTTGCACTAACTCGGGCCCGATGTGCACTTTAACTCGGTCGGTGCCCCTTTCTTCACTTTAAGCACTTTGCTTTCAATCCACTATTTTTCCAACTTTTCTTTCTCTCTTTTCACTACAATGATGCACTATCCACTTGGTTTACAACTCCATTCCTTGCCCTTCACCAAAGAGAATCTCAACTCTCCAAATATACTCCAAAACCTCTCACTAAAGTCCAATCCCAAAAGTGTCAAGTCATATAGGCTAGGAATCATATTTTTGAGGAGTTTCAAACAAAGGTCTAAGGCTAAAACGGGGCTACAAACAACAGTTTATCTTTAAGGTAGGATATGGAACATTTTGTGACTAAATGAAATAAAGTTCAAATCAATGTGACAAAGCATAGAACAAATCTCATATTGGTCTTGGAAAATAGATAAACACCGCAATAGCAAGTTTTACTAAGCATGCATGAGCTAATCACACAAGAAAAATGAGGGATATGCAATATAAACAAGCATCCCTAAAATGGCCAAAAAATTAATCTCACAAGGTTCACTCTAACTTAGTTGCATCAAAACTCATCCAAGAACTCATGTGCTCAATAAAAAACATGCAAGATATCACATCATATCAAAAGCAACATCCATTTAGAGGCTAAACTATCCAAAAATATGCAAAGGATTTTTCATGCTCACATCATCATTAGCCTTCATATGGACATCTATGATGGGAATTCCTAGTCCAAAACAAAATCTTTTTGTTGTTTTCAACACAATTTTCGAATTTTTATGGATTTTTGCAAAAATTTTCTCAAAAACAAAACAAACTCATCTATTCATGCCATCAAACTCAATCATCATCCATGCATCACATCATGCCATTATCCAAAAGAAAACATCGCTTAACAACACAAGAAACCTAAACATGAAACTATGAGCTACTAACCCACCCCATACTTAAAATTTTGATGTCCTTATCAAAACAAAGAAATCAAATCTCAAAAGTAAAAGAGACAAGAGTTAAGAAAGCTCACAATTTCTTATTCTTGAATGGCATGTTGAGGCTTAGTTTGGAGGGTGTCCTCGGCGGCGTCCCCTTTGGAGCCGTGCGTTCCTCTCTCTCTCTCTCGTACACATGGGCGTGGAAAGGGTCTTGACTTGGCGGTTGAAGTTGAGGTGCGGGGCGCGTCCATTGGTCCTCGCGGGAAGAGTAGTTCCCGGTCATCCATTCATTGAAGCTCTCTTGAACGCTCCATCTTTGATCCTCTACCGCTCTCAAGTCTTCCACATCACGCCGAGTGTAAGCAATGTTGCGGTTCACTTCTTCAAATTGGGCTTGGAAGTCTTCTTGGTGGTGGGAAAGTTGTTGTCGTTGAAAGTTGAGATGTTGTTGTTGAAGGTTGATTTGGTGTGCCTCTTGTAGCATGCTTGATTGTTGGAGTTGAAGGTGAGCCAATTGGTTGGCTAGGAAGTTCATGTCCACCGATTGTTGAGGTTCGGGGAAGACCATTCCGGGCCCATACCATTGGGCATACCCTTCGTACCCTCCATAGCTTGGTTGCTCTTGCCTTGCTCCACTTCCCTCTCCTCTCTCATAAGCGCTAGGAACCGGATCGGGCAAGTAAGTGTCGGACCGACGTTGATGGACGTCGGGCCCGAGGTGGCTTGCGTCTCGGTCGAGTAGTGTTGGAGAGTGGTCAGTGTGCAAATTGCGGTATCCGCCATCTTCTTCTTTAGGAGGCGAGTGACTCGGGCAAAGTCGTTGTTCCCGTATCAAAAATAAATCCCAAACATGCAAACAACAGTATAGTAGGCAAGCAGGGGTCGAACCCAAAGGAATCAGTTTCTATTCAGATTTTATGGTTTTCATGCAAGAATTCAAAGGGGGGGTTTGAAAGTTGGTTTCAATCAAATATTATCAAGTAGAGTTTATCCAATCAATTCCACTTTATTAATCCGTTGATCATGAATTCATCCACCTCTTTATATGCCTAGGTCAATTCCAATCCCAATCATTAGCAATCGCAAGTCCACCGTCCAAGCAATTCTATAACCCTAGGCAAGGACGCTTAACCTAGAATTAGCATAGAGCACAGGGATATTAGGAAATCAAATCATGCGATCAAGCTACGAGTCTCATGCACAATTTAACCATTGAATACTCTTCCCTAAACAAGTCCACGGTCCTAGAATAGAGTTGTTTCGAGAAATAGGAAAGATACATAGACAACAACCAATCCTAAATCAAACAATAGATCTAAGTCAATCAAACAAGTTGATCAGGCTCATAAAATCAAACATAGATCATGGGATGAAGCACAAGAGTATCAATAAAGACCTAGGGATAAAGAGATTACCAGAATTTCACAACTTCATAATAAAGCTTCCTTGATCGAATAAACTCAAGAGGAGAGTTAGTTCTCCATTACAAAGAAAACTCTAATCTTTATTGAAAGACAATTGATTGATAAGTATGTTGTATATTCTAAAAACCTAGAAAGGTTCCCCTTATATAGCCCCAAAGATCAACCTTTTCGGACTAAATAAGATAGGAAACCGAAAGATAAGAAAGGAAACAAGATAGAAACGGTGAAATCTCGTCCGCTTGAAAGTTGGTCGCACCGCGACCGCGGCACCACCACCGCGCCCGCGGCGGTCTACAATCGGTCAAGGCTGAGTCGGCTTCTACTGCGACCGCGCCACTGACAGCGCGACCGCGGCCTTCATAGGTCTTCATGGTTCGCTTCTTCACGCCACCGCGCCCGCGTCATAGACAACGCGACCGCGATATCCATGCAGTGGCGAATCTTCGTCTTTAAGCTCTATAACTCTTGATTCTTCATATCTTGTGTCTTCGGTCTTCATATTACAATAACGCTCAAAACTAACCTAAACACTCTCTAAATCATCTCAAAATACAAGAGTTATCCTATACAAAATAGCCTGAATCAAATTCCCCCATACTTAGATCTTGCTCGTCCTCGAGTAAACTCAAAACAAATATAACAAGGTAGCACATCTAAGATCTCAGGAAATACAAGGGAAGATAAAAACACTCAGCTCACAACCCGTACCCAAAATATAGAGAAATCATGAGCATAAAACAATAAAGCTCAAACACACACGTCACAACAATGATATAACACTCAAGCTCTAAAAACAAGAAAGAGCAACATAGGATCTACCCAAATCTAACATATAAGCCCCAAAGTCCCCAAGCAAGAATGATCCTAAACACTCGAATTTACCGCTCAATTCTGCTTAGGCGCCCTTTAGGGTTTTCACCTAACCGCTCTTTTCATTTTTCTCAAGGTGTGCTCACAAAACTCACAATCACTCATTAACCTCATATTACCCGAGCCTAATGCTGGTCCGGGTTACCTGCTTATTACCTGAGCCGCCCTTTCGGGTTTTCGACTCATGCTAGGATTTATATGCCTTTTTTCATTTTTTATGGATTTTTCTATCTTTTTCTTTTTCTTTCTTTATTTATCATGCAAAAAATATGGTGCAAGTGCTCCATGAAAAGAAGAAAATCAAAAATCTGAAGCAAATATCTAACTAAGCTAACTAGGATAAGCGAATGCGAGTACTCCTTCCCCCATACTTAAATCCTTCATTGTCCTCAATGAAGCAAAGAGAAAAGATAGAAGCAAGGAAGAAGGAAATCAGAAGACTCACAAACGATGAAGAGAGGTGGAATGGAAGAACTCTTCAAAGGTGGTAGAATAGAAAGCTTCGTAATCACCATTCGGTAGGCATACCGCGGGCGCGGCAGTAGGGGCGCGGGCGCGGAATCAATGCAGAGAACGAAGTCTTCCTCGGAGGTTTACCGCGGGCGCGGCTGATGTAGCGCGGGCGCGGTTCTCGTGCAGGAACAACATCTTGACTTCATCTCGAAAAGCGTGATGTGTAAGCAACCTTTGTACCTTGGCTCGTCTCTCGAGAGATAGATGAATACTTGAACTCGAGCCGTGGAGATGGAATCTCGGCCGGGGAAACAAAGCTCCCCATACTTAGGCTTTTACACATAGCGAAAGAATGGAAAGTACAAAGGCGAATGAAAAGAAGAAATAGAAGATGGAAAGATAGAAGATGGATAGAATGGATGTAGATAGATGATATAGGATATAGGATGGGACCAAAAAGTCCTCTTTTTGTCTTTTTCTTTTTTTTTCGATTTTTTTTTAATAAAAACGAGCTAAAACCGAGACGCAGTATGGTTGCCGCGAGCACGGGCTAGTACCTGTTCGTCGGGGCGCGCTGACGATCTACCGCGGGCGCGGCTGATGCGGCGCGGTCGCGGTTTCACGCCAGGCGTGTCCTTTCGGACCTAGTACCTGCATGTTAGCTAAAAACACAAGCAAATCCTAAGCTAAGAATGGAAAAACAATCTAACTAATCCTTGGGTTGCCTCCCAAGCAGCGCTTTTGTTTAACGTTGTTGGCTCGACGTGGATACGATCAATATGGGTACTCATCAACATCAATTCGGACCGTGTTGCCACTATGAGATATGGAAAGAGATCCATTGGAAACGTCGATGACCGTGTTGGCGGTTTTCATGAAAGGACGACCTAGTAAGAGAACCGGGTCGTACCGCCCTTCGCCTATCTCCATCACATAAAAATCTGCAGGAAAGATCAAACCCCGCACCTGCACTAGAACATCCTTAACTAATCCTTTCGGGCGCACATTAGAGTGGTCAGCCAATTCAATAACAATATCTGATTCCTTTAAAGGACCTAGGCCTAACCTATCATACATGCAAGCTGGAAGAACATTAATGGAGGCACCTAAATCTAGCATAGCACGCTCAATTTTAGTTTCTCCAATAGTGACAGGGACGGTGAATCTTCCTAGGTCTGAGCATTTTTTAGGTAATTGCTTTTGGAGTAGGGAATTACATGTCTCAATTTTGCTATCCTGTGTTTTCTCAACTAGAGCTACCTTCTCAATTTTAGGACTAGTCCTATTCTTTCTTTTTATGGTGCATAGCTCTTTCATAAACTTAGCAAATCGAGGGACACATTGGATAAGATTAATAAGAGGAACATTTACCCCACAATTGGCGAAGGTCTCGAAGAGTTCCTTGTCATGTGCCAGCTTCCTTGTGTCCTTGAGTGCTTCCGGGAATGGAGGCGAGGGCTTGAAAGAATTCAACGGTGGAAGGGGTTGAGCCACATAGCCATCGTCCTCCTCTGCTACTGGGGCTCGGTTCCGTCTAGGAGAGCTTGGACGTGGAGGCGAATAATTCTTGAAAGCATAATCGAGTAAAGCCTCGAAGTTCCGCTCGGCCTCCTTACCGCGAGCGCGGTCCGGACTCTACGGTCGCGGCTCGTTACGCCTCTCCTGGTCCGAGTCCTCTGTTGGAATTTCGCGGGCGCGGAGGGGAGAGCACGGGCGCGGAATTCCAACAGAGACTTGGTCTTCTTCTCCAGCTGCCCCGGCGCGGTCGTGGCCAGGGGAACGCGGTCGCGGATCATCACCAGGGGGTGATTCCCGACTCGCCAGTGCTCTTCCGCTCCTCAAGTTCATGGCACTCACATTCTCCTTGTGGTTTAGCGGTTGAGAGGGAAGTTTCCCGGAATCCTTAGACTCGAGCGTATTGATCATGGTGGCAAGTTGGCTCAGTTGAGTCTCGAGATTCTTTACAGTAGCTCTCGTCTCTTGGTTCTCCTTCAAGAGGGCGGTAATAGCATCATTCTGAGATGGAGCAGGTGCTCTCGAGGCATAGTTGTTGGACCGAAATTGTTGTTGCTGGCCTTGAGGAGCGTACTGCTGCTGCTGTTGTAGTGGATCTTGTTGCTGCTGGTTGTTCCACCTTAAGTTAGGATGGTTCGCCCACCCCGGATTATAAGTATTCGAGTAAGGATCATTCCGTGGCCGGGGCGCACCATAATTGCCAATAGCATTGACCGACTCCTCAGTCTCTTGAATAGTAGGGCACTGATCTGTGTGGTGGCTCGCATCATAACAGAGACCGCAAGCATTGACTTGCTGGGTCGTCTTCTTCGTGAGCAGCTGCTTCATAAGATCCTTGAGCTCCCTTACTTCAGCATTCAGGGACTCATTCACCACATTAATGGACCTCACATTGGTCCTGCACCTCTGATTGCGGGCTTGTTCCGCCAAGATCTCAACTTTCTGAAAAGCTGTAGCGGGGGTTAAGTTCTCGTAACTGCCCCCACAAGATGCATTCACGAGCCTCTTGTCATTGTCGCAGAGTCCCTCAATGATGTAGCAAATAAGATCCTTGGCCTGGTAGCCATGGTAGGGACAACTCGCGATGAGCCTCTTGTAGCGCTCATAATAGTCATAGAGGTTCTCGTCTTCCCCTTGCTCCAAACTGCTGAGCTGCTTCTTAATAGATGTTTGTTTGGAAGCGGGGAAGTACTTTTTAAGAAACTCCTTCTTCATGTCTGCCCAAGTAGTGATAGATCCTGGCACCAAATAAAGGAGCCAGTCCTTGGCGGTGTCTTCAATAGAGAAGGGAAAAGCCCGGAGCTTGATTTGATAATCCGTCACATCAGTGGGCTTCATGCTCACGCACACCGCGTGGAATTCAGTGAGATGCTTGTTCGGGTCCTCACCACTTAACCCGTGAAATTTAGGCAAGTGGTGGATGAGACCAGACTTCAGTTCGAACTTCACACCTTCCCCGAGTTCGGGGAATTGAACAGCGAGCTGTTGTTGCTGGAGATCGGGCGCCGTGAGTTGACGAATAGTTTGTTCCGCCATGGTGCCTTCTGGTTCAGAATCAGAGAGAGAAAGAGATTCAAGAAGATTGTAGGATGTAGACACTCTGGGGGCACTCCTTATCTTCCGAAGAGTCCTGTCAATTTCTGGATAAAAACGAACAAGGAAAGTATTAGTAGACCGGGTACGGACCATGTGTTAGGCCCGCACCCAAAGGATGGTTCTGCGCGCGAACCGCGGGCGCGCCGAGGGGGCCGCGGTTGCGGTTTGAGCGCAGAGCACGAAAACGCACGAAATCAAAATAAGAAAAAGGATTCCCCGGCAACGGCGCCAAAATTTGACTCGGGCAAAGTCATTGTTCCCGTATCAAAAATAAATCCCAAACATGCAAACAACAGTATAGTAGGCAAGCAGGGGTCGAACCCAAAGGAATCAGTTTCTATTCAGATTTTATGGTTTTCATGCAAGAATTCAAAGGGGGGGTTTGATAGTTGGTTTCAATCAAATATTATCAAGTAGAGTTTATCCAATCAATTCCACTTTATTAATCCGTTGATCATGAATTCATCCACCTCTTTATATGCCTAGGTCAATTCCAATCCCAATCATTAGCAATCGCAAGTCCACGGTCCAAGTAATTCTATAACCCTAGGCAAGGACGCTTAACCTAGAATTAGCATAGAGCACAGGGATATTAGGAAATCAAATCATGCAATCAAGCTACGAGTCTCATGCACAATTTAACCATTGAATACTCTTCCCTAAACTAGTCCACAGTCCTAGAATAGAGTTGTTTCTAGAAATAGGAAAGATGCATAGACAACAACCAATCCTAAATCAAACAATAGATCTAAGTCAATCAAACAAGTTGATTAGGCTCATAAAATCAAACATAGATCATGGGATGAAGCACAAGAGTATCAATAAAGACCTAGGGATAAAGAGATTACCAGAATTTTACAACTTCATAATAAAACTTCCTTGATCGAAACTCAAGAGGAGAGTTAGTTCTCTATTACAAAGAAAACTCTAATCTTTATTGAAAGACAATTGATTGACAAGTATGTTGTATATTCTAAAAACCTAGAAATGTTCCCCTTATATAGCCCCAAAGATCAACCTTTTCGGACTAAATAAGATAGGAAACCGAAAGATAAGAAAGGAAACAAGATAGAAACGGTGAAATCTCGTCCGCTTGAAAGTCGGTCGCACCGCGACCGCGGCACCACCACCGCGCCCGCGGCGGTCTACAATCGGTCAAGGCTGAGTCGGCTTCTACCGCGACCGCGCCACAGACAGCGCGACCGCGGCCTTCATAGGTCTTCATGGTTCGCTTCTTCACGCCACCGCGCCCGCGTCATAGACAACGCGACAACAATATCCATGCAGTGGCGAGTCTCCGTCTTTAAGCTCTTTAACTCTTGATTCTTCATATCTTGTGTCTTCGGTCTTCATATTACAATAACGCTCAAAACTAACCTAAACACTCTCTAAATCATCTCAAAATACAAGAGTTATCCTATACAAAATAGCCTGAATCAGCGAGTCAACATCCATAGCCTCCCATCTTGCAAACTCAAATTGGTTGGGCACTTCATCTTCGGTGTCCGGGGAAGATTGAGGAGTAGTGAAACGAATGTGTTGTGCTCGTCTTCTACACTCAAGTGTTCCCTCCAGCTCTCCATAAGGATTCTCTTTGCCCACCCACACTTGGAACCAATTAGAGTAGCTTGTGAGGTCAAAGAGGCGTGGCCCCAAAGGAATGTGCACCTTGTCAAAGTTGGAGTGAGGCGCTAGGTAAGTGGTGGAACCGGTTACTTGCTTCTCCTTGATGATGTTGGCCTTCTCAAAATACTTAAGATCCATGAACTCTACACCATTCGGGGCCGGCGTGTATGTGGACAAATCCACCTCAAGACGATGAGCCAAGCGGGCTATCATCCCTCCAAAGTAAATCCATGAGGAACTTTGGAAATCCCTCACCATCTTCACCCATTCCCATGTGAGGTTCATCGGCTTCTCATTGTGGAACAACATCTCATAGAGCAACATGGCTTCTTCCTTCATCGGCTTACTCAACTCGTGCCTAGCAAAGATGGCACAACCCAAAGCTCGGATCATGACTCGGAAGAGTGGACTTGCTATCTCATTTGTTGATGCGCCTTTCCTCATCTCACTCCTTCCGGCTACATATCTCCAAAGGTAGTCCACCTTCTTGTTGTCAACAAAAGCTTCATCTCTCGGAAAAGGGAACCCAAGGTAGGTAGCCAAATTCCGGAGAGAGATCTCGTGCAACTCGTTGCCCATTTGGAAGGAGATCATGCCCTCACTCTCAACTCCTTCATATGTGCACTTGAATGACGCCATAAACTTGGACGTTAAGGCGGGATAATGAGTGTTGTTCCACCTTAGCATCACATTGAGACCGATATGAGAGTAGCATCGAGTAAGGGCCTCATCCATGCTCATCTTTTGAATAGCCTCCCAATCTAACCACCGAGTGTGGTGAGATAGACCCATGAGTCGCTCATATTCTCGAGCCACATCATCATCCTCAAAGCGCACATCATCCATCCTTTGCACCCTCTTTGACGACTTCTTGGACTTCTTTGTTGATTTCTCCATTCTTGAAGAAGATGCTCGAGTTGTCATGGTACCTACACACAATCAAAGCAAAGAACTACAAGATAAGATCTATACAACCACAACAAGATCACATGCTTTCACAACTTAACAACTTATCACACAAGAAAATGACCCCATACTTGTCTTCTAGACACTCAATCCATAAAATCCAACATGTATGAACCAAGAATCACACCACAATGGTCAAGTTACAAGATATATCATGATAAACAAGCCTTAACCAACAATCAAGCTCATGAATCCTAAAGCTCACACAAGAGAAAGCCGAATAGCATAGGACCGACCAACACAAGTCGTCAGGTCCGAGGTTCTCAACCTCAGTCCGAGTCATGGACCGACTTCTCAACATCGGTCCCGAGATTCTGGGCATCTCGGTCCGAACCTAAAATCGACTTCTCTACCTATTTCACCCAAAAATCACTCTATCATGCTCCTAAAATCCAAAATCAACAATTTCTCATCATCAATCGAAGATCCAAGTTGCTTTTAGCATGCATGATCAACAATTAAGCACAAATTCCTCTATTCATGCAAATCACCATGGATGCTCAAGGTCTAAGCTCATTCAATCATGGAAAATCTTAATTTTAGCAATGAAAACATGGAATTCATAAGGAATCAAGTAGAGATTGAGATTCACATACCAAATTTGAAGAAACAAAGACTTGCAAGCAATCAAACTCTTAGAACTCAAATTCTCTTCTTAGATCTAGAAGAGGGATGAAGAACAATGGAACTTTGTTGGGATTTTTAGCTTTTGGATCGATGTTTGGGGATGGCTAGGGTGTTGGATCGAGATTGTTGTGAAGTTTGCTTGGGGATCGAGAGTGATGGAGGTGTGGATCGATTTGGGGGTTTTTGAGGGGAGCTTGGTATTTTGGGAAGGTGGTTATGAAGGTGATGGGTGGTAGGTAAGGGAAATAGGCTTTAAATGGGTAAGAGACAAAGTTAGGTCAGAGGGGTATAATGGGCATTTCCTCCAAATCAAGACCAAAGTTGACCGGCCAAGTCGGACCGACTTCACAACGTCGGGCCCGAGGTACTGGGTACCTCGGTCCGGCTCGGTTTGGCTTCCTAAATTTCCCTCTTCTTGGCAAATCTCTACCCACAAGTCCTTTCATTATTTTCACCACTACCACACACAATTATGAAGCTCACACAACACACAATTCCACAAAACACAGGCTAACACTAGTACAAAAGAATGAGTTAATACGGGTCATAAATTATACCGGTTGAAAAAGCGATATCCGTTTCAAAGATTCATACCGGTTATGCAAGAAATGCGGTATGCGAGAATTTTTTTCCCCTTTCATACCGGTTTTTTTGTAAAACCGGTATAAAAAATCCAATCGGTTTGAGCACGGATACCGGTTTTTATAGAAAACCGGTATAAGTCAATTTTCTAAAAAATTAAATTAAAACCGATTAAGTGCCCAAGCTTCATCTTTCTTCTCCGTCTCTCGCCGCCTTCGTCGACTTCTGTCAGGAGAGGAGGACTCGTCTCCGCCAGGAAGCTCGGTTCTGCTCTCTGGCGGTTGCAGGCTTCCAACAGTGTCGATGATGGTGGACATGAGCGGCGCGTGTCGAGGACGGCGGAGGACCAGCTAGGGTTTCTGGTGCGTTTTAGGTCAGAATTACATTCCGAGTCTAGATCCTCCCAAGACGCCGTCGTCTTATATGAAGCCCCGTCCGTCTACGCCGACCGCCATCTCTACCAAGCTCACTATCAATTTCGCTCTCCCTTACTCTTCGGTTCTCAGTGCTAAGGAGGTTTGTGATCCCTTTTTGTTTTGGCAGACTAATTTCTGTGGTTTTTGGTTTGATTTGTTGTCTGAGGATCTTGATCGTTTCATTTGGACGGTGATACTGTGGATTTTTGTTGTTTTTCTGAAGTTAAGGTTATCGATTTGGTGGATATGGTTTCTGGATCCCAAATCTACGGAGAGAAATTCATTCAAATTAGAACGCTTTAGCTTTTTTGATTGTTTTCCTTATGGTTAAAATTCGTGGGGATACATTGACTTTGAGATATGAAATCTTTAGGCTCCGTTGTGTGAATTGAAGAAGAGGAAATCTTTAGGTTCTACTTCTGAGTATCATACTAAATTCTAGGTTTAGGATAGGAAGTAATACCACTTTAGTTCAAGAGCCGAGTTTGATTACTGGCATGGAAATTTTCTTGACTGTAAGGTTTCTGAGAAGCTCCCTCTCATGCTTATGAGCTGAGCATATGTGATTAAAAGATTAATTCTTGAATCACTTGTTTGTAGATCATATCATTTAGCTTGAAACCATTTTTTATCTATCTTGTTGCTCTTAGCTAGTAATGAGAGGTATAAACTTATGCCCATTCTTTGTTTGAACTGAAGGTTGGTCTCGAATATGATGCATCTTTTGATCACATCTTGTTATGCATCTTAAATATGATGCAAGTTTCAGTTTGCATCACTTGTCACTTTTAGGTCAGAATTAATTACATTTGGGAGTAATGGTATGTTGTATCACCTTGAGTTTTGAGAAGTAGTGGTTTTATTGGATATTTTGACTTAGTGCTTGGTCCATGCAGTTAGCTCTTTGCAATTGACTTATGTAAAATTTCTATTGTGCTATTAGCTATCATAGGCTGATTATGTTTTATCTCAAATATTCTAGTGGATAATGTTTTTGTGTGTTTGTTTTTCATTCTTGTTTGAGTCCAAATGAGTTTCTTGAACAATCATATTAAATGTTTCTGTTTAATACTTGTGCTAGGTCTCCTCTTTGGGATGGACTTATTCCTTCACATGAGAAGGCTAAGTTTTCAATCATGACGAGGAACAAGTACCGACCCATTCATGGCTTTGGCTGATCTCCATCTTCATGTAGGATGTCCTTTGAATGATTTTTTTCTTGATCAATCATTTTTTTGCCTGATCCTTCTATGTTGCTGTGTTTTGCAGTACAATTCAAGTGATCATGACAATTATAAAGTACATCCCTCAGGTGTGTTTTCCCTTGGGTTCTTCAACTGATTTTTTGAGTTGTGACCTTGGGTTCTTCAACTAAAACAAGTCATGCACACTAGTCAAACTAATTTGCAAATTAGTTTGACTAGTGTGCATGACTTGTTTTAGTTTCATGTCTTTTAGATTAAGAGCTCTTATCTGATGACTTGCATTCAACCATATATCTTTTCCACTGTGATTTTGTTTAGTTTAGCATGGCCTACAACTATGGATTCTTATACATCAACTTGTTGAAGTCTTGTGTGGTTATCACTTGCAGATACATCAAAAGTTTAATGCAAAAAATGGCCTCACTGTGAGGGAGGAAATTTGTGGAATCCACATTGATGTTTGGAAGAAATTTGTAATCCATAATCGTATCAACAATGGAATAGACCCGAGGTAAAAGCTGTTTCGGAGAAGCTCTTGTGATTTGTTGCTGGATGTTGTTCATAATTGTAATGCTTTTGTCGATGGTTTTCCTAGGACAACAACATTGACTATTGGAAGAAGTTTGTGGCTGGTTTTTTTGCTCCAAATTCAAAGAAGAAATGGTGTATTTCAATGTATGGAAGTGGCTGTTAAACCACTGGGGTGTTTCCTCAGGTAAGTATTTCTTATGTGTTTTTGATTTTCCACTAGTGGACATCCCACTAAGTAGAGCTTGTCTTTTACTATACATTTTTTTTCAAATTTTTGCTTTTATGTCAAAGGAAAAAAGTACATTTCTTACTAATTAGGAATCCACATTCAATTTAATCACCCATATAATCACATTAGCCATTATTTCTTTCTTTGATTCTAAGCTTATCCTAAAAACAATTCTTAACAGTAGTGGGTATTACTACAATGCCAGATTAAAATCTTAATATTAATCCTTGATCTAATGTTGTTTTATCTTGACCTTTCCTGCACCTAAAATGTATCTTCACTCTTGTTTGTAACAGCTACCATGGTTCTACATTGATAGCAGCTTAGTTTAATCTAAGTAAGTAATCCATATTGGGTGACTTAATACGTAGCTAGTTCGATCATTAGTACTACCGTCTATTCAAACTAATTTATTTAATTGTTTACCTATATTGCAGGTTTTGTCCTATACATGTGTTGTAGAAATATCTCCACATAGAGCTGCAAGTTGTATTTCTAAAAAACCGACATTCATAAACAAGCTAGTGGGGTGGGGCCGTGGGGCTGGGGTGGATCAAATTAATTTTTTTTTTAATTTGTAATCAGGCGCATACCGGTTATATTGAAAACCGGTATGCGGCCTGTATATTATTTTTTTAATACAAAGGACATTTATACCGGTTTTTTAAAAAACCGGTATCCGTCCGACATTTATACCGCTTTTTAAATAACCGGTATTAAAACTTTTATTACGCTCGAGTTAATACCGGATGAAAAACCGGTATCCGCTTTGTTAAAAAACCGGTATTAACTCGTGTTTTTGTACTATTGTAAAGAGAGATTAGAAAGAATCTAAGCTAAGACAAAGAGAAACAAACTAAAAACTACGAAAATGAACCTACTAAGCTCGGGTTGCCTCCAGAGGAGCGCTTCTTTTAAGTCACTAGCTTGACTTCTAACCTCTACCCTTCACGGTGGATGAAAAATGGTGAATTGATCATCGTAGTCATGTCCGTCTCCACGCCCCTCATAGCCATAAAACCACCATTTGTGATTGATGAAAGTGTGGCCTCCAAATTCTCCTTCACCTTTGTCCTCCAAAGTGTAGGTTTGCACTTCTTGCTCCTTCTCAACTTGATCTTTATTCCCTACACCAAAAACATCTAGAGAATTTCTAGGGGATTCAATGACATTATAGCTCAAATCTTCTTTCAAATCACTCAAACATATGTAACTATCCTCTAGATCCTCTTTCAAGTCACTCAAACAAATATAAGAGTCTCCCACATCAAAAGGATATAGAGAAGGATACTCTTCATGGCTTCACGGGCTATCTCCACCTTTTGACTCCTCATGGACTTGAGCATTGACCATGTCATGATTCCTCAAAGGTGCTTCTTCCTCTCTTGTAGGTTCCACCTCCTCTCTCTTACGCTTGGCACCATCCTCCAATTTCAAGATCGCCAAAGCATCCGGTTCAGTAAGAGCTTTGTTGAAATGGAACTCCACTTTATCCTCGCCAATCTCGAAAGTCACCTTTCCATTTCTCACATCAAATTTCGCACCCGCTGTGGCTAGAAACGGCCTTCCAAGAATAATGGGCACCAACGGATCTTCTTTCATGTCAAGGATCACAAAATCGTCGGGGACAAAATACCTCCCAACTCTAACCGAGACGTCATCTAAGATTCCGGTGGCCTTCGTAGATGAACCATTGGCCATAGTAAGACTCATGTCAACCGGTTCCATATCTCCGAGGTTAGTCCTTCTCCAAATGCTCATGGGCATAACCGATATGCTTGCTCCTAAATCACAAAGAGCCTTGAAGTTTTGGGATCCAATCCCCACGGTAATTGCAAATCTTCCCGGATCACCCAATTTTTGAGGTAGCTCCAAAATCTTCACCTCGTCTTGCATCTCCACAATCGACCTCTTCTTGCTCAAAATTTCCTTCAAGAACTTAGCATATGATGGCATCTGACTTAGAGCGTCGGTGAATGGGATGGTGATGTTCAAGCCTTGCAAGAGCTTTAAGAACCTCTTAAACTTGCCCTCCACAACTTCCTTGGGCTTCTTCAATGGGCAAGGAAGAGTTGTCCCTCCTTGTTTCTTGGTTGAATCCACTTCCTTGGACCGGCCTAGATCTCTCTCAACGTTTTCAGCCTGGATCGACTTGGGATCGACGTCAGGATCGTCGTCTGGAACCTCGGTCCTGGGGCAGGGCAGATCTGGGAACATTTGTCCGACTACAGGGCATGTCGGGCCCGAGTTCAACTCTTCCTCGGTCCGGTTCAGGGGACTCTTTCCTTTTGGATCGACTTCATGGCATGTCGGGCCCGAGTTACTGGGCAACTCGGTCCGACTCTCTTCTCTTGTCCTTGGCACGTGTGGCTCGGGCAAACTCCTTCCACTCCTCAATCCTATGGCTCGAACTTCATTTTGTTGTTGTGGGGCACGGGGATTCTCCACGGGTCGGCCCGGGAGTCTACCTTCCTCTCTTGGAAGTTGATTCGCCATGTGAACAAATTGGTTGTCCACTTGTCTTCTCCATACACCAAACTCCTTGAATTGGGCACCCATTTCATCAACTCTTCTCTCCATATCGGTGAATTGATTCTTCAAGTCCTTGAACTCGCCTCTCATCTCTTGTGCCCATTGTGGAGTTTGCTCATAGAACCCCGGAGGTCGGTATGGTGGTGGTTGGGCCCTTGGCTCATTTTGGTTGTAGTTGTTGTTGTAGCCAATGGCTTGGCCTTGGTTCCACCTTCCATTCCCTCCAATGTTGAAGTTGGCTCTTCCTCCATAGTTTCTTTGAACATATTGTGCCTCCTCGATTTGCTCGGCCAAATGAACTTGACGTTCATTGGGACACTCTTGAGCTCCATGCTTCAAAGAACCACATTCTTCACATCCTCTTGTGGTTTGCTTGTAGTGACTCATTTGCCTCCTCATCTTGTTCAACTCATCCTCAAGGAATTGGATCTTCACATCCTTATCCACCTCTTCATTCTTTGGATCGTAGAGCCTCTTTGCACCTTCTCCTTGGACTCTTGCCTCCTTGTTGACTTGACTCACTCCGTACATGGCTTCGTAGTCGGAGAGCTTGTCTAGCAACTCCCATGCTTGCTCCGGCGGCAAATCAATGAACCCACAATCGGTGTGAAGGTTCAACTTGTCCTTGGCGGCGGGGTTGATTCCTTGGAAGAATATGTCTTGGAGAACATAAGGTTGTTGCCCATGCGTTGGACATTGCCTCAACATTTCCTTGAACCGGTCCCAAGTCTCAAAGAATGGCTCGTGGACTCCTTGTTGAAAGCTTGCTATCTTCCTTCTAAGCTCCGTTGTCTTGGTTGGCAGAAAGAACTTCATCAAGAATGCTTCATTGAGAGCCCTCCATGATGTGATGGATCGAGGTGCTTGACTCTCCAACCAATGCAATGCCTTGCCTCCCAACGACCACTTAAAGGCCTTGAGTAGCACGTACTCAAGTGTCTCATCATCCGTCGAGATGGTCTCACATAGATCCTTGAATTGCTTCACATGCTCGATCGGGCACTCATTCGGTCTCCCTTGAAATTGGTCCCTCTTGATAAGTGAGATGAATTGAGTTTTGATCTCAAAGTTCTTTGACACCTCCGGCAAGACAATGGCCGGTTCCGGCACCTTCAACTCCGGATGCATGTATTGTCTTGCATTCCGGGGTTGGGTGTTGGTTTGAGCCTCCAATCTCATCCTTTGCTCGCGCTCTCTCCTAGCTTCGGCATCTCGGTTAGCCATCTCAAGTTGCATTCGAGCCATGTCGGCCCTCATCCTTTCACCCTCCTCATCACGTTGTGCTTGGTCCGCCATTCTCTTCTTCTTTTGAACTTGTTTGATAATGCTCTCCGGATCACACACAAAGTCGAACTCAAGTGTTCCTCGGACGGAACGAGCTCGCATACACCTATAACCAAAGACACAAAGAAAAACGAATCAAAACAAACAAGGGGTTTGGGCTAGTCCCTCACCCAAATCACTACCAAATCAAAGACTCAACAAAAGATGGTACCTTAAACAAGTAGAACTCCCCGGCAACGGCGCCAAAATTCTGATGGGGGTCGTCCGGATCGGATGATATCAAAATTTAAATTTATAAACCGAACCCAAATTGTAGTATAAGGGTAGGGTGTCGAACACACGGGAGTTCGTGCGTTGAGTGTACCAAGAAGACTAAAAAGAGGTAAAAGAAAGGCAAAAACAAGGAAAATCAAAGGGAACAACCCGGACCGACTTTGGTCACTTCCGTCCGAGGTTGGATCGATGCGAGTTGGCCGGGACCAACACTGGGGAAGTCGGGCCCGAGGTACTGGGGAACTCGGTCTTGCACAAATGGTAGATCGGTCTTGGGTTTTTGGGTTCCTTCCCTAACTAGACTTGGGTGATTCCTCCCCAATTCAGCCAATAAGTGTTGATCCTTATGAGATCGAGGTTGTTTGACCTTAGGGAGTTTTCACTCTCCTTCGATGCTAGGTCTAGTGATGGGCTCGAGATCGCTTTCGCTTACTCTTACCAACCACAAGCCCTAGATCCCTTGTTCTCACAAGAGAATTGAAGGTCAATGTAGAAAGGATTCATAGATCAAGCACTCAAGGCTATGGAATTGGGGGTTCACACCCAATCCTAGTTAGGGGATTCCCCCATAGCCCAAGACTATGGAATCTACTTCATCAAGTAAGAGTAAAAAGCAATCAAATAGCAAAGAAAGCAAATCTCAATCATCCAACTCAATTCAAAGCCAAATTGCATTGAAATCAAAGGGGTTCACAATATCCAAGTCTCAAATCCACTAAACAAAAGCAAAACAAGTTCAAACTCACTAATCTCTCCTAGACTCCACCGATTTCCTCCTCTTCTCCTCTTCCTTTCTCCTCCTTGCTCACTAATCTCTCCTAGACTCCACCGATCCCCTAAGCTCTCCTAAACTCTCTCTAATTATCCTCTCCTTTGATTGGGGACCAAGGAATTCCAAAATTAGAAGAAGGGCAAAAGTGGAAGATCACAATAATGTGCCTTGGAGCCCAATCCTCTCTTTAGCCGACTAGGATCGATGCGGGTGGACCTCGGGCCCGACGTTGCCAACGTCGGTCCGAGCCTCTAAAGCGCCAACTCGGGCCCGACTTGCTGGGAACCTCGATCCAGGGCGTCGATCCTCTTCTTTTCTTGGTTTTCCTTGAGTTCCTCTTCGTTTTTTGCATGGCTCTTTCACTCCTTTGCTCCTTAGCTTGGCTCCTCCTTAGAAACTCCTCCAAAACATCCTCAAATGCGCCATTTTACCTACAAAACACAACAAAATCGCATAGTCTCCGAATCTCATAGAAAATCGGGAACTAAGCTAAAAAGGGACAAAACTAACAAAGAAAGGAACAAAAGACACATATTTACAAGGGAAATTAACTACTAAAACACCACCAAAATGAGAGACATCATCGGTTCGGTTAACCAAAAAATGTGTCGGTTTTTCGGTTTATTGGTTCGGTTTTTCGGTTTTTTATGGACACCCCTACCTATAAGGGTTGTAGAAATAAAGGTTCAAACACTAGGGGTACTACGTTTTCCCCATAAAGTTAAGTCTTGGCACTAGGGCCATCCCAAAACAAACATCAAGTTCATATGGCAATAAACATTGCCAAATCAAGTACTGATGGATCGTAAGTCAGTTAATGAGGGCGTCCTTAACTGGGTTAAGGGCGTCCTTTGGTGCAGCGGAAAATAGACTTAACAGAATACAAGATAAGTGGACACGAGTATTTATAGAGGAACCCCACTAAGACCAACTAGTCTTATGGGTAAACCTCTACCTCCGTTGGAGGATTTTCAATAGCCGTCCCTTATCTTATTAAGAGCGAGTCCTTACAACTTAGGCGAGTCGTTACACTTCTCTGAGCTAAGCGTCCGGCCTTAGCCTCACTAGTAACACTCCTTTCAACCTAACAAGTAACCTAACACTCTTAGCTATAAGGAAGCTATCACTCACGTCTCTCACGGTTCGTTGTGAGAGACAAACTACAACTCTAATTGATTTGTGGTTTGTTTTGGATTTGATGTGGTTGGACTTTCTTTCTCTTGCTTCAAGCTCACTTGATCTTCTTGATCTTCGTTCGTGTTCTTGAATGCTTCGGGAGAGCTTGAGAGAAAGTCTTCAAAGTCCACTCTTGCACACACATGCCGCTATGCATACTCCTTGGAGAGTATTTATAGCGGAAGTGATTCTTGTCCTCTAGCGTCCTCTGAGACTTGGCAGGATCCTCGATCTTTGATCAACGGTGCGATGAGCGTCTTGAGGAGGTCAACTCTGTTGACGCTTGGGAAGCCTCCGCGTGGGTAGGGGACCATTGCTGGGAAAGCGACGTCTTTGGCATTGTCTACACGTGCCCAGACAAAGGAAGCTTCCTTCTGAGGACTAAGGCCGGACGATGATGTAATCATGTTGGGGCGGCCTTGATTTGAATTTGAACTTCGTCCGTATTTTGGCGCGCGTCCCTTCTTGATGAGGACTCCGTCCTATCTTGCGCAGGGACTCCGCCAATTACGTTTAGCTTTGGAAGTTCTGGTAACATGCGTCCCTACAGCATAGGGACTGCTGTTCACTTGTTGTCCTTTTCGCTCATGTGCGTCCACTGGACTTACCTGAGATCAAAACTTGGACAACTTATCAAATACATTTGAGTTTGTCATTATCAAAACAAGGGACGATTATTATTGGTTTAGATATTAACGACTGACGTCCTTAATATCGTCCCAACAATTTCCCCCTTTTTGATGATGACAAACTCTTTCAAATAATGCACACAGAAGTAAAGCTTTTAGCATGAGGAACTACACTTTGATTTTCTTTTCAGCTTAGATTGGCATGCAACACATTCTTTTAAGTGCGTTCTATTTTATTCCTAACTAACGACCTTTTGACTTGGCCGAAATTCCCCCTGAACACATGCTTTCTATGATAACTTAAGGACAATCGCATCTCTGCAAAACTATACTTCCCCCTTTTGGCATCATCGAAAAGGAGAACAAGTCGAAAAGCATGCAAGCACAAAGTCATAACTAAAGAAAGGTACGCTTAGACAAAATGAAGCACAAATGTAGTGAATGGCATTCAGAATGAGAAACGAGAACGTTCATTACAGACATTCACAAAAAGTGTTCAAAACGGGGACAGCGTCCCATTGTCTTAACAAAAACTCAAGAAATGATTGTTTTAGGGTTAGAGAAGGGGGAGGTGATCATTTTCTGGGACGCTTGCCAAGTGCTTTGAGGTGTTGCTCCTGAAGATGGTTGTTCTGGGCAAGGAGCTCGTTGTTGCGCTCAAGAAGGTCTGTGTGGACGTGAAGTGTGTCGTGAACCTGCTGAATTAGATCAATCATTATGCACTGGTTCTCAATCATCATGCCCATCAGATACTTCGTAGAGTGCCTCTCAGCCTCATCAGGGACGCTCATACCATCGAGCTCGTCCTCGTCATCAGCAGCGTCCTCAGCTGGCGTCCCAACTACTTGGACATTTTCAGCTTCGTGATCTCCTTCTCCAGGTTCAGCAGCAGCAGCAGCTTGAGCTCTCCTCTCAGCTTTGGCTTTCCTTTCAGCCTCTTTCCGTTCCTTTTCCAGTTGGCGCTTAACGGACGGAAGGGGCTCATCACACCTGAGTTTCCCAACTGGAGGGAGTATAATTTGCCTGACGTCCCAATGAATGCCAAAGGAACGCTCTTGTTTAGGAGCATAGAGTCCCTGCTGCTTCAGAATTTGCTTGACCAAGCCGGGGAAAGGAAGAGAGTGCCTGCCTCCTGTGCACTTGCCCATGTGTTCCAAGATTACTCGGGGCAAGTTTATCGGCTTGCGTTCCAAGAAAGCGTCCAAGAGAATACTATCAGTGATCTGAACAATGGACTTCTTCTCTTGGCGGGGGACGACCATGCGCACAATGAAGTGATGCGCAAGGATGCCCGTCTTGGTGAGGCAATGAGCAACTCTGTCCTTAGCAGCTGGCTGTCTCCCATTGAATATTCTGTTGAGGATTTCATCTTGGGAGAAACGGCCAAAGTTCTTGCACGGCAGATCGTGCAGAGCATCTTGCGGAGAAGGACGCAGGCCTAGCATTTTGCGGACGGTGCCCTCAGCAACTGAGTACTCGTCCCCATCGATTTCAAAAGTCCCCTGAGGCTTCCCGTTTACTTCTGTGATTTCGAACTTTGAGTAGAAACGGAGAACCTCGTCAGGGTCAACATCAGCGGCCTCAGCGCCCAAGTGCGTCCAACCCTGGAACTCAAGAAGATCCAAGAACTCTTGGCGCTGGTTCTCTGCCAGAAACTCGGCGGTGAAGAGGAGCGGCGATAGGATTTTCTTGAAGCGTTTCTGCTTGGAGCCATTGCTCACGATCACTTCATCACCAACATCTTCTTCATCTCCATCTCCCTCCTCTTCCTCAGGTTCCTCATCCTGGGGAGGGGCGTCCTCGTCATCGGAGGCTTCGTTCCGTTGTTCTTGGAACTCAACCATTGCAGTGTCCTCAGCTGTGGACGCCTGTTCTGTGGGAGGCGCGTCCACCGCTGGAGTCCGTGCCAAGGACTCTGTGGGAACGGATGGAGGAGACGTCCCTTGAACTTGAGCAGCTTCTTCGACGGCCGGAGCAGGCGGAGGAGGAGGAGGAGGTGAAGCTCTAGGGGGAGAGGGAGAGGGAGAGCGGAGCTTAGCTTTTGGGGGAGGAGTAGAGGAGGAGCTGGGTGGAACCACTGAGATCGGTTTCACCTTGAGCGGAGCAGAGGGAGGAGGCGGCAGAGTAGCAGGGGTAGCATCCTTGGCCTGGACCTGGACTTGTGGAGCGTCCTTGGCCTGGACTTGAGGAGCGTCCTCTACCCTTGGAGGAGGAGGAGGGAGTTGACGAAGGTCCTGCATACTCGCTTGGATCGCCTTCTCAATGGCTGCTTTCTCTGCTTGCTCTTGTTCTTGGCGCGCCTTCTCCTCTTTTGCCAGTTGAATTTCGGAGAGGCGAATGGCGGCCATTTCTTCATCCGTGACGCCCTCAAGCTGAGCAGAGGTCTTGAGGCGTCGTTTTGGGGCAGGAGGAGGGGAGGAAGGGATTGGCTTTGGTGGGGAGGAGGAAGGGCATTTAATTTGGAGCGATTTGGACGGAGGGGGAGAGGAAGGCCTTTTCCTTTTTTGAGAAGGGACGGAGCCCGTAGGAGCCACAACAAACTCCATTATATCAGGAAGTAGTTTGGCGAGCTCGTCCACGGTTCCACCAAATGAGTCAGAAATGATTCCTGGCCCCATGAACGGTGGGTTGGTGTGATTGGTTTCTTGAAGGCGGGGCTTGACATATGTGATCATGAAGTAGTGGAGGAGGCGTTGGATTTTAGGAGGATGTTCGTGAGTGGACGCCCTAAGACAAATGTTGGCGAGCGTCCTAGGCTCCTTTTCAAGCCAGTCCTCAATGAGAGGGTCAAGGGGAGGACGGCGTTTGGGTTGAGAGGGGAGCCGGCCAATTGAGCCACTGTAAACAGAGGCTTTGGTGATATTTTCTGGCTCAGGCTCGGGTTTGAAGGGCTTCTCCAGAAATGAGAACCTCTTCGGCTGGGTTTTGGATTGAGAGCGGGATGGTTGTTTTTGTTGAGGAGGTTGGGAGCGAAGGGGTTGAGGAGGGGTGTTGGAGTGGCGGCGCTGGGTGCTTTGAGAGGAGGAATGGAGGCGAGGGGGTTCTTGTCGGCCGGAAGGTCTGCCTCTCGACTCCATTAATGACCGGCCTTTCACCGGAGGAGATCTCGAAGAGCTAGTGTTTTTCGCTGCCGACGAGGGTGAGGGATTCTTTGAGGCTCTTGTGTTGGCCATTTTTGAGATGGTTTAAATAGGGGAGGATTAGGGTTTGGAGAGAGATTTCGGGATTCGGTTGAAGATTTGGAAGATCTTTGAGATTTCTAAAAGTGTGCAAACAGCAGATGAGCGAAGAAAGGTTTTCGGAGTTCACAGGTGGGTATATATAGGAAGAAGACGAAGTTTGACGGTCAGGGGTAACAGGGTCTTTACACACAGCTTCCTCCACCCGCCTTCCCACACGTGGCTTTCTTCTTTGCTAAGGAATACAGCTGTTGAGCACTGTTTGCGCATATCCCGAGATTTTCGCTGACGATTCGTTAAAATGGTTTACCTTCCCAATTTCAACCATTCAAACTTCTCACAACTGCAAAGGACTCTGACCTGACGTCCTTTCAACACACAACACTACACAACACAGAACTGAACCACGACGTCCCATTCACTGATCTCAACCTCTGTAATTAGAACTCTGTACAGACAACTCTCAGCTCTTAGCACGCGTCCCTTTGATCACTTAGAACCATTTTTGAAAATCAAGCAAGTACGTCCCGTAAAGGTGAAACAAGGAATGCTCATAGGACGCGTTTGCAAGATTCTCGGCTTGGGTAAGCTTAGAGTTCCCATCATTTCGGCTTATGATGAGGGTAGGGTGATCAGGGATACTCTTGAGATGAAAAGCGAAATGAATACCATTCAAGGACACAAGCGAATACACATATCTTAGACTAGCGTCCTTTAAAGATGACTTTAATGCATGACACACCTTAAAACAAGTTCTCAACAAGACATAGCCAATCATGGAGGGAATAATAGAACGGGACTTGATCATTTAAAAGTTATCATCCCCAAGAGCAACCGGAGGTGCTCGTAGGGACGTCTATCAAGTGCTTTTGTGAAAATATCGGCCACTTGGTCCTCAGTCCTAACATGATCCACTCTAATTAATCCAAGTTCAACATTATCACGAAGAAAGTGATGCCTTATGTGAATATGCTTCGTCCTAGAATGATGAACGGGATTTTTGGCAATACTTATAGCACTGGTGTTGTCACACAAGATAGGGACTGTGTTGAGGGACGTACCATAATCTTCAAGTTGGTACTTGATCCATAGGACTTGTGAGCAGCACGAAGCAGCGGCAACGTACTCAGCTTCCGCGGTTGATAGTGCCACGGAGTTTTGCTTTTTGGATCCCCAAGATACAAGGCATGAGCCAAGGAATTGTGCCATTCCTGAGGTGCTCTTCCTATCCACCACATGGCCAGCGTAATCTGCGTCAGAGTAAGCTACCAGGTTCAGGGACGTCCTTCTGGGATACCATAGACATAGGTCATCCCGTCCCTTGAGATATCTGAAGATTCTTTTGACCTCTTGCATATGGGACTCCTTTGGATTTGCTTGGAATCGAGCGCAAAAGCATACAGCGAACATGATGTCGGGACGACTTGCCGTAAGATATAGCAAGGACCCTATCATTCCTCTGTAGAGCTTTTGATCTACACTCTTGCCTTCTTCATCAGCATAGAGCGCGAGTGTTTGGGGAGATGGGAGTATCAATGGGTTTTGAAGAGTTCATCCCATACTTCTCAAGCATTTCACGGATGTACTTTTGTTGATGAATCCGCGTCCCATCTTTGAGCTGAGTGATTTGGAGTCCCAAGAAGAAGTTGAGTTCTCCTATGAGGGACATCTCAAACTCACTACTCATCAAGTTCTTGAATTCCTCTACAAATTTCATGTTAGTGCTTCCAAAGACTATGTCATCGACATAGACTTGGACAATTAAGACATCTTTAAGAACTTTCTTTAAGAACAGGGTTTTATCAATGTTACCTCGTGTGTACCCGTTGGACAAGAGGAAGGACGCAAACCTATCGTACCATGCACGAGGGGCTTGCTTGAGTCCATAGAGTGCCTTGTCCAAGAAGTACACATGCTCTGGGTGATCAGCGTCCTCAAATCCTAGAGGTTGAGCGACGTACACTTCTTCTTTGAGCTTGCCGTTGAGAAAGGCTGTCTTGACGTCCATTTGAAAAAGCTTGAACCCTTTGTGAGCAGCAAAGGCGATGAGGAGGCGAATGGCTTCAATCCTGGCGACAGGAGCGAAGGTTTCATCATAATCAATCCCTTCCTCTTGCCTATAGCCTTGAGCCACAAGCCTTGCTTTGTTTCTTGACACGCGACCATTCTCATCAAGCTTGTTCCTGTAGACCCATCTCGTCCCTATTATGTTTTTGTTTCTCGGACGAGGGACGAGGGTCCAAACCTTATTTCTTTCGAATTGATTAAGTTCCTCTTGCATGGCCTGAATCCAATCAGCGTCCTGGAGTGCTTCCTTTATGTTCTTAGGTTCAACCAAGGACACAAAGGCGTTGAAGGCACAGAACTCTATGTTAGCATTAAGGGACTGATTCACGGCTGATCTTGTTTGAACTCCTTTTGACATATCTGAGATGATTTGATCCGTTGAATGAAGTCTCGAAAGATGGGATCCCTTATGAGTATCGTCCCTTACAGGAGTACATCTAGGGTCCGTCCAATCAGATTCATCTGAGTCAAACCCGTCGTCTTCATTAAGAGTTTCATAGAGTTCCCCCTCAGGTTGAGCGTCCTCTTCTTGATGCTGTTCTCCTTGTAGGCTTGATTCAGCGACCTCATGTTGAGCTGGAGATTCACTTTGAGATGGAACTTCCTGAACAACACTGGGAACTTCTATTGAGACTTCTTCAGGATTTTGAGTAGCGTCCTTAGGAACATAGTATTTTCCAGAGGACCCGAAATCAACTTCATCATCGGAGTCATCCTGCTGCAGAGGAGATGAGCGTTCTTTCTTACTTGGTTTATCTTTGTGAGAAGAACTTTCTTTGAACACAACATGAATGCTCTCCTCAAGCTTTAGAGTTCGTTTATTGAAAACTCTATACGCTTTACTGGTGAGGGAGTATCCAAGGAATATGGCTTCGTCACTTCTTGCGTCAAACTTTCCAAGTCTTTCTTTATCATTGTTGTGAACAAAGAACTTGCATCCAAAGACTCTAAGATAGTCGATGCGAGGCTTTCTTCCATTCAGCAACTCATAGGACGTCTTCTTCAGCAAAGGACGGATCATGGCTCGATTGATAATGTAGCACGCTGTAGCAATAGCTTCAGCCCAGAAGTACTTGGGGACGCTATTGGCTAAGAGCATAGTCCTTGCCATATCCTCCAGCGTCCTATTCTTTCTTTCCACCACTCCATTTTGTTGAGGAGTCCTTGGAGCTGAGAAGTTGTGAGAGACTCCATGTTGATCTCAGTAGGCCACGAACTCTGAGTTTTGAAACTCCGTCCCATGGTCTGATCTTATGGATTTGAGAGGCGTCTCAAGCGCAACTTCCACTTATTTGATGAAGACTTTGAATGCGTTGAGCAATCTGTTTTTGAAGCTAAGAAAAGAACCCAGGTGAATCGAGAAAAGTCATCTACAAGGACATAGATATACCTCTTTCCACCATAGCTCAACGTCTTCATTGGTCCACAAAGATCCATATGGAGAAGTTCCAAAGGTTTCTTTGTGCTGACATCGTTCTTTGACTTAAAGGACGTTCTTGTCTGCTTCCCTTTGATACATGCTTCACACTGTTCAATTTTCTCAGGATCAATTTGGGGAAGACCTTTCACAAGATTTCTTTGATGAAGCTTGAGGATTGTGCTTGGTCCAGCATGGCCAAGTCGGCGATGCCAGAGGTCAGCGTCCTCCTTTGACACAGATAAGCACAACTCAGATTTTGGCTTGAACTCCTGATTGAAGATGTAGACATTGTTCTTTCGGACTCCTTTGAGGACGACTTTGTTGGATTTCTTGTTGATGACGAGGCACTCCTTTGAGTCAAATGTGACTAAGTTTTCACCTTGATCACACATTTGAGAGACGCTTAGGAGGTTGAAGCCAAGTCCTTCAACAAGGCTAACATTTGTCGCTTTGATAGACGGATTGAGAATAGCAGTTCCCGTCCCTTTGATCTTTCCTTTGCCCTTGTTGCCAAACGAGACAGTTCCTCCCGTGGCGCTACTTTGGATAGAAGTGAGATGGATCTGGCTTCCTGTCATATGGTTTGAGGCGCCACTATCAATGATCCATGGGCGTCCCCTCACTTCCACCTGCCAAAACAAGGTTAGTGTATGGCGACCCAGGCAAGGTGTTCCTTACCTGGTTCGTTACAGAAATAGAACTCTGGTTCTGGCATGTAGTCACTTATATTCACATCATTTGAAATAGCATGCTTTCTGAAAGAACTCTTAGATCGTCTAGGACGTCTAGGGTTAGCCTTAGGGACGGACTTATCATTTTCAATGTTATTCCTAGCCGCTTTGCCACTTTCAATGTCGTTCTTCAGTTTCAGGCAATCATATTTGAAGTGATCTCCTTTTCCACAGTACCAACACGTCCTATAGTAAGTACCAAGGTAGTACTTCTTGTTGGGACGTTGGATTTTGTTCTTTTTCATCTTTTGAGGGTCACAAACTTTTGAACCTTCCCCCTTAGCAATCTTCTTATAGATCCTATGACTAGTGGAGTTAGTGTAATAGTCCCTTTGACCTTTCTCTCCACTCTCTAGGACTCGAATTCTTTCAAGAAGGTTCTTGGTCTTTTCCCTTTCTAATTCAAGTTCTGAGGTTTTGCTAGCCTCAAAGTCACTAGGGAGAGAGTTCCTAGTGTCAGACTCGTATCCTAGTCCTCTTTTGGCTGGGACAAACACCATTGGTTGAACTACCTCAGTTACCGGGCTCTTCCCTAACACTTTCACCTCTTCCCTAAGCTTAGCGTTCTCTAGCTTAAGGCACATCACTTCAGTTTTCAGGGATTTAACTTCGACATACGAGGACTCTAGTTGTAACGAAACTGTAGCACAGTTCTCACATTCAACTAGCCTATTTTCACTTTCAAGTTCAAGTTCATCCATTCTATGTTGCATAACAACGCTTTCTTCCATGATTCTTTTAATGAGCTTAATAAGTTTGATTTTGGAACAATTCTCTAAGGAGTTCATCATGGATTCACGAGTTACCTCTTGTTCCTTTTCAGAAGCGTCCTCTTCAAGGACTGGGGCGTCCTCCACAGCCATGTACGCCACTTGCTCATTATCTGAGGCGTCCTCTACGGCTATGTACGCCACTGGTCCTTCTGGTTCTTCATCATCAGAACTCACATTATCCCATGCGGCTTCGCACGCTCCCAAGAGAGCTTTCATTTTCATTTCTTTTGAGTTTAGTCCCGTAGTACACCTTTTAGCAAAGTGTCCTTTCTTGTTACATTTGTAGCAAGTAAGTTCCTTCATCTCTGCCTCTGTATACTTGGGACTCTCCTTTTTGTAAGGCATCTTGTGTTTCTTGGAATCTCTGGCCTTTTTACCCCATAAGCGAGTAACTTTGTGTAGAAGGGCAATCTCTTCCTCTTCTTCCAGCTGTTCCTTAGTCTTGCTTTCCTTTTCTTTCAAAGCTTGAGCACGCATCCTTTCACGATTCTCATTTTTATTTGCTTCCACCATTAGGGCAATATCTCTTTGGTGGCGCAGATACTCAGCGTACTCTGGAGTTGACGTCATCAAAGCAAGATCTGTCTGGGGGTTTCTAGCCAATTCAGCCATATCAGCTTCCCTTCTCGCTTCATAGCCTCTCAGCTTCCCATAGATCTCTTCCATATCCAGAGTTTTGTTGGCTGTGTTCTCCTTGAACGTAGTCCTATCAAAATTCCATTTTCCTGTAAGCCCATCAATGACTACTCCGACTCTGTTTCTCATTGAGACTTCAGCTTCTGGGATGCCTAAATTTCGCATCTTGGTCACAAGAGCTTCAAAGCGGTATGAGTAGTCCTTGACAGATTCGTTAGGAAGCATTCTGAAGGCATAGAACTCTCGTTTGATTTCAAGCTTGACGTCTTCCTTCATCTCTGCCGTACCCACATGGTACTTCTTAAGAGCTTCCCATTGTAGTTTGGCTGTTGCCAAATTGCTAACTCGGGTGGCGTCCCTTTCGCAGAGGGACGCTTGAAGGAAGCATATAGCCTTGGCGTTTGTTTCCAAAAGCTTGAATTCGTCAGGACCCCACTCGTCCTCTTTGTCTTTCTTGTCATCAGGGATGGTAAGGTCACCCTTCATGATCACTCTCCAGCATTGATAATTCTGACTTCTGCAAAAGTTCTCGAAGCGGATCTTCCAGCGGTTGAAGTTGCCGTCCGTCAGACGAGGAGGCTTTACAAAAGAGATTCCAATAGGTTCCATGTCCATCTTGTACCTGCAACTCAACAAAAATCTAGAGCGCCTGCTCTGATACCAATTGATGGATCGTAAGTCAGTTAATGAGGGCGTCCTTAACTGGGTTAAGGGCGTCCTTTGGTGCAGCGGAAAATAGACTTAACAGAATACAAGATAAGTGGACACGAGTATTTATAGAGGAACCCCACTAAGACCAACTAGTCTTATGGGTAAACCTCTACCTCCGTTGGAGGATTTTCAATAGCCGTCCCTTATCTTATTAAGAGCGAGTCCTTACAACTTAGGCGAGTCGTTACACTTCTCTGAGCTAAGCGTCCGTCCTTAGCCTCACTAGTAACACTCCTTTCAACCTAACAAGTAACCTAACACTCTTAGCTATAAGGAAGCTATCACTCACATCTCTCACGGTTCGTTGTGAGAGACAAACTACAACTCTAATTGATTTGTGGTTTGTTTTGGATTTGATGTGGTTGGACTTTCTTTCTCTTGCTTCAAGCTCACTTGATCTTCTTGATCTTCGTTCGTGTTCTTGAATGCTTCGGGAGAGCTTGAGAGAAAGTCTTCAAAGTCCACTCTTGCACACACATGCCGCTATGCATACTCCTTGGAGAGTATTTATAGCGGAAGTGATTCTTGTCCTCTAGCGTCCTCTGAGACTTGGCAGGATCCTCGATCTTTGATCAACGGTGCGATGAGCGTCTTGAGGAGGTCAACTCTGTTGACGATTGGGAAGCCTCCGCGTGGGTAGGGGACCATTGCTGGGAAAGCGACGTCTTTGGCATTGTCTACACGTGCCCAGACAAAGGAAGCTTCCTTCTGAGGACTAAGGCCGGACGATGATGTAATCATGTTGGGGCGGCCTTGATTTGAATTTGAACTTCGTCCGTATTTTGGCGCGCGTCCCTTCTTGATGAGGACTCCGTCCTATCTTGCGCAGGGACTCCGCCAATTACGTTTAGCTTTGGAAGTTCTGGTAACATGCGTCCCTACAGCATAGGGACTGCTGTTCACTTGTTGTCCTTTTCGCTCATGTGCGTCCACTGGACTTACCTGAGATCAAAACTTGGACAACTTATCAAATACATTTGAGTTTGTCATTATCAAAACAAGGGACGATTATTATTGGTTTAGATATTAACGACTGACGTCCTTAATATCATCCCAACAAGTACTTAGAACAAAAGTAGCATGAAAAGAACATTAGATTCATACGAAGATCAGTCTTCTGGAGAGGGGTTCTGGGACGCAAGATTTTCATCTTTATCCACTTGCTGAACATCAGCACCAGCTCCAGCAACTGGGCATCATCAATCAAGTCCTCGTTGGGCAAGAAATCTTCCCCTGGGACCTTAGAGCCTGGAGGAAACAAGACGTCAAAGGTAGACTTCAATTGTGCGAGATCCCAGCGATCGCCCTTCCCACTAGCATCATCTTCAAGAACCTCGATCTTAGCTTTGGTAGAGTAGAAGGTACCAACTTTTATGACTTGGTGAGTGAAAGTATCCACGGTCTCCTGAAGCATGGCGATCTTTTCAGCCTGCGCAGTCAGCTCCTCCTGTAACTTCGTAGCTTGAGCTCGTTGGGTCTCTAGCGCGGCTTCAAGGGTACGGTTCTGACGACCTGTCTCTAGCGCCGCCTCCGAGGCATGCTTTTCCTTGGTCCTTAGCGTGTGCATCTCCTTCATACAAACTTCCATAGCTAGAGCATACTCTTGGGTTGCCTAAGAAAGACGCTATGTTAAAGGCCACAATCTGGGAAAGCGATGTATTAAGAAGTAGGGGTGCATGAGGACACGAGAATTAACCTTCATCACGGAGTGCTTTGATTGCGCCAACGCCTGCTCACCTCCATTTTTTGCGAAAGAAGCTCTGGTTTCACTAGGGGTGGACTCTAGAACAGCGCCCCAAAAGTCGTTGGCGTCGTCTTTGGAGAGATCGGTAGTTGGAGTGGTCTCCAGCTTGCGCTTCTGGGAAGGACGCTCCCGATGTTCTTGTTTCTTTGGCACTAAGGGAAGAGGGTTTAAGCTATGGGATCGCAACATCCTTTGTAGCATCACATCAGTAGACACATTTCACTCATGACCTAGATACACGAAAGGCATAGGTTGAACTTCTTTGGTAAAAACATGTTCACTAGAAGGTTTATCTAACCTACAGAAGAAGAGAAGTTGCTAAGACTTACCATAATTGGTGGGCTTAGAAGTACTCGACATCTTGATAGCAAGGGGGGAAGCTTCCAAATCAGAGGTATCTCGGCTAGAACTCTGGGGTTGACACTCTTCCTTTGGCTTCTCCGGCTCGTTGAAAAGTATGCTAGGAGCGCGATTCTCGGAGTTGGTGGTCAACAGCAAGTTGATGAGTTTCCCGCTAGATGACCTAGAATTGAAATTCTTCGGCACTGTACGAGGCATCACCAAGCAAACATTAATAAGATAGAGCAACCAGAAAGCATGATCTAGTTATGCACATTAGACACAAAGCAAACAAAACAAGCAATGGTCTCTTACGAGTGGTGTTCCACGAATCTAGGAAAACGTCTTTGTATATCTCTCCTAACTCCCCTAGCGAACGCCTTTCAACAAAGAAATAGCGGGATTGCCATCCCGAATTCGGGTTTTTAACACCATGAATCAAGGGGTTTTTTGTGTCTCTAGAGTGGAGGGAGATTCTGCCTGGCCTAGTAGGTACTACCTTGTATGCAACTAGGAACTCGCTCACTGTCATGACAATCCCTTTTCTAGAAGCAAGTTCGTCAACACACCTAAGTATACGCCAGGTTGTGGGCATGATTTGGGACGGCGAAACCCCAAGTTCACCAAGGAACTCTCTGATAAAGGGGGAAAAGGGAAATCTAAGCCCTAAGGAGAATGGAAATTCAGTAAAACAGATCCAACCTGGCGGGATCCAGTCGATTAGTTCATTTTGAGGACAGTAAGTGACGGTTTCGGCTGGAAAACCTCCCTCGGCTACGATTCTTGCCACATCGTCCGGCGTGAGGTTACAAAGAAACTGGTCTTGCGGAATTAGAGAGTTTGAGGGAGCGAAAAGCAAGGGTTCGGCCATGGTGGAAAGAAAATGGGACGGAGCTTGAAGAAAGAACAAAATAGGAGAAAATGAAGATGGAAATGAAGAAAGAGATTCGTACCTGCACCAAGCGATTGAAGTGACGCCTCTATGATAGGTAGAAGGCTTAGAGCGTTTTAATATAGGCAATGATGACATGCAAGTAAGCGGTTTCCAAGGCAAGTAAATCGGCTGAAAGAAGATTTGGTTCAATTCGAACCAAATTTCGAATTTGAAATTCAATTTCAAATTGAAAGGGGTATTGTTGGGCCCTGCTACCAACGGCCCACGATAGCTTATAGAAAAAATCCAGCGGAGGAAGCCCATAACGCCTAGCGCAAGTATCTGGAAACGTCCACGATGGAGTCAAGCCGAATCATCCACATTTATCCAATTCAACGAGAATTCTATCATATTGCTAGGATATATATTAAAATCGATTTGTATCTATCTAGTTAATATCATATCTTATGAGCGATCTATCTAGTGGATACGCATCTATCTAGTTAGTGGCATATCTTGTAATGATATATCTTTAGGGACCCCTATATATACATAGAGGGGGGACACATATTGTGCATACACACACGCATACATACGTTTACATACAAAATACAATACAAGTTGCACGTTTTTCTTATTGATTCTCGAGTTCGTATTGATTAGTTCTAGCCAGATCTAGGCTAAAGGATCTCCGATCTAGGTTGGTAGATTTCTAGCTCAAACAGTAACCAATACCAAACTTGAAACAGACATGTTGCACTTAGACACCTAAAAAGCTCGGCACCCTTATATTCTTCTAGTCCAACAAGAAGGTAGTGTAACATTTCATCTAAAGGTCCTTTTCTTGCAATGGAATTGCTTAACTATAATCTTACTAGCCAATTCTTGCTTGTATCCAAATTTCTATGGCAATTTCTTTGACTTCATCATTATTAGGAAATTACATTCCTTATTTCCTCTTACTATTAGTAAGAAAACTTGTGAAGTCTAAGATCACTTGGATGTCACGATATCCTTTTTGACAATCCCTTAAGTGGCCAAAATATCTAGGAGATTTTTGTATATCCTGTTCAATCTTTACGATGAACTAAATCCCCCAATACTAACTACAAGTTGTAACAACTACTTGAAACCGTAAATTCCGAGTTTACACATGTACCAATTCACTTTAGGACATAAAACTCCATTAGGTTCACTTTTACAACTTGTAATCAATCGAGTCTAGGGATGTCAAGATCTCAACTCTCACATTCTTGGAATAGATCTTGTAAACTAGCATCGAACTTTCTAACTCGCAAGTTCTATAGTCACTGTTGCAATTTTAGAAACTTTTGCATTGACTATGATGCAATACGCATCTATTAAATCCTCCAAGGATTTGTTACAAGCCTTTACTTCGGCTTATTGGATACATTAAGCTAACTTGATCAACTTTGATTTTCTAGGACATATATCTCATCTATGACTCAATCAATTTCCTCAATTTTCCGAGTCAACTGAGAAATCTTTGTCCAATTTGTATGTTATCCTTATCTTGGATATGTCACAGTATATATATAACAATCTTACATAGTATTTGTTTGAGCCAGAAATCTACCAAGCAAGATTGGTGACCCCTTGGCCTAGATCAGGCTAGAACAAAGCAAAAAGAACGAAAGAGTTGAAGAAGAAAAACGTATGAATTTGTATTGATATGTGTGAATGGACGTGTATAATGTATGACCCCCCCCCCCTTTGTATATATAGGGGATGCCTAGAAGATAGAGTGTTTACAAGATAGAATACTAGATAGAATTTCCCTAGATATGATATAATTCCGTTTACATAAGATTGAGGGAATCCTTATTGGATACAATTGACGTCTATCTTATATCTTGGTGGGCAAATATGCCGATTTCGTGGCTCGTTACTCGGACTGCCTTCTAGAACCTCGTCTCTTGGCTTTATGGACTTCTTGTGGGCCGCGCTAGAGAGCTCCGTGGGCTTTTAATGTTAGGGCCCAACAATACCCCCGGATCGGGTTGTAAATCCAGATCTGCTATGGAGTTGGAAGCCGATTCGTAATGTGTCGTCGAAGTCTCTGCTGTCTTAAAACCTTGCTGACTTGTCCAGAACCATCGTCAAAGAGGATTCTAGAGTTCGAACACTCTTGGTAGATTTTTAAGAAACTGAAGAATATGTCTCAGCGTGCAAGCTTATGTCTTGAAAACTGCGTCCTGAAGTGACTTCTAAGGTAGCGAAACCGGTTGGTTTCGCATGTCTGCATCGGAGATTCTCTACGCCAGCTAGCGAGTACTCGATGAGTTGCACTGCGCTCGGGAAGTGAAGTTGTGAAAAACTGTGAAGGTGACCTAGTGTTTGGTCAATGTTGTAGTTGGCGTGGTTGCTTAGTATTTGATGAAGCTTCGCCTTGAGAATCTTAAGATTTTGTTGATGGGAAGAACAACTCTGCTATGTATCTCTACCCCAGTACCCCGGTACTAGGAGCTTTCGTAAGACCTTGTCTCTTGCAAATGTACCCTAGACGGAACAGCAAATATAACGTCGTTTGAGGCTTCCTAGAATGTACTCGAACCCCTGTCTTAGGTCAGAGAGGATCGACTAGATTCGATTAGGATGGGCACGCTTCACTGAATTCCAGTTTGTTGATCCAGAAAAATTCACGAGCAGTTGTAGATCTCTGGAACCCCTGTGTGGTTATTGCTTCCTTCTTATAGAAAGTTGGTCTTGAATCGACCCCATTGTGTATTGCATCCTCTAAGCCAAGAACTTCTGTTGGTGTCGTGACGTCTTCATTTTGTAAGAGTTTTTTCATACCCCTACCCGGGTTTGCGTTCTTGATATGAGATCCAGAAGTGTAACACTTCTGCTTGATGAAACTTTTTTACATAACTTTGTTTATGTTCTCCTTTGCTAATACTTGTTTCTGTCTGTTGATGACTCCGGCTTGTTGATGCTGATGAGACGTGCTCTGGTGTGGTACTGGTACCATACCTCGTGTTGTGGGGTGATGCTCCATACCCCATGTATCTTGGATTCCATGTCTAACCATGTCGACCCTCTGTGTGGCCGTCTATGCTTTGATGCGTATGTGTGTTTTGTGACACTCAAAAAAGTACTTCATGGTCTTAGAGTCTTAGTGTATAGACTTAGACTAGAGGCGACCATCGATGTTTCGCCAAGGGCGTTCCTATGGAGCTTGTCTTAATCAACCAAAAACATGATAGATGTCAAAAATCTATTGTTTTGGCAAAGCAAGTGTATTGAGTCTGGCGACTCAGGGAAGGTATGTTCTAGATATTGTATCCAGAGGCGACCGTTCGGTCTTGCTCTATTGTATCATTTTCTAGTTGTATGGAGTGAGTCGATGTCTTAGCAATGATAAGGTTAATCAATATTATGATTACCTTCTAGTAATGTAGATAGGCCATGTCTAATGGTTCCTATTTCGAAGCAGGGAGGTGTATTTCTAGAGTCTGTATCTAGAAATGATTGCTTCGCTTTTGTCTTTTGTTGAACGGTACACTCGCTCTTCGACGGTAGGGTGTGGGTCAATGCATGTTTCGAAAGTGTTTTTGTAAGCTTGGTCCAGGATTGTGCCCTGAATGTAAGTGTGATGCGCATTCCCCCAATAGTGGTTATTGTTTTGAGTATGCTCTAGAGCTTTGTTAGTACGCAAATCGTAGCAGGGGGAACTGCTTGGTAAGATGATCTTGCAACCATACCAGGGGGAACTGCCTGGTAGGGTACTTTTTGTGATCATAGCAGAGGGAACTGTCTGGTAATATGTGTTTGTAACCGTTCCAAGGGGACTGCCTGGTAGGATGTGTTTGTAACCGTTCCAGGGGGACTGCCAGGTAGGATAATTTGTAATTGTCCCAGGGGGATTGCCTGGTAGGATAATTTGTAACCGTCCCAGGGGGACTGCCTGGTAGGATAATTTGTAACCGTCCCAGGGGGACTACCTGGTAAGATAATTTGTAACCGTCCCAGGGGGACTGCCCGGTAGGATATGTTGTGTAGCTTTCTTGTGGATTAATCCGTGTAAGTTGTGTGTGTTATTTAGGCGATTTTTGCCTTGTTTGTTTTATGGATCCATTGTTTCGTGCGAGTTTTGCAGTGCGAGTTTTGCAATACTGGCGATACTTGCCTAGGTCAACTTATGAACCTGATCGTTACGTCCACGAGTTTTGTGGGATATCTGGCGATAATTGTCTAGGTCAACTTATGAACCTAAATGTTACGTCCAGAGGGTTTGTGGGGTATATTCCACGAGTTTTGCGAGATATCTTCCGCGAGTTTTGCGGGAATATGTGTTTATGTGTGTGTAGTGGTGTTATAACCCATTGTTAGCCTGATCAGGGCTACTAGGTATGTACTCTAGAAAGAACTTTTTGTGTCATGCTTGTTTGTGCAAGACACTTGTCCATGTTGAACTCAGGCTCTTACTTGCTTTGGGGCAAGAGCCTGTTTCGTGCGCCTTGTTAGCGCTTTCCTGGCTTGTCTTGCCAGGTTTACTAGGTATGTGCCCTAGTAAAGACTTTTTGCGTTCAAGCGGTAAACTGTCTTAAGGGAGCGTGCACGCTTATTGGGAGTTTGAGCTTAGGCCATTGCTCGCTGCGTAGCGAATGCCTATTTAACGCGTTTTGTTAGCGTTTATTCGTGTCTTAAGCGATAAGTGTTAGGTTTCTATCGATAGCAACTTTTCGTGTAGTGATTGGCGAAGCATCCACCCTAGCGGGAGCTACCCTTGAGATGGCTACGCCTTGGACAAGGTGTGTAACCCTCGTAGGAGGTCTTCCGTAATGTATATTTTGCAGTGTAAACTACCCTTTGCTAAGTTACTCAAGAAGTCATGCGGGTAGAGTATCTAGTAAGAGCATAAAAAGCAATACATGTGCCTTATGGTTAAAGCTTGGCGAGTAGTGTCCTGGGTCTATGTTCTGACCACTTTCTTGTGAACTTCGAAGATTTGTGGATAATCAGTGCCTGGTGCTGGCACGAGCCTTTCTTGCGTGATGTGTAAGGATTCCACCTATAATGCTTGGAAACCATATGAGCATTAGCATGGATTGCTCTTTAAGGCCCTATTAGAGAACAATATAGCCATGACTATGGAAGTCAATCCTCAAAGTTATAAAAATTAGCAACTGGGTACTAGATAGGGAAAAGCTTAATCAGTTTCAAAGTCTAGATGCCGAAACAGGGAATGTTCTGGATTAGTTCTCAAATAGTGTCATGTGATAGTAATAACTCTAGATAATTTGTCAACAATAATGGATGGAGAGTATATATGCTCTATATCAGATCTAGAAAATAAAAAGGAAGACACTGATATGAGAGTCAGAAAAGTGTTGGTCAAGGATGCTTCCCTGAGTATCGAAGATGTAGAACCCTTTCTAGGTCATCTGCGTATCGCACAACCTCAGGGCACGGGTCCTTCGCCGTCACAAAAGTTCGTAAACTTCCCTGTATGAAGTTCCTGTCTCTTGGGTATAAGAGTAATGCACATCGTTAGTAAGGAAGGAGTCTAGAATCCTCAAAAACATAGAGCGGTCAATCATGCTTTAACAAACGATTTATCATCTAGGTGTTTGAGCTAGAAATCTACCAACCGAGATTAGAGATTCCTTAGCCTAGATCGGGCGTGAATCAAGCAATATGAACTCAAGTAATAATGGAAAGAATGTTAAAACTGTGTTGAATCTCGTGTGTATTCGATTGTATATACGTATGAATGTAGATGTACAATGCGTGCCCCCCTCTATGTATATATATAGGGGTTCCTCAAGATATAGCGTTACAAGATATACTTGCTACTAGATAGATACAAATCGTTACTAGATATAATATACCTAAGTGCGATAGAATTCTCGTTACATTAGATAGAAAGATAGCTTATAAGATAGAATGTAATTCTATCTTATACTTGACGAGCGAATTACTCGGACACTCTTCTAGAAAACACGCTGCTGGGCTCGACGGGCTTCTTGCAGACCGCTCTGGTATACTTCATGGGCCTTTGGCTAATAGGGCCCAACAATACCCCTTTCAATTCAAACTTCAAATTTCAAATTTCGAAATTTGAAGTTAGGATTGAACTAAATCTTCAATGGCTAATTTTTTGCCTTGGAAACCGCTTGTATGCATGTCATCATTACTCTTCTATTTAAGGCGTTAGCCCCCCCCCCCCTATTGTACTCAGAGGCTTCACTTCAACTGCGTAGCACAGGTACAAATCCTTCTTCTTTGCTTTTCATCTTCTCCTCTTTCGTATTCTTTCAAACCCTGCTCCTTTTATGTTTAGCCTCTCCTTTCAGCTTCACCCATTCTTCTTCGTACCATGGCCGAAATCCCCTTCTTCGCACCCTCAAACTCGCTCAGGCCTCAAGACCAGTTCCTATGTAACCTCACGCCCGACGATGTGGCTAGAATCGTCGCCGAGGGAGGGTTTCCGGCTGGGACCATGACCCATTGTCCTCAAGATGAACTAATCGACTGGATCCGTCCTGGTTGGATTTGTTTTACCGAATTCCCGTTCTCTCTAGGGCTCAAATTTTCCTTTTCCCCCTTTATTAGAGACTTTATCAGGGATCTAGGTGTTTCCCCATCCCAAATCATGCCTACAACCTGGCGCATACTTAGATGTGTCGATGAACTAGCCTCTAGGAAGGGGATAGTTATGACCGTGAGTGAATTCTTGGTGGCGTACAAAGTAGTACCTTCTAGGCCGGGTAGGGTTTCACTTCATGCTAGAGACCCGCGAGACCCCCTGATACCTAGTGTCAAAAACCCTAACACGGGGTGGCAGTCGCGCTACTTCTTTGTTGAAAGGCGTTCCTTGGGTGAATTAGGAGAGATGTATAAAGATGTTTTCCTAGATGCTTGGAATACTACTTGTAAGAGTCCTGCTTGCTCTGTTCGTGACTATACCTAATATGCATAACTGGATCTATTGCTCTGGATATTGTATCTTGCTAATGTTTGTCTGGTGACGCCTTGTGCAGTGCCGAAGAATTTCAACTTTAGATCGTCTAGCGGGAAGCTCATCAACACGCTACTGATTACCAAGCCCACGAATCGCGCCCCTAGCAAGGTCTTTAACGAGCCGGAGAAATCGAAGGAAGAGCACCAGCCCCAAAGTTCCAGCCGCGAGACTGCTGATTTAGAAGCTTCACCCCTTGCTATCAGGATGTCGAGCACCTCCAAGCCCTCCAACTCTGGTAAGTTTTTGTAATACTTCTTCTTCTGTGCGCTAGATAGACCTCCTAGTAAAAGAACTTGACCTCTGGTTCTCTGTGTAACTAGGCCGTGAGAGAAATGTATCTACTGATGTCATGTTGCAAAGGATGTTGAGATCCCATAGCTCAAACCCTCCACTCGTACCAAAGAGAGAAGTTCGTCAAGAGCGCCCTTCCCAGAAGCGCAAGCTAGAGGCTCCTTCAACCATCGATCTCTCCAAGGAGGACGCCAATGACTTCTGGGGTGTTGTTCAAGAGTCTACCCCTAGTGACATCAAGGCTGGGTTCGCAGAGATCGGTGGGGAGCAGGCGTTGGTGAAATCAAAGCAGTCTGTGATGAAGGTTAGCTTTTATGTACTCATGTAATCTCTTATCCGAGTAAACCTCTTTTCTCGAATCGTAGCCATTAACGCAGCATCACTTGGAGGCAACTCAAGAGATTGCTCTGGCCGTGGATGTTTACATGAAGGAGATCAGTTTGATGAAGTCTAAAGAACAGCATGCTTTTGAGGCAGCACTTGAGGATGGTCGTCAAAAATGTGTTCATGAAGATGCTCTGGGTGCCCACCGAGTCCAAGTTGCCAAATTGCAAGAAGAAATATCCATTCAAGCTAGGAATATCGCCGAGCTTCAAGGAACCGCGGACGACTTCGCTCAGCAGGTCATAAGGATCGGCACTTTCTACTCCACCAAAGCCAAGATCGAGGTCTTGGAAGGGGTCGCCAGTGGAGAGAGCGATCGGTGGAACCTAGAGGAGCTGAAGTCCACCTTTGAAACCTTATTTCCTCCTGGCTCGAAGGTCCCTGGAGAAGATTTCTTGCCCAACGATGATTGAGACGACGACGCCAACTCTCCAGCCCCGGTGGATGCTGTCCCAACTGTGGGTTCTAGCGACGCTGTCCAGCAGGAAGACTAGGACGAGCACCTTTCGTCGCAGACTCCTTCTCCGGCCAAGTGATCTTTCTAAGTGACGAACTTGTGCTTGCTTTTGATTATTTTTGGTTTAAGTACTTATTCTGGCAATGTCTATTGCCATAAAACTTGATGATGTTTCTGGTACGGCCCTTGCGCCAAAACTTGACTTTATGGGGGAAAAAAGTTGTACCCCTGGTGTATGAACCCCTATTTATAGGCCCGCTGTATAGCCTCGTTTTATCTAGCTATGCGTGTTTTGCTTTTGATAATGATTGCTTAAACAGCTAGGTGCTCGCTCACGAATGTTTGGGAATAGTTTCGATCGTGTCATTAGAATCCGAAACTTATTTCGAGCAGACTTGCTCGACGCTGGGGCTCAGCCCTCATATGGGAACGCGCCTTGTTCTCGTGATTCTGCCAAGATATGGCTCTAGATGCCTTGTCTGGAAACGAGAAGGTTTAGTATCCCTTGTATTTGTATTTTCAAGCTATATTCCAGAGAGCGTATCCAGAGAGGTGTGCTTGCGTTCTATATAAGTGTGAGAGGCTGCAAATGTATGTTACTAGAGCGGGTGTCTAGAAGTGACAACGGTAGATGTAACCTTGGTAACCACGTGATTAGTAAAGTTGTCATAGTGTGGTGATGCAGTTGTTTGGTGAGTTCACTACCCCTGGTATTATTTGGGGGAGGACCACCCTTGTCTAGAGATCGTGTCTAGAAAAGCGCGTTTGTCTTCGCTAGAAGTGGCGTAGGTACCTAGTGTGTCGTAGCGGTTATTATTTGTAAGAAACAAGCTTGTTTGTACGAAGGGCTAACGTTAGCTGTGAGATGTCAAATGTTGATAGTATATCTGGGTTGTACAACTAGTTAGTATATGTGGATTAATCCTTTGGATGCTAGCATATGTGTCAGGCGAATTGTGCCTTATTTGTGGATCCAAATGTACGTGCGCGTTTTGCAATACTGGTTATACTTGCCTAGGTCTCTTATGGGCCTAATCATTACGTCCACGAGTTTTGTGGGATTTCTGGCGATAAATACCTAGGTCACTTATGGGCCTAATCGTTACGTCCATGAGTTTTGTAGGAATATTTACCTTTTTGTAGCTTGATCGGGGCTACTAGGCATGTACCCTGGTGTGGGTTTTTGTATCGTGCGAAATTTGAAAAGGTGTGTTCTCGAAATTTGCATTAAATTTCATTCATTAATCAAAGGAATCACAAGAATGCAAAACAGTGTCCTAACTGGTGCTAATCACTAGAACTATGATCTAGAAATAAAAGTGGGGTGATAGTTCAGAAACCCCCTTGCATCCCCCCGAAAAAAGAAGAAAATCCAAGACCTTCTAAAACGCAAAACAAACTAAGTAACTAGAGATAGGGTCTCTAGAAATAGTACTTCTTGAGGTGAGTGGCATTCCAACTTCTGGGCACTGGCTCTCCTTCCTCGGAATCAAGTTAGTAAGCTCCTTGCCCTACTATCCGCGTGATCTTGTAAGGTCCTTCCCATCCAGGTGCCAATTTTCCCGCGTTTTGTTCTGTTGTGTTTTGGAATACCTTGCGAAGTACCCAGTCTCCAACTCGAAAGACTTTGATTCTTACGTTCTTGTTATAGCTTCTGGATACCTGTTGCTGGTATCGAGCTATCATGAGGTGGGCTGACTCCCGTAATTCTTGGACCGTGTCTAGGTCGTCATCGAGCTGTTCCTTGTTCTGGTCAAGCGTAGCTAGACCATATCGCGAGGTTGGGACCTGGATTTCAACTGGAATGACGGCCTCGCACCGTACACTAGGGCGAAGGGTGTTTGCCCCGTCGCCCTCTTGGGAGTGGTGCGATCAGCCCACAGTATGTAGGGTAACTCCTCGGCCCACTTGCCTTTGGACTTGGTTAATCTCTTCTTCAAGTTATTTATGATCATTGTGTTTGAGGATTCCGCTTGACCGTTTGCCTGGGGCTATCTGGGTGTTGATGTTACTAGATCAATGTTCCACCCCTGGCAAAATTCTCTCATTCTCTGGCTAATGAACTGAGAAACGTTGTCACAAACGATCGTCGCCGGGATTCCAAAGCGGCACAAGATGTTGCGTTCGATGAATGAGATCACGTGCTTGTCCTTGATTTCCCTGTATGCCTCGGCTTCGATCTATTTGGAGAAGTAATCGGTCATGGCTAAGAAGAAGACGTTTTGTCCCGTAGAAGGGGGTAGCTTTCCTACAATATCCATCCCCCACCTCATGAAGGGCCAAGGGGTAAGGGTTGTGTTGGGACGATATTAGGGACGCCAGTCATTAATATCCAAACCAATAATGATCGTCCCTTGTTTTGATAATGACAAACTCAAAGGTATTTAACAAGTTGTCCAAGTGTTGATCTCAGGTAAGTCCAGAGGACGCACATGAGCAAAAAGTACAACAAGTGAACGGCAGTCCCTAAGCTGTAGGGACGCACGTCATCAGAACTTCCAAAGCTGAACGTAATTGGCGAAGTTCCTGCGCAGATAGGACGGCGTCCTCATCAAGAAGGGACGCGCGCCAAAATACGGACGAAGTTCAAATTCAAATCAAGGCCGCCCCAACATGATTACATCACGTTCGGCCGTAGTCCTCAGAAGGAAGCTTCCCTTGTCTGGGCACGTGTAGACAACTCCAAAGATGTCGCTTTCCCAGCAATGGTCCTCTATCCACGCGGAGGCTTCCCAAGCGTCAACAGAGTTGACTTCCTCAAGATGCACATCGCACCGTTGATGGAAGATCAAGGATCCTGCCAAGTCTCAGAGGACGCTAGAGGATAAGAACCACTTCCGCTATAAATACCCTCCAAGGGGTATGCATAGCGGTGTGGACTTTGAAGACTTTCTCTCAAGCTCTCCCGAAGCATTCTAGTTCAAGAACGAAGAACAAGGAGATCAAGTGAGCTTGAAGCAAGAGAAAGAAAGTCCAACCACATCAAATCCAAAACAAACCACAAAATAGTTAGAGTTGTAGTTTGTCTCACACAACGGACCGTGAGATACGTGAGTGATAGCTTCCTTATAGCTAAGAGAGTTAGGTTACGTGTTAGGTGGAAAGGAGTGTTACTAGTGAGGCTAAGGACGGAAGCTTAGCTCAGAGAATTGTAACGACTCGCCTAAGTTGTAAGGACTCTCTCTTAATAAGATAAGGACGGCTATTGAAAATCCTCCAAGCGGAGGTAGAGGTTTACCCATAAGACTAGTTGGTCTTAGTGGGGTTCCTCTATAAATACTTGTGTCCATTATCTTATCTCGTTTCCTGTTAAGTCTAATTTCCGCTGCATCTAAGGACGCCCTTAACCCAGTTAAGGACGCCCATTCTAACAGACTTACGATCCATCAATTGGTATCAGAGCAGGCGCTCTAGATTAAGGGCCCGTTTGGTATCAAACGGCGGAAACGGAATCGGAATGGAAACGAACCTAGTCCACATTAGCATCATGATACATGATGAGTCACCTCAATTTTCATTCGAAAACTACCGCAAGGAGGCTTGCGGTACCCTTGTGGCACCTCAATCATTCCCTAATCTAAGAGTGGGGTAACAAAACACCTTAATCATTCCCTTCATCCCTTCTCTAGACACACAAATTTCAAAGTTTGAAATTAAAATATTTTTTTCAATTAATGTATAGTGACCCATAATTGGACTAGGTTCATTTCCATTCCATTCCATTCCGTTTCCGTTTCCGCCGTTGGATACCAAGCGGGCCCTAAGTGTGAGTTGCAGGAAACATGGATATGGAACCCATAGGTATCTCAAGTGCGAAGCCACCCCGCCTAACGGACGGCAACTTCAACCGGTGGAAAACAAGGTTTGAGTGCTTCGTGCGAAGTCAAAACTACCAATGCTGGCTGGTGATAAAGAACGGCGACCTCGAAGTCCCTGCTGCTAAGAAGGACAAGGAAGCAGAATGGGGTCCAGATGAGTTTAAGCTCATGGAGGCAAACGCCAAAGCTATCTGCTTTCTACAGACGTCCCTCTGCGAAAGGGACGCCACCCGTGTGAGCAATCTGCCAACTGCCAAGCTCCAATGGGAAGCTCTGGAGAAGTACCATGTTGGGACGCCCGAGATGAAAGAGGACGTCCAGCTTGAAGCTAAGAGGGACTTCTACAAGTTCAAGATGTCAAAGAGACGGAGATCACTCAAAGGATGAAGGTTCAAGTCCTGATCGATGGACTCACGGGACCATGGAACTTCGATAGGATGACGTTCAAAGAAAACCAAGCCAACAAAGGACTGTCCATGGAGGAAATTTATGGAAAGCTTAAGGGGTACGAAGCAAGGAGAAACCAAGATCTCTTGGAAATGGGAAAAAGTTCCCAAAATGAGCTGGCTTTAACTCTTGCGGCTAGGACGCCATAGTATGAGCAATACTACCAAAGACAAAGGGAACTGAACTCCATGCTAGAAGCCAAAACTTAAGAGCACCATGAGAATCTTCGTCTTCAGGCGTTAGTGGAACGCAAAGGGAAGACTGAAGAACAAATCTCTGAAGAAGATGAGCTAGCACTATTACACAAAACTCTTCGTACTTTGTACAAAAGAGGCAAAGTCCCAAGAATGAAGATGCCCTATAAGAAGGAAGGTCGGAAACCTATAGATGCTGAAATGAAAGAAATAGTCTGCTATAAATGCAACAGGAAGGGACACATGGCCAAGAAATGTACCACAGGGTTAACATCAAAAGAAATGAAGGAAAAGGCTTTGGTTGGTGCATTTGAGGGTGCATGGGACGACCTCGACTCAAGTGACGAGGAACCAGAAAATCAAGTGGCTTACATGGCTATGGAAGACGCCCCAGAGGACGTCTCTGAAACTGAGCAAGAGGTAACTCATGAATCTATGCTAAGCTCTCTTGAAAAATGCTCAAAGCCCAAGCTCATCAAATTAATAACTCAGATCATTTAAGAAAGCTATGCCATGAAACAAAGTTTTGAAGAAATTGAATCCGAGAATATTGTTGTGGAATGTGAAAATTGCAATACTATGTCTTTTCAACTAGAGTCCTCTAAGGAGGAGGTCAAATCCCTTAAAAGTCAGCTTGTGTGCCTAAAACTTGAAAATGCTAATCTTAGGGATGAGGTGAAAATCCTAGGAAAGAGTCCCATGACTGAAACTATAAATTCGATAGTCTTTGTTCCATCTCGGAAAGGACTAGGGTATGAGTCAGGATCAAAGGATTCCCTTCCAAGTGACTTCGAAGCTAGCGAAACCTCTGAGCTAGAACTTGACAGAGAAAAGACAAAGAACTTAGAGGAACGCATAAGAGTTCTTGAGAGTGGTGAAACTGGTAGAAAGGACTACTATACAAATTCTGTCCGCCATAAGATTTACAAGAAAATTGCTAAGGGAAATGGCTCTAAGGTAGATGATCTAGAAAAAATGAAGGAGAATAGAATCCAACGTCCTAACAAGAAGTACTACCTTGGAAACTACTATAGGACATGCTGGCATTGTGGCAAAGGCGGTCACTACCAGTATGAGTGTCTTAAGCTAAGACAAGATCTTGAGAATGGCAAAAAGACTAGACATGATAATAAAAATGCTAAGTCAAAATCTTCTGCTAGGACGCATGCTAGTGTGCCAAATGCTAAAACTCGATCTCCTAGGACGCATGCTAGAAGATCAAATGATGTGAATGTTTGTGATCATTTGCCTATGAAGAAGTTGTACCCATGTAACGAACCAGGTAAGGGCCACCTTGCATGGGTCGCAAAGAACTAACTCCTCTTTACAGGTGGAAGTGAGAGGAAGCCCGTGGATCATTGATAGTGGCACCTCAAATCATATGACTGGAAGCCAGATCCATCTCACTTCTATCCATTCAAATGCCACGGGAGGAGTTGTCTCGTTTGGCAACAAGGGAAAAGGAAGAATCAAAGGGACGGGCACCGCAAAGCTAAATCAATCCATCAGTGCGTCCAAAGTCAGTCTTGTAGAGGGACTAGGCTTCAATCTCCTTAGCGTCTCTCAAATATGTGATCAAGGTGAAAATCTAGTCACATTTGACTCTAAGGAATGCTTGGTCATCAACAAGAAAACAAATCAAGTCATTCTCAAAGGGACTCGCGAGAATAATGTCTACGTCTTCAATCAAAGATTCAAGCCTGCATCCAAGTTGTGCTTATCTGTCTCAGCTGTGGACGCCGATCTCTGGCATCAACGTCTTGGACATGCTGGACCTAGCACAATCCTCAAGCTTCATCAAAAGGAACTTGTAAGAGGACTTCCCCGAATAGATCCTGAGCAAATTGAGCAATGCGAAGCTTGCATCAAAGGGAAGCAGACAAGATCGTCCTTCAAATCCAAGAATGAAGTGAGCACAAAGAATCCGCTAGAACTCCTTCACATGGATTTGTGTGGACCCATGCAGACCCAAAGCTATGGTGGAAAAAGGTACATGTACGTTATTGTAGATGATTTTTCCAGATTCACTTGGGTTCTCTTCTTGGTGTCAAAAGCAGAAGCCTTCCAGATGTTCGAAGTATTCATCAAGCAAGCAGAAGTTGCCCTTGGGACGAGCTTGAAAGCCTTAAGGTCAGATCATGGAACGGAGTTCAAAAACTCAGAGTTCCTTGACTTCTGTGACCAACAAGGAGTCTTCCACAACTTCTCTTGCCCCCGACCTCCTCAGCAAAATGGCGTTGTTGAAAGAAAGAATAGGACGCTGGAAGACATGGCAAGGACGATGCTCCTGGCAAGCAGCGTCCCCAAACACTTTTGGGCAGAAGCCGTGGCCACAACTACCTACATCATCAATCGAGCCATGATTCGTCCTTTGCTCAAAAAGACGTCCTATGAGCTCCTAAATGGAAGAAAGCCAAACATTTCGCCTCTCAAAGTCTTTGGATGCAAATGCTTCATTCACAACAACGGCAAGGACAACATCAGCAAATTTGATGCTAGGAGTGATGAAGGAATATTCCTTGGATACTCCCTCACAAGCAAATCTTATAGAGTCTTCAACAAACGGACTCTTAATCTTGAGGAAAGTATCCATGTGGTGTTCAAAGAAAATGCTTCTCACAAGAAAGAACCAAGTAAGAAAGAACGTCGTACCTCTCCAAGGGACGATGATGACGATGATGAGGAAGATCCCAGAGGCTCCTCCGACAAATACTATGTTCCTAGGAACGCCCCTGAAGCTCGCGATGAGGTTTCAGTGGGAGTCCCTAGCGAACAGCAAGAGCCCTCTCAAACTTGGTCGCTAAACCAAGTAGATGCTGGTGAATCAAGTCAACAAGGAGAAGAAAGGCATAGTGTGGACGCTCAACCTGAGGGGGAACACACTGAGCCTATCAATGAAGACGATAGCTTTGACTCCGATGAGTCTGATTGGACGGAACCTAGGTGTACTCCTGCAAGGGACGCTACTCATAGGGGATCCAACCTTTCAAGACTTCATTCAACAGATCAAATCATCTCAGACATCTCAAAAGGAGTCCAAACAAGATCAGCTGTGAATCAGTCCCATAACGCCAACATAGCGTTCTGTGCATTCAACGCCTTTGTGTCCATAATTGAACCTAAGAACATAAAGGAGGCACTTCAGGACGCTGGTTGGATCCAACTTGAAGATTATGGTACGTTCCTCAACACAGTCCCTATCTTGTGTGATAACACCAGTACTATAAGTATTGCCAAGAATCTTGTTCATCATTCTAGGACGAAGCATATTCATATAAGACATCATTTCCTTCGTGACAATGTTGAACTTGGTTTAATTAGAGTGGATCATGTTAGCACTGAGGACCAAGTGGCTGATATTTTCACAAAAGCACTTGATAGACGTCCCTATGAGCACCTCCGGTTGCTTTTAGGGATGATAACTTTTAAATAATCAAGTCCCGTTCTATTATTCCCTCTATGATTGGCTATGTTTTGTTGAGAACTTGTTTTAAAGTGTGTCATGCATTTAAAGTCATCTTTAAAGGACGCTAGTCTAAGACATTTGTTTTGCTTGTGTTTTGAATGATATTCATCTCGCTTTTCATCTCAAGAGTATCCCTTGTTAGGACGCTATCAAGGACGCTTGCGTACTTGTTAATGTACCACACAACCGTCCCTTAGTTTTGATATGACAAACTCACTTTGATTCTAATAAAATTGTCCAAGTGTTCAGGAACGCCAATGACAAAAGGACAACAAATGTGTATGAGCGTCCCCCAGGCTTAGGGACGCTAGCTAACAGGAAGTAAGGACCAACTAGAGACTACTTGAGTAAGGACGGAGTCCCAAGCAAGTAGGAACGCAAGAAAGGAGTCCTTACTCACTAGCCGACAGGATGACATCACTCGACAATGTTTGATCTTCCAAGGACACGTGGAGACCGATCCTGTAGCGGAGTCCAACACTACGTGGCGGACGATTGACTCGGCTAAAGTCGTCGTGTCAAGATCAAAGATAAATAACCCAAACTACAAACTAAGTATAGTAAGCAAGTAAGGGGTCGAACCCAAAAGAACTTAAGGCTTCTAGTATCAATATAATTATCAACCAAGAAAAGGGGGGTTTAGGAGAGAAATCTAAACTAATCTAAACTAAGAAACAAATATCAAACAAACAAACAAATATGGGAGATAGGTTCATTCAAAAGATCCACTCATGAAATAATCCCTTGATCATAGATTTATCCATTGATTTCATTCAATCGCAAGTCCACGGTCCAAGCTATTCTATAACCCTAGGCAAGGACGCTTAACCTAGAATTAGCATAGAGAACAAGGATATGCAGGATATAATATCAAACAATCAAGCTACGAGTCAATTGTAAGATAAAACAATCAATTCTCTTCTTAATCCTAGTTGCATAGACAACAGGTCTAGGTTAAGTTGTTTTCACAAATTAGTTTTGTCCACGGTCCAAACCTAATCAAACAGTAGAAAGCTAATCAATTCAATAGGGTCTCGACTCCTAGAGAAACAATCAACAATCATAAGATGAAGCACAAGAGAATCAATATTAACCAAAGGATAGAAATCAATTACCAAAATCTCACGAGTTCATACATCAGAGCTTCTCCCTTGAACGAACCCAAGGAGACTAGCTCTCCATAACTAAACTAAAGAATTAATTGAAGAAGAAGGTAGAAGGTAGAATGTAGAATGTATCTAAAACCTAAGAAAACTCCTCCTTATATAGACTCAGGGAACATGCTCCCCTAATCTAATTAGGAAAGGAGAAAGGATAGAAAAGGAAAGAGGAAAGATAAGAAGATAGAAAGAAGATAGATCTCGCCCGTCTCGGATCTCGGCATCACCGCGGTCGCGTCGCAATGGCCGCGCCCGCGCTTTCACAACAGAGAAGAATAGCTTGTCTCGGCGGCCACCGCGGTCGCGGTGAACAATCCGCGGTCGTGGAATCTCGACAGAATCGCTGGTGTCACTTTGGAGGCTGTTTTGACCATCTTCGCTTGGAATCTGACTTTGGTGTAAAAATATGAATTGAAGCCCTTGAAGTTAGCTTTCCAATGGCGCAGAAATCAGCTCAATCCGACCTCTGTAGCTCAGGTTATAGCCTTCGCAAGCAAGCGGTGTCGCGCAGACAGCTCAAAACGCCTTAAAACTCTTGATTCTTGCATCCTTGTGTCTTCGGCCTAGATATTACAATTACGCACAACTCTAACCTAAACACACTCAATATAGCCCTAAAATACAAGAGTTAACCTATAAAAAATAGCCCGAATCAACGATCCTGTTGCAGAGTCCATCAATACGTGGTGGCCGATCCTGTAGCGGAGTTCATCATACACAGCTGGATACAGGAAGCTTCCTCATCACCGCCCTACTACGTGGAGAAAGATCCAGTAGCCACGTCCACGAAAGGCATGATCGTCCCAGAGAAATGACGCCCTTCCCCAAGTCCTATAAATACCCCAAGGCATTTATTGTGACGTTAACGCTTTCAGAGAATATTCAGAGAGAATCAGAAGAAAGCGGCTCACTCAAGAACACGAAGAACTAACTCAAGAACTCAAGAACAGTGCTAGAACTTGTGTTAGATCGAGTGAGACTTGTAACCAAATCACAAAACAATTTGTAATCAGAAAAACCAAAAAGAGAGAGAGAGTTTTGCGAAGTACTGCAGAACGTAGGGATAGAGTCCTTTAGTAGATTGAACCAGCTTAAGTTGTAGGCTTAGAGGAGTCCATTACTAGTGGACTTAGGGAAAAGCTAAGTACCAGAGAACTGTAAAGACTCGCCAATACAATTGTAAGGACGTTCAATATAAAGGAAAGAACTATTCAAAAATCCTCCAATGAGGTAGAGGTTTACACTCAAGGACTACTTGGTCTTGAGTGGTTCCTCTATAATTCTCTGCGTTCATCTATTATCTGTTTAGTACTTTATTCCGCTGCATTACTCAAGGACGCCCCTACTCCTCGTAGAGACGCCTAACCAAAGGACGCCTTTACCAAAGTAAAGGACGCCCCTCAGTACTAACGATCCAACAATTGGTATCAGAGCAGGCGCTCTAGATTCTTACTGAGTTGCAGGTAAAAGATGGACTTGGAACCTATTGGAATCTCCTTTGTGAAGCCTCCGCGCCTGACGGACGGCAACTTCAACCGCTGGAAGATCAGATTTGAAAACTTCGTTAGGAGTCAGAACTTTCAATGCTGGAGAGTAATCATGAAAGGTGACCTTACCGTTCCTGCTGACAAGAAAGACAAAGAGGACGAGTGGGGTCCTGATGAATTCAAGCTGATGGAAACAAATGCAAAGGCTATATGCTTCCTTCAAGCATCTCTTTGTGAAAGGGACGCCACTAGAGTTAGCAATTTGGCAACTGCCAAACTACAGTGGGAAGCCCTTGAAAAATTCCACGTAGGGACTGCTAAGATGAAGGAAGATGTTCAGCTCGAAATCAAGAGAGAGTTCTATGCTTTCAGAATGTTGCCCAATGAAATAGTTAAGGACTACTCATATCGCTTTGAGGCTCTTGTCACCAAGATGAGAAACTTGGGCATTCCAGAAGCTGAAATTTCAATGAGGAACAAAGTTCAAGTAGTCATTGATGGACTAACAGGAAAGTGGAACTTTGATAGAACCACGTTCAAGGAAAATACAGCTAACAAGACTTTAGATATGGAAGAGATCTACGGGAAGCTGAGAGGATATGAAGCAAGGAGGGACTCCGATTTAGCTGAGCTAGCACGGAATCCACAGACAGATCTAGCCTTGATGACATCAACACCAAAGTACGCAGAGTATCTTCGTCGTCAACAAGAAATTGCTTTAATGGTGGAAGCAACAAAAATGAGAACCGTGAAAAGATGCGCGTTCAAGCGTTAAGAGAGAAAGAAAGCAAGACTAAAGAACAGCTAGATGAAGAAGATGAAATTGCTCTTATTCACAAAGCTTTCCGTTCTTATGGCAAAAGGAACAAACATTTTAATAAACACAAGATGCCCAAGAAAGAAAGTCCCAAGTACATAGAGGCAGAGATGAAAGAACTTACTTGTTACAAATGTAACAAGAAAGGACACTTTGCTAAAAAATGTACGACGGGAATGTCCTCAAAGGAAATCAAGACAAAGGCCCTCATTGAAGCGTTCGCATCTACATGGGATAATGCTAGTTCCTCTTCTGATGATGAAGAACCCGACGAACAAGCGGCATACATAGCTCTTGAGGACGCCTCTGATAATGAACAAGTAGCATTCATGGCTATGGAGGACGTCACAGTTGTTGAGAAGGACGCTCCGAAATCTGAAAATGAGGTAACCCGTGAGTCTATGATGAGTTCTTTAGAAAATTGTTCTAAGTCCAAACTTATTAAACTCATTGGCAAAATCATGGAAGAAAGTGTGATCATGCAAAATAGAATGGATGAACTTGAACTTGAAAATGAAAACATTGTGGTTGAATGTGAAAACTGTAGTTCCATGACCATTCAACTAGAGTCCTCATGTGAAGAAACTAAGTCCCTAAAAACTGAACTTATGTGTCTCAAACTTGAGAACGCCAAGCTTAGGGAAGAAGTGAAAGTGTTGGGTAAGAGTCCCATAGTTGAGGAAGTAAAACCTATGGTCTTTGTACCAGCTAAGAGAGGTCTAGGTTATGAATCTGACACTAGGAATTCTCTCCCTAGCGACTTTGAGGCTAGCGAAACTTCAGAACTTGAACTTGAAAGAGAGAAAACCAAGAATCTTCTTGAAAGAATTAGAGTACTAGAGAGTGGAGAGATAGGAAAAGAGGACTACTACACTAACTCCACTAGTCATAGGATCTACAAGAAAGTTGCTAAAGGGGAAGGTTCTAAAGTTTGTAATCCTCAAAAGATGAAAGAAAACAAGATTCAGCGTCCCAATAAGAAGTACTATCTTGGTACTTACTATAGGACGTGTTGGTACTGTGGACAAGGAGATCACTTCAAATATGATTGCTTAAAACTCAAAGAAGATGTTGAAAATGGAAAAGCTGCTAGGACTAACAACGAAAATGCTAAGTCCGTTCCTAAGGCTAATCCTAGGCGTTCTAGACGCTCTAGGAACTCTTTCCGCAAGCATGCTATTTCAAATGATGTGAATATTAATGACTACATGCCAGAGCCAGAGTTCTATTTCTGTAACGAACCAGGTAAGGAACACCTTGCCTGGGTCGCCAAACACTAACGTTGTTATGGCAGGTGGAAGTGAGGGGACGCCCATGGATCATTGATAGTGGCGCCTCAAATCATATGACAGGAAGCCAGATCCATCTCACTTCTATCCAAAGTAGTGCCACGGGAGGAACTGTCTCGTTTGGCAACAAGGGCAAAGGAAAGATCAAAGGAACGGGAACTGCTATTCTCAACCCGTCCATCAAAGCAACAAATGTCAGTCTTGTTGAAGGACTTGGCTTCAATCTTCTTAGCGTCTCCCAGATGTGTGATCAAGGTGAAAATCTAGTCACATTTGACTCAAAGGAGTGCCTCGTCATCAACAAGAAATCAAACAAAGTTGTTCTCAAAGGAGTTCGCAAGAACAATATCTATATCTTCAATCAAGAGTTCAAACCTAAATCAGAGTTATGTCTATCTGCTTCAAAGGAGGACGCTGATCTCTGGCATCGCCGACTTGGCCATGCTGGACCAAGCACAATTCTTAAGCTACACCAGCGAAATCTTGTGAAAGGACTTCCCCGAATTGATCCTGAGAAAGTTGAACAGTGTGAAGCTTGCATCAAAGGGAAGCAAACAAGAACGTCTTTCAAGTCCAAAAACGAAGTCAGTACAAAGAAGCCTTTGGAACTGCTCCATATGGATCTTTGCGGACCAATGAAGACGTTAAGCTACGGTGGAAAGAGGTACATTTACGTTCTTGTAGATGATTTTTCTCGATTCACTTGGGTTCTTTTCTTGGTGTCCAAAGCAGATTGTTTCAATGCATTCAAAGTCTTCATCAAACAAGTGGAAGTTTCCCTTGAGACGCCTCTCAAAGCCATAAGATCAGACTATGGGACGGAGTTTCAGAATTCGGAGGTCCTGGCCTACTGTGATCAACATGGTGTCTCACACAACTTCTCAGCTCCAAGAACTCCTCAACAAAATGGAGTTGTGGAAAGAAAGAACAGGACGTTAGAGGACATGGTAAGAACTATGCTCTTGGCAAATAGCATCCCCAAGTACTTCTGGGCAGAAGCTATTGCTACAGCGTGCTACATCATCAATCGTGCCATGATCCGTCCTCTGCTGAAGAAGACGTCCTATGAGTTGTTGAATGGAAGGAAGCCTCGCATTGACTATCTCAGAGTTTTTGGGTGCAAATGTTTCGTTCACAACAACGACAAAGAACGGCTTGGAAAGTTTGATGCAAGGAGTGATGAAGCCATATTCCTTGGGTACTCTCTCACCAGCAAAGCATATAGAGTTTTCAACTAAAGGACTCTAAAGCTTGAGGAGAGTATTCATGTTGCGTTTAAGGAAAGCTCTTCTCACAAAGAAAAATCAAGTAAGAAAGAACGCTCCTCGTCACAACAGCAGGACGACTTTGAAGACGAAGGTGAAGATTGGTCCTCTGGAAAATACTATGTTCCTAAGGACGCTTCTCCAAATCCTGAAGAAGTCTCAGTGGACTCTCCGAGTGTTGTTCAGGGAGTTCCCTCTCGTAGTGAATCTCCAGTTCAACAAGATGTGGCTGAATCAAGTCAACAAGGCGAGCAACGCCAAGGTGTGGACGCTCTCTCTGAGGGGGAACACACTGAGGACGATGCTTAAAGTGATAGTGATGATTTAGATGGAGACATTGATCCCAGATTTGCTCAATTGTTTCAAAGGGAGTCCCGCTTCTCTAGGGACCATCCAACTTCTCAAATTGTCTCAGATCCTTCTCAAGGAGTTCAAAAAAGGTCAGCTGCAATCAAGTCCCAAAGTGCAAATTTAGCCTTCTATGCTTTCAATGCCTTTGTCTCTATGGTGGAACCAAAGAACATCAAGGAAGCACTTCAGGACGCTGACTGGATTCAAGCAATGCAAGAAGAACTTAACCAGTTTGAAAGGAACAAAGTTTGGTCCCTCGTCCCACGTCCCAAAGGCAAAAATATCATAGGCACGCGCTGGGTGTTGAGAAATAAGCTTGATGAGAGTGGACGTGCGTCAAGGAATAAGGCAAGACTGGTGGCTCAAGGATTCAAGCAAGAGGAAGGCATAGACTATGATGAGACCTTTGCCCTTGTTGCTAGAATTGAGGCCGTTCGTCTTCTTATTGCTTTTGCCGCCCACAAAGGATTCAAGTTATTTCAGATGGACGTCAAAACTGCCTTTCTCAATGGAAAACTCAAGGAGGAAGTGTATGTTGCTCAGCCGCCTGGCTTTGAGGACGCCTCTCACCTAGATCATGTGTACTACTTAGACAAAGCTCTCTATGGACTCAAGCAAGCCCCTCGTGCATGGTACGACAGGTTTGCGTCCTTTCTTTTGTCTCATGGGTACACAAGAGGTTCAATTGATAAAACTTTGTTCATTAAGAAAGTTCACAAGGATATTTTGATTGCTCAAGTCTATGTTGATGATATAGTCTTTGGTAGTACTAACATGAAACTTGTAGATGAGTTCAAGTCCTTAATGAGTAGTGAGTTTGAAATGTCCCTCATTGGAGAACTTAATTTCTTCTTGGGACTTCAAATCAACCAACTCAAGGAAGGGACGCGCATTCACCAACAAAAATATGTCCGTGAATTGCTTGAGAAGTACGGGATGAACACGTCCAAGCCTGTTGCAACCCCTTGTTCTACCAACTCGCGTCTCAACGCTGATGAAAAGGGAAAGGACGTTGATCAAAAACTTTACAGAGGAATAATTGGTTCTTTGCTCTATTTGACCGTAAGCCGTCCTGACATCATGTTTGCCGTTTGCTTGTGTGCACGCTTCCAGGCAAATCCAAAGGAGTCCCACATGCAAGAAGTCAAGAGGATCTTTCGCTACCTCAAAGGACGTGATGATCTTTGCCTTTGGTATCCTAGGAAGACGTCCTTCAAACTTGTTGGCTACTCGGACGCTGATTATGCTGGTCATGTGATTGATAGAAAAAGCACTTCAGGAATGGCACAGTTCCTTGGTTCATGCTTAGTCTCTTGGGGATCTAAGAAACAAAACTCTGTGGCGCTTTCAACTGCAGAAGCCGAGTACGTTGCTGCTGCCTCGTGCTGTTCACAAGTTATCTGGATCAAATATCAACTTGAGGACTACGGTATCAATCTTGAAACTATTCCCATTCGTTGTGATAACACAAGTGCTATTGAAATTTCTAAGAATCCTGTTTTTCATTCACGCACAAATTATATTCATATAAGGCATCACTTCTTGCGTGATAATGTTGAACTAGGACTTATTAGTATGGAGCATGTAAGGACTGAAGACCAAATAGCTGATATTTTCACTAAGGCGCTTGATAGACGTCCCTATGAGCATCTAAGGCTGCTCTTGGGGATGATAACTTTTAAGTAGCAAGTCCCGTTCTACTATTCCCTCAATGATTGGCTATGTTTTGTAGATTCTAAGTGTTTAAGAACTGTTATGCATTAAATTCATATTTGCAAGGACGCTAGTCTAAAACTTCATGTGTTTGCTACTTTGGAACGCCATTCAAATTTTCTCTATTTTATCTTGAAAAGAGTATCCCTGATCACCGAACCCTCATTATAAGCCGAAATGATGGGAACTCTAAGCTTACCCTAGCCGAGAACTCCGCAAAAGCGTCCTATGAGCTTCACATTTTTCTTTACGGGACGTACTTGCTTTGTTCTCGAATGGTTCGAAAGGTGATCACAAGGATGGTTGAATTGGTTATTTGTTTGCTTGAAAAGGTAAATTTTTGCTAAGTATGAGAGGACGCTCAATGTTTGTTAGAGAGGACGCCAGTTCAGTTTTTAGAAGAAGTTGAAGAGTCAGAAATTTGAACTTTTGAAAGTGTGAACAGTGACAGTTGCTTTTGCTCAAATCTTAAGGGGGAAGTTTTGACACGTATCGCACAGTAAAACAGTGGTAATTACAGTTTGTGCCACCGCTTCCTCTATATAAGGCCAGAACAGTCGCTCTCGTTCATTTATTATTCTCAACCTCTTCCCTGCTCAAATCAGTGCTCTGACTTCTCTCTAGCTTTCCGGCGACTTTCTCTCACTAAAACTCACCAGAAAATGTCTCAAAGACTGATGAACGTGGCCGGATCTTCTACCGGCGGGAAGCGAAGACGATTGGTGAAGTCCCACTACATAGAAAAGCCAAAGCCCATCGTCCTCAATGAATCTCTGGTGGACTTCATCAATAGGAAGCCGAAAACCCTTTACAATTTGATTAGAGAACGGATGGACAGACCTGATGTGAAGGAGGACGCCATCAAGACGAGGAACTATGAAAAGTTCATAGAACGGTTCGTCATTCAAGGCCTTCACAAAACGGACTACAAGGACTTGCCGGGGAGGATGGACGACGTTCTCTTCTTCTCGCAGTTTGGTGGTGAGAATCTCGGTCCTTTACTTGATTTAATCCTAGACTTGCACAACGCCGTCCTCCCAGACTTTCCCATGTACCCTAGGGACTCCTTGGCCTACAAAATGCTCAAAAACCGTGTACCAAGTCCCTCTCCCCCACCACCTCAAGTCCCCACAGTCACAACCAAAAACTTGCTAAAGCGTCCAGCTCCATCTTCTCCTCTCTCCAAATCATCCCAACCTTTCGCCTCCTCAAACCCAACACAAATTGTGGATAAGTTTCCACCCCACATCAATGAGGGATGCTCCAAGAAAACCCACGACCCAAGGCCCCTCAAAAAGGCCAAGACTTCCAGCGTCCCCTCCTCAAAAATCTCCACAAAACGGCCTAGCTCCACAAAAAGGCCCTCCAACCTCTCCAAGGAATCCACCCCTCCCCCTAAACCCATTTCTATTGTCCAACTCCTCACTCCTCCACCGTCCCCTCAACCTTCAAGAATAAATGCCCTCATTCCTTTTCCTCCCAAACCCTACTCTCCCCTAAACCTAGCAAACTTCCCATCCGCTCCGGCCCATATCTCACAGCCAAAGGACCCCGAGACTCCAAGGTCTCGTCGTCCTTCATCTGAAAGCGGACCGGATGAAGCTGAGAACCGTTTCACTCTAGAGCACACCTTTCGCCGACGCAAAGCTGGCGAAAAGCCTAAGGTGTTGCTACCTAAGGACGCTCCAGAGCCCGAGCACATCTCCTCCTCCTCCTCTAGCTCATCTGAGAGCTAAAGAGGAACGCCTGCTAATCAAGTCTCCCCATTCATTGATTTAGTTGGGGACTCTAGTGACGAGGCGGAAGGAGTTGAGAATGCTCCTGAGGCAACAGATGCTGGAAAAGATCAAGTTGCTGAGGACGCTAGCGAGCACCAGGTCGCTCAAAAGGACGCCTAGCCCACTTTATCTGAGGAGCTCGAGCGTGATGCTCAAGAAGTCCCACCATACAACCAATCCCTCCCTCTCCTTAATCCCCTCCCAACTCCTCAAGAAAACCCCTCCCCCACAATCCAAACAAAATCCCACCAAGTCCCTGCGGACGCTGAGCCACAAACAGAACATTAATCAAAGGCTCAGGACGCTGAGGGCACGTCCCAAGGTCAAGCTACTTCTGATGCTGACCAAGCCACAGCTGGTGGCAATGCTGAAAATGAACAAGGCACAGAGAACGCTGCTGGCCAGGACGCTGATGAAGAAGAGTCAGAGGACTCTGCTGATGAGAACAGTTCTTCGAAATGATGAGGACTCTGAGTCCCCTAAGGGCAAACGCAAAAGAAAGCCTGATGGCGCCCCCGTCAAAGTTCTCAGCCCCCTGATATATTCGGAAGAATGGCTCGCCTCCTTCCAAGATGACAAAGTTCAAGAGTCATCTGCTTTCTCTGAAGGACTTGTCATCTGCTTTCTCTAAGTCGGCTGAACTTCATGAATAACTACTCCAGTTTTATCAAGACCAGAGCCGTCCTCAGTGATCGCCGTCCTCCAACCCTTTAATCCCTCAATTGTTTTGCTCTTGCTTCTTTTTGTTTCAAACACTTGGTTCTTGGTTTGTAATAACCGTACTCTACTTTTGTTTGAATGGAAGTTCCACTGTTTGCTTGCATGTGTTTGTTTAAGCGTTCCACTGCTTATTGTTATGTTTTTATGCTAACGTCCTTCTCACTTGTTATCCTTTTCGATGATGCCAAAAGGGGGAAGTGTAGTTTTGCAGAGATGCGCTACAAATTACTTATCTGGAATAAGCAAGTGTTAAGGGGGAACTATTAAGTGAAAGGTCTAATGAACGCCCATGCTAGAATAAAAGAGGACGCTTAGAAAACATTTCTAGGACGCGACTCTCTCCTTAAAATCCAAATGTTAGAAAATCAAAGAATGAAAACTTGTGCTTACTGAAATTTCTCTAAGTGTTAGAGAACGCTTCTAAGTTTTCATGCATGCCAAGTTCCAATGTCAAAACTTTTGCTGAAGAGTTTGTCATCATCAAAAAGGGGGAAATTGTTGGGACGCTATCAAGGACGCTTGCGTACTTGTTAATGTACCACACAACCGTCCCTTAGTTTTGATATGACAAACTCACTTTGATTCTAATAAAATTGTCCAAGTGTTCAGGAACGCTAATGACAAAAGGACAACAAGTGTGTATGAGCGTCCCCCAGGCTTAGGGACACTAGCTAATAGGAAGTAAGGACCAACTAGAGACTACTTGAGCAAGGACGGAGTCCCAAGCAAGTAGGAACGCAAGAAAGGAGTCCTTACTCACTAGCCGACAGGATGACATCACTCGACCATGTTTGATCATCCAAGGACACGTGGAGACCGATCCTGTAGCGGAGTCCAACACTACGTGGCGGACGATCCTGTTGCAGAGTCCATCAATATGTGGCGGCCGATCCTGTAGCGGAGTTCATCATACACAGCTGGATATAGGAAGCTTCCTCATCACCGCCCTACTACGTGGAGGAAGATCCTGTAGCCACGTCCACGAAGGGCATGATCGTCCCAGAGAAATGACGCCCTTCCCCAAGTCCTATAAATACCCCAAGGCATTTATTGTGATGTTAACGCTTTCAGAGAATATTCAGATAAATCAAAAGAAAGCGGCTCACTCAAGAACACGAAGAACTAACTCAAGAACAGTGCTAGAACTTGTGTTAGATCGAGTGAGACTTGTAACCAAATCACAAAACAGTTTGTAATCAGAAAAACCAAAAAGAGAGAGAGAGTTCTGCGAAGTACTGCATAACGTAGGGATAGAGTCCTTTAGTAGATTGAACCAGCTTAAGTTGTAGGCTTAGAGGAGTCCTTTACTAGTGGACTTAGGGAAAAGCTAAGTACTAGAGAACTGTAAAGACTCGCCAGTACAACTGTAAGGACGTTCAATATAAAGGAAAGAACTATTCAAAAATCCTCCAAGGAGGTAGAGGTTTACAGTCAAGGACTACTTGGTCTTGAGTGGTTCCTCTATAATTCTCTGCGTTCATCTATTATCTGTTTAGTACTTTATTCCGCTGCATTACTCAAGGACGCCCCTACTCCTCGTAGGGACGCCTAACCAAAGGACGCCTTTACCAAAGTAAAGGACGTCCCTCAGTACTAACGATCCAACATCCCTGATCACCCTACCCTCATTACAAGCCGAAATGATGGGAACTCTAAGCTTACCTAAGCCGAAAATCTTGCAAACGCGTCCTATGAACGTTCTTTGTTTTATCTTTACGGGACGTACTTGCTTGATTTTCAAAAATGGTTCCAAGTGATCAAAGGGACGCTTGTCAAAGTCTGAAGGACGTCGGGTCAGAGTTCTAAGAATCAAAGGTTGTGATCAGTGGTTGGGACGCCGTGGTTCAGTTCAGAGTAAAGTTGTGTTGTTTGTTGAAAGGACGCAGAGTCAGAGTACTTTGCAGTTGTGAAAAGTTTGAAATTTGAAAAAGGGGAGGTGAACCGTCAGAGGATTTTGAACGCCAATCTCGGGATTCGTGCAACCGGTGCATAACAGCTATGTTCCTTAGCGAAGAAGTTGTCAGCGTGTGGGAAGGCGGATGGAGGAAGCCGAGTGAATTGTCCCTGTTACCCCTGTCCGTCCATCTTCGTCTTCTTCCTATAAATTCACACCTGTTCCCCCTGAAAAACCTCTTCGCTCTCTTTGTTGTTTGCCCAAATCCGGAAAACGCTCACAAAATCCCCTCAAATCCTCCATTACAGATCTCGAAATCTCTTCTCCCCATCCCTAATTTCTTCTATAAAACCTTCTCACAACCATGGCCAACACAAGAAACACGACTTCCTCAAAACCCTCTCCGTCTTCGGCGGCGGCGAAAAACCAGAACCCGGCGAGATCTATCACTCCGATCAGAGGCCGGTCGCTAATGGACTCGAGAGGTCGACCAGCTCGGCGCCAGGAACCACCTCGCCACCAGCATTCCTCTCCCCCCTCCCAACGCCGCCCTTCCACCATCCCTCCCAAGCCACATAGATCCCACCCTCCATCTCAAAAATCCCAAACTTCCCGATCCCAATCCAGACCATCACAAAAACACTTCCAATTCCTGGAAAAGCCTTTTCTCCCTGAGCCAGAGGAAGGGAGCCCTTCAAAAGGCTCTGTCTTTCGACTCCCAGCCCAACCAAAGCGCCGTCCTTCTCTCGACCCACTTATTGACGACTGGCTAGAAAAAGAGCCAAGGACGCTCGCCAATTTTTGCCTACGGGCGTTTGCTCATGACCATCCCCCAAAGATCCAACGCCTCCTTCACTATTTCATGGTCACCTATGTCAAGCCCCGCCTTGAGGAAACCAACCATACCAATCCTCCATTTATGGGGCCTGGCATAATTTCCGACTCTTTTGGTGGGACGGTGGATGAGCTTGCCAAGCTCCTCCCAGATATCATGGAGTTCTTGGTGGCTCTTGCGGGCTCCGTCCCATCTTAGAAGAGAAAGCGCCCGTCCTCTCCTCCTCCATCCAAACAGCTCCAAATTAAAGGCCCCTCCTCCTCTCAACCAAAGCCTATCCCTTCCTCCCCGCCTCCCGCCCCAAAGAGAAGGCTGAAGACGTCTGCTCAACTTGAGGGCGTCACTGAAGAACAAATGGCAGCTATCCACCTCTTCGAGCTGCAAATTGAGAAAGAGGAGAAGGCGAGGCAGGAGCAAGCAGAAAAGGACGTCATTGTTGCGGCGATTCAGAAAAGTCTACAGGAAGTCCCACGACTCCCTCCTCCTCCACTAAGGGTAGAGGACGCCACTCCTGCTTCTGTGGCTGCTGTGGATCCGCTAAAAGCGGAAATTGAGGCGGACGTGGCAAAGCCTATGCCAAAGGTCCACAAGGAAGCTCCTCAAGTACAGGTCCCGGCCAAGGACGCTGTACCCAAACTCATCACTCTAGAGGACTCCCCCGCTAAGAAGCCGCCTCCCCCTCCTGCTCCGCTTAAGGTCAAGCCTATCTCAATGGCTCCGCCCAGCGCCTCCTCTGCCCCCGCCACCAAAGCAAAGATAAGAACTCCCACTCCCTCTCCTCCCAGAGCTTCAACTCCACCTCCTCCGCCCGCTCAGGCCGTCGAGGAAATTGCTCAAGTCCAGGGGACGACTTTTGTTGAAGTCCCCATCAAGTCCTTGGCAAGGACTCCAGTTGTGGACGCGCCTACTCCAGCACAGGCGTCCACTACTGAGGATGAAGAGATGGCCGAGTCCCATGATCAAGGGGACGAGGCCTCAGACGAAGAAGATGCTCCTCACCAGGATGAGGATCATGAGGACGAGGAAGGAGACGGTGACGAACAGGACGCTGGTGACGAGGTCATCATCAGCAACGGCTCCAAGCAGAAAAGGCTCAAGAAGATTTTGTCGCCGCTACTCTTCTCTGCTCATTTTTTAGAGGAAAATGGACGCACAAAGTTCTTGGAACTGCTTGAGTTCCAGGTTTGGACGCATCTTGGTGCAGAGGCCGCTGAAGTCGACCCCGAACAGGTTCTCCACTTCTACTCAAAGTTCGAAATATCCGAAGTAAAAGGGAAGCCTCAAGGGACGTTCGAAATTGATGGGGACGAGTACTCAATTGCTGAGGGTACCGTCCGTAATATGCTAGGCCTGCGTCCTTCTCCGCCTAATGCTCTGCACGACCTTCCCAACAAGAACTTTGGCCGTTTCTCCCAAGAAGATATCTTCAACCGCATTTTCAAAGGGAGACAGCCAGTTGCTAGGGATAGGGTTGCTCATTGTCTCTCCAAGACCGGCGTCCTTGCGCATCACTTCATAGTGCGCATGGTCGTCCCCCGCCAGGAAAAGAAGTCGATCGTCCAAATCACTGACAGCATCTTATTGGACGCCTTCTTGGAACGCAAGCCCATCAACTTGCCGCGGGTTATCTTGGAACACATGGGCAAGTGCACAGGAGGACGCCACTCGCTCCCCTTCCCTGGATTGGTCAAGCAAATCCTCAAGCAGCAAGGCCTCTACGTCCCCAAAACAAAACAGTCTTTCGAAATCCATTGGGACGTTAGGTAGATAACAGCTCCTCCAGTTGGCAAGATGAGGTTTGATGAGCCGCTTCCCTCCTTGAAGAGGCAACTGGCCAAAAAAAAGAAAGAGGCTGAAAGAAGAGCTAAAGCCGCTGCTGCTGCTGCTGAGAATGTGGAAGGTGATCTTGAGGCTGATAATTTGCAAGTAGTTAGGACGCCAGTTAAGGACGCCGACGCTGAAGAAGAAGAGGATGAACTTGATGGCATGAGCGTCCCTCATGAGGCTGAGAAGCATTCACAGAAGTATCTGCTTGGAATGATGATCGAGAACCAGTGCATGATGATTGATCTCATTCAACAAGTCCATGACACTCTCCATCAACACACAAAACTTTTGGAACGCAACAACGAGCTCCTTGCGCAGAACAACTACCTTTAGGAGCAAAATCTCAAGGCTCTCGGCAAGCGTCCCCGCAAATGATCTCTCCTCCCCTTCCAACTCCTGAAAAAGTTTAACTTTTGTTGTGTTCTGCTTTCAAGACTTGAGACGCAGTCCCCTTTTGAACCTTTTTATGTGTATTTCTATGTAATGATTGTACTCTCTTCATGAATACAGTTCATTACGTTTGTGATTCATTTTGTCTAAGCGTTCCTTTCTCTAGTTATGACTTTGTGCATGCATGCTTTTCAACTTGTTCTCCTTTTCGATGATGCCAAAAGGGGGAAGTATAGTTTTGCAGAGATGCGGTTATTATTAAGTTGTCATAGAAAGCATGTGTTTAGGGGGAATTTCGGCCAAGTCCAAAGGACGCTAGTTAAGAATAAGATAGGGCGCACTTAAAAGAATGTGTTGCATGCCAACTTAAGCTAAAAGGAAAATCAAAGTGTAGTCTCTCTTGCTAAAAGCTTTACTTCTGTGCATATTGTTTAAAGGAGTTTGTCATCATCAAAAAGGGGGAAATTGTTGGGACGATATTAGGGACGCCAGTCATTAATATCTAAACCAATAATGATCGTCCCTTGTTTTGATAATGAAAAACTCAAAGGTATTTAACAAGTTGTCCAAGTGTTGATCTCAGATAAGTCCAGAGGACGCACATGAGCGAAAAGGACAACAAGTGAACGGCAGTCCCTAAGCTGTAGGGACGCACGTCATCAGAACTTCCAAAGTGAACGTAATTGGCGAAGTTCCTGCGCAGATAGGACGGAGTCCTCATCAAGAAGGGACGCGCGCCAAAATACGGACGAAGTTCAAATTCAAATCAAGGCCGCCCCAACATGATTACATCACGTTCGGCCGTAGTCCTCAGAAGGAAGCTTCCCTTGTCTGGGCACGTGTAGACAACTCCAAAGATGTCGCTTTCCCAGCAATGGTCCCCTATCCACGCGGAGGCTTCCCAAGCGTCAACAGAGTTGACTTCCTCAAGATGCACATCGCACCGTTGATGGAAGATCAAGGATCCTGCCAAGTCTCAGAGGACACTAGAGGACAAGAACCACTTCCGCTATAAATACCCTCCAAGGGGTATGCATAGCGGTGTGGACTTTGAAGACTTTCTCTCAAGCTCTCCCGAAGCATTCAAGTTCAAGAACGAAGAACAAGGAGATCAAGTGATCTTGAAGCAAGAGAAAGAAAGTCCAACCACATCAAATCCAAAACAAACCACAAAATAGTTAGAGTTGTAGTTTGTCTCTCACAACGGACCGTGAGAGACGTGAGTGATAGCTTCCTTATAGCTAAGAGAGTTAGGTTACGTGTTAGGTGGAAAGGAGTGTTACTAGTGAGGCTAAGGACGGACGCTTGGCTCAGAGAATTGTAACGACTCGCCTAAGTTGTAAGGACTCTCTCTTAATAAGATAAGGACGGCTATTGAAAATCCTCCAAGCGGAGGTAGAGGTTTACCCATAAGACTAGTTGGTCTTAGTGGGGTTCCTCTATAAATACTTGTGTCCATTATCTTATCTCGTTTCCTGTTAAGTCTAATTTCCACTGCATCTAAGGACGCCCTTAACCCAGTTAAGGACGCCCATTCTAACAGACTTACGATCCATCAGGTTGGACGTAAGCTTTCGGAGGGTTGGTGAGAAGTAGGCGCGTGTCGTTGGCAAGCCTTGCATTCCTGGGCGTACTTGGTGGCATCGCGTCGCAGCGTTGGCCAGTACCACCCGTGTCTAAGGATTTTATTTGCCAAACTCCTTCCACCAGCGTGGTTCCCGCAATACCCCTTGTGGATCTCGCTCATGATGCTATCTATCTCGTCTCCTTCTACGCACCTCTGCAAGACCCTTGATACAGATTTGTAATAGAGCAAGCCTTAGTGGACGATGAACCGCATGGCTTTGGACCTTAAAGCCCTTGCCTCCGCCTTATCCTCAGGCGCTTTCTCGTGTTCTACCCAGTCCAGGTATGGCTTGATCCAGCTGCTAGGTTTTTCTCCAGAATGTGTGTCGAGGCTGGCTACTAGGAGCACGTCTAGTGTTGATGTTTCTTTGGGATGATCGATCGCCGAGTAGAGAAGGTGGATTAGCAGGATTTGAGAGTATTCGTCTGGGTTGACCAAACCTGCTAGGGCATCGGACGACGTGTTGTCCTCTCTAGGTACCTGTTCAAAGGTGACCTGCTGGAATTTCCCCGCTAGGGCTTTCTCCATTTCTAGGTAAAGAGCCATCCTCTCATCTTTTGCTTCAAATAGCCCCAGTATTTGGTTGACTACCAAGAGTGAGTCGCACTTCACTCGTAGGTTCTTGATTGCCAGGTCTTGTGCTAGCCCTAGCCCGAATATTAGGGCCTCGTATTCAGCTTCGTTGTTTGTGGCATTGAAGTTGCATCTTACGGCTTGAGCTAGCCTATCTCCTTTGCTTGATTCCAGGACTACCCCTAGCCCTATCCCTCTGGCATTGGAATCCTCATCCGTGTTGAGCGTCCATGCTTCGTGCGTTTCCTCTGGGATAGGAGCGGGTATGGCGGCACTTGCTTCCTCCTCTAGGTCAGGTGAGAAATCAGCAACAAAGTCTGCTAGAACTTGTGACTTTATGACTTTGCGGGGCTCGTATTTGATGTCGTATCCGCTGAGTTGTACCGCCCACTTGGTCATTCACACAGAGAACTCCAGCTTTTGCATCACCTGTCGCAAGGGGTAGTCGGTCTGGACGGCGATAGTGTGTGACTCAAAATAAGGGCGCAGCTTATTTGATCTCATGACTATGGCGAGGACCAGCTTCTCGAGAGGTGAGTATCTAGTCTCGGTTGAGGTCATTGTCTTGCTCACAAAGTAAACGGGCGTTTGTTGCCCTTCAGCTTCCCGGACTAGGACCCCGCTTAGTGTGCTTCCTGATACTACTAGATACAGCTGCAAGACTTCTCCTGGAACTGGCTTGGCTAGCAGCAGTGGATTGGAGAAGTAGCTCTTAAGCTCCTGGAAAACCTTTTCGTGTCGATCATCCCACTGGAAACTTTTGTTTTTCTTGAGGATATCGTAGAATAATCGACACTTGTCTGCCGACTTAGATATGAATCTGTTTAGGGCGGCAACCTTTCCTGTGAGTTTTTGTATTTCCTTGATGCTTTTGGAGGATCTCAGGGAGGCTATTGCTTTTACCTGGTCGGGACTGGCCTCGATCCCCCTCTTAGTTACGATGTAGCCCAAGAATTTTCCAGACTGTGCTCCGAATGTACACTTCTGCTGATTAAGCTTCATATTGAATTTCTCTAGGATGTTGAAAGCCTCTTCCAAGTGTTGCTGGTGTTGAGTCGCCATCGTGCTCTTGACAACCATATCATCAATGTAAACCTCCATTGTCTTCCCGATTTGATTCTGGAACATGTGGTTGACGAGTCGCTGGTAGGTTGCACCTGCGTTCCTCAAACCGAAGGGCATAACTCGATAACAGTATGTGCCTTGTCCCGTTATGAAGGATGTCTTTTCTTGATCTTCGGGGTGCATCTGGATCTGGTGGTAGCCGCTGAAGGCATCCATGAATGTTAGGAGCTCGTGACTGGCGGTGGCATCTACCATTGTGTCTATGTGTGGGAGTGGGAAAGAGTCTTTAGGACAAGCCTTGTTCAGGTCGGTGAAGTCCACACAAACTCTCCACTTCCCGTTCTTCTTTGGGACGACCACCATGTTAGCTAGCCATTTTGGGTACTTCACCTCTCGGATCTTGCTTGTGTCTAGTAACCTCTTGACCTCCTCGTCAACTGCCTGGATTCGTTCCGGGGCGAATCTCCTTCTCTTTCACGGGGGGAAAGCTAGGATCGGTGTTAAGCTTGTGTGTGATCACTCCTGGGTCAATTCCAGTCATGTCTTCGTGGCTCCATGCAAAGCACTTCTGGTGTTTCTCTAGAAAAGACACGAGTTCTGCCTTGATGGACGTTTCTAGTCCAGTACCCAGTCGAACGATCCTTCCATCCCCTATTGCTACCTCCTCCACTTCTTCTTCTTCTTTGGTCTGGGTAGGAGGGGTAGCGCTCTGTAATTGCTATGCCTGCGGCCTAGCGGCCGTAGGCTTTAGGGTTGTCTTGTAGCATTCTCTAGCTAGCCTCTGATCTCATCGAATTTCTTCCCCGTGGTGTGGGGAACTTCACCGTTTGATGATAAGTGGAGGCCACCGCCTTCATGTCATGTATCCAGGGGCGGCCCAGGATTACATTGTAGCTAGAGGGGTAGTCAATCACCATGAAGCTTACTTGCAAGTTAACTCTCTTTGCGAAGGTTTGAAGTAGTATATCCCCTACGGTGTGTTTCACTTCACCATTGAATCCCACGAGAGGGACGGGATTTTTGTGCACGTCGCTCTCGGACAGGCCCATCTCCTTGAGTGCAGTGAGGGTTATCAAGTTGGTGGAGCTACCGGTGTCGACCAGTATCCTTCTCATAAGGACGTTTCCTATGTGTAGGGAGATCACCAAGCCATCGTGATGAGGCCCAACCTGGTTCTCAATGTCAGAGTCGTCAAAGACTATTACTAACCCGGAGGGTTGTCTAGGTCGCCTCTCTAGATAAGCAGGCTTTCCCAGGTATCCCTCTCGCGCATGTCTCTTGGCCGCTGAGTAAGTAAGACCGCACACGCTCGATCCTCCGGTTATTACGTTCACTACCCTTTCTGGAGTAGGGGGTGTTTTCTCGCTCGTCTTGCCTCGATAGGGATTATCTAGGAGATCGCGAGGAACTCTGGCGTCTGGAGCCGCTTCCCGGATCTTGACCTTAGAGATTAGGTGTGCTACCTCTCTCCTCAGCATGATACAATCCTTGGTCCAATGCCCGTGGTTGTCGTGGAACTCGCACCACTTGTTCTCGTCGGCCCCCGCCTTAGGCGCTTTGTCTTTTCTGGGCCACCTAACTAGATCGCCCATCTTAGAAAGGTGCTTCACCAGTTGTGATGGTGAGATTTTGAGGTTGAAGTCCTCCAGGGGAGGTGGTAATGGATCGCGTTCCTTCTCCGCTGGTGGCTTGTTGCGTGCTACGTTTACCCGCTTGGCTGGGTGTCTATCGTAGGATCGATCAGGCCTGTCCCTTCTCTGGCCGAAGGGTGATCGCCTTCGTTCTGGATACTCCCTCTTGCGATCGCCGCTACTTTTCCTGTCGGAGCTTCTAGGTTCAGCCGACCTTCTTCGGAGAGATCTATCTTCTTCCAGTCGCACGTGCGCTAGTGCTTTTGACTGGACTTCCTCGAAGGTAGCACACGGGTGCTTGGTCAGTTCCTGGTATAACCCTCCATCCGGTATGATTCCTTGTCGGAAAGCCTCAATTGCAGTCGTGGTGTTGCAATTTGATATGATTACCTTCTTCTTGTTGAAGCGGTCTAGGTAAGCCCTAGTGGTTTCATGATTCTTCTGCTTGACCCGGTAGAGGTCGCTAGATTGCTTCTCAAATTTGCGGCTGCTTGCAAACTGACTTCGGAAGGTGTCCGAGAGATCCGCGAAAGATTTGATGCTTCCCCTAGGTAGACCGATGAACCAGGTAAGGGCTGGCCTAGTCAAGGTCGTTCCGAACCCCTTGCACATCACCGACTCCTTCGAGTGGTTGGGGACCGAACTAGTCATCATCTTTTGTTTGTAGATGGCTATATGTTCGTTCGGGTCCGTGGTGCCGTTGTAGGTGTTCATGGTGGGAATAGTGACTTTCCTTGGAATCTCGGCCCGAGCTATTCTAGGGACGAATGGTGATTCGTCGTATCCGTCTTGGGCCTCTGGCTGCATCGGCTGGTATCCGGTGTGGCTTCTAACAACCTGATCGGAGATGGCCCCAATTTGCTCTATGACCTTTTTCCTGATGAGGGCATCTAGGTCCACCTCCTGGTATCTTTCAGTGTAAGCGTTCTCGGCTATCCATACATTCCCGGAGCGGGTTCTGTAGGTGTTACCCGGAGGCGTGACCTGGTTTCCGGGGGCCTACCTGTTCGGCGCTTGCTCGCGCTTGCTCTCGGGATTAGGTGTTCGTTGAGTGTTCAAGACTCCGCCTTGGGTGTCATTCCCGTTGTTTCCCCCAGAGCTCCCCTCTCCGGAGTCGAAATCTAGCCGAGTCACCAGACCATCGGTGTTTCTAGGGACGTTGGCGGGTTGTCTTGCCGTAGTCAGTAACTGGTTCTGGCTCTTGAGCTGGTTGTTCTCATTGGTTAACCGTTCCATGCTGGCTTCGAAGAAACCCTTTTGCTGCTCAAGCTTTTTCTGGAGAAGCTCCATGCGGCGTCGGACATCCGCCATCTCGTCCTCTCGTTGCTTAGACAAGACCTCTTCCTGTTGGGTGGTGTTATTCTTGTCCAGCACAATTTCTCCAGATTCCGACATTGTCTCGGCCGAAAGCTTGAACAACGAGTATTTTTTGTTCGTACTTTGCCAAATTCTTGGCCCCACGGTGGGCGCCAAACTGTTTGAGCTAGAAATCTACTAACCTAGATTAGAGATTCCTTAGCCTAGATCGGGTGTGAATCAAGCAATAACTCAAGTAACAATGGAAAGAATGTTAAAACTGTGTTGAATCTCGTGTGTATTCGATTGTATATATGTATAAATGTAGATGTACAATGCGTGCCCCCCTCTATGTATATATAGGGGTTCCTCAAGATATAGCGTTATAAGATATACTTGCTACTAGATAGATACAAATCATTACTAGATATAATATACCTAAGTGCGATAGAATTCTCGTTACATTAGATAAAAAGATAGCTTATAAGATAGAATGTAATTCTATCTTATACTTGACGAGCGAATTACTCGGACACTCTTCTAGAAAACACGCTGCAGGGCTCGACGGGCTTCTTGCATACCGCTCTGGTATACTTCGTGGGCCTTTGGCTAATAGGGCCCAACACTAGGTTAATATGATTTCTCAATGTGTCTAGCAATTGAAACTAGTGAGCAGTAAATATGTATGAGCGTAAAAGATCGATGCTTATAAGAAAGAGAGATGATCTTTTAGCAAAATAAAAGTATGGAATGAATTGTGAGATAAAGGAACGAGGAAACCAGTATTTGAAGGACTGGAACGTGATCCTGACTCCAGAAGGGTCGTCTAGGTCGATTCGTCATGGTTGTGTCCGGGCTGGTTTCGCGTTGTATTTCTCCAAGGTAGGGCGTCGGAGCCGCTAAGCCTCTTGATGTTTTTTCGCCACTCCCAAGGTCCGGCCTTGAGGATATCTGGATGGTTCCTAGGCTGCTCCTCCTTGAGGCGTTCTCGTTGTCACAGAATTCTAGAGCATATCTAGGAACTCCGGTCTCGTCTAGGAACTCCGGCTAGGAACTCCGACCGCATGTAGAAACTGTGATCACGTGTAAAAACCTTGATCGGCTGTCTGGAAACTTCGATCGCGTATAGGATCTCTTACTGGTTGTCTCCGGTGTGGAACAGTTTGATGTCAATTTGATTTCTTTTGGAGAATCTCTGGACGGCGTCGATAACTAGCCATCTTGTACGCCCCGAGCTTTCTCCTGTTGTTCCTTTTGCCGGGTGTCTCCAACATTGTCTTGATTCTCGATGTTGTCTTCCTCTCCCGACATGAATGTCAATTGGATTGAAAGTTGTTTGCTTTCGTTCGGAATTGCTTTCTTCGTCTTCTATCCAGGCGTCGTGTGATCTGGGCAGTCCGTCACTCCCGTTGGTCTTGCGACGCAACCCGGGATCGCCTTCTGGTTCAGAGTCGTTGGATCGTGTAAAAACGAGTATATGATGTTGATTGTATCGAAAGTTGTTTGCTTTCGTTCAGAATTACTTCATTCTCAGCCCCACGGTGGGCGCCAAACTGTTTGAGCCAGAAATCTACCAAGCAAAATTGGTGACCCCTTGGCCTAGATCGGGCTGGAACAAAGCAAAAAGAACGAAAGAGTTGAAGAAGAAAAACGTATGAATTTGTATTGATATGTGTGAATGGACGTGTATAATGTATGACCCCCCCTGTATATATAGGGGATGCCTAGAAGATAGAGTGTTTACAAGATAGAATACTAACTAAATAGATACGCATCTAGATATGATATAATTCCGTTTACATAAGATTGAGGGAATCCTTATTGGATACAATTGACGTCTATCTTATATCTTGGTGGGCAAATATGCCGATTTCGTGGCTCGTTACTCGGACTGCCTTCTAGAACCTCGTCTCTTGGCTTTATGGACTTCTTGTGGGCCGCGCTAGAGAGCTCCGTGGGCTTTTAATGTTAGGGCCCAACAATATTCATAGTAGATAAGTACATAAAAATAAAATAAGCAGCATAATAAAAGGTCTTTTAAATCAAATAAGACTCCCACTATTTATTCAAAATCAATAGCCCTCACCATTGATCTAGGAGAATTACGTTGCCTAAATTCTCTAGCGGGACTGAAACCCCAATTTGTCTAGCTTGCACACAACTTTGGCTGTACCTACAAGCTAGATTCATCGGGTAGGCCTTTACTTTGCCAATTGCACATCTATGCAACTTTCAGTATTTGTCGGATGGCTCTCTTGCCAATAAATCAAATCCATGAATTATATATCCATCACTTGCTCCTTGAACAACTTAACCTTAGCTTTGGTTAACAAGTTAAAAGTTCAAGTTAAGTCAACACATCAATCCAGAAAAGAAAAACTATAGACATTCAAATGTGGGCCCACAACTGAGCTGTACCGACCCAGATAAGAACTCTACCTATTTTCTTAACTTATTAACGGAGAGCATCAAAGCTTGACTTAATATTTAATTGAGGGATTTAGCTACAATAAATATATTGGCATTATAAAAATTAGGTATCAATTTTACTTTTGTCGGATAATCTTGATTCAACTCCATGAATCCCGACACTTGCCCTTTAAACTACTTAACCTTAGCTTTGGCTAACAAGTTAAAAGTTTAAGTTAAGTCTACCTATTATAGAATATAAGAAAAATTACAAACGTTCATACCAAGGCCCACAACTGAGCTGTACCGACCCAAGTAAAAACTTTAACTATTTTCTTATCTTCGAGGGTTGAATAATTCTAGACATACTATTTTCAAATTGAGGTATTTTTAGCCTGCACAATTTCAGATCTCACCAAATACCAAAAATATATATTATATTACTGTATCATACTGGTTTTTGAACGAAACCCTAATGCACAAAACATGCACATATAATGATGCAAACGCTTGCATGTACGATATATGAATATATGAATTATATACTACATTAAAACAAGTCTTCTTGATCAGGTGTAAATAGCGGTCTAAACATGTAAAATCAGTGCAAGATAGCTATTGCACCTCTATATGACATCTAATTCAAAAATAGTTCGAACATCTCATACAACCCGCGTACTATCACACCAACTATGAAACTCTAAATCTTAATGCAAAACAGATTCTATTTGCATTAAGTGAAATCATAGAATTTAAGTGATCAAAAGAACAACATATTACGGGGAGTACAAAACCATGATGCACATCTAGCATGTAAGATCAAGTATGCATTAAACATGGTAACAAACATGTACGGAAGATAATATACACGTAATAAGCAATCATGACATAAAACTTAAATCATGCAAATTGTACATGATCGATCATAAAATTTTCTTGCCTTCTAGATCCAAGTCAAAGGCAATAAACTATTAATTACATACTGTATAGCAATACAAAGTGGGAATTGATCCCAAACTTATTCTAATTGCAAGAACAATATGCTCTAATATAATTTAGGTGATCAAAACAATAAGTAAACATGCTTTTCTACGTCGTATAATCATACAATTCAAGGCTCTGATACCACTGTTGGGTTCTAGGGATGCAAACGCAGCGGAAAAACAATAAATTTGATCCCAAACCCTAGCCTAGGATCTGTATGATAACGTAGAACATGTATAAAATTAGTTTAGTTGATACCTCAAAGGAGAAACCGAATTATAAATTCAAACCTTTCTTGTGATCACCAAAGAGCTCCAAGTGTTGCTCCTCTAGCGGTATCAACGCACAGGAACGGGACAAATCTCTTACCGGAAATCACTTGCTAGAATGCTAACCGGTACGTGATTAACTTAGAGAATTGTATACGGAGGGCTAGGAGGTGTTGATGACGGCACTAACTAGGGTTCAAATTGATGTGTACGTACGTATATCTCAAAGCCAATATATATAGGCAAATTGATATATCTCATACGTATGAACCTAGTTGGATAGGTGGGTAAAGAAATCTTTACTAATATATTATTATTTTGTCAATCAGTTAAGATCTTATCTTATCCACTTGCCATAAAAGATAAATTTCTATCTATTATCTTTTATTGATCTAATTTTCTAAAATTATAATTAATCAAATATCCTTATGATCAATTATATATATCTAAGAAAATAATCTTATCTCCAAATTTATCTCATGGGCCTAATTAAGACTAAGACCCATCAAACCCGACCCGGTAAAAACTAGACCCGATAGCTTGGTTATTGTGCATAACTATCAAGAGATTGTTTCTCATTTTACACTATAAGGGTAAGATGCACCAGAACCAAACTCCTCTTATATATTACCCCCATTATCTAACTTTTTCATCAAATTTTACACTTTTTATTAATTACCGTGCAAACCGTCCTTTATGGACAAACAATATGGGACGGAGGGAGTAAGCTATATCTCCTTATAACCAAGAAACATAAATATGTATAGCTATGTTTATGTATTATGCCTGATTTTATGCTTACTAGCTACTGCACTCTTAGCTTGAGTCTGTGCTCACTTAGTAAATGATTGTTAAATCAAGACCCTTGTACTTGTATTAAGTTGTCTGTTGAATTTGCTTCTATTTGATCTTGGTTATGTTCCTTTTGAGACAGGAAGACAAATAAGAGGTCAGGAAAAACATGAACATCATTTGTGGAAGAAAAGAGACTAGTAAATTGATCATTCAGAGATTGGTAGTATAAAATCTGGCGTGAAATGAATGTATCTGTAGGTGTCAGCATTAGTCATCCTCTTTGGAAGAAATAATGGTACATGTCCATCAATTTGTGGTCAATATATTCTTAAATTTCTGCTCTCATGGATTCATTAGATTAAACTTGTGTTTGATACCGGATGCTCACTAGCTTATCAAAGTTTAGCAACTGTATATAACCTAAACTGTTACTTAAAATATGTGTTTTTTTTTTGGATTTTGGAATAAGCCATTAGAGTTTTATATTGATGTTTCAACATCCTAGCTACTTGGGAAAACTGGGTGAAAAAAGCCCGATGAAAAACTCCCTTTCTCACCCCTTTTCCTAAACCTAATTTTTGGCTTCCTTTCCTCCGCCGCCAACCTTTCTTCTGCTTCCCACCTTTCCCTTTACCCTGCCCTTACCTCCAGCGCCGCCTCCCTTGTGGTGGTTGGTCTTGGTGTGTCTCCCAAGCTTTGGATCTCCATCTTCTCTCTCGTTGAGTTTTTGGCCGTCCATGAACCCGTCTTCGCCGCCGCCTTCATTGGTTTGGTCGGTCATGACGCTCCTTCCCACCTTTCGATATCCTGCTTCGCTCTCTGGGGTAAGCCGGCCATCTATGACCCTTTCTACTTTACCTCGGCTTGCCCCGGTGTGTATTCCCCTTTGTTTACCCGTTTTGGCATGCTCCGTTTGGCTCTCAAGGCGGTGGTTTCCTGGTGCGTTTTCGCCCGCCTTTCCCTGGTGCTCCCGTGTGCCTTTGGCTGCCTCCTTGTGGGCCGTTTCATGTCTTGGTGGTGCCTCTGCTGCACGTTGCCTCCGTTTAACCCCTATACCCATCAAATCTGGTTAGTACTTTCTCCCTCTTCTGAATCGGGTAAGTCTAATGGCAGTGTTTCTTGTTATACTTGCTCCTTCTTCCACTCGTACCTTGTGTGTTGCATTGTTTATATGCCTGATACCTCTAATGCTTCTATCCCTAAGTTATCGAGTGAATCTTGCTTATTCTGTTGCTTCTTTTTAGTGACTATGCGTGTTTGGGATCCTTTTTATCGATGGCTACTCCTTTTTCTTCAATTTGATTGTCGTTTGTGGTTAATTTTTGCCTATATATTGCTTCACATGTCTAATTTATTCCCTGCTCATGATTCTTGTGTTTCCTTCATTTCTTCTATGCACCTTATCTTACTCATTGCTCTTTCTGCTGGTTCTTCTATTATTTGTATTTGGTACTTGTTGGGGTTGCTGGTCTTTGTGTGTTTGATGCAGGGTTTTGGTGGCTTTCTTTGTGTCTGTTGGAGTATCTGGATTCTCTTATGGATGTTCCTGCTTGTCACCTCTTGCCAGTGCTGTGTGTCTGGTGGGGCTTTGTTCCCTCCCAGCTCTGGTATTACCTTCTCCCAAACACTTACTTATAACCTTATCACCCTCTAGGTGATTGAAAACTTGTGTGACCCCTTTGTCCATGTGACAATGAAAACTATTACTGCAATTTGTCTATCAACTTCTTATCAGGTTCATAAAACCTTGTATGATCTCCTTCTCATGACCACTTTGCAGGTTCTTTCTGACTCCTCTTCTGTTGGATGGATTGCCTGGTACTCTTCTTTGGTGAGTTTGCTGCTCACCTCCTACCGGTGTTTGGATTTTGGTGGGGCTGTTGGCCCTTCCTACTCTGGTATTACGGTTACTCTTTCTTTTCTGTACAAACTTATCACCCTTTGGGTGATTGACAACTTTCTTGACCACTTTGTCCTTGTGACAATGAAAACTATGACTACAAATTACACAACACTGCTTTTGGATCTCTGTGAAACTTGGTATGACATCTCCCTTGTGACTACAAATTACCACCATCTTCCTTCACAACATCACAGTTTCATCTTTAACATCCCCAGTTTTTACATTTCACAGTTGTCATCTTCCACTGTAATCATAAATCTGACAAATCATTGCTCCAACTCCAATGTTTATCAGAAAGATGTTAATTTCACTCATTACAAGGTAACCTTCACAACTACATGCAACTCCCCCTTTTTTAAGCGGCTACTATATAATCAGTACACAGAACCCAATTGCATTTAATGAACTTCACCTTCAGCTTTATTTTTTTTACTGTTCATCTTTTTGTGACTGGTTCATTAATTACACCTTAACTCACATTCTCTATCCTAATTCAATCCTTCATACCTGCAACTTTACTGTTTACTAGACATTTACTCCCGGCGTTGCCCGGGTCGGTTATTTAGTACTATTTTGGTAGCTAGTTTGGTATGATTACGGTTTATATCTATAGTTTTGTTTGTTTTTTATATTTAAACAATATATTTTCTATATTAGATAATTGGAATGACATTATTATCATATTTTATTATTATTAAGATTATAATTCATCCCTGAATATCAAAAAATTATATCCCTAATCTATAAGTTTTTCAATTATAATACTAACATTGGTTATCCAAAAACTAACGTAATAAAGAAATTATGAAAGAGATCTTATAATTTTTTTGATATAACATTTAATTTTTCATAAGAAAAATATAAATCATTATTATGGAATTAATTTCCATAAACTAAAATTTTATAATGCATATAGATATAATTTAATTTAATAACATATATAGTCTAAACTAAGAATAAGAAAATTAATGATTTTAAAACAAGCAAATAAAATCTTTCATTTTTAGGCCGCTTCATTTAATCAACAATTTATTTAGTAAGATAATATTTAATATATATATATTTACGTACACATAAATAAAAGTAACATGTTACATTTAATAATGATGATATAATTAATAATACCACTTTAATCAAAAAATGAATTTAATAAGATAAAGTATATTATATAATATAAACTAATAACATATAATATTCAATAACAACAATGTAATCTGTAACAAACTTATTGAAATAATATATAGTATGAAATAATAATGATAATAATAATAATAATAAATATTATAGTATAAACTAATAATAACAATAGCATAATAGATTGAATATAATATAATTAATTTAAGGGAATTCAATTCAAGACATTTAATGCCAAAAAATTACAACTTTACATGTAGATAGATAGACTATCAATTTGGTGCTCCAAGAAATTAAATAAATGGATACATATATACCATAGCATAGGAAAGAATGAATTGAAGTGGCAATTAATGTCAAATGTTCTAAGTTTACTAGTAGGTAAGATTCTTTATGTATGAACCAAACTATTAAAATATTATCTATGATAGCTACCACTCCACTTGTTGTAAACACTTTTATTTCTGCTCACTTCTCCCTAAATATTATTAATCCATTCCCTCAACAACTAAGGATCGATTTTTTTACAATATTAATCATCTTTGACTACTTATTTTCTGTTCCAAATATAATAGTACAATTATATCCAGATACTTACCTCTATCATGTTTATCAGTACACTCATAAAATTCTACTTGAACCCCTTTTATGTTCTAACTTATGCATCCTGGGGTGTATGGGTTATTGGAATTTGATAATTCAGCAATTACTTGTCTATCAAAGTACTGTATACTAAGTTAAACTTAAATATGTGTTCATTCCCTTTCTGACTCTTTTTCAATTACTATGTGACCCTATCTCTACTGATGTTTGCTCAACCAATTTACTTCCTCACATATTATCAACTCAACTTTGCTTTTATATGATTAACTACACCCTTATTATTACATTCCAAATTAGTTTTTACCAATTCTCTATGCTACAAGCTCACATTATACAATACTGTAATGACTTTTATACTTTTCCTCATTTGAATCCAATATCTACCAAATTAAATGCCTGTTTAACCTTACTATGTTGTTGTCAACAGATCTCTATTAACCTTGTTTCAATTGTTGTTGTCCAAATGGTAGAACTATGTATAATACTCCCATCTTTCATCATCTACTTCTATGGGTTATATTCTTCTTATTATTACAATCTTACTGCTTCATACTATTTGAGCACTCATTATACAGGTCATGGTTTTTCTATGACCTTGATTCATGTCTCCTCCAGCTACTCTTTCCTGTGTGACAGGTTCTACAGGTTTCAGTCCAACTATTGCCTACATATGTATTTCACAGGCTCCTCATTCATTGTCAAGCTTCTCACAATTTGGATTAAAATGCAGTTCTTATATCACAATTGTCTTGAAATGTTCAGCTTTGTGTTGTTATGCTTGTACTATTATGCACACTTTTGTCTAAATTGGTTCAAAAATTGCTACATTATGTCCCCTACAGATCGGTTATCTTGTTTTTTGATGGTCTGTATGCAAACCTTTGCTTCCTTGTGTGGAAGTCCTACCATTTCTCAAACTAACAATACTTCTTTAGCTTCTTATTTAGCACCTAATCATTCGCACTGCTGTCGGTATTTGCCATTAACCTATATACATGAAACAGATCACTACTCCTTTGTGAGATATCACATCTTCATTGCTGTTTTTTGTTGGAATTTTTGTATACCACTTCTTAGTTCCTTTGCAGCTTTATGGGCCTGTAGGCTTATGATTTTATCCCTTCTTCATATCCTTTTTGTTTGCTTTGAACATTTATGGAATCTACGTCTTACCACCTTACATAAACTTAACAGATTACAATTCATCACATGTTGGGTTTTAGATACTAACCAACCATGTTTTATTTATACAATCTGCCCTCAACATCTCGTTTTGGTTCATCAAAACTGGCCATTTTATAGCTTCTTTTCAACTCTCTTTACCATCAAATTACAAACACACTTACTAAGCAACAATGTTATATATTTTAGTATGATGCATTGGTTTGTTTGGTGCGTCCATAAAATTATGGTTCATGCTTATATGAAATGGCTGTGGCTTTTGTTTCGAAGCCATGGCCATTGGTTATTAAACTTTGGTTCTACCACTTCATATGACCAAACTCAAATGACCATTTTATTATGACTTGTGCCTATTGGAACGTGAGGGGTATTAGGAGGTTAATTTCTGGGATGAAATTGTCTTCCTACGAAAATTACATAAATTACAATTTCTATGTTTAACTGAAACCAAAACAGATATTCATCCCTCGGATGCTATTATTAGAAAGATCGGTTTTCACCATTGTATCTCGTCTCCCTCGGATGGCTCCAAAGGAGGCATTGCTCTTGTTGGGACGCTATCAAGAACGCTTGCGTACTTGTTAGTGTTCCACACAACCGTCCCTTAGTTTTGATATGACAAACTCACTTTGATTCTAATAAAGTTGTCCAAGTGTTCAGGAACGCCAGTGACCAAAAGGACAACAAGTGTGTATGGGCCTCCCATTAGCTTAGGGACGCTAGCTAACAGGAAGTAAGGACCAGCTAAGAGACTACTTGAGCAAGGACGGAGTCCCAAGCAAGTAGGAACGCAAGAAAGGAGTCCTTACTTACTAGCCGACAGGATGACATCACTCGACAATGTTTGATCATCCAAGGACACGTGGAGACCGATCCTGTAGCGGAGTCCAACACTACGTGGCGGACGATCCTGTTACAGAGTCCATCAACACGTGGCGGCCGATCCTGTAGCGAAGTTCATCATACACAGCTGGATACAGGAAGCTTCCTCATCACCGCCCTACTACGTGGAGGAAGATCCTGTAGCCACGTCCATGAAGGGCATGATCGTCCCAGAGAAATGACGCCCTTCCCCAAGTCCTATAAATAGCCCCAAGGCATTTATTGTGACACCAACGGTTTCAGGAATATTCAAAGAGAATCAAAGAGAAAGCGACTCACTCAAGAACACGAAGAACTAACTCAAGAACAGTGCTAGAACTTGTGTTAGATCGAGTGAGACTTGTAACCAAATCACAAAAACAGTTTGTAAGAGAAAACTCAAAAAGAGAGAGAAAGAGAGTTCTGCGAAGTACTGCAGAACGTAGGAATAGAGTCCTTTAGTAGATTGAACCAGCTTAAGTTGTAGGCTTAGAGGAGTCCTTTACTAGTGGACTTAGGGAAAAGCTAAGTGCCAGAGAACTGTAAAGACTCACAAGTACAACTATAAGGACGTTCAATAGAAAGGAAAGAACTATTCAAAAATCCTCCAAGGAGGTAGAGGTTTACACTCAAGGACTACTTGGTCTTGAGTGGTTCCTCTATAATTCTCTACGTTCATCTATTATCTGTTTAGTACTTAATTTCCGCTGCATTACTCAAGGACGCCCCTACTCCTCGTAGGGACGCCTAACCTAAGGACGCCTTTATCAAAGTAAAGGACGTCCCTCAGTACTAACGATCCAACAATTGGTATCAGAGCAGGCGCTCTAGATTCTTACTGAGTTGCAGGTAAAGATGGACATGGAACCCATTGGAATCTCTTTTGTGAAGCCTCCGCGCCTAACGGACGGTAACTTCAATCACTGGAAGACAAGGTTCGAAAACTTCTGCAAAAGTCAAAATTATCAATGCTGGAAGGTTATCATGAAAGGAGATCTCAAAGTTCCTGCTCACAAAGCTGATAAGGAGGACGAGTGGGGTCCTGACGAGTTTAAGTTGATGGAAACCAACGCAAAAGCTATTTGTTTCCTTCAAGCGTCCTTATGCGAGAGGGACGCCACTCGGGTCAGCAATTTGTCAACAGCGAAACAACAGTGGGAAGCTCTTGAGAAGTTCCATGTGGGAACCGCTGAAATGAAGGAGGACGTCCAGCTGAAAATCAAGAAGGAGTTCTATGCTTTTAGCATGCTGCCAAATGAGACGGTGAACGACTACTCATATCGCTTTGAGGCCCTTGTCACCAAGATGAGGAACTTGGGCATCCCAGAAACAGAAATCTCCATGAGGAATAGAGTTCAAGTGGTCATTGATGGTTTGACCGGAGTCTGGAACTTTGACAGGACAATGTTCAAAGAAAATACAGCCAACAAAACTCTAGATATGGAAGAAATCTATGGGAAGCTCAAGCAGTACGAGGAAAGAAGAATTTCTGATATGGCTAAGCTTGGACAGAATCCTCAAACTGATCTTGCTTTGGCGTCCACAACACCAGAGTACGCTGAGTACCTTCGGCGTCAACAGGAGATCGCTGTAATGGTGGAAGCCAACAAAGCTGAGAACCGCGAGAAGATGCGCGTTCAAGCCTTAAAGGAAAGAGAAAGCAAGTCTAAAGAACAACTGGACGCAGAAGAAGAAGTTGCTCTCTTTAACAAAGTTCTCCGTGTTTTTGGCAAAAGGAACAAACATGTCAATAAACACAAGATGCCCAAGAAGGAAAGCCGCAAGTACACTGAGGCAGAAATGAAGGAACTCACATGTTACAAGTGTAACAGAAAAGGGCACTTTGCTAAGAAATGCACAACAGGAATGTCTGCAAAGGAAATGAAGACAAAAGCTCTCATTGGAGCGTTCGCCTCTGCATGGGACAATGGGAGTTCTTCCTCTGATGATGATGATGATGAAGAACCCGATGAACAAGCATACATAGCCCTTGAGGACGCATCTGATGGTGAGCAAGTAGCTTTCATGGCTATGGAGGACGTTACCGTTGTTGAACAGAACGCTTCGAAATCTGAAAATGAGGTAACCCGTGAGTCTATGATGAGTTCATTAGAAAATTGTTCTAAATCCAAGCTCATTAAACTTATTGGAAGAATCATGGAAGAAAGTGTTGTCATGCAACATAGAATGGATGAACTTGAACTTGAAAATGAAAATATAGTGGTTGAATGTGAAAACTGTTGTTCCATGACCATTCAACTAGAGTCCTCTTGTGAAGAAACTAAGTCCCTAAAAACTGAAATCATGTGTCTCAAACTTGAGAGCGCTAAGCTTAGGGAAGAAGTGAAAGTGATGGGTAAGAGTCCCATAGTTGAAGAAGTGAGACCAATGGTCTTCGTCCCAGCTAAGAGAGGTCTAGGTTATGAATCTGACACTAAGAACTCTCTTCCTAGTGATTTTGAGGCAAGTAAAACTTCAGAACTTGAACTTGAACGGGAGAAAACCAAAAATCTTCTTGAAAGAATTAGAGTTCTAGAGAGTGGGGAATTAGGAAAGGAAGACTACTACACTAACTCCACTAGTCATAAGATTTACAAGAAGATCGCTAAAGGGGACGGTTCAAAAGTTTGTAATCCTCAAAAGATGAAAGAAAACAAGATTCAGCGTCCCAATAAGAAGTACTATCTTGGTACTTACTATAGGACGTGTTGGTACTGTGGACAAGGAGATCACTTCAAATATGATTGCTTAAAACTCAAAGAAGATGTTGAAAATGGAAAAGCTGCTAGGACTAACAACGAAAATGCTAAGTCCGTTCCTAAGGCTAATCCTAGGCGTTCTAGACGCTCTAGGAACTCTTTCCGCAAGCATGCTATTTCAAATGATGTGAATATTAATGACTACATGCCAGAACCAGAGTTCTATTTCTGTAACGAACCAGGTAAGGAACACCTTGCCTGGGTCGCCAAACACTAACGTTGTTATGGCAGGTGGAAGTGAGGGGACACCCATGGATCATTGATAGTGGCGCCTCAAATCATATGACAGGAAGCCAGATCCATCTCACTTCTATCCAAAGTAGTGCCACGGGAGGAACTGTCTCGTTTGGCAACAAGGGCAAAGGAAAGATCAAAGGAACGGGAACTGCTATTCTCAACCCGTCCATCAAAGCAACAAATGTCAGTCTTGTTGAAGGACTTGGCTTCAATCTTCTTAGCGTCTCCCAGATGTGTGATCAAGGTGAAAATCTAGTCACATTTGACTCAAAGGAGTGCCTCGTCATCAACAAGAAATCAAACAAAGTTGTTCTCAAAGGAGTTTGCAAGAACAATATCTATATCTTCAATCAAGAGTTCAAACCTAAATCAGAGTTATGTCTATCTGCTTCAAAGGAGGACGCTGATCTCTGGCATCGCCGACTTGGCCATGCTGGACCAAGCACAATTCTTAAGCTACACCAGCGAAATCTTGTGAAAGGACTTCCCCGAATTGATCCTGAGAAAGTTGAACAGTGTGAAGCTTGCATCAAAGGGAAGCAAACAAGAACGTCTTTCAAGTCCAAAAACGAAGTCAGTACAAAGAAGCCTTTGGAACTGCTCCATATGGATCTTTGCGGACCAATGAAGACGTTAAGCTACGGTGGAAAGAGGTACATTTACGTTCTTGTAGATGATTTTTCTCGATTCACTTGGGTTCTTTTCTTGGTGTCAAAAGCAGATTGTTTCAATGCGTTCAAAGTATTCATCAAACAAGTGGAAGTTGCTCTTGAGACGTCTCTTAAAGCCATAAGATCAGACCATGGAACGGAGTTCCAAAATTCAGAGTTCCTGGCCTACTGTGATCAACATGGAGTCTCTCACAATTTCTCAGCTCCATGAACGCCTCAACAAAATGGAGTTGTGAAAAGAAAGAACAGGACGCTAGAGGATATGGCAAGGACTATGCTCTTGGCAAATAGCGTTCCAAAGTACTTCTGGGCGGAAGCTATTGCTACAGCATGTTATATCATCAATCGTGCCATGATCCGTCCTTTACTGAAGAAGACGTCCTATGAGTTGTTGAATGGAAGGAAGCCTCGCATTGATTATCTCAGAGTTTTTGGATGCAAGTGTTTCGTTCACAGCAATGATAAAGAAAAACTTGGAAAGTTTGATGCAAGGAGTGATGAAGCCATATTCCTTGGGTACTCTCTTACCAGCAAAGCTTATAGAGTTTTCAACAAAAGGACTCTAAAGCTTGAGGAGAGTATTCATGTTGTATTCAAAGAAAGTTCTTCTCACAAAGAAAAACCAAGTAAGAAAGAACGTTCATCCTCACAACAACAGGACGACTCTGAAGATGAAGCTGAGGATTGGACCTCTGGAAAATACTATGTCTCTAAGGACGCATCTCCAAATCCTGAAGAAGTCTCAGTGGACGCTCCCAGTGTTGTTCAAGGAGTTCCCTCTCGTAGTGAATCCCCAGTTCAACAAGATGTAGCTGAATCAAGTCAACAAGGCGAGCAACGTCAAAGTGTGGACGCTCTCTCTGAGGGGGAACACATTGAGGACGATGCTCAAAGTGGAAGTGATGATTCTGATGGAGACATTGATCCAAGATTTGCTCATTTGTTTCAAAGGGAGTCCCGTTTCTCTAGGGACCATCCAACTTCTCAAATTGTTTCTGATCCTTCTCAAGGAGTTCAAACAAGGTCAGCTGCAAGCAAGTCCCAGAGTGCAAATTTAGCTTTCTGTGCATTCAATGCCTTTGTTTCTATGGTGGAGCCAAAGAATATCAAAGAAGCACTCCAGGACGCTGACTGGATTCAAGCAATGCAAGAAGAACTCAATCAGTTTGAAAGGAACAAAGTTTGGACTCTCGTCTCACGTCCCAAAGGCAAAAATATCATAGGGACGCGATGGGTGTTCAGAAATAAGCTTGATGAGAGTGGACGTGTGTCAAGGAACAAGGCAAGACTGGTGGCTCAAGGATTCAAGCAAGAGGAAGGCATAGACTATGATGAGACCTTTGCTCCTGTTGCTAGAATTGAAGCCGTTCGTCTCCTTATTGCCTTCGCCGCTCACAAAGGATTCAAGTTATTTCAGATGGACGTCAAGACTGCCTTTCTCAATGGAAAGCTAAAGGAGGAAGTGTATGTTGCTCAGCCGCCTGGCTTCGAGGACGCCTCTCACCCAGATCATGTGTACTACTTGGACAAAGCGCTCTATGGACTCAAGCAAGCACCTCGTGCATGGTACGACAGGTTTGCGTCCTTTCTTTTGTCTCATGGGTACACTAGAGGTTCAATTGATAAAACTTTGTTCATAAAGAAAGTTCACAAGGACATTTTGATTGCCCAAGTCTATGTTGATGATATAGTCTTTGGTAGTACTAACATGAAGCTTGTAGATGAGTTCAAGTCCTTAATGAGTAGTGAGTTTGAGATGTCCCTCATTGGAGAACTCAATTTCTTCTTGGGACTTCAAATCAATCAACTCAAGGAAGGGACGCGCATTCACCAACAGAAATATGTCCGTGAAATGCTTGAAAAGTACGGGATGAACACGTCCAAACCTGTTGCAACCCCTTGTTCTACCAACTCGCGTCTCAACGCTGATGAACAGGGAAAGGACGTTGATCAAAAGCTTTATAGAGGGATGATTGGTTCTTTGCTCTACTTGACCGCAAGCCGTCCCGACATTATGTTTGCCGTTTGCTTGTGTGCACGCTTCCAGGCAAATCGAAAGGAGTCCCACATGCAAGAAGTCAAGAGGATCTTTCGCTACCTCAAAGGACGCGACGATCTTTGCCTTTGGTACCCCAGGAAGACGTCCTTCAAGCTAGTCGGCTACTCGGACGCAGATTATGCTGGTCATGTAATTGATAGGAAAAGCACCTCAGGAATGGCACAGTTCCTTGGTTCATGCTTAGTCTCTTGGGGATCTAAGAAACAGAACTCTGTGGCGCTTTCAACTGCGGAAGCCGAGTACGTTGCTGCTGCCTCGTGCTGTTCACAAGTTATCTGGATCAAATATCAACTAGAGGACTACGGTATCAATCTTGAAATTATTCCCATTCGTTGTGATAACACAAGTGCTATTGAAATTTCTAAGAATCCTGTTTTTCATTCACGCACAAAGCATATTCATATAAGGCATCATTTCTTGCATGATAATGTTGAACTAGGACTCATTAGTATGGAGCATGTAAGAACGGAAGACCAAATAGCTGATATTTTCACTAAGGCACTTGATAGACGTCCCTTTGAGCATCTCAGGTTGCTCTTGGGGATGATAACTTTTAAGTAGCAAGTCCCGTTCTACTATTCTCTCAATGATTGGCTATGTTTTGTAGATTCTAAGTGTTTAAGGACTGTTATGCATTGAATTCATATTTGCAAGGACGCTAGTCTAAAACTTCATGTGTTTGCTACTTTGGAACGCCATTCAAATTTTCTCTATTTTGTCTTGAAAAGAGTATCCCTGATCACCCAACCTTCATTATAAGCCGAAATGATGGGAACTCTAAGCTTACCCTAGCCGAGAACTCCGCAAAAGCGTCCTATGAGCTTCATATTTTCTTTTACGGGACGTACTTGCGTTGTTCTCAACTGGTTCGAAAGGTAATCACTAGAACGGTAAGTTGGTTGTTGGTTTGCTTAAAGAAGTTTGCTTGAAGAGATTAATTTTGCTAAGTTGGAGAGGACGCTAAGTGTTTGTTGGTAAGAACGCCAGTTCAGTTGTTGAGGAGCAGTTGAAGAGTCAGAATTTTGAACTTTTGAAACTGTGAACAGTGACCGTTGCTTTTGCTCAAATCTTAAGGGGGAAGTTTTGCCACGTGTCGCACAGTAAAACAGTGTTAATTACCATTTGTGCCACCGCTTCCTCTATATAAGGCCAGAACAGTCGCAATCAAATTTATTACGCTCAACCACTTTCTCGCTCTCAAATTTGCTCTGACTTCTCTCTAGAACTCCGGCGACTTTCTCTCTCTACACTTCATCTGAAAACATGTCTCACAGACAGTTGAACGTGGCCGGATCTTCTACCGGCGGGAAGCGTAGAAAGCTTGTCAAGTCCCACTACATAGAGAAGCCAAAACCTATCGTTCTCAATGAGTCTCTAGTGGACTTCATCAACAGAAAGCCGAGAACTCTCTACAATTTAATAAGGGAACGCATGGGCTTGCCAGAGGTCAAGAATAATGCAACGAAGACCAAGAACTATGAAAGGTTCATTGAACGCTTCGTCATGCCAAGTCTTCACAACACCAACTACAAGGACTTGTCAGGACGGATGGACGACGTTCTATTCTTCTCACAATTTGGAGGTGAGAATCTGGGTCCCTTACTTGAACTTATACCTGACCTCCACAACGCTGTCCTTTCCGACTTTCCCATGTATCCTAGGGACTCCCTGGCATACAAAATGCTCAAAGCAAGAGTGCCAAGTCCCTCTCCACCTCCTCCTGCCGTTCCTACCCTTACCACCAAAAATTTGATGAAGCGTCCTGCACCATCCTCTCCCCTCTCAAAATCTTCCCAACCCTTCTCCACTTCAAAACCAACGGAGATTGTAGATAAGTTTCCTTCACATTTCAAGGAGGGACGCTCAAAGAAAGTCCACGACCCAAGGCCCCTCAAAAAGGCCAAGACATCCAGCGTCCCATCCTCTAAACCCTCCACAAAAAGGCCTAGCACCACAAAAAGGCCTTCCAACCTCTCCAAAGAATCCACTCCTCCCCCTCAACAAATCTCAATCGTTCAACTCCCCACCCCTCCTCCGTCCCCCCAACCTTCCAAGAAAAATGCTCTCATACCCTTCCCTCCCAAACCCTACTCTCCTCTAAACCTTGCAAACTTCCCAACAGCTCCGGCTCATATCTCGCCCCCAAAAGATCCCGAAACCCCCAAATCTCGCCGTCCCTCCTCCGAAAGTGGACCAGAGGACGTTGAGAAGCGTCCAGCCCCTGAGCGCACCTTCAAACGCCGCAAAGCCGGTGAATCTCCCAAGGTGCTCATGGTTCAAGCTGCTCCAGAGCCCGAGCACATCTCCTCCTCTTCCTCTAGCTCATCTGAGAGCAACAGAGGAACGCCTCAAGCCAATGCTGAAGGAATTTCCCCTATCATTGACGTTGTTGGGGACTCCGACGACGAGGCTGAAGGAGTTGAGAATGCTCCCGCTGAAACACAAGTAGCTGAGGACGCTGGCGAGCACCAGGTTCCTCAAAAGGACGCCAAGCCAACTCTTTCTGAACAGCTCGAGCGTGATGCTCAGGAAGTCCCACCCTACAACCAATCTCTCCCCATCCTCAACCCCTCCCAAGCTCCACAAGAAAACCCCTCTCCCTCAATCCAAACAGAATCCCATGACGTCCCCGCGGACGCTGAGCAAGCATCAGAAAATCAAACAGAGGCTCAGGATGCTGAGGGCACGTCCCAAGGTCAGACCTCATGTGCCGGTCAAGCCACAGCTGGTGGCGATGCAGAAAAAGAACAAGGCACAGAGGACGCTCCTTCAAAGGACGCTTCTGACAGTGACTCGGAGAAAGCAGAGGACGAGTCAGATGATGATGAGGACTCTGAGTCCCCCAAGGGCAAGCGTAAAAGGAAGAACGCTGATGTGCCCGTTAAAGTCCTTAGCCCTCTTATTTACTCTGAAGAGTGGCTAGCCTCCTTCGACGATGAAGCCGTTCAGGAGTTCCTCGAGCTTCTGAAATTCCAAGGATGGTAGAACGTTGGACCAGTGCCGACAACTGTTGACAAAGAACAGGTGCAGGCGTTCTACAGGGATTTGCGCTACAAGGCAAAAGATGGCTCCCTCCACTTCAAAATTGAAGGTGAGAAAGCTTCAGTCACAAAACGCCAAATGCGCTCCTTCCCGGGTCTAAGTCCACGCAAGCCACCATCCGATGCTCTTAGCTCACTTCCTGAAGGCGGCTTTGAAACGACAGATCAAGAACTGCCTCTGGTTGAGCACATATTTCAGGGCAAAAGGCCTATGGGACTTGACAGGGTAGCTCATGTTCTGAGCAAAGTTGGCGCAATCGTCCACTACTTCATTTGTCGCGCCATTCTTCCAAGGCAGGAAAAGCGTTCAATTGTGCAGACACACGATATAATCCTAATTGACGCTATCCTCGAACGTCGCCCAATGAACTTAGCCAGAATTGCTATGCAACATATGGCCAAGTGTGGAAGGAAGAGGCACGCCTTGCCGTACCCTGGTGTAGTGAAGGCGATCTTGCAGTCCCAGGATGCTTATGATGAGAGCGCTCCCTCTGAAGAACTTGGTTTGAAATGGAATGCTAAGAAGGGACTCGTCGAGATAAGGCACAATGAAGAGCTCCCGTCCGTTCTGAAACAGTTAGAAGCTGAGGCTGAGGAAGCAAGACTGAAAGCCGAAGAAGAACGCTTAGCTGCTGAGGCTGAGGCCGCAAGGCTTAATTCCACGCCTCAAGAGTCCCCTCAAGATCAAGAGCCCGCCGTAGATCTTACAACCCTTGATCAAATGCTCTTAGGGACTCCCTCTTCTCCAGCTCTTCCCATGGATGCCCCTTCATCGAGTTCAGGTCCTCTGCCCCGTTCTGCTCCTGCAAACATCTCTCAGCATCCTCCAGCAGAACTCATGGGTGCCATTATGGACAATCAGTGCCTCATCTTCTCTGCCTTAAAGGACTTGTCATCTGCGTTCTCCAAGGCTGCTGAACTTCAAGAACAATTGCTCCAGTTTTATCAAGACCAGCGCCGTTCTCAGTGATTGCCACCACCCCTTTCATCCCCTATTAAATTGCCTTTGCTTCTTTTGAACTTCAAACACTATGACCTTGGTCTGTAATAACTCTAATTTTGTTTGAATGGCAATTCCACTATTTGCTTGCATGTGTTTGTTTAAGCGTTCCACTGCCTTTAGTTATGTGTTTGTGCTAACGTCCTTATCACTTGTTATCCTTTTCGATGATGCCAAAAGGGGGAAGTGTAGTTTTGCAGAGATGCGCTACAAATTAGTTATCTAGAATAAGCAAGTGTTAAGAGGGAACTATTAAGTGAAAGGTCTAAGGAACGCCCATGCTAGAATAAAAGAGGACGCTTAGAAACTTTTCTAGGACGCGACTCTCTCCTTAAAATCCAAAAGCTAGAGAATCAAAAAATGAAAACTTGTGCTTATTAAAATTTCTCTAAGTATTAAAGGACGCCTATAAGTTTTCATGCATGCTAAGTTCCAATGTCAAAACTGTTTTGCTGAAGAGTTTGTCATCATCAAAAAGGGGGAAATTGTTGGGATGCTATCAAGAACGCTTGCGTACTTGTTAGTGTTCCACACAACCGTCCCTTAGTTTTGATATGACAAACTCACTTTGATTCTAATAAAGTTGTCCAAGTGTTCAGGAACGCCAGTGACCAAAAGGACAACAAGTGTGTATGGGCGTCCCATTAGCTTAGGGACGCTAGCTAACAGGAAGTAAGGACCAGCTAAGAGACTACTTGAGCAAGGACGGAGTCCCAAGCAAGTAGGAACGCAAGAAAGGAGTCCTTACTTACTAGCCGACAGGATGACATCACTCGACAATGTTTGATCATCCAAGGACACGTGGAGACCGATCCTGTAGCGGAGTCCAACACTACGTGGCGGACGATCCTGTTACAGAGTCCATCAACACGTGGCGGCCGATCCTGTAGCGAAGTTCATCATACACAGCTGGATACAGGAAGCTTCCTCATCACCGCCCTACTACGTGGAGGAAGATCCTGTAGCCACGTCCATGAAGGGCATGATCGTCCCAGAGAAACGACGCCCTTCCCCAAGTCCTATAAATAGCCCCAAGGCATTTATTGTAACACCAACGCTTTCAGGAATATTCAAAGAGAATCAAAGAGAAAGCGACTCACTCAAGAACACGAAGAACTAACTCAAGAACTCAAGAACAGTGCTAGAACTTGTGTTAGATCGAGTGAGACTTGTAACCAAATCACAAAAACAGTTTGTAAGAGAAAACTCAAAAAGATAGAGAAAGAGAGTTCTGCGAAGTACTGCAGAATGTAGGAATAGAGTCCTTTAGTAGATTGAACCAGCTTAAGTTGTAGGCTTAGAGGAGTCCTTTACTAGTGGACTTAGGGAAAAGCTAAGTGCCAGAGAACTGTAAAGACTCGCCAGTACAACTGTAAGGACGTTCAATAGAAAGGAAAGAACTATTCAAAAATCCTCCAAGGAGGTAGAGGTTTACACTCAAGGACTACTTGGTCTTGAGTGGTTCCTCTATAATTCTCTACGTTCATCTATTATCTGTTTAGTACTTAATTTCCGCTGCATTACTCAAGGACGCCCCTACTCCTCGTAGGGACGCCTAACCTAAGGACGCCTTTATCAAAGTAAAGGACGTCCCTCAGTACTAACGATCCAACAGCTCTATTTATCTATCACACAGATTTCACTCGATCATCTAAATTGCTATTACAAACACCAAATCTAATTATTATGAAAGTTGAAAATCCGTTTCATCCGTACCTACTAATTTTTGCATATGCTTCTTCTCGTGAGGAAAATAAACCGATTTTTTGGTCTGATCTTGAGAACACAATTGATAATTTCAACTTACCATTCTTATTAATCGGAGATCTCAATGAAATTGATAATAGTTCAGATAAATTTGGGGGTGTTGCCCCTCCGCCAAGCAAATTTAATCGTTTACTCAACTTCCATAACAAAATGAACACTCTAAATACCAAATTCTCTGGCTTCCCTTTTACTTGGAGGAAGAGCTCCAATTCTTCTGATAACACTTTTGAACGTCTTGATCACGTTCTTATCCCTCAAGACCTCGTATCATCTTTCCCTAAAATTGAGGTTCATCACCACCCATTTACAACTTCGGACCATTGTTTGATTTCTTTTAATTTAAATATTAAAAGAAAACTACTAAAATACCCATTTAGATTCGAGAACGCTTGGATCGATAAACGGTCTTTTGCAAAATTGGTTAAAAAAGTGTGGCACTATAAACTTGCAGGATTCTTTATGTTTAAAATTACGATGAAAATGCAACTTCTCAAAAAATACTCCAAAGATTGGGCCAAACGCTATATAAATAATAATTTTCAACAGTTAAAAATTTCTGAAAGACAGTTGCAACATCTCCAAAACACCCTACTTCGTGATCCTTATAACACGACTATCCTTACTAAATTACAACAACATCTCAATAAATATAACGCACTAATGGACTTCCATCACAAATTTTGGGCTCAACGAGCAAAAACAACACATTTACAGAATGTTGACAAAAATACAAAATACTTCCAAAGTATCTCAAAAATACGCAGGTTTAAACAAAACATTACTTCTTTTCAAACTCATGACGGTTTGGTTATTTTCGATCATGACTCCATCTCAGCAAATATAACCTCTAAACTTGCAGCTAGATTCCAATCTAACGCTAATGCATCTATTTCCCCCCCAAAATTTAGATATTATACCATCTTTGGTATTCGATATTGACAATATAGCAATTTCAAAGCAACCATCATCATCTGAAGTTAAAGTAGCTATTTTTGATTTAGCTCTTAATAAAACACCGGGTCCTGACGGATTCACTGCAGAATTCTTCCAAAATTACTGGCCTACTGTGGGTGCGTCAGTTGTGCGAGTTGTGGTAGCCTTTTTTCACTCTAGATCTATGCTAACCGCTGCAAACAAAACATTTATTACGTTGATTCCCAAAATTGATGCTCCTAGCTCAATAAATCATTATAGACCTATTAGTTTATGTAATACCATTTACAAGGCAATTACCAAGGTTTTGTCAAACAAAATTCAACGTATTTTGCCGACAATTATACACCCTCTTCAAAGTGCTTTTGTTAAAGGGCGCCTGATTCAAGATAACGTTCTTATTGCTCATGAAATCTTCCATTCATTCCATAAAAGGAAAAGGCTGCGTCGGTTGGATGGCCATCAAATTAGACCTAGAAAAAGCTTATGATAAGATCAACTGGAATTTCATTCGTCTAGTTCTGACTAAATTCGGGTTCCATCAAAAATGGATTCACCTGGTTATGACTTGTATCACCTCCTTGTCTTCATCAGTTTTAATTAATAATGAACCTAGTTCGGAATTCATACCTTCGTGTGGAATCCGTCAAGGCGACCCAATGTCACCTTTTATCTTTGTTTTATGTATGGAATATGATACGTGACAACTTTCGGAGTAAAAGCCGTCACGATTTGAAAGCGCCCAAGGATATGGATCTCGGGTTGATGTGCGCAAGAAATTGTTGATGAAGATGTTAATGGAGAGAAGATAAGTTGTTGAAGAACACGAGCGCAGCGGAATTTGATTGTTTGAATTGCTTGAGTCAAGAAGATAATTTTGGGGATTAAAAACCTAAGGAATTAAACTTATCACAAGTTAATTCCCAGGTTCCAATCTGTTTTTTTATTGAATGAAGAATAAGTTTAAATAGACAAGCTAAAGGCCAAATTCTATCTTTTCTAACAAAATATTCTAGGATAGAATTTGCCAAAAGATATAAAAAGATCTAGCTAAAGATATGGAAATAACTAACTAGATAAAAAAGAAATAACAAAGATAATAAACTTCTAACAAACTAACAAACTCGAATTTTCTAAAATATGAATAATCTTAAAGATAGAAATAAGGAAACTTAAAGATTCCCGTAAGATCTTGTACTGCTCTCAGTAAACGCATTTTGGACAATTTTCTGGTCGGATTCTCATCTTGATGTCAACTATGAAGTTGTAGATCTTTGAATAAGCTTTCCAACGCATCTTGATTCGTCTCGAGATCATTTCCCTAGCCAAAGTTATGGCTGTTTTACTGAACACTGTTTTTAATTTGACGGACATCTTAACTTTCCAAACTTTTATGACTTCACCCTCTTCCTTGGTGGCCTAGAACGCCATTGATGAACATAATCAAAGGATAATTTCAAATCCATGAACACCTTCTTAAATTTAAATGACCGGGATCTTAGTAAAGGTCTTGGTCTTTGGCCTCCATTCGTCTTCAACGAATCATTCTCTTGGATCCTCCCTTGATTTGTATCAGAATACTTAACTCGAACTCTACAACGTGAATCATCTACTACCCCAAACCATGTAGTTATCCAACTAATGAAGAATGGTTCGATCTTAACTTTCCTCAGTTTTGCTGACGACACTATTATCTTTGCAAACGCAAATGTCACAAATATGGAATTTATTAAAAACATACTTCATAGATGATCTCAGGTCTCTAGATTATCTATCAACTATCACAAGAGCTCGCTTCAAACATCTGCTAATGTCACCCATACAACGTCTATTGCCTTAGCTAGTATTCTTAATATTCAGATTACTTCTTCTATGGAAAAATATCTTGGAATACCGATCCTCAAAGGAAGAGTTCAAATTTTTATGTTCTCAGATGCAGTCTCTAATCTTAAAAAACAATTGTCCTAGTGGAAAGCCAATTCCATATCGCAGGCAGGCAGGGTTGTTCTTATCCAATCCTGTCTCTTAAGCAAAGTCAACTACCTCATGCAAGGTTTCATGCTACCTCAAGGCGTCCTTAAACAGATCGACTTTATTTGTAAATCTTTCTTTTGGAACAAATTCATCCTGAATCATCATCCTCTCATTAGCCGGGATCGTATCTTCTCTCCGAAAGAGAATGGGGGTCTTGGCCTTCGATCTACGGAAAATGTTAATATCTCATTACAAATGAAGCTTCTATGGAAAATTTGTACGCAACCTCAAAATGTTTGGATAAAAGTCATAACAGAAAAGTATCTAAGCAATGACTCTTTATTTGACTACCATAAAAATAACTGCTCTTGGCAGTTTGGCAGATTAATGAATATTAGATGTATTTTTTCCAAAGGCCTTAGGTGGCTTTTGGGCGATGGAAAAACTATAAAGTAACCACATCAATTGAAACAAAGTTACGGCTAATACCCATAAGGCTTTAACTAAAAAAACCCAAATCCAATAAGTTACCTACTTTCTAAATTGGAAAAAACGGAACTAAACAAAAAGATAAAAGTGATGATTAAATTTTAAAACCGTGTAGAATAGTTTTTTTTTTTTTTTTATAAAAACCCGTGTAGAAAAGTTATTAAGAAAAAAGATAGCTAGAGTACTACGATATTATGCTATTTTCTTTTAAGGTTGTTATTTTGTACCTCATATGAACTTTACTAATTATTGATTTTACTAAGCTATAGTATTTATTTGATCAAATAATTGTAATACTTTTTCCCGAAACAAATCCAAATTAAGAAAGATGATTTACCTACAAATATATGAATTGATGGAAACGTAATCATATAAGACAGGCATTGTCATTCATAGATCACATGTAATAAACATATTACACTTTTTTTTATTTAAAAGAGTTCTCAAACAAGCATCGTTTTTTATATCCATAAATAATTTATCAAATTATCTAATTAATACAAATTTTTTGATCTAATCTAATATCAAATTTTCTTAATAAAATATGATTTGTGACAATACTTATATAGTTATTAGTTGATTTTTCATCTATCCAACAACAAATATATAATAATTAATATTTTAGTCATTTGAGTTTGAATACGGGTTTAGGTAAATTCAATATATATTTACAAATATGAAATAGTTAAGGACAATTTTATCATTAAATTCTTTATACTCTGCCTACCCTATTTATATGTACGAAATTTTTATATAACATTTCTATGCATAAATAATTTATCACTTTTTCTAATTACCTATAATTTGTTATGTAATCTAATACCAAATCTTCTTAATAAAATATGATTCGTAACAATAGTATTAATGAACATATTCTTAATTTATTCTCACATATTATTTATTTAATCCATTGTTTGATTATACCAAATCCTATAATATGATATTATATATGAATACAAATACTTTAAAAAATACTATTAATCAACTACATTATTAATTAATCAGAAAACTAAAGTCCTTTTTTAGTAAAATAAATCCTTTTGATTTTAATATAAGTTCAATCATTTTGATTTACGGGTTCAGTCGATTTCAATCATCTTGTCTTACGGTTGAGTCTGAGTTCACCTCATTAAAATTTATGGATCAATCGGTATGGTTATTGCAGTTGTCATATGGGTTCGGACAGACCCAACAAGTTAAAAGCGCAGACTTACTTATATTTAAATAATTTTAGCACTATATACTTTATTTTTAAAATTAAAGAAATGTAAATGTATTTTAAAATATACATGTCATTTGGTTCGTCTGAGTTTAGGTTTGGTCATTTTGGATATGAGTGAGTACGAGTTATGGTCAATCGGGTTACGAGTCAAGTCAGGTTGAGTCATGATATATCATTGGGCGGTTGGTGTCAATCCAACGAGTCGAATTTTTTTATATGATAGTTAAAATAATATTTAAATTAAATTCTATCATATAATAATATAGTATTAATTTATTATATTATATCATGATAAGACTAGATTATAATATTCGAAAGAAATTTTATTTTGCAAATATAAGAATTGAGGTTTAGTCGATTGGTTTCGTGTTTCAATTTAATCGAGCACATGTCAATCAATTTTAGTTTTTCCATTACCCTACTAATTTATGGATCGAGTTTCAACTATAAAAGTTTCGGTTGATTCGAATTGGTCTATCAAGCTAAGTTGAATTTTGAATACTCTAATTTAAAATACATCTGTACATACGATTGTTAAGTTAATTATTACCCTATTAATTTTTTACTATTTAAATTATAATACATATATCGTATATAAATCAATATTATCATTTTTATTTAAAAAGGTCCCGGTCAAGGCCCGGGGATATAACTAGTTTATACTATTTATGTGTCATATAATTGTTTGAGCCAAAATTCTCCCGAAGAGGAACTCTAATCTAAATCGGGTCTGATCAAGTAAACCTTGAAGAACTAGAGAGAAATTGTATGCCTTCTATTGATTTGAATTGCGTGAATGAGTATGTGAAAAAGTGTCCCCTTCCCCTAGGGTTACATTTAGCTTATATAGTCCCTTGAAGAATAATCTATCTTTAACAAAGATATGATCTACCGAAAATCTATCTAATCCTAGTTTCTAACGATACAATCCATAAGAATCTATCTTGTTTTTGGATATGGCCCCGGATCTTTCTTCTCCAACCGACTCTCGTCCTACCGTAGTTCTGCCACTTTCCAAAGAAGCGCTGGAGATTCTCAAGCGAGGTCTTGATACTCCTTTGTCTCAAAATCCAGGTCCAACAATAATGCATAAACTTGAATGTATTAGAAATTTAGCAATCAACATTTTTCTCTATCTCTACTTGCTATCTCCATCGAATTATCTTACAAATGCAGCAGCTGCTTGTCATTTTATAATTTTATATATATAGAGAGATCATGCTTTATAATTGTGCAAATTCGAAAGTTTTACATATACTTCATATGTGAGCGTACGTCTAAAATACGTGAACATGTTACTCAAATACGTGAACACAACATCTTCATATCTGAACGTACATCTAAAATACATAAACATGATACTCAAATATGTGAACGCACATCGCGGCGCCAAATCTTTTTATGGATTGCTTTTTTCGCCTCGTGAACATGATACTCAAATACGTGAACATTATACTCAAATATGTGAACACATATCAAAAATACGTGAACATTATACTCAAATATGTGAACGCACATCTCAAATACGTGAACATGATACTCAAATACGTGAACATTATACTCAAATATGTGAACGCACATCTAAAATAAAATACGTCAACATGATACTCAAATACGTGAACATTATAGTCAAATATATATGAACGCACATCTCAAATACATGAACATGATACTTAAATACGTGAACATTATATAATCAAATATGTGAACGCACATCTAAAATGCATGAACATGATACTGAAATACGTGACCATGATACTCAAATATGTGAACATCCAAAGAAAAAACGTGAACAAAAATGTCCAAAATACGCAAACTAAAATATGTGAACATACATCTAACATACATGAACGTACAACTAAAATATGTGAACATACATCTAAAACATATGAACGTACATCTAAAATACGTTAACACAATTATTTCATATGTGAACATACATCCAAAATACATGAACACAATTATTTCATATGTGAACATACATGTAAAATACGTGAACATGATACTTAAATATGTGAGCATCGTACTAAAATGTCTTTTTTTCCACGCTTCTTGTTTTTACCATGAAATATATATGTGAACATTCTCAAAAAATATATGAACAATCAAATAAAATACGTGAACATGAAAACATACTTAATAAACTGTTTCTACATTCATCGACCGTTTTTTTAATAAATTTTATATGAAAATGTCGTGATAATTTGTGAACATATTCCTTTTTTATACGAATCTAAGCGCATTTTATAGGAAAATTGGCCGAAAATAATCCCAAGTATCGACTTTCAAACAAAAATAATCCCAAGTTTAAAGATCACCGCCAACGAACTGAACTATTACCGTATTAACTGAAAACGATTTACCGGTGACTTCTCCGTTAAAGTTGATGACGTGGCAAACGGAAATATGACATGTCAAATTAATATATAGCACTTTTATTTTTTTATGCCATGTCACTAAAATAAATATAAAAAAACAATTATCACATCATTAACTTGTTAGATTAGCCAATTACCTTTAATTAAAAATAAAAAAGAAGTCTATGTTCACTACGTACAGAATCAATTGCTCTACAGGAACAAATTTGAAGCACGAAGACTAATTGCCCAGGAAGATCGACTAGAATTCCGGCAGATCGACGGAGACGACGAAGGCCCTCGAACGCGCTCACCACCACTTTCAACGACGTCATTCGAATGTCCCATTAACTCCTAAAATTTTCCAATTTTATAGTTAGGGTTTCAAATTGTTTTGCAATTTTCGGAGTTTGGGATTAGGGTTGATGAATTGTTTAGGTTGAAACCCAAAAATTGTCAATTTTCTTGTTCCCCTACCATGTCAAGGTTTGGGTTGCTACTGATTTTGTCGATTTTGCACATGGAATTCTTGCAATTATTGCACAAAAACGGAGTAACTCCGGCCGCCGATTCTCGCCTGTAACTTCTCCGGCCTCGCTCCAGCCTCCGCCTTCACGCCGGCCTCGCTCCGCCTTCGCTGTGGCTCCTCCCTCCGCCGGCGTCGCTCCTCCCTCTGCCGGTCTCGATCCACCACCGACGGCCTGTTCAAGCGAGATGGAGATTCGAACGGCGGGGTTTTTGTGGAGTCGAACGGGGTCGTCTTCGTCCGGTTTCAATTCATCGTCGTTTTTGTGGGGCATTGGTTTCTTCGATTGTGTGGCTGGCCATTCTTCACCATTGTCTGTAACTTCTGTTGTTCTTCTAGGGTCAATTTTGATCTTGAAGGGGGTTTTTGTTTTTTTTGTTTTTAATTAAAGTATCTAATCAAATAATACATGATGTGGCCTGTTTTTTTAGTGACATGTCAAAGAAAAAATAAAAGTATTATATAATTTGACATGTTATATTTCCGTTTGCCACGTCATCAACTTTAACGGAAAGGCACCGGTAGATCGTTTTCGGTTAATATGGTAACAGTTCGGCTCGCTGGCGGTGATTTTTAAACTTGGGATTATTTTTGTTTGAAAGTCGATACTTAGGATTATTTTCGTCCAATTTTCTCATTTTATATGAACGGATCCTCAGATATAACTTGGTTTTTGCTCCTTTCATCGGCCTCGACCACCATAAGAAGTGTGTGACATTTGGTGTTGGGCTTATTCATAAGGATGATGTGACTAGTATTTGAGATTCATTCTCATTTGACTGTTAATAGATATTCTCACGTACGCAAATTGTACACATTATATTGACATGTGAATTGATCAACATAATATGATTAACTGGCCACATCGACTGATCCTTAATTGGACTCCGAACGAGAAGTATACATAAGTAAAACTTATCTAGCTAGAGCTAATAGTATAAATTCAAAAGAAGTACTGAGTATAATATTATTTCAATCAAAAAAAAGAGAAACATAGTAATTATGCATATTGATTTGAGTTTAGCTAGGTAGATAAAGAACTTGAGCAAATCTTTGTTATTCGCTCTCAACCCGATTAAATTAATAAACAAATTAAGCAAAATCCATCCGATTTTTCCTTCTTTTTAACAAATTAAGCAAAATCCATCCGATTAAATTAATCAAATCTTTGGTTAAAGCAAAAGCCCATATAAGCCCCTAATCATTCAACCAAAAAAATATCTATCTATTACTATATACTAAAGCGGAAGCAAATTTCGTCACCATATTGCGCCACATCACCCCTTTTATTAAAATAATATATTTTATTTAAATTCTTTTGTCATCTATTTAATTGGAAAATTTAAAATTAACATGTATAAATTTTATCTTTTCCGAAAAATAATCTTTTGCCATCTATTAAATTGTAAATTCTATCTTTCTACTCTCTACTTGAAAATTTTATCTTTTATTATCTATTAAATTGAAAAAATTATGTAAATTTTGTTATTTTCTATTACTATATACTAAAGCGGAAGCAAATTTCGTCACCATATTGCGCCACATCACCCCTTTTATTAAAATAATATATTTTATTTAAATTCTTTTGTCATCTATTTAATTGGAAAATTTAAAATTAACATGTATAAATTTTATCTTTTCCGAAAAATAATCTTTTGCCATCTATTTAATTGTAAATTCTATCTTTCTACTCTCTACTTGAAAATTTTATCTTTTATTATCTATTAAATTGAAAAAATTATGTAAATTTTGTTATTTTTGCTTATGTAAGGGGTGACCCGCACCTTAGTATTCCTTGGATATCATTGGATAAAATCTATTAGAGACTTAATGTACGTACATGGATAACATAAGGTATATATTTTAATGTATGTACATGGAAAATCAAAGGTATATATTTTATCTTAAAATACAATTAGCATGTACAATTAGCATGGAAATTTTATCTTTTTTATCTTTTAACTAAGATATATCTTAATTATATCTTTATTAAATATTATCCTAATCCTTACCCATCTAGAACTTCTTTCCTATAAATACACCTCTCATTCACTCATTCTTCTACAATTAATTTACGTTTCTCTATACCATTAGTTCCCAAATTTTTTTGAGATAACTTTGTCAATCAAATGTATATAATTTGTTCATCATGATTTATATATGATTTAGTTTTGGTTATATTCTAAATCTTATTGTTGTTGTTGCTATAGGCTACTATGGAGATTCACTCTTTTCATGAGCTTACTAATCAGAGGAACAAAAAATATACAATTATTGGTCGTCTCTTGAAGATGTGGAACGTTGTTCATACTAATAGTGAAATATCGTTGAAAGAGTTAATTTTTATAGATGAAGAAGTTAGAATTTCTACTCAATCAATTACATATTTATATTATTTCTACGTATTTCTGCTAATCAGTTAATTGCATTCTCTTTTTTATAGGGAAATAAATTCATGCTTAAATAAATAAATAAATTAAAATAAAATAAATTCTACTTAATTAAAAAGAATATTTAATAAATAAATTAATTCATTTTTATAAATAAATTCATGCTTAGTTTTTTGGGGTTTTAATAAATAGGTTCATGTCTATTTTTGTAATAAATAAATAAATTCTGCCACCATATTGCGCCACATCACCCCTTATTTAAAAAGTTATCTTATTAAATCTTAATGTTATCATAATACTATACATACTTAATTAAGATATTAGTTATATCTTACAACTTGAGTTGTTTAATTAATAATTTTATCCAAATATATAAACCCCAATTTTATCATTAACCATCTACTTAATACCTAGATCTATCATACATTTTTTTAAAGATATTGTTATTTAGTCATAATATCGAAATCATAATCTTAATATTTTACCAATTTATTTAAATATCAAATTTAATTATAACTATTTTTCGTAATTTAAATATGATATTTTTTAAAAATCACCAATGCTAGCTTAGCCTACCACTATATTTAAGCCAAATATTCATTACTTTCAAATAATATAATAAATATATTTTTTTATTATCATATCATATTAAAATCTCAATAAAAATATTAGATATTATATTTACCATAAATATGTCTCTAATATTACATATTGATTACAATCTAAATATTAAGATAATGATTCTTCATTTTTATTAAATATTTAAATATTATTTATTTATTTATTTATTTATTTTTCCACAAAGTAATATTATATATACAAGATAATTTGGTTTTTTATTTTACGTATTAAATATTTTATATATCTTTATTGTAGTATTATATTAATCTGAGTTTTTATTTAAAATCATTCATTTTGTTACACAGGTTAGTTTACGCGGGTCCGGATCCGGTAGGAATGATTATTGTGGTAGGAAATAGGAATGAATCTGGGCCGTTGATCACGGAGCAAGAAAAAGGCAAAAATTCGGCCCCCCAAAACGCGTGAACAGTAACGCGCTACTGTTCACCCTCCTCTCTCCCCCCAAACGCGAAAATCGCCCCACTCCCATTCGCGAAAATCGCCAGCTCGTCTCCGTCGATTTTCGCCTCCGAAATCGATTTTCGTATCCAAAATCTGTAACTCGCTTTGATTGTAGGTTAAATCTAAGAACAAACTGCAACAAATCAATCGCCTCGCCAGATCTCGTTTTCGCGTTTTCAGATCTGGTTATCAGATCTGAATTTGCGAGCAAATCTCAGCATGAATAGAACAAAAACTTTGAACAGATCCCAGACATTGTTCCGATTCGAACTAAATCAACTACAAAAGCAATGAAACCAGGTAGTAAAAACTTTCTTCGATACTCTTGAACAAATTCATAAAGTTGCTCAATAAAAACAGTTTTCCTGTCATTGAAACCGATTGTTGTTCTCAAACTAGTTATTAGAGATGTACAATCACTTATATCAGCTGCACAAACTGTAATTGGGATTCCTAGTTGAATAAATTGAGAATCGACTATACAAAAACACGTAAACAGATTACGATGGTGTTATAACGTGTCTATAACAGAGTTAAACAAATGCTTATATTAGTTGCACAATGATGATATACGGTTGCACAAACATGGTTACACATAAACAAAACATAGACATAGTTGCACAAACAACCTTATTAGTTGCACAAAGAAGCTTACTAGTTGCACAAACAATCTTACTAGTTGTACAAAGTTTATTATACAGTTGAACAGAATAGTTTACTTCATTACTGGAGCTCCAATAACTTATTGTTGATGTTATTTCACACTAATGAAGGTAAAGCTGAAGAAGAGAAGGGTTTGAAGATCTCCATCTCTCCTAGAAACACTACGTATTACATACCGTTTTGTGATGATAAACTCAAACCTCAAGTGGGGATGGTTTTCCAAACTTGGCAACAAGGAGCAAACTTCTATAAAGACTACGCACGGGCATGTGGATTCCAACCACGTAGCGGGACTACCACAAGATCTCGTGATGGGAGTATAATTTAGAAATTCATGTTGTGCAACAAGGAAGACTTTAGAAAGGAATCAACTACAAAGATTGCACAATCTACAATCACTAAACAGATTGTTGCAAAAACAGAGAGAGAAAAAAAAGGAAGTTGAGAAGGAAGATGAAGATGAAGACGTAGAAGATGAGGGAGGATCACATCCATACGTATCATGAATTGTCGCTTCGGTGTTGAATTCTATGATGTTCAGACGGAAATTGTCGCTTCGGTGTTTGAATGTGGCCTAACAAATCTGATGAGGGAGGATCACATCCATACGTATCATGTGAGTCACTTTAACAAGGTGTACATTGTGCAACACAAACTGAATGGTCACGTTTGTGCAACTCAACGGTCAATTTGTTCATTCATATTTGTTTAGCTCTATTGTCAATGTGTTGAATTCTATTTGTGCAACTTAATGGTCACGTTTGTGCAACTCAATGGTCACGTTTGTGCAACTCAACGGCCAATTTGTTCATTCATATTTGTTCAGCTCTATTGTCAATGTGTTGAATTCTATTTGTGCAACTTAATGGTCACGTTTGTGCAACTCAATGGTCACGTTTGTGCACCTCAACGGCCAATTTGTTCATTCATATTTGTTCAGCTCTATTGTCAATGTGTTGAATTCTATTTGTGCAACTTAATGGTCACGTTTGTGCAACTCAATGGTCACGTTTGTGCAACTCAATGGTCACGTTTGTGCAACTCAATGGTCAATTTGTTCATCCATATTTGTTCAACTTTATTGCCAATGTGTTGAATTCTATTTGTGCAACTCAATGGTCACGTTTGTGCAACTCAATGGTCACATTTGTGCAACTCAATGGTTAGTTCATTCATATTTGTTCAACTCTATTGTCAATGTGTTGAATTCTATTTGTGCAACTCAATGGTCAATTTGTTCATTCATATCTGTTCAACTCTATTGTCAAAGTGTTGAATTCTATTTGTGCAACTCAATGGTCACGTTTGTGCAACTCAATGGTCACGTTTGTGCAATCACGATCGTCGATTGTGCAATCACGATCGTCGATTGTGCAATCACGATCGTCGATTGTGCAATCATAGTAAGCATTCCAATTATGATAAGAAATGAACAAATCGATCTCAATTATGATAAGAGCTTCTCATGTCCAAGTTGTATATATCCACTTCAAAAAATCGTCCAAAACTAGCCATCAAACCAAGAGAAAACAACTACAAACCACCAACAAGTCAACAACAACATGTAGCAGCTCATTTTAATCACTTCCAACATACACCAGCAAATTACAAATTTGAGCTCAGCAAATATGAACAAAACTAGCAAATATGGATGAACCTGTTCAACATTAGCACTTAAGTAACAATGAATGAACAGATTTTCTAAACACAAGTACGCAAACACCTTCGACGGAGTCGCAAATGCGAAATGCATTTCTTTCGAGATTTTAGCCTGCATTACACAATTTTTATCATGAAAAATCAGTTTCTTTGAGATTGAACCAGAACATTTCAGAACTTGATGTGAAACTAGAAAAATGTTTACTGACCGCTTCGTTAATTGATTTGGAGACGTGGACGAGTTGCTTTAGGTCGTCGTGATTAACGCCACAGATGATCTTAATCTGCACAAATTGAAACCGTAAACTCAATTAGTAATCGAAAACTTTGAAAATGTTGATTCTGAAAGCTTCTAAAAGACTTGCGAACTCGAAAGAAATGCATCCAATTGAAATAATTGAGACTGAGACTTGAAAGAAACCACTCACCAACAGCTCTTGAGGCAAAGATTCAATAACCTATTTCATCCATTTCAATACACCAATCTAAACACGCCTGAAGATCAATTTGAACAACAACAACAACAAATAACAAGCAAATTCAGATCGAGTCCGGATGTTATACAAAGAGAGACAGTGAGTACTTGAAATCTGAAACATATGAGAATCGGTCGATTGAGAACGCCTAATCCATTGTTCATGGTTTTTTGGCGGATTTTGTGTACAAACCTGAACTAGATCGTGGATTGTGCAATTACGATCGAGGATTGTGCAATTACGATCGAGGATTGTGCAATTACGATCGTGGATTGTGCAATTACGATCGTGGATTGAATTAGATCTGGCGACGAGAAGCGGAGCGCACATGAGAGCACCGCCTCGGTTAGATCCGGCCACGAGGAGCTCGGATCCGCACTCTATAGATCTTGTCCACTTCGGCCTTGAGCGAAAAGAACACTAGCGAAACCACCGAGCACGCCGTCGTGATCCACAAGTACGGGCCTCTCGAGAGCCTAGGGCCGTCGCACCAGCTGTATGAACTTGTAAATCAACCAGATCCGGCTCAATCAGCACACAATTGGACGGAAAATCCAAGCAAAAACAAGCGAAATTGCACAAAATCAAAAAATTAGAATTCGAAACAAGCAAAAATCAAAAAAACCGAAACCTAGGGTTTCGAATTGAGCATACCTCGCGTGTTTGAGGGAGACGACTTCGATCTCACCATTGTTGAGTGTAGAGATCGCAGTTTGAATGCAGGAAACGAGCGAAAAATCGAGCGAAAACCGTGAAGATTTGAGGGGAGACGAAGTCGGAAGCGTCCGCAAGAGAGAGAGTTCAGGAGGAGAGAGAGAGTGAAAATGTGAAATGAAAAAATTAATTCCAAAAATACAGTTTTTATGGGGGCCTCACAAGGACGCGCGCGGGGGGGGATTTTTTGTTAAATTTGATTAAATCTGAGCCATTGGATCCGTTAGATCGGACGGTGGAGATCTATTCTTATTTCTCACCACAACAATCCTTCCTACATGACTCTTTCTCAGTTTACGCAACTTAATTTAAATTCCAAACGATTTTTATAAATTTTTAATAAAATGTAATAATGTATCTTATCTCAAGACTTTCTTCCTCGATTATTTAAATATATGTTTATGTATGTATAAAAAGTTAATATATAAATAAATTTATTTTTATATAAATATTTGATGAAATACAAGAATTATATCATTTTATAATCTAGAACATAAATATCATTTTAAAAAAGTATGCATATGATAATATATGTAATTGTTATAGTAAATTCATATACAAAATAAATAAATAACACCCCCGTACAATGTACGGGTCATCTGCTAGTAAGCCCCTAATCAGCCACACCTTGTTCGTTATTCCCTCGTGGACCTAACCCTGCCGCCACCCACTGATTTCGTGCCTTGCGAAGCCGTCCGTTGTCAAGTTCCGGTGAGTCAATGCCTTTGCCTTGTTGCTTTTCGGTATAGGCCACCACTCTCAACCCGTTTATATTTGCTTCTTATGAGTCGATCGCTGTAGACCTTTGTAGCAGTCAGTTTCTTTCCGTTCGTCGCCGGTAAGCATGGGTTCCGGTTTCTCTGTCTGTTTGCGTCGGGTGAGGCTCGAGCGTCAGGGTTTAGCCGGGATGAGCGGGGGAGAGAGTTAGAGCCAGAGCACGGCCGACTGGGGCGCGAGAGGCGAGAGGCGCGGGAGTCAGAGGGCGGGAGTGTCGGGAAGTCGGGGCGCGGTTGGCTCGCCGTCGTCGAGATAGCATAGGCCAAGGGGCTGGTGTGCCGTTGGTTGGTTGGTTTTTCGGGAAGAGGGTTGATTAGAAGAAGGGGAGGTGGGTCCCGCTTGGCTAAAGAGATAGGAGGAAGGGGTGGGGCCCGCATATGTTTTGTTTGGTTCGGGTTTATGGGTCCGGCTAGGAGTAATTTCTGGTATATTATTTAAGTAGATGGGGCTTTAATTAATTAGGCGGGTTAGAAAACTAGCTAGTCGGGTTCGGTTTCAGGATTTTACTTTTTGTGCCCGGGTTCTTCATAAATTTTCTTTAATTATAATAAATGTTTTGACTTAAGAGTGCGTTAATTACTATTTTTAGGTGATTGATTTTCCCGATCCCGTTATCTTCCTCCGTCGTAGCGAAATTTCTTTGTCCCTTAGTTAAGTCGATTTTCGACTTGCTAAGTCCTGTTCTAGCTTGTTAGGGTTGCGGGGTAGTTATGGGATTGATTTTGAAAACTAGTCCCGATCAATCTTTTAAAGTGTTTTGATATGTGTGCTATGTGTAAATGATTTTGGGAAACCCCTTTTTGAAAGGTGTTATCTATATACGCATATTTTCGTCGTCATTTTCTCTATGTTGGGCAGCGCTCCAGTAGAGGCTTATTGTTGATGGTTGTGATGAGATGGACTGTTGGATTGAGGATGGATGTTTTACGAGATAGACCATCTCCGAGTCCGACGTGGGATCGATACACCGTTGTCATGGCATGCAGTGTTATAGGGGCAGTGCCGCATATATAGCCTAGGTAGTATGATGGTATGCAGTGTTATAGGGGCAGTGCTGCATATCGTAGGTAGAGTTTCTGATTGCGAGTCATATGTGATGATAACTAAGTGACTAACTGGACCTAGGACTGGACTAGAAATATGTGTGTGATTGAGGACTTGTTTGCTGACCTTAGTGAAACTGTTTTGAAATGTCTCGTAGCTTCCATATGACTATTTTCTATATCACTGTCATGTAATTATCTGTTTCTATACTGACGATTAAAATTTCCTCATCAAGTGTTAGGCTATGGATGATCTCTATCGAAGCGGAATTATTGAGAATTTTGATACCAAAAAAACAAAGGAACTGGTTGTAGATAGATATAAATGGCAAGTGGTTCTGAATTCAATTTTTCTTTCTTGGTGTATGTGGCAGGACTAATATATTTTTGTTGATAGGTTACTAAGTTTTACACGGGTGGGTGACCTGCTATCATATGATTTAGATCTAGACGAATCATCGTTTTCCAGGTTTGATTTCCCTAATATTTTATTATTCTGATGAGGATTGTATTCTCTCTTTGTTGCTCTTCATTCTCCCTGCTTATAAATTGTTTCTTTCATAGTTTACCCCTTCCTGTTTGCTTGGATGCATGTTTTGGGGGTTTTGAACAGGGAGATGGTTTTGGTTTATAATTGTTTCTTCTTCCTGTTTCTGCATTCCATTTTCTAGTTGCCAGTGTAAGAGGCCGATAATCTACTGTATTATAATGGATTTCTGCTTAAGTGTTTATTTTCCCCTCATCTTCTAGCTGGTTGATTCTCTTTTCCTTGTTTTTTTCTGTGTTGTGTTGCATTCTTGAGAAGAGAAAAGTGAAATGATGTGCCTCTATGCTGTTCTTTGGCTCTCTTTTTGCTTTTTCAGCATTTCAAATTTGACTAGATTTGTTGCATAGTTTCTTCCTTTTTCTTCTTTGTCATAGATTGCATAGTTGGCCTATTGATTAACTCCTTTATGGTTGCTTCTTTATTTTTGTTTAAGTGAGATGTGTTCATTGTTCCTTTTCCCCCTACATAATGCCAATTTTTTTCATCTATTCGTGTGTTATATCAGAGAACAGGCAATCAAAAAGAGAAGTCCCAAAGAGAAAGTGTGCATACTCTTCACAGTTGCTGTCTATGGAAATCAAATTGAGATTAAACGAATAGGTCGGTTGGTTTATGTTTTAGTTAAATAATTGTATGTTTGATTTTGACCTTATGTTTTGCATAATTTAGTTTCATTTCCCTTACAGATGATGTGCATGTATTTCAACCTAAGGAGAAGGTGTCCAAATGTGGTATGTCAAATTTTGTGAGAGTATCTAGTAGTAGTAATCTCAACATTGAATATCAGTTCCACCTTCTTAGCAGGTAAAATAAAATATATTTTTTTCATTGTTTTATCTAACATACAATATATAATACAACATATATACTTATATCATATGAATTTGATTTTTAATATTCAGAGATATGATGGAGTTGTCGGCTTCGGCTAGTATCAACTCTTACTATCGAAGACAGCTTTTTCCTTCCCACAAAGCTAAAACGGAATTCTTTATCAAAGAACGTATTGAGAAATTAGAGGGGATACTTGCTGCTAACAAAAAAACAAATTTTTCTTTGAAAAAGTATGTACTTTCAATAGCTTATTTTAATTATTTTTTATTCAAGCTACATTTGCATACTATTTATTTTTATTGATCCAAAAAGTGCCTCAACACTAGTAGCTTTTTCAATGTGAGCATTTAAGTAGACATGAATTTCTTACACATACCTTTGCTGAATCATCCCAACTTATTTCTTGATTTTGTAATAGCAACCCAAGTGATATAAAATTTCATTTTTTGTTTGGTATAGGCTTAAGACTTCGTTGCAAAAGCTCGATGAAAATGAAAGGAGGAGTGCAACACTTATACCTTTGATAGAGATAGCAAAACTTCTAGTTTCGGAAGAAGAGGATGAGGAGGATGAAGATTTTGAGATACTAAAAGTTCCGCCATTATTGGTGTTTCAGTATGTGCACCTGGCTTGTATAAAAATAACAATGGAGGGGGTTCACGTTGAAGGGGACAATATTTTCCTTCAGATTACTGACTTTGCCAAATTTACGGAAGTTAAAGATGAGGTTAGTTATCTGTTATGTTACATATATTGACCTCATTATCATTTGAAGAATCAAGCATTCTAAAGAATCAAGCATATTGTAGGTGGACGGGTACGATGCTGAAGAATCAAGAATTATAAATTTGGCTGGTAAGCTGTTTCGGCTGTTGTTGGTCAAGCAACGCCACAGGTTTGCTTAAATTGTTTCCAGCTTCGTTGCTTTATATATTTGTATGAATAACTTCTAATATTAGGCACTTTTGCTCTTCTAGGCACTTTTACAATAAAGGCAAAGTACTAGAAAGAATGTTAGCAGAAGAAACCAAGTTGGCAAATGGTAAGGAACAAGCAAAACAAGCTAGAAGCCAGAGAAAGGTATTACTAATCAGACCATTTTTAAACATCTAAAATCGAGCCAAACGCAAATGCCATAAGTCAGTAAAAGACTCAACAAAGTAAGTACAATTATTAGTTTTATTCATTATACTTTGCTTAAACATTTCATCGCAAATGCCCTTAGTCAATATTAACTATCAGATTCTAGGACTGCTTAAATAGCAGCCTTACACTAGAGTATTGCATACTAGGTTCTTTCTAATCTATATTAAAGATTTTTGCCCACAAATACAACACCCCTATTCTTGTTGCTTCTTTTCCAAAATCTGCAATCTCTCTTGAAATGCGTAGGTTTGTGACAAAGGTGGCATTTAGTTGTTGTTGTTGTTTCCTTCATCAGGCTTTTTCCTTTTGTTCTTCCCTGCATTCCTGTTAGAGCTTACACCAACAACATTATAGTTTTTTGAATCAGATAGTAGATGGAAATGAAGTTCTCCATTTCTAGGTTGGATTAAAATTTAATTTCCTCTTTTATTTTTGGCAGAAAGAGAAAAATCAAAAGGAGGAGGAGGCTGAGGAGGAAAGGCAGAAGAAGATTAAGACGGCTGATGAGGAAAGGCAGAGGAAGATGAAAGAGGCTAAGGAGGCAAAGCAAAGGAAGGAGGAAAAGCAGATGAAGATTAAGGCGGTTGAGGAGGAAAGGCAAAGGAAGATTAAGGAGGCTTAGGAGGAAAGGCAGAGGAAGAAGGCTGAGGAAAAGCAAAGGAAGCAGTCTGAGGAAAACCAAGAAAAGGTAAATAATGGATGGAACTGATATCATTTATTTTGTCACGGGATTATTCCCTAACGTAAAATTTATAATCGCTTTAAAATTCTTTGGTCCTTGTCTGTTATGTTGTCAAGAAGCTAGTAAAGGTGATGCCTCTATTGTTCATCTACCCTCTTTTGGAACTTACTACCTTTTATCCAAAATCTGGTACTGTATGGCGTGAGTGAACGAGAGAAGGTGGTGACAGTGCTACCACTAACGGTTGACATATTAGTGAAAGAGATGTACAACGAAGGGGAAGTGAACTATCTTAAAATTTTCATGTCAATGGAAGTCTGGTGGAGTTGGATGTTGTTGTGTAGGAAGAATTGTGCCAATGGTTATTGATTGTCAAGTAAAGTGATGGCTGAGAATCATGGACCCATGGTGATGGAAATTGGCTCATAAGTTTGAACGGTATTTTATGAAATACTTCAGTTGTGAGTAGGAGAGTGTGTTTGTTTTTAGAAAGCACAATATATCCTTTGGATTCATTTCGCATGTGAATAACTGAATATTAGTAACGTGTGGTTAATTGTCATGGGAATTGCTCTTTGCCCCTTTGTCTGAAAAGGTTAGTGATTTTATGTGAAGGCCAATAGGGAGCTTGCCTTTTTGTTGGGTATTCATTCCATGTGAAGCTAGTTTTCATTGTTCAGTCATAATGAAGAGCATGATGCAGTAGTGAGAATGAAACGTAGAGGTATATTGCTAATGAAAGGAAACAAAGTGGAGAGATATACTTTTCCTTGTTCATTCGAATTGAAGCTAATGTTTTTACTACACGACAATGAATTCTTAGTTTGATGAAATTGCTTTTATGCTTGTTGAGTTGAAAAGCCTCATTAATTGTTCACTCTCATGAGCACTATTTATGTAGTCATGCTAATTTAATAGAATATCCTAATATTAGTATCAGATTCAGCTGTTCAAATTTGGTCATTAGATCTCTTGTTTGAGAATTATTAATGTCTTGCATCACATTTATCCTTATAAACCTTATTCTTGTTATTCTTATTTGAGTACTATTTATGTTTGTGAATAATGAAGGAGATTGGAGAGGTTGACAAAGCCAAAGCATTGAAGGAAATTGATGAGAAGACAGCCAAAGCGGCCGAGGAAGTGAACGAACTCAGAAGATTATTCGAAGAATGGAAAGATGATGAAGCGGACCATCTAAAGGTTGAAGCGGACAGTCTGAAGGCTGAAGTGGACCATCTGAAGGCTGTAGCAGACCGTTGGGACCAGAGAAGGATAATTCTTACAGATAAACTTATGCCTTTGATAGTTGACACAGTCAATCGAAGTTTGCAGCTTGATAGTAGAGAGGCTGAATTGAAGCGGAAACAAGATGCATTGGAACTGAAAGAAGATGCGTTGAATCAGAAAGAAGCGGACTTGCAGAGTCGATCAACACAACTGGAGCTGGAGGGGGTGAAGAACTGGTTCAAAGGCTGGAGGCAGTGAGAATAAGAGAAGCAATTGTGGAGACAGAGTATGTGAAAATAGCCTTACAATGCACTGAAACCTGATCTGTGTAGGAATCTCAGCTCTGTACCCACAAGATTGTGAAAGGAGAAGAAGGAAAACTCCACTTTTGTTTGATACATGGGTTTTGCTAATTATTGACTTAACATATGTGGTTTTATCTTTTTGACAACTAAAGAAAAACTTTCCTAGCAAACAGAGCACCAAATCACCATATTGAATTAGTTGATATTAATATCTTTTTTGTGTTTGCGTTCAAGAATATCTTTGACAAGGTATAGTCTTTTCTAGTTGAAAGCTTCCATTGAATTGGAAATTGAAATACCGTAATCAATGTGTATATTGTTCAAATTAAATTAAACACGTACGTATACGTATAAGAAATAAAGTATAGTACTAGTTTTCAAAAGCGTTGTTAAAAGCGAAAATAGTTTTAAGCTACCGAAAGTGATAATTTTAAACTACAAACTACCTTATTATTTTTGCTCTTGTCATATTTTTTTTAAAAAAAATAACTTTTGTCAATATTGATCCAAACAAAAGTAATAGTATCAATGTATACCTGTTAGAGCGGTCAAAACCCAACCCGACCCAAGATTTTATGGTTAAAAGCCGTAATTTTAAACCGGAGATCCGGAATCAACTGAACCTGATAGACACGAATGTGAATGGGTTGAAACCCGAAGCCTGTTTTTGAAGGGGTAAAATTTTATGATAATCCATAAAATATGTTAAGAATTAATTACCAATTATAAGTGTGGTAGTTTTCTTGAAATAAGATTAGAAAAAAATAAATACATTTGGGCCTAAGAAGAAGTCTGTCAAACGGAATGAGTACAAAGCCCAAAAGTGGATAAGCCCACCAAAAAAATAAACATGTCAGTTGTACGCAAGAATGCACCTTCCAATATTAACTCTCCTATTTCTTGCAAATAAAAGAAACTGATAACAAAATCCGTTTAAAATGGTAACTTGCACGTTCCCTTCTGCAATGAGAATAATGGGTGAGATTTAACCGTGTAACCTCCTCTCCTAATTCCACTATATAATGAATCTGAGGCAAATTGCTAGGTTCTCTCGATTGGAGCAATTAGGAGGGCTTCTGCCTCACCTGCTATACCCAAATCAAAGCAAAATTTATTTTCAACCAAGAAAGAATCATAGCAAAATTTATTTTCGACCAACAAAAATCAAAGCAAAATTTATTAGGAAGAAAGCTAAAAAATAAGAAGAAGAAAAAGGGAGAACCACCAAAACAAAACACAAAAAAAAAAAGAAAAGAAAAAGAAGAAGTTCGCAGAGATGAGACAAAGCCACCACCATCAATAACTGCCCTAAAAGCGCATGGTGCATGGGTCGGCCGGTTAAGGCCTCAGCACACGTGTATAAAGTCTCCGGTTCCTTTAAAACTAGTTAGTAACCAATTTCACCATAAATCTTACCAAAGTAAAAAAAAAAATCAATAAGCGTCCTAAGCTGAAGGTTGCAAACACCACTATTGCGATTGCTTTCTACCAAGAAGGCTATTAAACTAGCGACTACTTTCCATCGTCCATGGCTCGTTCCCAAAGGTGGTCGCTCATTCTGCCGCCAGAGACAAAGGTCTCCCCGAAGATCGACCCGGAGAATGAAGATGTTGCCTTGGAGAGGTGGTAATGCCAAAGAACTTCTCCCGAACACACCTCACAAGCCACGAGAAGATGTCATTAAACATCGGTAAACTTGTGTTCATTCAAAGCGTATAAGGAGGCCACTCAGGTCCAGATTCGGTGCCAGAAGAAGTTCTCTGTAGGACATTAAATAAGAGTTTCTATAGTTGGAAAAAAATAATTTAAAAATCAATATATTATTGATAAATTAATTTAAAATTATTTTGAGAGAATAAATAAGAGTTTCTATAGTCGGAAAAAAATTTCATGCCTTAGTTAAACAAAGAGATTACAACTATGCTATTGGTGTCATTTTGATTTTAATTACATATTATTAATTATATAGAGAAGATTGCACCAAAAGTTTTTTTTTTGTTTGAACCGGTTAAAATTAGGATCTCGCTATATGGCGGGATTCCTAGTGCATCCTTACGGATGAGAGCAAGAAGCTCGTGATGGTTCCAAATAGTTTCCCATGAGAGGTTGTGGCCCAAGAAAGCATTTTTATCGGCCACAGAGTTACAAATTCGACTCCCATGAAATATGCGTACTGACTCGAAACCCCTAAGGATGACGAGAATATCTGTAATAATTCTTTCAATTTCTCATGGGCAGTGATTCAGTCCTGTTATAGCTTTGATAACTGTCATGTTATCCTCCTCCACCTCGAGTTTTCTAATGCCCAATTGTTTGGCCTTCCTTACACCATCCCATAATGCCATTGCTTCCGCCAATAATACCGACACTTTTCCATATAATCTAGCTGTTCTGTTGACTGGTTTTCCATCTCCATCCCGTATAATCGAGCCTCCTGAGGCATTTCCATTGCCGAGTTTGGATCCATCAAAATTCAGTTTTACATACCCATGAGATGGTTTCTTCCATTTGTCCATTTTGATTTGTGATCGGTCTCTTGATTTAGTGCTTTTGTTCACATCTTTTTCTTCGGATTGCAACAAAAGTTAATTAAGCATTATATGATGATTCCTCCTAAACTTATATTATATGATAGATTCAACTTTCAAGAACAATGTCCTTCATTTAAAGAACAATCATTTAAACACAATAAACTGAGCGTTGTTGAGGTGGAACAGGTTGACAAACCCTCTCCATTGCTAGCAGGATCACTGACCATCTCATGGAAATCCGAGATGGGACGGCAAAATCCGTTCTTACAATCACACCCTGCCCAACAAAGACATAAACGAGACAAGAGAGAGTATTAAAGAAGTGGAGAATGCAAACCTCCAAGCCATTTTCAATATAAAACAACAGGGAAATCATATATTCATCCTCCAGCCTTCCTTAGCCGAGTTATCATCTTCGCACAAATCTTCAACCTCGAGAGTACTGATGTTGAACCCGAAGAAGCAAAATGCAAGGAATCATCTCGAGTCATTTCCTATTCCGTAATCTTGGTCAACAATCGTCTTATGTGTTTAATAAGGGCAAGAGGATTTTCTACATGAACAACATGACCGCTATCTGGAACCTCAACTATATCATAGACATCGCCGTCTACACCCCCTGCGCTCATTTCAGAGGAGATATCCTGATTGATCTTCTTGAAATTTTCATCTTTTTCCCCGTATATGAACATCAGGGGTGTCTTACAATACTTCAAATCTTTCCACAATGGCCTATATAATCCCACATATCCAATATTATATTTCAAGCCCATCTACCAAATGTGTCTAACTAACGAGCTTGCATGGCTCTTAAGGCCGTGTGAAGTAGGTTTAAATGGGATACGTAATAGCCTATGAATGCAGCACTGAAAAGAATCCACACTTACATTTGCCTTCCTATACTTGAACCAGACAGAGCCTTTGCAAGACCTCGAATGTCATGATGTAGCAGCCGGGTCCCAGCTAATTGCTCAAATTTTGGGTGCTCCCTTAAGCTGTTCAATGAATACTATAACTGACAAGTTATGCTACCGTAAAATTATGCTAAATCAGAACTTGAAGGAGGGAACATAAGTCATTACCTAGACCACATATTTTGAGCATACCATGACTCCACAAATGACTTTAAGTCAAGAGAAACAAGGGTTGATGCTCTAGAATCATCTTTAGCTGCTCTTACTTTTCTAGCATTCACATCCTCCAAGCCAGGGCTTCCAGAAATGATAATGGCTCCTCTTATCTGGATAGCATATATTAGCCATGTGAAAACTACTAATTAATACGGCATATATTACTTCTTCTTTTTTTTTCTGGAAAAACAACACACCTTAGCACCAAATCTCAAAGCCATATGCAAGGCAATCCTTGCTCCCATGGAGTATCCAATCAGAAGGAATTTTCCCGGGCCCAACTTTTCTATTAACTTGCATACCAGCTTAGCAATGTCTTCCACTGATGGAATGTGATCATCTTGAGATGCATTCTGAGTTGCAAGGGGTTCAAATATGGACCTCCCATGGCCTGGAAGATCAATAGAAATGCATCTAGCAGATTTTGAGAAAGTATTCATGATAGGAACCCAGTCAGTTCCAGTTCCCAGAAATCCATGAATAAAGAGAAGCACATTATTCTGCATCAAAGGTAGTTTGTCATATCACGTGACAGATAATTTATAATCAGTGAGATGATAGACGGAAATTATAAGCTCTCTTAATCAAGTGAATGCATTATACATCATGTGCCAAGACATCTGAACCAATGAATAAAGGACAGACTATCATTATTGCTTCACTAATAATTAACCTTAAATATAAGACTTCCATAGTGTATCAATTCTCACTTGAATGCACAGATTGTTAATTTGAAGTCATCATGAGCATGTAAAGGCCGTTGACTTCCAACTAAGTGCTTCATTTCTCTGTCTTTCTGAAATTGATGGCAAGCAATAGTATTTGAGAATTGCATTTAAGTATCATACTTACATGATTCATTTCGCCAATCTCCTGAACTTCAACAGCATAAGAGAAATGCTTGGATTTAATATGTAAGTAGTATCTACGATGTTGCTGTTCAGTATTGCTTCTTTGGATAACAGCCTGGTTGATTCGAAAATTTTGCAAATATAAATTGGCATTATTGATAGATGCTTCCATATAACCACTGACTGGACTTCGACGAATGGTTAGAGGAGTGGATGTAATATCTTCCTTAAGCCATTTATAAGTTCCAAGACCATGTGCTACTGAAGAAGGCACTTCTTTATTTAATATGCTGCAAACCTCATCATTCTGCAGCTCCATACAGCGTGCAAACTGAACATAACATGATAAACTCAGACTGCTTTCAAAAGCAGCACTAATGATGGCCATTTTTCCTTGTAAATGAGCCCATCTAGCAATTAATGCTGCAATTTCAAGACCACCAACAACACTCGGCTTTATAACCTGAAATTTATAAACCAATATAAGTGAAGTTTTCCTCAAAGTGCTAAGCAATCGTATCTAAGGCTAGAAGGGTCTGCTATTTTGTGAATCATGCATACCCAGAGAGAATTGAGATGTTTCATGGCTTGATCTGAAACCCAATGCATGACAAAGAAACTAGTAAAGTGGCTTTGTGATGATAAAAAGCAGGGTAGTATGGATGCCATGGTCATTCCATGAGGAGTGCAAATGGGTTATCACACAAGACCCAACTTTTTTATTTTTATTTATTTACTTCAATTCTCTTTATTTCTTACTGAGGTGCTGTTTAAAATTTTCTTACTGAGGTGCTATTTAAAAATTAGTAGATCCTAAATAACAAATCTTTATAAATGACATCTATTACCTGATAGCAGAGTAGTCTAGTAGTTGATGGTTGATTCGACTAGTAAGCTACATAAACATCTTGCAAATAGTATATTGTTTGCCAGTTTGCTAAAATTCTTAGTTGTTATTGCCAGTTTGCTAAAATCTTTATAAATGACATCTTTATAAATGACATCTATTACCTGATAGCAGAGGACGATCTTGTTTGTTTCCCATTAATACAAGTTTCGCATTGCTCAGCTTTCTCAGGATCGATTCGGGGAAGTCCTTTCACAAGATTTTGTTTGTGTCGCTTGAGGATTGTGCTTAATCCAGCATGACCAAGACGGCGATGCCAAAGATCAGCGTCCTCAGTTGAAACAGATAGGCACAACTCAGTAGCAGGCTTGAACTTTTGATTGAAGATGTACACATTGTTTTGACGGACTCCTTTGAGAACAACTTTGTTTGTTTTCTTGTTGATAACATGGCATTCCCTTGAGTCAAATGTGACTAGGTTTTCACCTTGATCACATATTTGAGAGACACTAAGGAGATTGAAGCCAAGTCCTTCAACAAGACTAACATTTGATGCTTTGATGCTTTGATGGACGAATTCAGATTTACAGTGTCCGTCCCTTTGACCTTTCCTTTGCCCTTGTTGTCAAACGAGACAGTTCCTCCCTTGGCACTATTTTGGATAGAGGTGAGATGGATCTGGCTTTCTGTCATGTGATTTGAGGCACCACTATCAATGATCCACGGGCTTCGACTACTGGAAAAGGGGTCTTTAACGACCAACAAAGTTATCGTTATATGTCAGAAAACTCGTCGTTAATGGTATTAACGACGACAAAAACTTCGTCGTTTGTTTCTTGCAATAGGTCTTGACGTTATTGGTTTTAACGACCATGTTCGTCGTTAATTATTAATTACTCGTCGTTAATTATTAACGACAATATGGATGTTTATCATTAATCATTAACGACGACCTACCTTGTCCTCGTTATTGGTTAACGATGAAAAGACGTGTCGTCGTTAATGATTAACGAAGAACGATGCACTCATCGTTGTTAGTTAATCAATAACGACAAAAGCATAGCCTATAACGTCAAAATAAGTCCTCGTGCAAAATATTCTAACAACCCAAATATTATACAATAACGACCGTATTTTTCATCGGTACATATGTCTGCTTGTAATTGTTTATTCGAATTGGGATATAAAACATTACTCTCACAATTAATCAAAACAATTAATCAAAGTGCTTAATAAACCAAGCAAATAATATATGAATTCTGAAAATTATATATATAATCCTAAAATTCAATTCACATTCAAAGTCCACAACCTATTTTTATCATCCAAAGCAAAATCAAAGCAATTAATCCATATGATCTAATATTCTAAAAGTAGAGACGACGTGTAGGAATTTCATGAGCACTTCTCCGTTGCCATTGCCATTTCTGTCTATGGTGGAGCTGACGTCGATGGAGACCCTTTTGAGAACGTCGTTAGCTCCAGCATTTTTGAGCCGGAGTTCTGAAAGTAGAAATGTGACTTTATCTTCGTCTTCCTCTGCCCATACACCAGCATCAAATCCAATTGCAGCTGAAATCTAAGATAAACACAATAAGAACGAAACAAGTTGAACTTACATTACACTGCAATTCATGCGAACCCCTGTATAACTAAACAAGCAAGAAGTAGTTCACCTGAAACCAGAAGCTGATATAGGTCACAAAACTAAATCACAGCATAAACATGGAAGTACAACACTATAATACAATGGTTAAGTGACAACCTTGTCAATGACTGAAGTAGAGGAATCATCAGAATGGCCATTTATGCCAATTGTATTCCCTGCTACTTCATCCTGAACAACAAACTGCCTATTAACATCATAGGAATCACACTAACCTACGAAGCAATCAAGTAAAATACCTGAGAAATATTGGCTATTAGAAGAAGTTTCATTTCATGAAGCATTTGAAAATCATCAGTTTTAATGTTTCAAAGGTCATCAAGGAGAAACTTACTTTTAGGGGAAGAGTAGAGCAGTTGCACCAGAAGCTTTAGACCGAGCAAATTCTTCAGCTTCGGATCCAGACTCTGCAGTAGACACATCGCTACCACTAGTCTGACCGGGACAAAAAAAAATCAAAGATGCAAACTTAAGAAAAAACATAAGCCAAGGCACATTGAAGTTTTGTATTGTTATAGTTGTATATCATAGAAGACACAATGTTGTAAAATTACCATTCGGCAATGACGGTTCTTTTGATTGATTACTGTTCTTACATCAGTGTTTGATATATTAGTCACCACTGTTCCACTTTGAATCGCCTTTTACCAATAAAAAGAGAGAGTCCAATAAGTCAATCAAAAAGGAAATAGCCACACACAAAGCAGTATAGGCATGACAAACCTTTAAAACGTTTGGGTCCTTCCACGGACCCATATCAGATCTTAAACAACCTCCTTGATCAGCACAGGCACACTTGGCCAGTTGCCACCTAAAAAGCTTGGCAATTGACTGCATTTCACGTAAAAATACAGACAAAGAATATGAGATGACCTGCTTTAAAAGTAAATAAGAAAACATGAAAACTCAGCTGTTTCTACGAATTCACCTTTCATCTATTACTTCCAGCAATTTGCTATGATATTTGGATCCAAGAACCTAAGACATCCAAACCAAATAGTTAAGTCTTGTGAAGAGCAAAATAAATCACTCGACCTCGTAAATATATACTCACTAGAAGAGTCCATGCAACATACACTAATTTTGGCTGTTGTTTAGGGATCTAGAAAAGATTTCACAGTGTTCCACAACATTTGGAAGCCATTGCCAGCATTTATAATATTACATTCGACAAAGAGTCTGCCCAAGAACAAATAAGCAACAAATCTCTAGAAAATTCAAATTTACACATCAGTCCATCATATGAAATAAAGTACTTAGGCAATTTACCTCAGGATAGTTGTTGCTATCAAACTTTTGTAGTTGTGTTACAAGATCACGTGCAGGTTTGGTGAAGTTTTTGAACCCTAATAGAAGAGATTGTCATGGAAGTGTATAAGCAACTCAGCATACTACTACTACTACTAAGTAAATTAATGACAAGAAAGTTCAAAACAAGACAGATAAACGAGTTACATACCACGCCTTGAGCATCTATAATTGTAGTCGATGAGTCTATGTGCCTCTTTGCAGCGATAGAGCAAGCTGCAAACTTGTATGCAAAACACTTCTCAAAATCCTGTACGGTGATATTTCAGGTACCGATCCATTGTTGTTACTCGCATCAGCTTCTCGGTATCAACCTTCCCCAACAAATAAATGTAAACAGGCCTTCTATCCTTGTCCACACCATGGAAACATTGGGGGTAGTACTTCAACACTTCATCCAACTCATGATATTCAAAATCCTGAAAATTCAATAATTCAGATGGTAAGACCATAAGACTTCAGAATCTGCCACAGCATTATGATCCAACTAATCTTAATTACCTCAAGGATTGTATCCGCACCAAAATCCTTTCTCCACTGAAGCATTGCAGCCAACACTTGTTTTGCTTTATCCACGTCAAAGTTCCTAACTTATAAGAATCTGCCCAAAAAGCAAGAACACAAGCACATCATGAAACTTGTGAAACATTGGAGAAGTCAAGGCAACAGTGGTATAAGCAATATTATCAACAGAAGAGGAAGTGATCACCTCAACAATGTGTATAATATTAGAAAAGAAGAGGAAGTGATCACCTCAACAATGTGTAGTAGTCATCATGTCTTGCCGGTAACAAACAGTAGAGTCTGTCTAAATGATTCCACATCTTGCAGTTCCTTATCATCTCGTACATCCTTAATGGAAAGAGACGATAATTGATCTGGATCTTTCTTCTTGCTCCTTGAGATTTTGTTTACCCAATTTCAACCTTACTTTCGGTGGCCCTTCCCCTCACCTTTCTTCTCACGACTCCTCCTTCCAACACCAACCTTCGAATGGCGTCCTTGCACAATTGTTGGCTTACCAAACCCCGAACGCCCTTCGCTCGGTGGCCGAACTCGACGGCAGGCCCGCCACTGCCACCCTCCGATCACCCCGACTCCCGCTCTCTTCCCTCTATCTCTCGCACCCGTCCCCTTTCCCTCTCGTGCTCATGGTCAGCCCCCCTCCCCCCAGCCCAGATCTGGCGTCGCCCGACACCACTGCTCGCCGGCCTGTCCTTGGCCCTCCCGGATCTAGCGACGGCTAGTAGCTCCGATGCCGACTCGGGCAGCCAACGCCCACCTCTCGACTCCTGGCTCGAGTTCGCAATCTGTCCGAACCGCCCGACTCGCTCTAGATCTCCGCTTCGCCGGCTCTGCCCCAAAACCCGACGACCGCTCATTCGGCCGACTTCTCCGACCCGACTCCTCTGCTTCCGGCGACGAACCTTGAGATTTCATCCCAGAGGGGGCCTACGTGACTCGAATCGCGGAAAACCGAAGAGAGAGCAAAACCCTAGGTGTGGCGGTGGCTCCGCCGCTATTATTAGTGGTCGTTAAGATGATGGGGGGAAACGGCGTCGTGTCGGAGGCCAGACATAGCTTATTACGTGAATGGAGCGAACGAGCTATGGCAGGGCTTCGATCGGTTTTGCTCTGAGAAGTTTTTCAGCGTAGAGAAGTGCATATCTGAATTGGAAAGATACTGGCGTAAAATTTGGAATTCAGTGAAAATTTGCTAATAACCCGCTCATATCTTCGGTCTATTAACGACGAGTCAAATTTTTAGTTTTTTCTAAAATATTTTGTTTGATAACAATAACGATGGTGCTAAAATATGTGTACTTTACTTTGAGGCTTATTACCACCAACATTTATATTTCTCGTTATTAAAGGGTGTACATATACCTTTAACGATAAATTTTTCACTTCGTCGTTATAGCTTGGTCGTTAAAAACCCATTTTCTAGTATTGTTCCTCTCACTTCCACCTGTTAAAAAGAGTTAGTTTTTGGCGACCCAGGTAAGGTGTTCCTTACCTGGTTCGTTACAATAAAAGAACTCTGGTTCTGGCATATAATCATTTAGATTAACATCATTGGACGTAACATGCTTTCTAAATGAAGTCCTAGAACTTCTAGGACGCCTAACATTTTTCTTAGGAACGGACTCATCATTTTCATTTTCAGTCCTAGCATGTTTGCCCTTTTCAAGGTCTTCTTTCAATTTGAAACAATCATACTTGTAATGACCACCTTGACCACAATACCAACACGTCCTATAGTAATCACCAAGATAATATTTTTTGTTAGGACGTTGAATTCTATTTTCTTCCATCTTCTGTGGGTTACAAACCTTTGAACCTTCCCCCTTAGCTATTTTCTTATAAATCTTGTGGCTAATAGAGTCAGTATAGTAGTCCTTTTGCCCTTTTTCTCCACTAGGAAGAGAGTTCTTTGAGTCCGACTCATATCCTAGTCCTCTTTTGGCAGGAACAAAAACTACAGGTTTAACAACTTCAGTTATAGGACTCTTTCCTAAGACTTTAACCTCATCCCTAAGATTGGCGTTCTCAAGTTTGAGACACACGATTTCAGTTTTTAGGGACTTTGTTTCTTCAATTGAGGACTCTAGTTGAAAAGTCATAGTACTACAGTTCTCACATTCAACTAGGATGTTTTCAGCCTCAAGTTCATCAAGCCTTTCCTTCATTGCATAACTTTCTTGCATGATTTGAGCAATAAGTTTAATCAGCTTAGGCTTTGAACATTTATCTAAAGAACTTATCATAGAGTCATGGTGATGTGATCGCGCGAGAGCCAAGGGAGGTCGCACCTGAGCCAAAGGGGGTCGTGCCCGAGCCCCGCGCCCGCGCACCTCTTGGCGCCGGTGCCTCATCTAGGCACCCCATCCGCGGCACCGGTGCATCTCGTGGGCGTGCGCGCCTTCGGGTTGGTGCCATTGTTGGGTCATCATCTAGGCCACGCCTCGGGCCTCCGACTCAAGCAGCCCATGTGAAAAAGATATCAATTTTCAAGAACAAGACGGGTTGGGCTAATTCTCCTTAACGAAGACAAGCATGGGCCCAAGCCCAAACTTCCACCGCCCTTGTCACTAAGCCCATGCCGCCTCTCCCACCTCCTCAAGCAAGATTGGCCGCCAAGGAAGAGCCACGAAGGAGGATGTTGATCGGTTCGGATTGCGAGGGTCTCAAAATACAATTTATAATCCGACCTCGTAGTAGCACAAGGTTGGGTGTCGAACACTCGGGAGTTCTATCGTTTGGTATACCTAAAAGACTTGAAAAAGGGAAAGAAAAGCTAAAACAAAGGAAATCAAGAGAAACCACTCGGGACCGACACTGGTCACTTCGGGCCCGAGGTGGATCGACGAGGAAAAGACCGGGACCGACACTAGCTAAGTCGGGCCTGAGGTCACTGGGAAAGTCGGTCTGTAAATTGGAGAGATAGATCTTGGGTTTTTGGGTTCCTCCTCTAGTAGATGTGGGATATTCCACCCCAATTCAAGCAATAAGTGTTGATCCTCGTAGGATCGAGGTTGTTCAACTCGGTCCCGCCACTTCTACACATCGACCCATAGGGAATTCGACCTCCCTTTCGATGCAAGGTCAAGTGATGGGCAATCGATCACTTCCGTTCACTCTTGCCAATCACAAGCCCTTAATCCCTTGCTTCCACAAGGAATTGTAGCTCTATGTAGAGTGGGTTCCTAGATCAAGCACTCAAGGCTATGGAATTGGGGGTTCAAACCCAATCTAGCTAGAGGTTTCCCCCATAGCCCAAGATCAATGGAATCTACTCCATAGGGCTAGAGTAAAAGCAATCAAAACACAAAGCAAAGCAATCTCAATCATCAAACACAAATCAAATCCGAATTTCATTCACCAAGCAAAGGAAATCCGCAAATACCAATATCCAAATCCACAAATGCAAAGCAAAACAAAGACAAACTCACTAGTTCTCCCTAGAATCCTCCTTCTCCTCCACCGATTTCTCTTCTTCTCCCTCTCTTCTCCTTCTCCTTGCTCTCCAAGTCTCCCTAGAGCCTTTGAGAGGTGATAGACACATGTTAGGTAGTGTTTTAGAGCATGTTTAGTTAGGATTTTTATTGCTTTTGGTTTAGTTTTAGTTAGTTTTTCTAGTTTTGTTACTTTGTAGAAAGATTCGGATATCTACACTTTGTTGTGGTTTTTGATTGTAGATGTGAAGACAATAAGTGTAGAGGAGGTGAAGCCGAAGCATTGGAGGAGGCAAGAAGAGAACCAAGCCATGAGATTTGCTCAAGAGTTGATGGGAAAAGCACACTTGGATCCGGACTATGTATTGGAGTTGTTGTTTCGACACCTCTTGCTTGCAAGGGATGGATCTGGAGCTACAATGGTCGGATTGAGCTGACTTTTGTGTCATTGGAAAGATAACTCGAAGAGCTACAATTCATCATTTTACTCCGAGTCCAAATTCCAACTCGAAGTGTGTCAAAACGGCCTCTGAAGTGTCATAGACTTTGAGGCAGCTGACTGCACCGGATCTGACCCAACAACCGTTGGCTGTACGATTCCCTGAGCTGGCCGACGGAGTCAATTTTGAGCTAAAGTCGGGGTTGATCCACCTTCTTCCCAAGTTCCATGGGTTGAGTGGTGAAGACCCCAATAAGCACCTGAGTGAGTTTTATGCAGTCTGCTCCAACATGAAGCCAAAAGAGGTTACTGAGGATCAGATCAAACTGAGGGCTTTTCCTTTCTTGCTCAAGGATTCAGCCAATGACTGGTTCTATTACTTGGCACCTGGGAGTATTGACACTTGGCAGAAGATGAAGAAAGTATTCTTAGATAAATATTTCCTAGCTACGAGGTCTAACAACATCAAGAAGAGCATTGAGTAGAAATCTGATGAGACCTTGTATAAGTATTATGAGCGATTCAAGAGGTTGATTGCTAGTTGTCCCTATCATGGCTATTCTGATCAGGATCTCATCTTGTATCTCTTTGAAGGTCTTCTGGACGATGAGAGGAGGATGGTTAATGTTGCTTGTGGGGGTTACATCCTTAATAAGACTCCCGCAGCAGCATTCCAACTATTTGATGAGCTATCTGAAGGTTCAAGGCAATTCAACAAGTCTGATAGATCAGTTCCTTCTACAGTTGCTCATTCGTCATTGCACGAAGAAGTTGTAGAGCTGAAAAATATGGTGAAGCAGCTGACGATGTCTGGTGGACTACAGCATGTTAGAGCATGTGGGATCTGCTCTGATGTTATGCACCCCACAGATGCTTGTCCTACACTCCAGGAACCACAGCCTGAAGTTAATGCAGTGGGTGGCTATGGTTCGCCGAGACAAAAATATGATCCGTACTCAAACACTTACAATTCAGGATGGAGAGATCACTCCAATTTGAAGTACGGTAATCAGCCACAGTTTAATTCTCAAGGCGGTTCACAAGCTCCAGCACCTGCTCAAGGCTCTTCCTCCACAGATGAGATGATTCGGTCTCTTGCCCAGAGTATGATGATAATGTAACAATCTATGGGCACATTCCAACAATCTATGGGCGTATTCCAACAAGAGACCAAGTCGAGCATCCACAACATTGAATCTCAAGTTAGCCAACTGGCTACTGTTGTGAACCGATTGGAAGCTCGGGACTCCAACAAGCTCCCTTCTCAAACCGAGCTCAATCCTAAACAACAATTCAAGGCCATTACACTGAAGAGTGGCAAGGTGCTCGAAGGTCCTTCAGAAAGAGTGGTTCATCCAAGAGAAGAGGAGGAGGAAGCAGAGGAAGAGAACTCTCTATCGGGCGATCAGGTGCGAGAACTCGGCCAAACCCCTTAAAACTCGGCCGAGTTCCAAGACCCCATCCTGCGTTTCAGCTCCAAAGCCTCAGAACACGATACGCGGGCAGAGACGACACGAGACGCGACCGCATCCCATGGCCCCCAGGCCGCGTCTTCGTCCTTCGGCGAGAAATCTTCCAAGCTTCCACCGATACATGCTAGGCCACCCCCGCCGTTTCCCGAGGCGTTGAAGAGGACTCGTCCACTCAAGAATGACAAGGAATTGTTCGAGACCTTCAACGAGTGCGAGGTAAATGTCCCATTGCTTACATTGATTAAATCTATTCCTCGCTATGCTAAATTTCTTAAAGAATTGTGTATGGTCAACAGGAATAAGAACAAAAAGGGACTTAAAACAAAGAAAAAGAGGTTGAACATATGTCCTTAATGACTCAAACAACACTTCCTAAAAAATGTGATGATCCGGGCATGTTTTCAATCCCTTGCTCTATTGGTGACACCACTATTAATCATGCCATGCTAGATCTAGGTGCATCAATTAATGTGATACCCACTTGTGTCTATGATTCACTCGGGATAGGTCCTCTCAAAAAGTCCTCCACTATCATTGAACTAGCGGATCACTCTAACATTAGTCCGAAAGGATTAGTTGAAGATGTCTTAGTGCAGGTAGATGGACTTGTGTTTCCAGCTGATTTTTATGTGCTTGAGATGGACATTGGAAACCGGGCGCCGTACATTATGTTGGGGAGGCCATTCATGAAGACCACCAATGCCATCGTCAATGTTGGGAAGGGCAAGCTAACCATGGAGTTCGACGGGAAGGAGGTCGAGTTCTATGTGGCAGGAATCTCTTGAAATGAGCGGCAAGTCGTCAAGCTAACGACGTAAAATAAGCGCTTCTTGGGAGGCAACCCAAGCATTAGGAATAGATTTTTCTTTTTCTTTTTTTAAAACAAAAAAAAATCGTCCGTTTTCGTATCTCATATTGCAGGTACGAGAACTCGGGTACAACCCATCAAAACCCGTTCGCGTTTTACCCGCCCTTGGGCGCGTTTCGACTCCAGAGGCTCTAGAGGAGAGACGCGGGCAGAATCATCCAAAACGCGGCCACGTTCCCAGCCCATCAAGCCGCGTTTTCAGATCTATATGTCGGACACGAAACACGGGCAAGACGGAACGAGACGCGACCGCGTCTCAAGGTGCCATCCCGCGTCTCAGTCCTATTTACGTGAGAACACGCGGTTTGGGTTTATTTCAGCCCGCGTCCTCTTATCTCTCTTCTCAGCCGCCGAGAGCACCATCCACAATCCCCTCCTTCAACCTCTCATCCACAATTGAAGCCCCAAATTGAAGGTCTTTTCAACAACAAATCACATAATCAAGTTAGATTTCTTCTCTCTTTCCTTTTTCAATCCCTAAATTTGAAGATTTGTGCTTGAAATTCTAGATCTAGGTTTTCTTCAAAAATTCTAGATTTGAGATTTTAGGTTCAAATTGTCAAGTTTAATCTCTTTATTATTAGTCTGTTGCATGATTCTAGGATTATCTCTTGTCTAAATTGCATAAATTTGTTGATTTGAGATTATTTGTGAATTTGCAATTTTCTAATCTAGGTAGTGGGGGAAGGGAGTGTTTTGAGAGCTAATATCATATTGTTTGACTTGATTTGTGTTGGATTAGTGCTGCATTGTTGTTGGATTGTCCGTGGCGGGACAGTCGCTTGGTTGTTTTGTTGTTGTTGTTGGTGTGCAGGTTCTTGAAAAATCATGATGACCCGAAACAAGAAAGGTAGAGCCGGTGCATCTTCATCTCGGGCTTCAACCCGAGGTGCTGTACGTCATGAGCCACCAGTGAGAGTGGGTGAGGAGACACAGGCATCTTATGGTCTCAAGCTTCGAGACCCTGACCATGTCCGTAAGTTCCATCAGTTGAAAGGTCGGGGTTGGAAGCCAACAAGGTACATTGATTAGGAATTGATTGGGCATCTTGGCCTGGGTGCTCAGCTTACAGCAATGGCTAGCGGAATCCGGTTTGAGTCTTTAATGCACCTCCGAGAGCCCACCTTCAAGGGGCTCACCCTTGAGTTCTTGAGCTCCCTAGACGTTACCATTCTGCGTGGTCCTGGGTCCGAAGCAGGGAGGATTGTATTTCAGTTGGAAGGAGTGCGACGAGAGATGACGCTGGAGGAAGTTAACAGGTTATTTGAGTTCCATGCCGACTGGGCGTCCGAGGTACCTCGCTGTGAGAGCCGGGCATTTTGGTTGACAGATGATTTTTAGACAGCTATTACAGGGAGGGAAGAATATCTAGCCACTCGGGCTAAGGCTTCCGTTATCACTCACCCTGCTATTCGCATCTTTCAGCGGTTCATCGCTCACACTATTTGCGGGAGGGGTGATGATGAGAACAATGTGCCTAGGAAAGATTTGGTCATTCTGTGTGCTGCTCTTAGGAGGAAAATGTGAACTTAGGTGGGTTGTTGATGACCCACTTATTACATGTGAGCAAGCACGACTCAGGCACGATTGCCATTGGTGGGATTGTTACTCGGTTTGCCCGGCATTATCGTATTGATGTGGATCACCTCCAAGTTGATTTGCCCCCAGCCCCCATGAGCTTCACTATGTTTAACAAGATGAAGGTCTTATTTGCTGGGAGAGACACTTACTATTGGGCTCTTGGTGACTCTGGGATGGTTATGCGGCTTCTAGATCCTGACAGAGTTCGTTTGGAGGTGGGGAGAGTTGAGGCTAAGGCGACTTGGATGATAGCAGTCACAGAGGCTGATGTAGAGATTCATACAGTGACCGGTCCTCAGCGGAGAGTTAGACAGAGGCGAGCGCCTGCAAAGATTGTGGAGGAGGACTTGATGGAGGATGAGGATGATGATGCAGACTTCCGGGTTGAAGACGAAGTTCTGCCACAAGACATGGATTTTGATGATGATGCAATGCCTGGCCAGTTCCATGCTGAGGCTAGTACTTCTGTTGGTGGCTATTCTCCCTCTCAGTTTGATCAGATGATGGAGATGATGAGAGGACTCCAGACTAGCAACAACCAGCGGTTTGATGCCCTGCAGACTCATATTGATGAGCGCTTCCAGAGTATGCAGACTCATATGGATCAGCGCTATACACACTTTCAGGGCTACTATGATGATCAGTACCGTTAGTTGCACACTAGGATGGATGGATGGACGGCTTCAAAGGGTTTCCCTACACACACATATCAGCCCTATCCAGGATATCCACCTCAGCAGTTTCCACCACCTCAGGATCCGGATCAGTAGATGACTTGGTTAGTTTTTCTTTTCTCTTTACTTTTACTTTACATTGGGGACAATGTAAAATTTAAGCATGGGGGAAGGGATTGCTTGCTTAGTCTTAGATTGCATTCATATAGTTGGATTTGCATGTTTAATTTCTTGTTTTGCATTGATTAAATTTTTGAAAAATCACAAAAGAATTGAAAAGTTTTAAAATCACAAAAATATTGCATTTTAGGATCCAAATTTCCCTACTTGTCCATTTGTCTCTCTAAGTTAAGAGTATTATCTAACCCATGACTTGCTTGTTTGGTTGAAGTTTCCTTGGATTGAAGCATGATTCTTTGAGTTATTAATCTTGATTATAGGACTGAGCATGCATAAGAAGTTAAAATTTTGAATTGTTTATGAAGCTCTAAACATATATCCTTTGTGAGATTATTTTGAGCCTCTTTTATTGCATATTTGCATCTTTTTCTTGAGTGTATCGCTTTGATTGCTTAGCTCTAGAACTTGCGTTTAGAATCTTTTTCAAGGCTACATTACATGATTTAAATGCGTGGCATTAAAATGATTGAGGCATGTTCATTAGTTCATATTATCCTTATCCACCTTGCATTATTCCTTGATTTGATAGCCCCTATTTTTGAGCCTATTAGCCTTATTTTGTAGCCCCACAAAAATAATTCCTATCCGATTAAGCTTGACCCATCCGGTAATTAGGATTTAGCTAGAGTTGTTCTTTGTGGTATTATGGGGATGGTAATGAAAAGAAAAAAAAGGAAAGAGTGTTGTGTTGAAAGAAAGAAAAAAAGATAAGGAGTTGAAAAAGAAAAAAATATGTCTCTCAAGAAAGAAAAGATAAAAACAAAAGAGAAGAAAGAAAAATAATGATGTTGGGACGATATTAAGGACGTCAGTCGTTAATATCTAAACCAATAATAATCGTCCCTTGTTTTGATAATGACAAACTCAAATGTATTTGATAAGTTGTCCAAGTTTTGATCTCAGGTAAGTCCAGTGGACGCACATGAGGGAAAAGGACAACAAGTGAACAGCAGTCCCTATGCTGTAGGGACGCATGTTACCAGAACTTCCAAAGCTAAACGTAATTGGCGGAGTCCCTGCGCAAGATAGGACGGAGTCCTCATCAAGAAGGGACGCGCGCTAAAATACGGACGAAGTTCAAATTCAAATCAAGGCCGCCCCAACATGATTACATCATCGTCCGGCCTAGTCCTCAGAAGGAAGCTTCCTTTGTCTGGGCACGTGTAGACAATGCCAAAGACGTCGCTTTCCCAGCAATGGTCCCCTACCCACGCGGAGGCTTCCCAAGCGTCAACAGAGTTGACCTCCTCAAGACGCTCATCGCACCGTTGATCAAAGATCGAGGATCCTGCCAAGTCTCAGAGGACGCTAGAGGACAAGAATCACTTCCGCTATAAATACTCTCCAAGGAGTATGCATAGCGGCATGTGTGTGCAAGAGTGGACTTTGAAGACTTTCTCTCAAGCTCTCCCGAAGCATTTAAGAACACGAACGAAGATCAAGAAGATCAAGTGAGCTTGAAGCAAGAGAAAGAAAGTCCAACCACATCAAATCCAAAACAAACCACAAATCAATTAGAGTTGTAGTTTGTCTCTCACAACGAACCGTGAGAGACGTGAGTGATAGCTTCCTTATAGCTAAGAGTATTAGGTTACTTGTTAGGTTGAAAGGAGTGTTACTAGTGAGGCTAAGGACGGACGCTTAGCTCAGAGAAGTGTAACGACTCGCCTAAGTTGTAAGGACTCGCTCTTAATAAGATAAGGGACGGCTATTGAAAATCCTCCAACGGAGGTAGAGGTTTACCCATAAGACTAGTTGGTCTTAGTGGGGTTCCTCTATAAATACTCGTGTCCACTTATCTTATATTCTGTTAAGTCTATTTTCCGCTGCACTAAAGGACGCCCTTAACCCAGTTAAGGACGCCCTCATTAACTGACTTACGATCCATCAATTGGTATCAGAGCAGGCGCTCTAGATTATTGTTGAGTTGCAGGTACAAGATGGACATGGAACCTATTGGAATCTCTTTTGTAAAGCCTCCTCGTCTGACGGACGGCAACTTCAACCGCTGGAAGATCCGCTTCGAGAACTTTTGCAGAAGTCAGAATTATCAATGCTGGAGAGTGATCATGAAGGGTGACCTTACCATCCCTGATGACAAGAAAGACAAAGAGGACGAGTGGGGTCCTGACGAATTCAAGCTTTTGGAAACAAACGCTAAGGCTATATGCTTCCTTCAAGCGTCCCTCTGCGAAAGGGACGCCACCCGAGTTAGCAATTTGGCAACAGCCAAACTACAATGGGAAGCTCTTGAGAAGTACCATGTGGGTACGGCAGAGATGAAGGAAGACGTCAAGCTTGAAATCAAACGAGAGTTCTATGCCTTCAGAATGCTTCCTAACGAATCTGTCAAGGACTACTCATACCGCTTTGAAGCTCTTGTGACCAAGATGCGAAATTTAGGCATCCCAGAAGCTGAAGTCTCAATGAGAAACAGAGTCGGAGTAGTCATTGATGGGCTTACAGGAAAATGGAATTTTGATAGGACTACGTTCAAGGAGAACACAGCCAACAAAACCCTGGATATGGAAGAGATCTATGGGAAGCTGAGAGGCTATGAAGCGAGAAGGGAAGCCGATATGGCTGAATTGGCTAGGAACCCCCAGACAGATCTCGCCTTGATGACGTCAACTCCAGAGTACGCTGAGTATCTGCGCCACCAAAGAGATATTGCCCTAATGGTGGAAGCAAATAAAAATGAGAATCGTGAAAGGATGCGTGCTCAAGCTTTGAAAGAAAAGGAAAGCAAGACTAAGGAACAGCTGGAAGAAGAGGAAGAGATTGCCCTTCTACACAAAGTTGCTCGCTTATGGGGTAAAAAGGCCAGAGATTCCAAGAAACACAAGATGCCTTACAAAAAGGAGAGTCCCAAGTATACAGAGGCAGAGATGAAGGAACTTACTTGCTACAAATGTAACAAGAAAGGACACTTTGCTAAAAGGTGTACTACGGGACTAAACTCAAAAGAAATGAAGATGAAAGCTCTCTTGGGAGCGTGCGAAGCCGCATAGGATAATGTGAGTTCTGATGATGAAGAACCAGAAGGACCAGTGGCGTACATAGCCGTAGAGGACGCCTCAGATGATGAGCAAGTGGCGTACATGGCTGTGGAGGACGCCCCAGTCCTTGAAGAGGACGCTTCTGAAAAGGAACAAGAGGTAACTCGTGAATCCATGATGAACTCCTTAGAGAATTGTTCCAAAACCAAACTTATTAAGCTCATTAAAAGAATCATGGAAGAAAGCGTTGTTATGCAACATAGAATGGATGAACTTGAACTTGAAAGTGAAAATAGGCTAGTTGAATGTGAGAACTGTGCTACAGTTTCGTTACAACTAGAGTCCTCGTATGTCGAAGTTAAATCCCTGAAAATTGAAGTGATGTGCCTTAAGCTAGAGAACGCTAAGCTTAGGGAAGAGGTGAAAGTGTTAGGGAAGAGCCCGGTAACTGAGGTAGTTCAACCAATGGTGTTTGTCCCAGCCAAAAGAGGACTAGGATACGAGTCTGACACTAGGAACTCTCTCCCTAGTGACTTTGAGGCTAGCAAAACCTCAGAACTTGAATTAGAAAGGGAAAAGACCAAGAACCTTCTTGAAAGAATTCGAGTCCTAGAGAGTGGAGAGAAAGGTCAAAGGGACTATTACACTAACTCCACTAGTCATAGGATCTATAAGAAGATTGCTAAGGGGGAAGGTTCAAAAGTTTGTGACCCTCAAAAGATGAAAAAGAACAAAATCCAACGTCCCAACAAGAAGTACTACCTTGGTACTTACTATAGGACGTGTTGGTACTGTGGAAAAGGAGATCACTTCAAATATGATTGCCTGAAACTGAAGAACGACATTGAAAGTGGCAAAGCTGCTAGGAATAACATTGAAAATGATAAGTCCGTCCCTAAGGCTAACCCTAGACGTCCTAGACGATCTAAGAGTTCTTTCAGAAAGCATGCTATTTCAAATGATGTGAATATAAGTGACTACATGCCAGAACCAGAGTTCTATTTCTGTAACGAACCAGGTAAGGAACACCTTGCCTGGGTCGCCATACACTAACCTTGTTTTGGCAGGTGGAAGTGAGGGGACGCCCATGGATCATTGATAGTGGCGCCTCAAACCATATGACAGGAAGCCAGATCCATCTCACTTCTATCCAAAGTAGCGCCACGGGAGGAACTGTCTCGTTTGGCAACAAGGGCAAAGGAAAGATCAAAGGGACGGGAACTGCTATTCTCAATCCGTCTATCAAAGCGACAAATGTTAGCCTTGTTGAAGGACTTGGCTTCAACCTCCTAAGCGTCTCTCAAATGTGTGATCAAGGTGAAAACTTAGTCACATTTGACTCAAAGGAGTGCCTCTTCATCAACAAGAAATCCAACAAAGTCGTCCTCAAAGGAGTCCGAAAGAACAATGTCTACATCTTCAATCAGGAGTTCAAGGCAAAATCTGAGTTGTGCTTATCTGTGTCAAAGGAGGACGCTGACCTCTGGCATCGCCGACTTGGCCATGCTGGACCAAGCACAATCCTCAAGCTTCACCAAAGAAATCTTGTGAAAGGTCTTCCCCAAATTGATCCTGAGAAAATTGAACAGTGTGAAGCATGTATCAAAGGGAAGCAGACAAGAACGTCCTTTAAGTCAAAGAACGATGCCAGCACAAAGAAACCTTTGGAACTTCTCCATATGGATCTTTGTGGACCAATGAAGACGTTAAGCTATGGTGGAAAGAGGTATATCTATGTCCTTGTAGATGACTTTTCTCGATTCACCTGGGTTCTTTTCTTAGCTTCAAAAACAGATTGCTTCAACGCATTCAAAGTCTTCATCAAACAAGTGGAAGTTGCGCTTGAGACGCCTCTCAAATCCATAAGATCAGACCATGGGACGGAGTTTCAAAACTCAGAGTTCGTGGCCTACTGTGATCAACATGGAGTCTCTCACAACTTCTCAGCTCCAAGGACTCCTCAACAAAATGGAGTGGTGGAAAGAAAGAATAGGACGTTGGAGGATATGGCAAGGACTATGCTCTTAGCCAATAGCGTCCCCAAGTACTTCTGGGCTGAAGCTATTGCTACAGCGTGCTACATTATCAATCGAGCCATGATCCGTCCATTGCTGAAGAAGACGTCCTATGAGTTGCTGAATGGAAGAAAGCCTCGCATCGACTATCTCAGAGTCTTTGGATGCAAGTGCTTTGTTCACAACAATGATAAAGAAAGACTTGGAAAGTTTGACGCAAGAAGTGACGAAGCCATATTCCTTGGATACTCCCTCACCAGTAAAGCGTATAGAGTTTTCAATAAACGAACTCTAAAGCTTGAGGAGAGCATTCATGTTGTGTTCAAAGAAAGTTCTTCTCACAAAGATAAACCAAGTAAGAAAGAACGCTCATCTCCTCTGCAGCAGGATGACTCCGATGATGAAGTTGATTTCGGGTCCTCTGGAAAATACTATGTTCCTAAGGACGCTACTCAAAATCCTGAAGAAGTCTCAGTAGAAGTTCCCAGTGTTGTTCAGGAAGTTCCATCTCAAAGTGAATCTCCAGCTCAACATGAGGTCGCTGAATCAAGCCTACAAGGAGAACAGCGTCAAGAAGAGGACGCTCAACCTGAGGGGGAACTCTATGAAACTCTCAATGAAGACGACGGGTTTGACTCAGATGAATCTGATTGGACGGACCCTAGATGTACTCCTGTAAGGGACGATACTCATAAGGGATCCCATCTTTCGAGACTTCATTCAACGGATCAAATCATCTCAGATATATCAAAAGGAGTTCAAACAAGATCAGCCGTGAATCAGTCCCTTAATGCTAACATAGCGTTCTGTGCCTTCAACGCCTTTGTGTCCTTGGTTGAACCTAAGAACATAAAGGAAGCACTCCAGGACGCTGATTGGATTCAGGCCATGCAAGAGGAACTTAATCAATTCGAAAGAAATAAGGTTTGGACCCTCGTCCCTCGTCCGAGAAACAAAAACATAATAGGGACGAGATGGGTCTACAGGAACAAGCTTGATGAGAATGGTCGCGTGTCAAGAAACAAAGCAAGGCTTGTGGCTCAAGGCTATAGGCAAGAGGAAGGGATTGATTATGATGAAACCTTCGCTCCTGTCGCCAGGATTGAAGCCATTCGCCTCCTCATCGCCTTTGCCGCTCACAAAGGGTTCAAGCTTTTTCAAATGGACGTCAAGACAGCCTTTCTCAACGGCAAGCTCAAAGAAGAAGTGTACGTCGCTCAACCTCCAGGATTTGAGGACGCTGATCACCCAGATCATGTGTACTTCTTGGACAAGGCACTCTATGGACTCAAGCAAGCCCCTCGTGCATGGTACGATAGGTTTGCGTCCTTCCTCTTGTCCAACGGGTACACACGAGGTAACATTGATAAAACCCTGTTCTTAAAGAAAGTTCTTAAAGATGTCTTAATTGTCCAAGTCTATGTCGATGACATAGTCTTTGGAAGCACTAACATGAAATTTGTAGAGGAATTCAAGAACTTGATGAGTAGTGAGTTTGAGATGTCCCTCATAGGAGAACTCAACTTCTTCTTGGGACTCCAAATCACTCAGCTCAAAGATGGGACGCGGATTCATCAACAAAAGTACATCCGTGAAATGCTTGAGAAGTATGGGATGAACTCTTCAAAACCCATTGATACTCCCATCTCCCCAAACACTCGCCTCTATGCTGATGAAGAAGGCAAGAGTGTAGATCAAAAGCTCTACAGAGGAATGATAGGGTCCTTGCTATATCTTACGGCAAGTCGTCCCGACATCATGTTCGCTGTATGCTTGTGCGCTCGATTCCAAGCAAATCCAAAGGAGTCCCATATGCAAGAGGTCAAAAGAATCTTCAGATATCTCAAGGGACGGGATGACCTATGTCTATGGTATCCCAGAAGGACGTCCCTGAACCTGGTAGCTTACTCTGACGCAGATTACGCTGGCCATGTGGTGGATAGGAAGAGCACCTCAGGAATGGCACAATTCCTTGGCTCATGCCTTGTATCTTGGGGATCCAAAAAGCAAAACTCCGTGGCACTATCAACCGCGGAAGCTGAGTACGTTGCTGCTGCTTCGTGCTGCTCACAAGTCCTATGGATCAAGTACCAACTTGAAGATTATGGTACGTCCCTCAACACAGTCCCTATCTTGTGTGACAACACCAGTGCTATAAGTATTGCCAAAAATCCCGTTCATCATTCTAGGACGAAGCATATTCACATAAGGCATCACTTTCTTCGTGATAATGTTGAACTTGGATTAATTAGAGTGGATCATGTTAGGACTGAGGACCAAGTGGCCGATATTTTCACAAAAGCACTTGATAGACGTCCCTACGAGCACCTCCGGTTGCTCTTGGGGATGATAACTTTTAAATGATCAAGTCCCGTTCTATTATTCCCTCCATGATTGGCTATGTCTTGTTGAGAACTTGTTTTAAGGTGTGTCATGCATTAAAGTCATCTTTAAAGGACGCTAGTCTAAGATATGTGTATTCGCTTGTGTCCTTGAATGGTATTCATTTCGCTTTTCATCTCAAGAGTATCCCTGATCACCCTACCCTCATCATAAGCCGAAATGATGGGAACTCTAAGCTTACCCAAGCCGAGAATCTTGCAAACGCGTCCTATGAGCATTCCTTGTTTCACCTTTACGGGACGTACTTGCTTGATTTTCAAAAATGGTTCTAAGTGATCAAAGGGACGCGTGCTAAGAGCTGAGAGTTGTCTGTACAGAGTTCTAATTACAGAGGTTGAGATCAGTGAATGGGACGCCGTGGTTCAGTTCTGTGTTGTGTAGTGTTGTGTGTTGAAAGGACATCAGGTCAGAGTCCTTTGCAGTTGTGAGAAGTTTGAATGGTTGAAATTGGGAAGGTAAACCGTTTTAACGAATCGTCAGCGAAAATCTCGGGATATGCGCAAACAGTGCTCAACAGCTGTATTCCTTAGCAAAGAAGAAAGCCACGTGTGGGAAGGCGGGTGGAGGAAGCTGTGTGTAAAGACCCTGTTACCCCTGACCGTCCAACTTCGTCTTCTTCCTATATATACCCACCTGTGCACTCCGAAAACCTTTCTTCGCTCATCTGCTGTTTGCACACTTTTAGAAATCTCAAAGATCTTCCAAATCTTCAACCGAATCCCGAAATCTCTCTCCAAACCCTAATCCTCCCCTATTTAAACCATCACAAAAATGGCCAACACAAGAGCCTCAAAGAATCCCTCACCCTCGTCGGCAGCGAAAAACACTAGCTCTTCGAGATCTCCTCCGGTGAAAGGCCGGTCATTAATGGAGTCGAGAGGCAGACCTTCCGGCCGACAAGAACCCCCTCGCCACCATTCCTCCTCTCAAAGCACCCAGCGCCGCCACTCCAACACCCCTCCTCAACCCCTTCGCTCCCAACCTCCTCAACAAAAACAACCATCCCGCTCTCAATCCAAAACCCAGCCGAAGAGGTTCTCATTTCTGGAGAAGCCCTTCAAACCCGAGCCTGAGCCAGAAAATATCACCAAAGCCTTTGTTTACAGTGGCTCAATTGGCCGGCTCCCCTCTCAACCCAAACGCCGTCCTCCCCTTGACCCTCTCATTGAGGACTGGCTTGAAAAGGAGCCTAGGACACTCGCCAACATTTGTCTTAGGGCGTCCACTCACGAATATCCTCCTAAAATCCAACGCCTCCTCCACTACTTCATGATCACATATGTCAAGCCCCGCCTTCAAGAAACCAATCACACCAACCCACCGTTCATGGGGCCAGGAATCATTTCTGACTCATTTGGTGGAACCGTGGACGAGCTCGCCAAACTACTTCCTGATATAATGGAGTTTGTTGTGGCTCCTACGGGCTCCGTCCCTTCTCAAAAAAGGAAAAGGCCCTCCTCTCCCCCTCCGTCCAAATCGCTCCAAATTAAAGGCCCTTCCTCCTCCCCACCAAAGACAATCCCTTCCTCCCCTCCTCCTGCCCCAAAACGACGCCTCAAGACCTCTGCTCAGCTTGAGGGCGTCACGGATGAAGAAATGGCCGCCATTCGCCTCTCCGAAATTCAACTGGCAAAAGAGGAGAAGGCGCGCCAAGAACAAGAGCAAGCAGAGAAAGCAGCCGTTGAGAAGGCGATCCAAGCGAGTATGCAGGACCTTCGTCAACTCCCTCCTCCTCCTCCAAGGGTAGAGGACGCTCCTCAAGTCCAGGCCAAGGACGCTCCACAAGTCCAGGTCCAGGCCAAGGATGCGACCCCTGCTACTCTGCCGCCTCCTCCCTCTGCTCCGCTCAAGGTGAAACCGATCTCAGTGGTTCCGCCCAGCTCCTCCTCTGCTCCTCCCCCAAAAGTTAAGCTCCGCACTCCCTCTCCCTCTCCCCCTAGAGCGTCACCTCCTCCTCCTCCTCCGCCTGCTCCGGCCGTCGAAGAAGCTGCTCAAGTTCAAGGGACGTCTCCTCCATCCGTTCCCACAGAGTCCTTGGCAAGGACTCCAGCGGTGGACGCGCCTCCCACAGAACAGGCGTCCACAGCTGAGGACACTGCAATGGTTGAGTTCCAAGAACAACGAAACGAAGCCTCCGATGACGAGGACGCCCCTCCCCAGGATGAGGAACCTGAGGAAGAGGAGGGAGATGGAGATGAAGAAGATGCTGGTGATGAAGTGATCGTGAGCAATGGCTCCAAGCAGAAACGCTTCAAGAAAATCCTATCGCCGCTTCTCTTCACCGCCGAGTTTCTGGCAGAGAACCAGCGCCAAGAGTTCTTGGATCTTCTTGAGTTCCAGGGTTGGACGCACTTGGGCGCTGAGGCCGCTGATGTTGACCCTGATGAGGTTCTCCGTTTCTACTCAAAGTTCGAAATCACAGAAGTAAACGGGAAGCCTCAGGGGACTTTTGAAATCGATGGGGACGAGTACTCAGTTGCTGAGGGCACCGTCCGCAAAATGCTAGGCCTGCGTCCTTCTCCGCAAGATGCTCTGCACGATCTGCCGTGCAAGAACTTTGGCCGTTTCTCCCAAGATGAAATCCTCAACAGAATATTCAATGGGAGACAGCCAGCTGCTAAGGACAGAGTTGCTCATTGCCTCACCAAGACGGGCGTCCTTGCGCATCACTTCATTGTGCGCATGGTCGTCCCCCGCCAAGAGAAGAAGTCCATTATTCAGATCACTGATAGTATTCTCCTGGACGCTTTCTTGGAACACAAGCCGATAAACTTGCCCCGAGTAATCTTGGAACACATGGGCAAGTGCACAGGAGGCAGGCACTCTCTTCCTTTCCCCGGCTTGGTCAAGCAAATTCTGAAGCAGCAGGGACTCTATGCTCCTAAACAAGAGCGTTCCTTTGGCATTCATTGGGACGTCAGGCAAATTACACTCCCTCCAGTTGGGAAACTCAGGTGTGATGAGCCCCTTCCGTCCGTTAAGCGCCAATTGGAAAAGGAACGGAAAGAGGCTGAAAGGAAAGCCAAAGCTGAGAGGAGAGCTCAAGCTGCTGCTGCTGCTGAACCTGGAGAAGGAGATCACGAAGCTGAAAATGTCCAAGTAGTTGGGACGCCAGCTGAGGACGCTGCTGATGACGAGGACGAGCTCGATGGTATGAGCGTCCCTGATGAGGCTGAGAGGCACTCTACGAAGTATCTGATGGGCATGATGATCGAGAACCAGTGCATAATGATTGATCTAATTCAGCAGGTTCACGACACACTTCACGTCCACACAGACCTTCTTGAGCGCAACAACGAGCTCCTTGCCCAGAACAACCATCTTCAGGAGCAACACCTCAAAGCCCTTGGCAAGCGTCCCAGAAAATGATCACCTCCCCCTTCTCTAACCCTGAAACAATTTATCATTTCTTGAGTTTTTGTTAAGACAATGGGACGCTGTCCCCGTTTTGAACACTTGTTGTGAATGTCTGTAATGAACGTTCTCATTTCTCATTCTGAATGCCATTCACTACATTTGTGCTTCATTTTGTCTAAGCGTACCTTTCTTTAGTTATGACTTTGTGCTTGCATGCTTTTCGACTTGTTCTCCTTTTCGATGATGCCAAAAGGGGGAAGTATAGTTTTGCAGAGATGCGATTGTCCTTAAGTTATCATAGAAAGCATGTGTTCAGGGGGAATTTCAGCCAAGTCAAAAGGTCGTTAGTTAGGAATAAAATAGAACGCACTTAAAAGAATGTGTTGCATGCCAATCTAAGCTGAAAAGAAAATCAAAGTGTAGTTCCTCATGCTAAAAGCTTTACTTCTGTGTGCATTATTTGAAAGAGTTTGTCATCATCAAAAAGGGGGAAATTGTTGGGACGATATTAAGGACGTCAGTCGTTAATATCTAAACCAATAATAATCGTCACTTGTTGCTTTTATGACAAACTCAAATGTATTTGATAAGTTGTCCAAGTTTTGATCTCAGGTAAGTCCAATGGACGCACATGAGCGAAAAGGACAACAAGTGAACAGCAGTCCCTATGCTGTAGGGACGCATGTTACCAGAACTTCCAAAGCTAAACGTAATTGGCGGAGTCCCTACGCAAGATAGGACGGAGTCCTCATCAAGAAGGGACGCGCGCCAAAATACGGACGAAGTTCAAATTCAAATCAAGGCCGCCCCAACATGATTACATCATCGTCCGGCCTTAGTCCTCAGAAGGAAGCTTCCTTTGTCTGGGCACGTGTAGACAATGCCAAAGACGTCGCTTTCCCAGCAATGGTCCCCTACCCACGCGGAGGCTTCCCAAGCGTCAACAGAGTTGACCTCCTCAAGACGCTCATCGCACCGTTGATCAAAGATCGAGGATCCTGCCAAGTCTCAGAGGACGCTAGAGGACAAGAAGTATGCATAGCGGCATGTGTGTGCAAGAGTGGACTTTGAAGACTTTCTCTCAAGCTCTCCCGAAGCATTCAAGAACACGAACGAAGATCAAGAAGATCAAGTGAGCTTGAAGCAAGAGAAAGAAAGTCCAACCACATCAAATCCAAAACAAACCACAAATCAATTAGAGTTGTAGTTTGTCTCTCACAACGAACTGTGAGAGACGTGAGTGATAGCTTCCTTATAGCTAAGAGTGTTAGGTTACTTGTTAGGTTGAAAGGAGTGTTACTAGTGAGGCTAAGGACGGACGCTTAGCTCAGAGAAGTGTAACGACTCGCCTAAGTTGTAAGGACTCGCTCTTAATAAGATAAGGGACGGCTATTGAAAATCCTCCAACGGAGGTAGAGGTTTACCCATAAGACTAGTTGGTCTTAGTGGGGTTCCTCTATAAATACTCGTGTCCACTTATCTTGTATTCTGTTAAGTCTATTTTCCGCTGCACTAAAGGACGCCCTTAACCCAGTTAAGGACGCCCTCATTAACTGACTTACGATCCATCAAATGAGCAAAAGTGTTGAAAGAAAAGTGATGAGAAAAAGGCAAAATAAGTGGTGGAAGTATGAAGTTGATAGTGGTTTTTTGTAATTTCGGTTTTTGTGCACACTAGTTCCCGGATTTTTAGCACCACATGACCAAATATTTCCATGCCTACTTGCTTATACCTTGGCCCCATTACAACCCTTGTAAGTTCTTATGATTTTTGTTGTGTGTTTAGTCATTCGTAGTGGAGATTTAGAACACTGATGCAAGCCTATGGTAGTCTAGCTTTCAAAGTTGATTTTGAGTGAAACACATGTCCTTAAACACTTGAGTGAGAGTGCAAAACACATTACCTTGGTGAGGTCTAGAATGGATGAATGATTAGATTTTGAAAGCTTCTCATTCATGTATGCAATGATGTCTTGGTCAAGGTTTAATTTATTTGTTGAAATGTGGATTGATATTGAGATGGATGCTTAAACATGCTAGTTATGGTGTGACTTTGATTTTATTTCTTGCTTGAGGACAAGCAAGAAATAAAATCAAAGTCACATGTTAGGCACATGTTCAAGCATGGGGGAATTTGATAGACACATGTTAGGTAGTGTTTTAGAGCATGTTTAGTTAGGATTTTTATTGCTTTTGGTTTAGTTTTAGTTAGTTTTGCTAGTTTTGTTAGTTTGTAGAAAGATTCGGATGTCTACACTTTGTTGTGATTTTTGATTGTAGATGTGAAGACAACAAGTGTAGAGGAGGTGAAGCCGAAGCATTGGAGGAGGCAAGAAGAGAACCAAGCCATGAGATTTGCTCAAGAGTTGATAGGAAAAGCACACTTGGTTCCGGACTATGTATTGGAGTTGTTATTTCGATACCTCTTGCTTGCAAGGGATGGATCTGGAGCTACAGTGGTCGGATTGAGCTGAATTTGGTGTCATTGGAAAGATAACTCGAAGAGCTACAATTCATCTTTTTACTCCAAGTCCAAATTCCAACTCGAAATGTGTCAAAACGGCCTCTGAAGTGTCACCTGTCGACCAGTGCGTGAGACGCGAGCAAGACTCACATGACGCGGCCGCGTCTCATGTACACAAACCGCATTTCGGGCTTTTACTCTCTATGGTGAAAACGCGGGATGAGGCTTAGAAACTCGACCGAGTTTTGGGTGGTTTAGGCCGAGTTTTCGCCCGTGTCTGCGATATGTCCGAGTTTGTTACGAGATATTTGTGGGCCTTGTGGGTTGTTTTTAGATATATTTTTGGAAGACATATTATATATAGTTAGCCCTAGTTTTAGGTTCAATGATCTTTGAATCTTTGATTGGTTATTGGAGACTTGGAGAACAAGAACCCTATGGGAAACTTTGTAAGCTTTTCAATGTCTTTCAGTAGCTAAACCCTCTTTTGCTTAACTAGTTACTTGAAGTTGTGAACGAAGTATTATTGTGAGGTTTGATTGATCTTAATTTTTCTTGACTAGATTGTTTTCTCTGTGCTTAATTGCTTAATTTCAACCTAGGATTTTATTAGCTTGATCACCTAATATGATTTCTATGATGAATTACAACTAGATCTTTTAATTACCGGTCGGTGTTAATTAGATCAAAAGTAGAACCTTTAATCAATCTAGGACTGGTAGGACTAGTTGGTTAGAGAAGAGAATTCAATTGCATGTTATTTGGATGTCTTGTTGCTCTGAATGTATGTTTCTATTGATGCTTGGATCTTAATGTTGTTGTCAAGTTGAATCTAGGAGGTCTCCTAGGTTATTTGATAATTAGGGTTGTTAGTACCGGTTGGGCTAATAATTAGAATTGAAGTAGGATTAATAATTCCATGAAGTTGGATTATTAGCATTCCGCAATAGATTAGTCAAGGTAAAAAGAGAATTTTGATAATCAATGATCAATAATCAAGTTCACAATGGATATTAACTGGTTGAGCATACTTCTCTCATATTTTACAAATCATCCTTTGCATGTTTAATTAGTTTAGTTATTAGAATCACATTCAAAAATCCCCCTTTTTCCTGAGTAGCATAGCAATAAACATTGAAAACCTGAGTCTCTGTGGGATCGACCCTTACTTCCCTACTACATTCCTAGTTGGGTTGTTTGGACTATTTTGATAGGTATTAAGGCGACTAAAATACCGCTTATCAAGAGGTGATTAGTGTTGTGTCTCTTGCTAATTGTCTTCCTCCCTCTAATTAGAAGCTAAGAATGCCTAAAATAAAAGAGGGGCAAAAGTGGTAGATCATATTTGTGTGCCTTGGAGCCCAATCCTTGATCGACCGACATGGACCGACACGGAGGTAAGTCGGGCCCGACTTGCTGGCACTTCGGTCCGAGGTCCACAACTCGATCTCGGTCCCGACTTCTATGGAACTCGGTCCTGGTCTCTTGCCACCTTTTCTTCTTGGCTCTTCTTTTGCTTCTCTTAATGGATTGCTCCGCTCTTCTGCTCCTTGACTCGTGTCTTGATCCTTCTTCGGATCTCCTTCGAAAAACATCCTCGAATCATGCCAAAAACACCTACAAACTACACAAAAATCGCATAGTCTCCGAATCTCATAGAAAATCGGAATCCAAGCTAAAAAGGGACAAAACACACAAGAAAAGAAACAAAAGACACATATTTACAAAGGAAAATAACCTATAAAACACCACCAATTTGAGAGACATCAGAATACCCCATACTTAAACTTGCTTGTCATCAAACAATAACAATGTAAGCAAGACCGAAACATAATCTTCAAGTAAAGCCTCATATGAAAACACAATCAAGTACAAGTGATAGATATTCAAGCAAGATTACATCATCACACATGATCAAGTGTTCATAGGAATATAGTCGAATGCAACTAAGCCTCACATTAAGGATATGAAGATGTGTATCACTCATCATGTATATAGGTATAGCAATGAACACTCAAACTCAAAAATCATGCAAGTAAAGACTATACTATTGAAGCTAATATCACCAATTCCTCCACCTAGAGATGCTTATTACAATGCACACAAAGAATATGAACTTGGCTCAATGGAGGTCCTCAAAGAGCTTCCATTCGGCTGGGATGTAATGGGGCTTTTGGTATTTCTCAAGGTGGGAATCATTTTGGTCTTGTGGTGCTTACAATGGGGATTGAACTTCCTAATCTCTCACCAACTTCACCAAATTCCACAATTAACTTTCACTCTCATCCAAAAGACTTTGAATTTTCTTCTATTAACCCAAAATTTCACTTAACATTCCACTTCATCTTTGCACTTATGCTTTTTGTTGGATTTTTCACACTTTTGCTCATTGGATCGACTTTGACTACACGTCGGGCCCGATATCCTCTTGAACTCGGTCGGGACCCTTTTCTTCACTTAAGCTTTTCACTTCAATCCACTTTCTATTTCCAACATTTTCTTTCTTTTCTTTTCACTTTTGTGCTCAACAAAGATGCACTACCCACATGATTTATAACTCCATTCTTTGCCCTTAACCAAAGAGAATCTCAACTCTTCAAATACACTCCAAACCTTTCGTCTAATGTCCAATCCCATAAGAGTCAAGTCATATAAGGCTAGGAATAATATTTTTGAGGAGTTTCAAGCAAAGGTCTAGGCTAAAACGGGGCTACAAACAAAGGATTAATTTCATGGTAGGATATGGAACATTTTGTGACTAAAAACATAAAGTTCAAAATCAATGTGACAATGCTTAGAACAAATCTCATGACGGTCTTGGAAAATAGATAAACACCGCAATAGCAAGTTTTACTAAGCATGCATGAGCTAATCACACAAGAATCATGAGGGATATGCAAACATGAACAAGCATCCCTAAAATGGCCAAAAATCAATCTCACAATGGTCACTCATACTTAGTTGCATAAAAACTCATCCTAGAACTCATATGCTCAATAAAAACAAGCAAGATATCATAATCACATCAAAAGCAACATCATTTAAAGAGGCTAAACCATCCAAAAATATGAAAAGGACTTTACATGCTCACATTATCACAAGCTTTCATTTAGACATCTAAGATGGGGATTCCTTAGTCCAAAAAAAAAAAAATTCTTTTTTTTGTTTTCAACACAATTTTTCAAATTTTTATGGATTTTTGCAAAAAAATTTCTCAAACAAAAACAAACTCATCAATTCAAACCAAATCAAGTTCAATCATTCTTGTCTTTCATCAACAAACCACAATCCAAAGGCAAACATTCCAAACACAAACTAGGAACAAACACACAAGAAACTAACACATGAAACTATGAGCAACTAACCCCCACCCCATACTTAAAATTTTGATGTCCCTATCAAACAAGGAAACCAAAACTTCAAAGTAAGAGAGAAGAGTTCGAAAAGCTCACAATTTCTTATTCTTGATGGCATGTCTAGATTACTCCGTGAATAGGAGAGCCCACGAGGCTCTAACTTCTTCACTCGGATCGACCTTGTCCTAGAACTTCTTCAAACGATGACCAATCACTTGGAAGACTCGTCCATTCTCATCAGCCACATCCACCGCTCCTTGAGTGTGAATTCGTTGAACCACAAATGGTCCACTCCACCTAGTCCTTAGCTTTCCGGGGAAGAATCTAAGTCTTTCATTGAAAAGGAGAACCTTATCACCAACTTGATAGGTCTTTGGGACCAATTTCCTATCATGCCACTTCTTGGTCTTCTCCTTATACAACTTAGAATTCTCATAAGCTTTCAACCTCAATTCTCCCAAATCATGGAGATCTAGAAATCTCTTCTCACCGGCCAAATTGACATCCCAATTCATCTCCTTGAGAGCCCATGACTTTGTGCTCTAGCTCAACCGGAAGATGACATGCTTTGCCATAGACTAGATTGAAAGGTGTAGTCCCCAAGGGTGCCTTGTAAGCGGTTCTATAAGCCCAAAGTGCATCATCAAGCTTAGATGCCCAATCTTTCCTTGACCGAGACACCGTCTTCTCCAAGATAGCCTTGATTTGACGGTTAGACACTTCGACTAGCCCACTTGTTTGAGGATGATAAGGAGTAGCAACCCGGTGAGACACCCCATACTTGATCAACACATTCTTGAAGCATCTTTCAATGAAATGAGGTCCGCCATCACTAATGAGAACTCTAGGCACACCAAACCTTGCAAAAATGTTGCTTTTCAAGAACTTCATCACCACCCTAGCATCATTAGTCCTCGTCGGTATGGCCTCCACCCATTTTGAGACATAATCAACGGCCACTAAGATGTACTTGTAGGGCCCCGAGGTGGGAAATGGTCCCATGAAGTCAATGCCCCATACATCAAATAACTCAACCTCAAGCATTCCGGTTTGAGGAGTCTCATTTCTCCTTGACAATTTCCCCTCTCTTTGGCGCTCCTCACATCTCTTCACATACTCATGCACATCCTTAAACATGGTTGGCCAATAGTAACCACATTGAAGAATCTTTGACGTGGTTTTGGAACTTTTGGCATGGCCTCCCGTTGGCAAGCGATGACAATGTTGAATGCTGCTCTCAACCTCCTCACTCGGAACACACCGTCTATAGATTCGATCACTCCCTTCCTTGTAGAGGTATGGATCATCCCAATAATATTGTCTAGCATCATGTAAGAATTTCTTCCTAGCCGAATAAGAAAAATTTGCTGGGATCACTCCCCGTACGACAAAGTTAGCAAAATCCGTGAACCAAGGGGAAACCCCTCGTTTTACGGTACCAATAGATAGAAGGCAAGTGGGAGAGAAAGAGTTAATCAATTGAGAATGAGATGGAATATGATGGGTTCCGGGAATCGGAGGGTCTCACAATTTAAATTTATAAAACCGAACCTCACTTGTAGTAAAGAGGTAGGGTATCGAACACACGAGAGTTCGTGCGTCGAGAATACCCGAAAAGACTAAAAGAGGAGAAAAATAAAGACAAACGAAGGAAAACAAACGAGATCTTCCTCGGACCGACACAGGGTCACTTCGGTCCGAGGTAGGATCGAGGTCAATTTGCACGGGACCGACGTAGAGCAAGTCGGGCCCGATGTACTGGGGATCTCGGTCTTAGCAAATTAGTAGATTGGTCTTGGGTTTTTGGGTTCCTCCCCCAACTAGACTTGAGTAATTCCACCCCAACTCAACCAATAAGTGTTGATCCTTGTGAGATCGAGGTTGCCCACCTTCGATCTCTCCACTCTACACTTCGACCCAAGAGAGTTTCCACTCTCCTTCGATGTTAGGTCTAGTAATTGGTGAGAGATGCTCCCGCTTACTCTTACCAACCACAAGCCCTATGTCCCTTGTTCCCACAAGAGAATTGAAGCTTAGTGTAGAGAGGATTCCTAGATCAAGCACTCAAAGGCTATGGAATTGCAGTTTTCTACCCAAATCTAGCTAGGGGGATTCCCCCATAGCCCAAGACTATGGAATCTACTCCATGTGGTAAGAGAAAAGCATAAACAAAATGGAAATCAAGCAAATCTCAATCAACATCATCCAATCAAACTCCAATTGCATTCAAATTCAAAGATGTCTACAAAATCCAAGTTCAAATCTACTTGATCTAAGCAAAACAAAGTACAAAACTCACAAATCTCCCTCTCTAGGCCAACGATTTCCCCTTCTCTTCCTTCTTCCTTCTTCTCCTTGCTCTCCAAGTCTTCCTTGAGCCTTTGAGAGTGAAATTGGGTTTGGTGTGTGTGTCCCACTCGTCCCCCTCACACTCCACTCACACTCCCCTCTTTGATTTGATCACTAATCACCTCTCTTAACCTTCTTCATGGATTGGGGACCAAGGAATCCCAATTTAGAAAGGGGCAAATGTGGAAAGTTGCTAAAAATATGCCTTGGGGAACAATTCTCACAATCGCCGACTTGGACCGACACGGGTTGACGTCGGGCCCGACGTTGGGAACGTCGGTCCCGTTCTCTGGGAGCTCGATCTCGGGCCCGATGTGGTGTTACTCGATCTAGGGCCTCGATCCTTGCTTTCTTCCTTGGTTTCCTTTGGTTCCACTTCATTCTTAGCTTGGCTCTTGTACTCCTTGACTTTGCTCCTTCCTTGGCTCCTCGAAATGGTCCTCATTCTTGCCATTTTACCTACAAAAATAAACAAACTCGCATAGTTTCCGACTCTTGAAGAAAACCGGGAACTAAGCTAAAAAGGAAACGAAACTACAAAGAAGAGAATGAAAAACACATATTTACAAGGGAAATTAACTACTAAAACACCTCCAAAATGAGAGATATCAGAATACCCCATACTTAAACTTGTTTTGTCCTCAAGTAATAACAAAGTAAGCAAGACCGGAGCACAATCTTCAAGTAAAGCCTCATATGAAAAACTCAAGTAAGCACAAGTGATAGACATGCTAGCAAGATTACATCATCACAAATGATCAAGTGTTCAAGGAATAAAGTCAAATGCAACCAAGCCTCACTTTAGGGATATAGAAATGTGTATCACTTATCATGTGTTTAGGCTTGACAATGAACACTCATACTCAACAAACATGCAAGTAAAGACTTTACCATTGAAGCTAATATCACCAATTCCTCCACCTAGAGATGCCTATTACAATGCACACAAAGAATATGAACTTGGCTCAATGGAGGTCCTCAAAGAGGTTCCATTCGGCCGGGTTGTAATGGGGCTTTTGGTATTTCTCAAGGTGGGAATCACTTTGGTCTTGTGGTGCTTACAATGGGGATTGAACTTTCTAGTCTCTCACCAACTTCACCAAATTATTCCACTTTCAACTTTCACTCTCCAAAAGACTTTGATTTTTCTTCTTTTCAACTTTCAACCCACACTTTCACTAAACATTCCACTTCATCTTTGCACTACACTTTTTGTTGGATTTTTCACACTTTTTTTCCACTAGGATCGACTTGCACTAAACTCGGGCCCGATGTGCACTTTAACTCGGTCGGTGCCCATTTCTACACTTAAGCACTTTGCTTTCAATCCACTATTTTTCCAACTTTTTCTTTCTTTCTTTTTTTTTTTCACAACAAAGATGCACTACCCACTTGGTTTTGCAACTCCATTCTTTTGCCCTTCACCAAAGAGAATCTCAACTCTCCCAATATTCTTCCAAAACCTCTCACTAAAGTCCAATCCCATAAGGGTCAAGTTATATAGGCTAGGAATCATATTTTTGAGGAGTTTCAAACAAAGGTCTAAGGCTAAAACGGGGCTACAAACAACGGTTTCTCTTCAAGGTAGGATATGGAACATTTTGTGACTAAATGAAATAAAGTTCAAATCAATGTGACAAAGCATAGAACAATTCTCATATTGCCCTTGGAAAATAGATAAACACCGCAATAGCAAGTTTTACTAAGCATGCATGAGCTAATTCACACAAGAAAATGAGGGATATGCAAATATGAACAAGCATCCCTAAAATGGCCAAAAATAATCTCACAAGGTTCACTCTAGCTTAGTTGCATCAAAACTCATCCTAGAACTCATGTGCTCAATAAAAACATGCAAGATATCATATCACAAACAAAAGCAACATCCATGTAGAGGCTAAACTATCCAAAAATATGCAAAGGAATTTACATGCTCACATCATCATTAGCCTTCTTATGGACATCTAAGATGGAAATTCCTAGTCCAAAACAAAATCTTTTTGTTGTTTTTCAACCGAAATTTTTCACATTTTTATGCATTTTTCGAAAATTTTCTCAAGCAAAAACAAGCTTCAAACAAACTCATCCATACATGCCATAATATCAATCATCATTCTCATACATCTCATGCCACAATCCAAAATGAAACATCCCTTAAACAAACACAAACACAAACAACCTACACATGGAACTAATGAGCAACTAACCCACCCCATACTTAAAATTTTGATGTCCTCATCAAAAAGAAATCAAATCTCAAAAGTAAAGAGAAAGGGTAAAGAAAGCTCACAATTTCCTTATTCTTGCATGGCATTTTGAGGCTTAGTCCGCTAGGAGAAGAGCCCATGTGGCCCTTGCTTCTTCACTTAGGTCAATCTTATCATAGAACCGTTTCACTCGATGACCATTTACCCGAAAAATCCTTCCATCATCACCCATCAAATCTACCGCTCCTTGAGAGAGTATTTTGTGTACCACAAACGGTCCACTACACTTCGTTCGAAGCTTGCTGGGAAAGAACCGTAGTCGTGCATTAAAGAGAAGAACCTTGTCCCCGACTTGGTAGGTTTTTGGGACCAATCTCCTATCATGCCGTCTCTTAGTCTTCTCCTTATACACCTTGGCGTTTTCATAAGCCTTCAAACGCAACTCTCCCAACTCATGAAGGTCTAGAAGTCTCTTCTCTCCGGCTAGATTCACATCCCAATTCATCTCTTTGAGAGCCCATTTGGATTTGTGCTCCAATTCCACCGGGAGATGGCAAGCTTTGCCATAGACTAAGTTGAATGGTGTAGTCCCAAGAGGCGTCTTGTAGGCGGTCCTATAAGCCCATAGTGCATCATCAAGCTTAGATGACCAATCTTTCCTTGACTTAGACACCGTCTTCTCCAAAATGGCCTTGATTTGACGATTTGAGACTTCCACTAGACCACTTGTTTGAGGATGGTAAGGGGTAGCAACTCGGTGAGACACCCCATACTTAATCAACACATTCTCGAAGCATCTTTCAATGAAATGAGGGCCACCATCACTAATGAGAACTCTTGGCACGCCGAATCTAGAAAAGATGTTGCTCTTCAAGAACTTCATTACAACTCTTGCATCATTGGTCCTTGTTGGAATGGCTTCCACCCATTTAGAGACATAATCAACGGCCACCAAAATGTACTTGTACGGGCCCGACGTTGGGAAAGGTCCCATGAAGTCAATCCCCCATACATCAAAGAGCTCCACCTCTAGAATTCCGGTTTGCGGAGTCTCATTTCTCCTTGACAAATTCCCTTCTCTTTGGCACTCCTCACACCTCTTCACATACTCATGAACATCTTTGAACATGGTTGGCCAATAGAACCCACAATGAAGAATTTTGGCCGTGGTTTTTGAACTCTTATTATGCCCTCCGGTTGGCAAAGAATGACAATGGCGAATGACACTTTCAACCTCCTCACTTGGAATGCACCGTCTATAGATTCTATCGCTCCCCTCCTTGTATAGGTACGGATCATCCCAATAATATTGCCTAGCATCATGTAAGAATTTCTTCCTAGCCGAGTAAGACAAATTTGGTGGGATCACTCCCCCTACAACAAAGTTAGCAAAATCCGCAAACCAAGGAGCGACCCTTCGTTTTGTGGATTCAATAGATAATAGACAAGTAGGAGGTGAAGATTTAATCAACTTAGGATGAGAAGGAATTGAAACCGAGTGAAGGATCTTACTTGATTTCATGGACCGACATTGCAAGGTATTGAGCCCGACATGTGTAGACATCGATCGAGTCGAACAAGTGCAAACCTCGTCTAGGACCAACGTTGTAGACCTCGGGTCCGAGGTACTGGGTACCTCGGTCCGACATTCCAGACCTCAGGCCCGACTTTCCAGTTCAGTCGATCCCTCCCTTCGTTCCTTCTTGCAACTCATTAGGCCTTCATCCGCCCTCATGTCATCTATTTCCACACCATCTCCCATCTCCTTCATGTACTCCATGGGCAACCGGGATAGATGATCGGCCACCAAATTCTCCGAGCCCACTTTATCCTTGATCTCATGGTCAAATTCTTGAAGAAGAAGCATCCATCTCAAAAGCCTTGGTTTTGCATCCTTCTTCTTCATGAGGTACTTGATTGCCGCATGATCCGTATAGACCACCACCTTAGACCCCACAAGATATGACCGGAATTTCTCGAATGCAAATACCACCGCTAGGAATTCCTTTTCCGTAGTTGTGTATTTACATTGAGTTTCATCCAAGGTTTTACTTGCATAGTAGATGGCATGCAACTTTCCCTCCTTTCTTTGCCCAAGAACGGCTCCCACGGCAAAATCACTAGCATCACACATCACTTCGAAAGGAAGATTCCAATCGGGTGACGCCATGATGGGTGCCGAAACCAAAGCATATCTCAACCTACAAAAAGCACTCATGCAATCCTCGGAAAATTCGAAGGGAACATCCTTCATCAAGAGGTTAGACAATGGTTTTGAGATTTTAGAGAAATCTTTGATGAAGCGTCTATAAAAGCCCGCATGACCTAAGAAACTCCTAACATCACGCACACAAGTAGGTGGGGGAAGTTTCTCAATTATCTCAATCTTGGCCTTATCAACTTCTATTCCTCTACTAGAAATGAGATGTCCTAGGACTATTCCTTCCTTAACCATGAAATGACATTTTTCCCAATTAAGCACAAGGTTAGTCTCTTCACATCTAGCCAACACTCTATCCAAATTAGCCAAGCAAGCATCAAAAGAGGAGCCATAGACCGAAAAATCATCCATGAATACTTCTACTATTTCCTCTACCATGTCGGAGAAGATGGACATCATGCACCTTTGAAACGTTGCCGGAGCATTACACAAACCAAAAGGCATGCGTCTATAGGCGAACGTTCCATAGGGACATGTAAAAGTCGTCTTCTCTTGATCATCGGGGTGAATAGGGATTTGCCAAAATCCACTATACCCATCAAGGTAGCAAAAGTATTCATGTTGTGCTAATCTTTCAAGGACTTGGTCAATAAAAGGAAGGGGGAAATGATCCTTACGAGTACCACTATTTAACTTTCGGTAATCAATGCACATGCGCCATTTTGTAGTGGTTCTTGTAGGAATCATTTCCCCTTTCTCATTTTGCACAACGGTCAATCCACCTTTCTTAGGAACTACATGCATGGGACTAACATATTTGCTATCCGAAATTGGGAAGATGATTCCCGCATCCAACATCCTAAGTATCTCACTTTAACCACTTCTTTCATATTAGGATTCAATCTTCTTTGTGGTTCAATAGTGGGTTTATGATTGTCCTCCATGTAAATCCTATGCATGCAAATTGATTGTGAGATTCCTTTAAGTTCCTCTAATGAATACCCTAAGGCCCCCCTATGCTTTCTTAAGACCGCTAACAACTTGGACTCTTCCTCAGTATTCAAATTAGCATTCACAATTACGGGCAATGAAGAGTTAGGGCCAAGGAAGGCATACCTCAAGTCCTTTGGAAGCTCCTTTAGCACATGGGAAGGCTCCGGTGGTGCTTGGGTTTCCTCCGTTTCGGCTTTGAACACCTCCAAGTAAGACATCCCACTCTCTACCTTCTCATCCTCTTCCTGATGAGCAATCACCCCTTCATTCTTCACTTCAACTCCATAGGGCGGTGGGATGGCTTTCAAGTCTAGCTTCCTTGTGCTTGGCTTGTTGGATATAGCCTCCCATTGCACACCATTTGGAAGAAATTGAACCATCTTGGCTTCTCTATGCAATGCTTCCCTTGAAGTTGGCTTGAAAGAGAAATCAAGCTCTACTCCTCCAAATTCGAGGGACAAGTGACCTTTCTTCACATCTATGACGGCTCCAACCGTAGCTAGGAATGGTCTCCCCAAGATGATAGACTCACCCGGTACTTCTAACATATCCACCACAACGAAGTCCGTAGGTACATAGTGCCCCTCTATACATAATGGATAATCTTCCACCACTCCAATTGGCTCAATTGAAGTCCCGTCGGCTATGGTCAATCTCATGTTCACCGGAGCAATGAGTCCCATGGCGGTTGACTTCCATATAGTGTATGGTATAACACTTGTACTTGCTCCAAGGTCGCACAATGCTTGAAACTTCCTCGGTCCGATACCCACGGTGATGGCAAATCTTCCGGGGTCACCAAGCTTTTGAGGTAGCTCCAATTTCTTCACCTCGTCTTGCATCTCAACAATTGACCTCTTCTTGCTCAAGATTTCCTTCAAGAACTTGGCATAGGATGGCATCTCACTTAGAGCATCGGTGAAAGGGATAGTGATGTTCAAGCCTTGCAAAAGCTTCAAGAACCGCTTGAACTTGCCCTCAACAATCTCCTTGGGCTTCTTCATAGGATATGGAAGAATAGTGCCATTTTGCTTCTTGCTTGGATCAACCTCCTTGGATCGATCTTTCTCAACAAATTCACCTTGGACCGACATTGGAAGTACCTCGGGACCGACTTCAGGGACATCGGTCCCAGGGCAAAAACTATCTGGGCACGTCGGGCCGACTTCAGGGCAAGTCGGGCCCGAGTTGGGTTCCACCCCAGGGGACTTCCTCCGTCTACAGGATCGACTTCTAGCAACGTCGGGCCCGAGTTACTGGGAACCTCGGTCCGACTCTCTTCTCTTGATCTTGGAACTTGTGGCTCGGGCAAACTCCGTCCACTCCTTAATCCTATGGCTCGAACTTCGTTTTGTTGTTGTGGGGCACGGGGATTCTCCTCGGGTCGGACCGGGAGTCTCCCTTCCTCTCTTGGAAGTTGATTCGCCATTTGAACAATTTGGTTGTCCACTTGCCTTCTCCACACACCAAACTCCTTAAATTGGGAAGCCAATTCCTTGAACTCGCCTCTCATCTCTTGTGCCCATTGTGGAGTTTGCTCATAGAACCCCGGAGGTCGGTATGGTGGTTGTTGGGCACTTGGCTCGTTTTGGTTGAAGTTGTTGTTGTAGCCACTAGCTTGCCCTTGGTTCCACCTTCCTCCATTGTTGAAATTGGGTCTTCCTCCGAAATTTCTTTGGACATAATGAGCCTCCTCAATTTGTTCCGCCAACCGAACTTGGCGCTCATTTAGGCATTCTTGTGCTCCATGCTTCAAGGAACCACACTCTTCACATGCTCTTGTGGTTTGTTGGGCATAACTCATCTTCCTCCTCATTTTGTTCAATTCATCCTCCAAGAATTGGATCTTCACATCTTTGTCCACCTCCTCACTTTTGGGATCGTAGAGCTTCTTCGGACCTTCTCCATGGACTCTAGCTTCCTTGCTCACATTGCTCGCCCCATACATCGCCTCATAATCCGAGAGTTTGTCCAACAACTCCCATGCTTGTTCCGGCGGCAAGTCAATGAACCCACAATCGGTATGGAGGTTCAATTTATCCTTCGTGGCGGTGTTGATCCCTTGGAAGAAGATGTCTTGAAGGACATAAGGTTGTTGACCATGTGTTGGACACGCCCTCAACATCTCTTTGAGCCTATCCCACGCCTCGAAAAATGGCTCATGAGCTCCTTGTTGGAAACTAGCAATCTTCCTCCTAAGCTCCGTCGTCTTGGTGGGCGGGAAGAACTTCATCAAAAACGCTTCATTTAGGGCCCTCCATGATGTGATGGATCGTGTTTCTTGACTCTCCAACCAATGCAAAGCCTTGCCTCCCAAAGACCACTTGAAGGCTTTGAGTAGTACATACTCAAGCGTCTCATCGTCCGTGGAAATGGTCTCACAAAGGTCCTTGAATTGCTTCACATGCTCGATCGGACACTCATTCGGCCTCCCTTGGAATTGCTCTCTCTTGATGAGTGAGATAAATTGAGTTTTTATCTCAAAATTCCTCGACACCTCCGGCAAGACGATGGCCGGCTCCGGGACCTTCAACTCCGGATGCATATATTGTCTAGCATTCCGGGGTTGAGTGTTGATTTGGGCCTCCAACCTTATCCTTTGCTCCCTCTCTCTTCGGGCCTAGGCATCTCGGTTTGCCATCTCAATTTGCATTCGAGCCATGCCGGCTCTCATCCTCTCGAACTCCTCATCTCGGGCTTGGTCCGCCATCCTCTTCTTCTTGCGGGCTTGCCTTAGAATACTCTCCGGGTCAATCACAAAATCGAGCTCAAGGGTTCCTCGGACGGAACTAGCTCGCATGCACCTACAACCAAAGACACAAACAAAAACCAAATCAAAACAAACAAGGGGTTTGGGCTAGTCCCTCACCCAAATCACTACCAAAATCAAAGACTCAACAAAGATGGGTACCTCGAACAATTAGAACTCCCCGGCAACGGCGCCAAAATTCTGATGGGTTCCGGGAATCGGAGGGTCTCACAATTTAAATTTATAAAACCGAACCTCACTTGTAGTAAAGAGGTAGGGTGTCGAACACACGGGAGTTCGTGCGTCGAGAATACCCGAAAAGACTAAAAGAGGAGAAAAATAAAGACAAACGAAGGAAAACAAACGAGATCTTCCTCGGACCGACACAGGGTCACTTCGGTCCGAGGTAGGATCGAGGTCAATTTGCACGGGACCGACGTAGAGCAAGTCGGGCCCGATGTAACGGGGATCTCGGTCTTAGCAAATTAGTAGATTGGTATTGGGTTTTTGGGTTCCTCCCCCAACTAGACTTGAGTAATTCCACCCCAATTCAACCAATAAGTGTTGATCCTTGTGAGATCGAGGTTGCCCACCTTCGATCTCTCCACTCTACACTTCGACCCAAGGGAGTTTCCACTCTCCTTCGATGTTAGGTCTAGTAATTGGTGAGAGATGCTCCCGCTTACTCTTACCAACCACAAGCCCTATGTCCCTTGTTCCCACAAGAGAATTGAAGCTTAGTGTAGAGAGGATTCCTAGATCAAGCACTCAAAGGCTATGGAATTGGGGTTTTCTACCCAAATCTAGCTAGGGGGATTCCCCCATAGCCCAAGACTATGGAATCTACTCCATGTGGTAAGAGAAAAGCATAAACAAAATGGAAATCAAGCAAATCTCAATCAACATCATCCAATCAAACTCCAATTGCATTCAAATTCAAAGATGTCTACAAAATCCAAGTTCAAATCTACTTGATCTAAGCAAAACAAAGTACAAAACTCACAAATCTCCCTCTCTAGGCCAACGATTTCCCCTTCTCTTCCTTCTTCCTTCTTCTCCTTGCTCTCCAAGTCTTCCTTGAGCCTTTGAGAGTGAAATTGGGTTTGGTGTGTGTGTCCCACTCGTCCCCCTCACGCTCCACTCACACTCCCCTCTTTGATTTGATCACTAATGACCTCTCTTAACCTTCTTCATGGATTGGGGACCAAGGAATCCCAATTTAGAAAGGGGCAAATGTGGAAAGTTGCTAAAAATATGCCTTGGGGAACAATTCTCACAATCGCCGACTTGGACCGACACGGGTTGACGTGTGGCCCGACGTTGGGAACGTCGGTCCCGTTCTCTGGGAGCTCGATCTCAAGCCTGATGTGGTGTTACTCGATCTAGGGCCTCGATCCTTGCTTTCTTCCTTGGTTTCCTTTGGTTTCACTTCATTCTTAGCTTGGCTCTTGTACTCCTTGACTTTGCTCCTTCCTTGGCTCCTCGAAATGGTCCTCATTCTTGCCATTTTACCTACAAAAATAAACAAACTCGCATAGTTTCCGACTCTTGAAGAAAACCGGGAACTAAACTAAAAAGGAAACGAAACTACAAAGAAGAGAATGAAAAACACATATTTACAAGGGAAATTAACTACTAAAACACCTCCAAAATGAGAGACATCAGAATAAAGATCGAGTTGAGAATCTTACTTGCCGTCATGGATCGACATTGGAGAGTGCCTAGCCCGACATGGTTGGACTTCGGTCGAGTTTCGCAGTCACACAAATCCTTCGAGCCCGACACCATAGACATCGGTCCCGACTTGTTGGAGTTTGTCCTGACTTCGGCCCGACTTATGGTACCTCGGACCCGATAAACCTTTATCATCGGTCCACCCTTCTTTTCCTTCTTTTTACTCATGAGACCCTCATCCGCCCCTGAATCATCTATTGCCACACCATTCTCCATCTCCAACATGTACTCAATGGGCAAACGAGATAGATGATCGGCTACCACGTTTTCCGCACCGGTTTTATCCTTAATCTCATGATTAAACTCTTGAAGGAGGAGCATCCACCTTAGAAGCCTTGGTTTTGCATCTTTCTTTTTCATAAGGTACTTGATTGCCGCATGGTCCGTATAGACTACCACCTTAGACCCCACAAGATATGAACGGAACTTCTCAAATGCAAATACAACCGCAAGAAATTCCTTCTCCGTTGTCGTGTACTTGCATTGACTTTCATCTAAAGTTTTGCTTGCGTAGTAGATGGCATGCAACTTTCCTTCCTTCTTTTGCCCAAGACCGGCTCCTACGGCGAAATCACTTGCATCAGCCATCACTTCGAATGGAAGGTTCCAATCGGGTGACGCCATTATTGGAGCCGAAACTAAGGCATCCCTCAACCTACTAAAAGAACTCATGCAATCCTCAGAAAATTTGAAGGGGACATCCTTCATCAAGAGGTTAGACAATTGTTTTGCAATCTTAGAGAAATCCTTGATGAAACGTCTATAAAAACCCATGTGACCTAGGAAGCTCCTAACATCACGCACACAAGAAGGTGGGGGAATTTTTTCAATTATTTCAACCTTGGCCTTATCAACTTCTATTCCCCTACTAGAGATGAGATGTCCTAGAACTATTCCTACATTAACCATGAAATGGCATTTCTCCCAATTAAGCACTAAGTTAGTTTCCTCACACCTAGCTAGGACCCTATCCAAGTTAGCTAAACAAGGATCAAAAGAGGAACCATAGACCGAAAAATCATCCATGAATACTTCCACTATATCTTCAACCATGTCGGAGAAGATGGACATCATGCACCTTTGAAACGTTGCCGGAGCATTGCACAAGCCAAAAGGCATGCATCTATAGGCAAATGTTCCATAGGGACATGTAAAAGTCGTCTTCTCTTGATCATCGGGATGAATGGGGATTTGCCAAAACCCACTATACCCATCAAGATAGCAAAAGTATTCATGTTGTGCTAATCTTTCAAGAACTTGGTCTATAAAAGGAAGAGGGAAATGATCTTTACGAGTACCACTATTTAGCTTTCGGTAATCAATGCACATGCGCCATTTTGTAGTGGTTCTAGTAGGGATCAATTCTCCCTTCTCATTTTACACAACGGTTAGTCCTCCCTTCTTAGGAACTACATGCACGGGACTCACATACTTACTATCGGAAATTGGGAAGATGATTCCCGCATCCAACATCCTAAGTATCTCACTTTTAACCACTTCTTTCATGTTAGGATTTAATCTTCTTTGTGGTTCAATAGTGGGTTTATGGTTGTCCTCCTTGTAAATCCTATGCATGCAAATTGAAGGTGAGATTCCTTTTAGTTCCTCTAATGAATACCCTAAAGCTCCTCTATGCTTCCTTAGGACTCCTAACAACTTTGACTCTTCCTCATCATTCAAGTTAGCATTTATGATCGCGGGCAATGAAGAGTTGGGACCAAGAAATGCGTACCTCAAATCTTTTGGAAGCTCCTTGAGCTCATGAGATGGCTCCGGTGGTGGTTGGACTTCCTCCATTTCGGCCTTGAATACCTCCAAGTAGGACATTCCGTCCTCCAATTTCTCACTCTCCACCATATTGACGGCTAAACCTTTGTTCGTCACTTCAACTCCATGAGGTGGTGGGATGGCTTTCAATTTTTGCTTTCTCGCCTTTGACTTGTTAGATATAGCCTGCCATTGTAATCCACTTGGAAAAGATTGGATCATCTTGGCTTCTCTATGCAAAGCTTCTTTCGAAGTTGGCCTAAAGGAGAATTCGAGCTCCACTCCTCCAAAATCAAGAGACAAGTGACCCTTCTTGTCATCGATGATGGCTCCCACCGTAGCGAGGAAAGGTCTCCCGAAAATGATAGGTTCGCCCGGCACTTCTAACATGTCAACCACAACAAAGTCCGTTGGGACGTAATGACCCTCGACGCACACCGGGTAATCTTCTACAACCCCAATTGGCTCAATTGATGTCCCATCGGCTATGGTCAATCTCATGTTAACCGGAGCAATGAGTTCTATGGCAGTGGACTTCCATATTGTGTAAGGTATGACGCTAGTACTTGCTCCGAGATCACACAAGGCTTGAAACTTCCGAGACCCAACACCAATGGTTATAGCAAATCTTCCCGGGTCTCCCAACTTTTAAGTTAGCTCCAAAATCTTCACCTCATCTTGCATCTCTACTATGGACCTCTTCTTGCTCAAGATCTCCTTCAAAAACTTAGCATAAGAAGGCATCTCATTCAAAGCATCGGTGAATGGGATTGTGATGTTTAATCCTTGCAAAAGCTTAAGGAACCTCTTAAACTTGCTTTCAACCACTTCTTTCGGCTTCTTCGACGGGTAGGGAAGAGTTGTGCCGCCTTGAATCTTGTTAGGATCGACCTCCTTGGACCGGATCGACTCGTTCACAACCTCCTCTGCCTGGACCGACATGGGCACCACGTCGGGCCCGAGATCTTCTACTTCGGTCTGGGGGCAGAGCACTGGCTGGGACGTCGGACCGACATCAGGGCAAGTCGGGCCCGACATCCTCTCATCCTCGGTCCTAGGCAGGGGAATGGCTATGGTTCCTGGCTCGATATCCTGGCACATCGGGCCCAAGGTGCTGGGCAACTCGGTCCGACTCTCTTCTCTTGTCTTTGACACATGTGGCTCGGGTAGATTTCGACCACTCCTTAATCCAATAGCTCGGACTTCATTTTGATTATGTGGTGCACGGGGATTCTCCTTGGGTCGGCCCGGAAGTCTCCCATTCTCTATCGGGATTTGAGTTGCAATTTGGGCAAATTGGTTGTCACCTTGCCTCCTCCATGCACCAAACTCATTGAATTGAGTTCTCACATCATTGACATGAGTTTTCACCTCATTGAGTTGAGATTTCACCTCCCTAAATTCGCCTCTCAACTCTTGTGCCCATTGTGGAGTTTGTTGATCATTAAACCCCGGAGGTCTATATGGTGGTGATTGTGCCCTTGGCTCGTTTTGGTTGTAGTGGTTGTTGTAGCCATTGGTTTGACCTTGATTCCACCGGCCATTTCCTCCATTGCCTCCATTGTTGAAGTTTCCTCTTCCTCCATAATTCCCTCGAACAAAGTGCGCCTCCTCAATTTGCTTGGCCAAGCGAACTTGGCTCTCATTCGGACACACTTGTGTAGCCTGGGCAAAGGATCCACACTCCTCACAAGCTCTTGCGGTTTGCTTGTAGCGGTGAACTTGCCTTCTCAACTTGGTCACTTCACTCTCTAGGAATTGGAGTCTCACATCTTTTTCAATCTCTTCACTCTTCGGATCATAAAGCTTCCTCGTGCCATCACCTTGAACTCTCTCTTCTTTGCTTGCTTGGCTCACCCCATACATGGCCTCGTAATCGGAGAGCTTATCAAGTAACTCCCAAGCTTGCTCCGGGGTCAAGTCTATAAGTCCACAATCGGTGTGGAGATTTAGCTTGTCCTTGGTGGCGGGGTTGATGCCTTGGAAAAAGATATCTTGGAGCACATATGGTTGTTGCCCATGGGTTGGACATTGGCGCAACATCTCCTTGAATCGGTCCCAAGCCTCGAAAAGCGGTTCATTTGATCCTTGTTGGAAACTTGCAATCTTCCTCCAGAGCTCGGTTGTTTTTGTTAGTGGGAAGAACTTCATCAAGAACGCATCATGAAGAGCTCGCCATATGGTGATCGACCTAGGGGCTTGGCTCTCGAGCCAATGTGCTGCCTTACCCCAAGTGACCACTTGAATGCCTTGAGAAGCACATACTCCAATGTCTCCACATCCGTGGAGATCGTCTCACACATGTCAACGAAACGCTTGACATGCTCAATTGGACATATTTGCAGGCGTCCCTCAGATTGATCCCGCTAGATGAGAGAAATGAATTGCGTCTTGATCTCGAAATTCTTGGCTACCTCCGGTAAAACAATAGCCGGCTCGGGCACCTTCAACTCCGGATGCATGTATTGGCGTGCATTCCGGGGTTGAGCGTTGAGTTGAGCCTCTATCCTCATTCTTTACTCACGTTCCCTTCTTGCTTCGGCCCCTCGGTTTTCCGCCTCAAGTTGCATTCTAGCCATTTCGGCCCTAAGCCGTACCAACTCATCATCATGTTGTGCTTGGTTCTCCATTCTTTTCTTCCTTCGGGATTCTTTAAGAATACTTTCCGGATCACTCACAAATTCAAACTCAAGTGTTCCTCGGGCGGAACGAGCTTGCATACACCTATAAGCAAAGACAGAAACAAAAACCAATCAAAATAAACAAGGGGTTCGGGCTAGTCCCTCACCCAAATCACTACAAAATCAAAAGACTCAACAAAATTGGTACCTCAAAGCAATTAGAACTCCCCGGCAATGGCGCCAAAATTCTGATCGGTTCGGATTGCGAGGGTGTCAAAACACAATTTATAATCCGACCTCGTAGTAGCACAAGGTTAGGTGTCGAACACTCGGGAGTTCTGTCGTTTGGTATACCTAAAAGACTTGAAAAAGGGAAAGAAAAGCTAAAACAAAGGAAATCAAGAGAAACCACTCGGGACCGACACTGGTCACTTCGGGCCCGAGGTGGATCGACGAGGAAAAGACGGGGCCGACACTAGCTAAGTCGGGCCCGAGGTCACTGGGAAAGTCGGTCTGCAAATTGGAGAGATAGATCTTGGGTTTTTGGGTTCCTCCTCTGGTAGATGTGGGATATTCCACCCCAATTCAAGCAATAAGTGTTGATCCTCGTAGGATCGAGGTTGTTCGCCTCGGTCCCGCCACTTCTACACATCGACCCATAGGGAATTCGACCTCCCTTTCGATGCAAGGTCAAGTGATGGGCAATCGATCACTTCCGTTCACTCTTGCCAATCACAAGCCCTTGATCCCTTGCTTCCACAAGGAATTCTAGCTCTATGTAGAGTGGGTTCCTAGATCAAGCACTCAAGGCTATGGAATTGGGGGTTCAAACCCAATCTAGCTAGAGGTTTCCCCCATAGCCCAAGATCAATGAAATCTACTCCATAAGGCTAGAGTAAATAGCAATCAAAACACAAAGCAAAGCAATCTCAATCATCAAACACAAATCAAATCCAAATTTCATTCACCAAGCAAAGGAAATCCACAAATACCAATCCAAATCCACAAATGCAAAGCAAAACAAAGACAAACTCACTAGTTCTCCCTAGAATCCTCCTTCTCCTCCACTGATTTCTCTTCTTCTCCCTCTCTTCTCCTTCTCCTTGCTCTCCAAGTCTCCCTAGAGCCTTTGAGAGGTGATTAGTGTTGTGTCTCTTGCTAATTGTCTTCCTCCCTCTAATTAGAAGCTAAGATGCCTAAAATAGAAGAGGGGAAAAAGTGGTAGATCACATTTGTGTGCCTTGGAGCCCAATCCTTGATCGACCGACATGGACCGACACGGAGGTAAGTCGGGCCCGACTTGCTGGCACTTCGGTCCAAGGTCCACAACTCGATCTCAATCCCGACTTCTATGGAACTCGGTCCTGGTCTCTTGCCACCTTATCTTCTTGGCTCTTCTTGTGCTTCTCTTCATGGATTGCTCCGCTCTTCCGCTCCTTGACTCGTGTCTTGCTCCTTCTTCGGGTCTCCTTCGAAAAACATCCTCGAATCATGCCAAAAACACCTATAAAATACACAAAAATCGCATAGTCTCCGAATCTCATAGAAAATCGGAGTCCAAGCTAGAAAGGGACAAAACACACAAGAAAAGAAACAAAAGACATATATTTACAAGGGAAAATAACCTATAAAACACCACCAATTTGAGAGACATCAGATGCCTTCCACTCCAAGCAACAAGACACCATCAATTACCGCCTTGGAGGCCAAGTCAAGAGCCCAAATTTTGCCCTATGTAAAGGGTTGTATTCTTCTTATTTTAGATAGATTAAGATTAAGCTTGAACTTGAACTTGAGAGATTTTTTGTCCCGTTCTGGGTTTTGGGCTTTCCCGGCTTGTGGGACTCAAGTCGTGGCTCTCGTGAGACTCGAGAGCCGGATGGCGGGCTATGGTTCGTGAGACTCGGACATTGGCCCATACTTATTTTTCTTAACCACCATGGTTTTCGGGTGACTGAAGGCTCGGAGGGCGGGTTTGGCTCGTGAGACTCGAGCCTCGCCTCACCCTCCTTAGGCGTCCAAGCTCGGTTCCAACCGAGTGAGTTCACCTACCTATCCTTAGGGATGTTCGGGTTGTTAGGGTTCGGTTCCGCACCCCTTGTATCCCTTGGTCATTTCCCCTCGGTGAGTTGACCGAATGGGGGGAATCCGACTACTTATCCAATATAAATAAAATACCATAAAAAGAGTTTATCCCACATGAAATACCACTCGTCCGAAAATGTCACATTTTTGTTCAAATTCGCAAGTTTGAGCAAGAGCTCACGTCCAAGTCAATATCAAGAAGCAACTCGAACCCCCTCGAGCCAGAACCGAGTCCGATCCTAAGGCGAATCACATCATCTGGTATCAGACCCTTTCGAGGCGGATTCCGTAAGTTTTGAATATGTAAATTGCATTTTCATGTTTACTTTCATATGTGCTCAAACCTTTTCTAAACCCTTTCCGCCAACCGAGACCCGAACCAACTTTAAACCACACCGTTACCCCCGTACGACCTTAGAGCCTTAAAGGTCCGAGAAAATCCCGGGGTGACGTGGAAAAATTCCCAAGGGTCGCCACTCTTTTCCCAACACCCATGCCTAACCTCCTACACGAAAATATTGTGAACTTATGGTGGGAGAATTTATTTTTCGAGCCATTTTGGTGAACTTTCGAGTCTTGGAACCTAAGTAAGTTCGGGGGGCCGAGTTACTCTCTTTTCCAAAAAAAAAAAACAAACCGAGCTAGAATGTGAGGGTGAATGGCGATTTACCCCTAGTGAAACCACCAAATTTCCTTGCCATCATGCTTTGCTTGGCCAACAAGGAGAGTAATGGCGCCCTGCTAGACGAGCACCTCCTCGGTTCCAACAAAATTCAAGAGGTGAGCTTCTTAATGGCTCAACCCGAATGATGGGGAGAAATAGGTTTCTCCTAGGCGAAGATCCAAACTATTTCAAGGGACCCTTCAGCCCCGAAATGCTAAATCTTCACATAGGCTGTCGGAACCCTTCTTGCTTGAAAACCGAACTTCGTGTCCCTAATCCGAGAACCTTGAAACCGAACCCAATTGAGCATAGAAAGGTAATATGAATTGTGATTTATATATTCATATACTTGAAGTTGCATGAAATGAAATGTAATGTGCATTTGTCGAGAGTCTCGAAGTGTGAGGCTCGATTCGATGTGTGGAACTTGAGGGCTCGCAAGCACCAAACCGATAAAGAAAGGGGTCGGAAATTTCAGAAAAAAAAAAAGAGAACCAAGCACATGGCCATCCCCCAAATCGAATTCTTGTCTTACGAGGCTTGTGTGTGTGCTTTGCAATTTTCAGTTAACTAATGGCGTCCAAGATGATGTTCACCAAGAAGATCACTTCAAGCAAGGCCGTGGCCAGACCTCGTCGGGTGTGCGGCATGGCACCCCGAAAGGAGGACATCGTCTTCATCGACCTTGTAAGTGACGATGAGGTCAAGCTTTCCCGCAAGGCCGCTAGCGAACCAAGTGTCAATCAAGAGCTTGTGCCGAACCAAGAAGAAAACGGAAGCGACGCTAGCTTCGGAGATGAGACCGAACCGAGTATTAACACCGACAATAGTTCGAGCGACTCTAGCTCGGGCGATGAGTCGAGCGACGACAAGTCGGGTCCTTACGAACTAGCCACCGAAGATGATGATGAGGACGTAGACATCATGGATAACTAGGATTCTCTTGATGGCATCAACGTACCCGGAGGAGGTGACGCCCTTTCTCAACCGAGGGCTGGCGTATCTAAGCCACCTCGCCACCTCGTCACCACCACCCCCCATGCACTACTCTAAGGATTCGAGGACGAATCCTCTTCAAGGGGGGGTGGATGATGTGATCGCGCCCGAGCCAAGGGAGGTCGCACCTGAGCCAAAGGGGGTTGTGCCCGAGCCCTGCGCCCACGCGCCTCTTGGCGCCGGTGCCTCATCTAGGCACCCCGTCCGCGGCGCCGGTGCCTCCCGTGGGCGTGCGCGCCTTCGGGTTGGTGCCGTTGTTGGGTCATCATCTAGGCCACGCCTCGGGCCTCCGACTCAAGTAGCCCATGTAAAAAAGACATCAATTTTCAAGAACAAGACGAGTTGGGCTAATTCTCCTCAACGAAGACAAGCATGGGCCCAAGCCCAAACTTCCACCGCCCTTGTCACTAAGCCCATTCCGCCTCTCCCATCTCCTCAAGCAAGATTGGCCGCCAAGGAAGAGCCATGAAGAGGATGCCTTCCACTCAAAGCAACAAGACACCATCAATTACCGCCTTGGAGGCCAAGTCAAGAGGCCAAATTTTGCCCTATATAAAGGGTTGTATTCTTCTTATTTTAGATAGATTAAGATTAAGCTTGAACCTGAACTTGAGAGATTTTTTGTCCCGTTCTGGGTTTTGGGCTTTCCCGGATTGTGGGACTCAAGCCGTGGCTCTCGTGAGACTCGAGAGCCGGATGGAGGGCTATGGTTCGTGAGACTCGGACATTGGCCTAGCCATTCTTATTTTTCTTAACCACCATGGTTTTCGGGTGACTGAAGGCTCGGAGGGCGGGTTTGGCTCGTGAGACTCGAGCCTCACCTCACCCTCCTTAGGCGTCCAAGCTCGGTTCCAACCGAGTGAGTTCGCCCACCTATCCTTAGGGATGTTCGGGTTGTTAGGGTTTGGTTCCGCACCCCTTGTATCCCTTGGTCGTTTCCCCTTGGTGAGTTGACCGAATGGGTGGAATCCGACTACTTATCCAACATAAATAAAATACCACAAAAAGAGTTTATCCCACATTAAATTCCACTCGTCCGAAAATGTCACATTTTTGTTCAAATTCGCAAGTTTTAACAAGAGCTCACGTCCAAGTCAATATCAAGAAGCAACTCGAACCCCCTCGAGCCAGAATCGAGTCCGATCCTAAGGCGAATCACATCACATGGGTTACCTCTTGTTCAGTTTCAGAGGTTTCCTTCTGAGCAACTGGAGTGTCTTCCATAACCATGTAAGCAACAGTTCAACTGGCTCTTCATCATCTGAGTCAACGTCGTCCCACGCAGCCTCATAAGCACTTAGTAAGGCTTTCTTCTTCATATCTTTGGAGGACATTTTCGCGGTACACTTCTTAGCAAAATGACCCTTCTTGTTACACTTGTAACAAGTTAGTTCTTTCATTTCAGCCTCAGTATACTTGGGGCTATCTTTCTTGTGAGGCATTTTGAACCTTGGGACTTTGCCTCTTTTAGCCCAAGAACGGAAAGTATTGTGCAAAAGAGCTATTTCATCTTCTTCCTCAATTTCTTCTTTGGACTTTCCTTGACGTTCTATCAAGGCCTTAAGACGAAGATTCTCTTGATGCTCTTTTGTCTTAGCCTCAAGCATCAAGGCCAACTCATTTTGCCGCTGAACATAGGCTTCATACTCTGGCGTTCTCACTTCATGACTTAAAGCTAGGTAAGTCTGAGGATTCCTTCCTAGTTCATCCATGTCATGATTTCTTCTGGCTTCGAACGCCAACAACTTTCCATAGATTTCCTGAATTGACAGTCCCTTGTTTCTTGGTTCTCTTTAAAAGTCGTCCTATCAAAGTTCCAGACTCCTATCAATCCATCAATCAACACTTGAACCTTGTTCCTTAGGGAAATCTCAGTCTCAGGAACTCCTAAGTTCTTCAGCTTGGTAAGGAAAGCTTCAAAACTAAACGAGTAGTTGGTGATTGTCAAATTTGGAAGCATTTTGAAAGCGTAGAAGTCCTTCTTAGCTTCCAGCTAGACGTCCTCTTTCATCTCTGGTGTCCCCACGTGGTACTTTTCAAGCGCTTCCCACTGTTGTTTAGCTGTAGGCAGATTGCTAACTCTGGTAGCGTCCCTTTCGCAGAAGGACGTCTGCAGGAAACATATAGCTTTTGCATTTGTCTCCATCAGCTTAAACTCATCGGGACCCCATTCTTCCTCCTTGCCTTCCTTGGCAGGTGGAACTTTAAGATCACCATTCTTGATCACTCTCCAGCATTGATAATTTTGACTTCTCACAAAGTTCTCAAATCTTGTTTTCCAGCGGTTGTAGTTGCCGTCCGTCAGGCGCGGAGGCTTCATACTACTAATGCCAATTGGTTCCATGTCCATCTTTACCTGCAACTTAACAGAAATCTAGTGCGCCCGCTCTGATACCAATTGTTGGATCGTTAGTCTTACAAGGGGCGTCCTTAACAATGTTAAGGGCGTCCTTGATGGTTGCGTCCTTAACAACTATTAAGGCGTCCTTTGATTTGCAGCGGAATAATAGACTAAACAGGTAAAGTAAATAAGCAAGGAACGCGTCTATTTATAGAGGAACCACTCAAGACCAAAGCAGTCCTTGAGTGTAAACCTCTACCTCCTTGGAGGATTTTCGAATAGCTTTTTTCCTTTCTCATTAAGCGTTCTTACAGTTATACTGGCAAGTTCTTTACACTTCTCTGACACTTAGATTGCGTCCTAAGTCCACTAGTAAAAACTCCCTTAGGCCTATAATAGTAACCTAGCTTAATGTTCTAAAGGACACACGTCCTTACAGTTCTTCATAAGGACTTCTCTTTTTCTTTGGTTTTCTTTTACAAACACTTTGTGATTTTGGTTTCAAACTTTTACTCGATCTAACACCTTGTCTTGAGGAGTTCTTGACTTGTTCTTGGTGTTCTAGATCGAGGTCGCTTTCACTCTGATTCTCTTTGAATATTCTCTGAAAGCTTAAGTCACAATAAATGCCCAGGGGGTATTTATAGAACTTGGGGAAGGGCGTCATTTCCTCTTGACGATCATGCCCTTCTGGTACGTGGCTATAGGATCGGCTTCCACGTGTTATGGCGGTGAAGAGGGAAGCATCCTGGCACCAACTGTATAGGACTCCGCTACAGGATCGGCCTCCACGTGGTGATGGACTATGCTACAGAATCGGCCTCCACGTGTCCCGGATGATCAAATGTTGTCGAGTGATGTCATCCTATCGGGTTGCCTTGTAAGGACGCTTGGAGTTGAAGCTCGCGTTCCTACTTGCTTGGGACTGCGTCCGTACTCCTGGGAGACAGCGTCCCTTCACCTCAGGGACGTCCATACACTTGTTGTCCTTTTCATCACTAGCGTTACTAAACACTTGGACAACTTTATTAGATCAAAGTGAGTTTGTCATATCAAAACTAAGGGACAATTGTATTGGCACAATATTAAGTACAAGGCAGTCCTTAATATCGTCCCAACACGGGTCGATTTCGACCCCTACTGAAAATGGCAAAAATTACGAAAATGCCCTTCTACTAAGGTAAGTCTTCTTTGACCTATTTTTAACCTAGAAGACCACGACCCTCAGCCACATCATCCACTCTTCTTCCTCAAACCTCGACCTCTCTCCCTCTCCTTGAGCAAAATCGACCAACATCCCCAATGGCGCCGGTGAAAGGCGTCATTAAAGGTATCTTCGTTTAATATATATTTTTACCAGAACCCCTTTAATACATAAAGTCTATTTAGTCCAGTTGGAAATTACTCACTTCTTTTAAAGGACCTCTAGGTTGAAGGTTCAAATCCTCTCAACTGCATTTGCACTTATTTATTATCATTTTAAAGTGAGAAAAAATATGTAGCTAGTGAGATTCGAACCATGAACCTTATGTGAACAAGTAAGGACACTTGCCAATTGTGCTAATAAATACATGTGATATTTTATAAACTATTAAATATATATACAAAACTAAGACCCGATGCCTCCCAACGGCATCCGGCCACGCCTCCCAACGGCGTCCGTCCACGCCTCCTAACGGCGTCCGGCCACGCCGTCCGATGGCGTTCGGCGGCGGCATTGCAGTTTCCCGACATTTATTATTATTATTATATTGGCTGCCTTTAAACGGCGTCGCTGTTAATGGCGTGGTGCAAAAAGTCAAAAACGTTGTGTGCAAAAAGTCTATGCTCTTTTAAACAGCTTTGCAGTTTAAGGTATTGCCCTTATTATCTATTCCTTGACAAATGTCTTTTAATTGATAGGTGATTCATATTGGAATTGAATGAATCAAGTGCCTTGAAAATACATGATTGAAGGAGCCATTGGAGGTATATTTTATCGACATAGTGTGACATTGAAGTAAGAAGTGAAATTGCATGCTCTCATGGCAACCTGGATGCTATGAGAAGGACAAATGATGTAAAAATCTGGAAGTATTCTTTTTTTATTTTCTATATGAAAGTGCCTGATCCTAATACTTGCCAGAATGTATTTTGACAAAATAAAATTATGGATTCTTTTTTCCATTTCCAATTGAAATATGATGATCACATAGTAACAGTGGGGATGTGGTTGATGTAGTATTCCATGATGGATTGATCATTTTTGTATAGTCTATTTGATGCATTAAATTTGCATGATTATAATGATACACAGTTTTCTTTCCTTTATCTTGTGTCTCTTACTTAATTCCTTCCACTATCACACTTATTGAGAGGCATTCTAACTTCTTCCATTTGTGTAGACCGGTTAATGCTTTCTTTTAATGAAATGCATATTTACTTTGGTATCCAAAGGATGCCAACTCTTTGAGGATTGTGTGGTGTTGAATAAGGACTCTTCACCATGGGGTAGGGGGAATTTATAACCGAGGGTTTGCAATGAATTAGTCCTCCAAATAAATACCCATGCAGGGCATGGGCAAACCCATTAGTTGTATGAGTATCTCTGTTATACCACTTTCCACAACAGCAAAGAATGAGAGAGTCACATTTTCAGTTCTCTGTTATATCATTTTTCACTAATTGCATTTCTTTTACCTAGGGTTTGGTATCTTTATTGGTTTTACTTTTTGCACACCCATATATTTCTCTGTTATAATTTCTCAAGTCAACATCTTCATTCAATTCAGTCGGATGGTCAAAGAAATATAAATGGTCTGAAGCTTCAAAGCACGAATTGTCAATACAGACATCGAAATTGATTGCCGAAGGTGTTTCATTGTTTTGTGATTTCTCCACAAAATTGCGATCTACTTTCGTTTCTATACTGTACCCAAATCCTAGAGTTTGTCTTCAAGTTGGTAAATTTGGGATGAGTCGCATGCTTCCTTGAAAAAAAAATTTTGGATTGAGCTTGGTGATGCTTTATAAAATGGTTGGACGCATTTCATTGCTTTGAGGTTCCCAATTTCTTGGTTTGGTGAATTTATTTTGGTCTTACTTCAATTCTTCAAATTTTGCATCTCTTGTTATGATATCCAATTTTTAGTGTAGTTGATTATCATTATTATGTAGCTGGAGCTTGGGGTTATGACTTACGGCTCCCATTCCTTGAACTATTATGGTGGCCACATTATCACCCCCCATCCCTTGCGTTGAGTTTTACAGCACATTTCATTGTAGATGCTTTGTTGTTATTACCCTTATATTGTTTGTGTTGCAGGTATGGGGCAGCTTATCGAGCGACCAACAATGGGGTAGGTGTGGTATCCTTAATCTCTGGCTTCCTTCTTGGCCAATTTTTGTCGAGGTCATAAATGCATTTGAAACTCCATAGTCTTCTCTTCTATAGTTTTTATGGCTGCTTCATTCCTTTCAAGCATTCAATGGCTATTAAGATCATACATGAGATCATGGTCATCCAGAACAACCTCATAGATCAGGCATATGTTTTAATTATTTTTTTGTTTAAATCATTTATTAGTCGTTTCAAGGATAACAACTACTTAATCATGGTATGCTCTTTTGTTTCTGCCTGGGTCAAGGTTGAGAGTGAGATCAGAAGTCAGAACTATGAGGCTTTTGAATCATCCTAACATTGTTAGGATACACAAGGTAAGTAAGTGTAGCAAGTCTTTCTGTCTCTCTTCTCTTTTTTTTGTACTTCTAAGTCTTAGTTTCAATTGGTTAAAGTTACATTGGTTGTTATAGGTTCTAACATCGCAGACGAAAAATCACATTGTAACAGAGTATGTACTTTGGGGCCATCTTTTTGATAAACTGGTGCAAAAGCTCATTATAAATTGATGACAAATCCTGAATCATCTTGTTTTTCTACTTCTACTTGTTTTGTCTCCCTTATTGACATTATTTTGAGCGTAGTATGCTAGGCCAATCAATAAGTTTGTTGATGATCATAATTATTCCTATTTTTGTGTTTTAGGCTCTGAGAGTATTCATGTTTCTTGATTATGCATGGGTTTTCTTTTGGTAAGACATTCTCTTCCAAAATGATCCAAACAACTTCGCCAGTATTGATGATGGGGTTTTAGGCTGCAGAGGCACCCATTCCAGCTTCAGAGGAACTCAAGCTAGCCTATCCTTACATATTGGTTAACTTGTTTTCCTTGCTCTCTGCGTTTGCTGGTTCATGGTATTTATATGCTATCACTCAAACTCAACTCTTTTGGTCATGTAAAGATCCATCAACAACTATGATACTTCAACAAGGTTCTATAGTGGACTTCCTTATTGCTAACCAAAATGTAAGGGACTGATATTCTACTAACTGAGAGAAGGTAGGTGAGTTTATGAAAAGAAAAAAAAGGATAATCGTTTTTATGTGCAAGTAGCATTGTACTGAAAGATCAAAAATTTCTTTTCTTTTCAGGCAACGAGGATGCTCAAAAACATGACGACAAAGGCTACTAAATCTAATGTAATGATTTTTTATATTTTTTCCCCTTTTTGTAGTTTACTCGTTTGTTGTTCCGATTGATTTCTAGACTGGTCACTTTAAGGGATTCATCGTCGATATGGTAGCTCCACCTAGATTCACTTATATTTGTCTCTTTTGTTTGTACTTTTGAAGGATGAACAAAGGAAGGCAGACATTATCAAGAAAATTACGGATTTTATCAAGAAAGGTAAACCAATATAGGATTGTCATCATAATTCGGCCTATAGCTGTTCTTCTTCTTTCTTTATTGAATTCTCCATCAAGTAAACGATGCATTCACATCATGACTACAACCCTGTGCAACCTTGTTCTGTATTAAATGACCTTTGCCAAATATGGCAGTTGACAGGCAAAGTTGAAGACAAAAGGGCTTGGTCAGAGGGAATTTATCAGCCTAGAGGCTAAAGAATGTTTGAAAATTCCAAGTATTCAATGATTTTAGAGTTGTGATTTCCATTTTGAGTGTGTGTGCATCAGTGACGATATCCATGCTCAATGTCTACCCTTGGATAGAAATTTCTGCATGGTTATTGGGTAATACTGAACAAAAAAACAAAGAACTAAATAAATGGAAGTATGCTTTCTTTTTTCCTGTATAAAATAAAAGGTGCATGCATATATATACACACACATGTATGCAATGATATGTTTCTTTCTCTATTTGCTGGAGAAGGAATAAATTGTAGACACTTTTTTTATGCCAAAGAAATATTTATCTGTTTGGCTAGCTTGCAGTTAATTATGACGTTATTTTCTTGGTGCATCAGCACAAATTGAATGAAGCGATGTTTCGATAGTGCCATCTGATGGACTTCATAAGATACGGTTACCAGCTCAAGCTCCAAGTGAGAAACAAATTTACAAAAAATTTCTAATTGTATATCAATCTGTTATTATTCTGCATTGATTGCTTGCTTTTGAAATACAATTGTTTAACCACTTCGCTCATTCTTTCCATGTCTTGCTTTCTACAACAGGTGAAAGATGTCATGTTTCACTTGTACAAGACTAATGTAGGCAATCTTAAGAGACAAATGCGTTAAGAGATGAGGATTATCAAATATCTTCTTCAAATCAAGGATGCCTAGGAAAGGTCAGCTGCCCTAGATGACTTGTTCACCCCCGGATTGGAGATCGAGGGAAATGATATTTGAGAGCTTACACACGTACGTCTCTTAACGTCCTGTTATCGCTAAAGCATGAATCCTCTATTATATTTGATGCTTGAAATTTGGGTTTTCAAATGACTTATGCGCTTGATTCATCTTTTTTAATGACCTCCCGAAAACTTTGTATACATGAATCGGTAAATGCATATCATCATAGCTAAGATGTAGCTCGTATAAGACAAGCAAGGGATTTTGCTGGACCCAAACATTAATCAGACATTGTAAGAACTCAAGAAGCTTTTTTGTCATGCATATGCAAGGTTTACCTTCCTAGATGTTTTGTTGTTTTTAAAACCTTTATAGTGCAGTGTTTAAAACTCATAATATTTATCTAAACTGTTGAAGGAATGGAATACACCGACAGTAACCTGACATACAAGATCCAAGGCTATGCATAAATACCTTAAGCTGATTTAATTATTATTGAGGTGTATAGGTATTTTTAGTTCAAGGGTTTTGGCTTCCCATTTAATCTTTCTTTACATTGCTTTTAATACTCCATCCAGTATGCTGCTAGGGAAGCTGAAACGGTTGCAGAAGCAAGCAGGAAGGAAATATGTTACCACCGTCTATACCAATATGGCAGGAAGAGGCACTGATATTACTTTTGGAGGAAATCCAATAATAGGTGACTATTTCTCCAAAGCCTTGTAATAAGTTGCTTTCACTTCAAGCTTCAGTTTTCCTGTAGATTGAAAGCAAGAAAACCTATTCCCATAATACTCTCTGAATTCCCACAAGAATCATTATTGTACTGTATGTTTGTGTTTTATCGCCTGTACACTGAAGGACACGTGCAATTTGTTTGAGGTTCTAGGATGCAGGGTCATGTTATGGCAGCATAGATATCGACCAAGTCATTGTCTTTTCTCTTTCAGAATAAGAATAGCCTTCTCTCTTGCAGAATAAGAACAAAAGGGGATAAAAAGCTAAGATTACAATTGTGATAATTTGGATAGAAACATCCAGGTTTGAAATGGACATGGTGATAGAACTGCTTCATAGTAACAATTATATTTTCTTGTGCTCACCGTCGACTTCTATAATTGTCGTTCTTATTTCTATAAACTTTCACATGCAGATTTAAAAAGATGTTGAGGTGTCTTGGTCAAGGATCTTCGTATGCTCTACTGCCTGGTCAGTCAGTTGTGAGTTTGACAATAATGGTGGATCTTAACACAAAATATGAGGCCCACATCCGACAACAAAATGCAATCGAAGTGAGCTTCAGCTGTAAATGGTTCTTACTTCTTAGGAAAAAGTCTTGCTTGAGCTTGAGCCTCAAAAGCTTTCACTTGTTCTTCCAAAGGTTTTTTGGGGTTGTGAAGGTTTTTCCTCACTGATGTATGAACTTGCATGTATCTTAACATTTTAAGCTAACCCAATTTTATCAAAGAATTCAAGATCGGCACATTTCAATTTTCGCTCTTTGTGTGCCATTAACCAAGATGCAGAAATGGTTAAATACATACTTAAGCAAAAATTGAATTAATTAAGTTTGGGCTTTTTAACATTCTAAACCACATCATCATTACTGTATACTAAAGCGGGGTTAAAATAATAATTAAAACATCACATGTCATCTCCTCATTAAACCACATCACCCATCTTTATTAGATCAATATAATTGGTTGAAACTTAATTATAGACCCCACATTAGACTTTTCAAAAGCTGACCCGACCCGTAAACCCGACCCGACCCGAAGTTTATGGGTTTCAACCCGAAAATTTGAACCCGAAACCAAGTTTGAACCCGAACCTGGTAAACCTGAAAATTTCTGGGTTAGGGTCGGGTCAAACCTGCTGGGTCAAAAAATCTATAAGGCGGAAAACTTATTTTATAATACACTCTAATATAATTGAATGACAGATTGACGGGTAATTGTGCACCCAAAGGTTTTAATTATATTACAATATATAAAATTTATTTTAGAAAATTATGATATATTTATTATTAAATTATTTAAAAATAATATTTTGTTATTATATTTTATTATTTAAATAATATTTTATTTAAAGTTTGGTCAAAAAATTGATACTCTTGACCCGTTGGGTTGATCCGACCCGACCCGAAAACCCGAAGCGACCTGACCCAGTTTTACCCGTAACCCGATTGACCGGAACCCGGACTCAACCCGAACCCGGAACGACCCGACCCGAACCCGCCTGACCCGACCCGATTGACAGGTCTACCCCACATGTATGTAAAATATGAAAAAATATAGGAGTATTATTTATAAAATAATAAAAAGTAATAGTTTAATAATTACATATCTAACCTTATATTATCAAAAGAAAGAAATAAAATCTAACCTATCCAAAAACAAATAACATACATATACCATTTATTTAACTGCCAAAAAAAACTAAAAATTTATTATTTGATCCAAAATTAAATATTTAGATACCCATATCACTACAATAAAAATCAAATCAAATCTACCTAAAAAGAAATAAAGAGTAAAATAAAAAAAAATATTCTATCCAAAAAGAATGAAAAAAAAATTACGTACGAACCTATGCATGATTTGTATATTTCGTTTTTTTGGTCTGAATTTTTATAGTTCTTTTACATATGCATGATTTTGATATCTAACCTTATATTATCAAAAGAAAGACATAAAATCAAATAAAATCTAATCTATCCAAAAATAAACAACATATGCCCCCAAGGCGTTGGCGTGACGGTACAGGAGTGGGAGGGCTACGACCTCAACCCGGGTTTGAATCTAGAGTGTGACAAATTCCACCCGATTCAATTGCCTCATTTGCAACCACCGCGAGCGCCTCGCGATTTAACTCCTCCTTCCAGGCCTAGGGCGGGGCAGGCAGGGGACGGCCGTTTGGTCCATTATCCAAAAATAAACAACATACGTATACCATTTATCTAAGAGTGATTTGGCTAACTAGCCCTAGGATAGGGGTCTGATTTCCCTTTAGTTTAACCAAAGGTTTTATTTTGGAGGATAGCCCTCAACTTTACAAGTCAACTTCCATTGACCGGTGTTGACCAGAGTTGACCGGCGGTTGACGGGCTACAAATTATTGTCAATAATTTTTGTTGACAACTCTTGTCAATGCCAATTTTTCTTGACAGCTCTTGTCAACGCCAATTTTTGTTGACAGCTCTAGTCAACGCCAATTTTTGTTGATAGCTCTAGTCAATGCCAATTTTTGTTGACGTCAATTGTTGTCGACATTTCCTATCAACACAATTGTTGTCGACAATTCTTGTCAATGCCAATTGTTATCAACGACTCTTGTCAACGCAATTGTTGTCAACATTTCTTGTCAACGTCAATTGTTATCGACAATTATTGTCAACGCCAATTGTTGTCAACAACCGAACACGGTTGCTGTCAGCAACATAAAAAGAAAAATGAGCACAAAATCAAAAGACGAATCCATGTCTAACAAGGGTTTGTTTCAATACGTACAGAATCTAGAGATAATAAACATCAAAAATCACTACAAAAAGAGTGGTTGACTATGTTGTCCAAAACTGCAAAGGAAATATTCACATCAGGAGAACTTGTACAAAAAAATACCAAGTAGCAAAACAAGATTTCATGTCACATGATAGGGATCTATAAAATATTGAGATACCCAAAAAATGTATTATTAGACTTACTTTATTTCAAGTAAGATCTATAAAATATTTGGATATGTTTTGCCAAATATTATATCTAATAAAATATATCACTAACATAAAAATCAAATCAAATCTATGCAAAAAGAAATAACCAGTAAAGTAAAATAAAAATTATTCTATTCAAAAAGAAATGAAAAAAAATCATCATCATCATAACTATATACTAAAGCGGAGGTTTAAATAACAATTAAAATGACACATGTCAACTTCACGTTGAACCAAATCATCCATTTTTATTAAAATAATTTGATTGGTTGAAATTTGAATACAAACCCCACATGTATGTAAAATATGAAACAATATACAATAAAATCCTATCTATAAGTTTTTTCTTAAACATATAAGAGGTTAAATTAATAATATACTAAATCAATGAAATTCTATCAATGAAATTAATCTTACACTATATACTAAATCAAGGGTTAAAATAATAATATAAATAACACATGTCAACTCCACCATTTTTTGAATCAATTTGATTAGTCGAAACTTAATTGAAATATTTTTTATTGGTTAAAATTTTATTATTGATCCCACATATAAATAAATTGTTTAGATCCATATGATTTAGATTTGATTTTTTTTTCCAAAACAACTATAAAATCAAAAAATAATTATAAAATAAAGAAATTTATTGATAAAACAATTATCCAATCCTCATACAAAAATATGCCTAGAAATCTTTGTTCGGCTAAAAACTATGTCGTAACAAAAATAATATATCAAATAAACCCTATATGAACAAATTAAATAATAATACAATATTTTATATCCATCTTTTTTTAAACATCTTTCTACAAAATCAAAAATAAGTTTTTTAGTTAAATCGAAACCGTGCCGGCACAAAAACTGCCACTAGTATTATATAAATTTAGAAAAAACAACAATGCTTTCAAAAAAGGAAAAATAACCATGATGATTGATGAGCAAAATTTATACACAATTTGAACAATAATTTTTATTTTAATATTACTTTTTTTCTGCTCCATTTATTATAAAAAACCTACTACTACTATTATTACTAATGTTTGATAAACATGTAATATTATAAAACAAAATATCCATATAACAGTATCAAAGTAAGTATTTTAGAGCAAAGAAAAATTAAATCCAACAAAAGAATTGGACAATCACACTAGCTGTTAAAATAGTTGACTGACCGGAAACGAATCCGATCCGGACCCCGCAAACGGACCAGAAACGAATCGAGTGTAAAATAGGGTTTTCCTAAACTTGCCATTAATCCTCACTTGTCTTCCTGCCTGGAACACGACGGGCGACGCTTGATCGGTCCGGGTGTGGGGGTCAAATTTTAAATTTATAAACCGAACCTCAATTGTAGTAGAGAGGTAGGGTGTCGAACACACGGGAGTTCGTGTGTTGAGAGTACCCGAAAGACTAAAAAGAGATAAAAGAAAGGCAAAACGAGGAAAAACAAGAGAAATCACTCGGACCGACACTAGTCACTTCGGTCCGAGGGTGGATCGAGGTCAGATTGGCCGGGACCGACACACACTACGTCGGGCCCGAGGTATTGGGAAGCTCGGTCTTGCTCAAATAGTAGATCGGTCTTGGGTTTTTGGGTTCCTTCCCTAACTAGACTTGGGTAATTTCACCCCAACTCAGCCAATAAGTGTTGATCCTTGTTAGATCGAGGTTGCTAGCCTTCGATCCCTCCACTCTACACTTCGACCCAAGGGAGTTTTCACTCTCCTTCGATGCTAGGTCTAGTGATGGGTTAGAGATCACTTTCGCTTACTCTTACCAAACACAAGCCCTAGGTCCCTTGTTTCCACAAGAGAATTGAAGCTCAATGTAGAGAGGATTCCTAGATCAAGCACTCAAGGCTATGGAATTGGGGTTCACACCCAATCCTAGCTAGGGGTTTCCCCCATAGCCCAAGACTATGGAATCTACTCCATCAAGTAAGAGTAAAATGCAATCAAATGGAAAAGCAAGCAAATCTCAATCATCAATCTCAAATCAAACTCAAATTGCATTCAAATCTCAAAGGTTCACAAGATCCAAGTCTTAATTCTACTAAAACCAAAGCAAAACAAGTACAAACTCACTAATCTCCTCTCTAGCTCCACCGATTTCCTCCTCTTCTCCTCCTCCTTTCTTCTCCTTGCTCTCCAAGTCTTCCTTGAGCCTTTGAGAGTGATTTTTGGTGTATGTGTGTGATCCCCCCTCTAATCACCTCTAATTATCCTCTTCTCTTGATTGGGGACCAAGGAATTCCAAATTAGAAGAAGGGCAAAATTGGAAGATCACAACATTTGTTCCTTGGAGCCTAATCTTCTCGTTTGCCGACTCGGACCGACACGGGGCAACCTCGGGCCCGACGTTGGGAACGTCGGTCCTGTGCTCTGGTGCTCGATCTCGGGCCCGACCTTGTGGTAACTCGATCCTGGGCCTCGATCCTTGTCTCTTCTTGGTTTTCCTTGAGTCCCTCTTCATTCTTTGCATGGCTCTTCCGCTCCTTAGCTCCCTCGCTTAGCTCCTCCTTAGATGCTCCTCCAAAATGTCCTCAAATGAGCCATTTCACCTACAAAACATAACAAACTCGCATAGTTTCCGAATCTTGAAGAAAACCGGGAATTAAGCTAAAAAGGAACGAAACTAACAAAGATAGGAATGAAAAACACATATTTATAAGGGAATTTAACTACTAAAACACCACCAAAATGAGAGACATCAGAATACCCCATACTTAAACTTGCTTGTCCTCAAGCAATAACAATGCAAGCAAGACCGATGCACAATCTTCAAGTAAAGCCTCTTATGAAAAATCAATCAAGCACAAGTGATAGATATTCTAGCAAGATTACATCATCACACATGATCAAGTGTTCAAGGAATAAAGTCTAATGCAACAAAGCCTCACTTTAGGGATATAGAAATGTGTATCACTCATCATGTGTTTAGGCTTGAAAATGAACACTCAAACTCAACAATCATGCAAGTAAAGGCTTTACAATTGAAGCTAATATCACCAATTCCTCCACCTAGAGATGCCTATTACAATGCACACAAAGAATATGAACTTGGCTCAATGGAGGTCCTCAAAGAGGTTCCATTCGGCCGGGTTGTAATGGGGCTTTTGGTATTTCTCAAGGTGGGAATCAATTTGGTCTTGTGGTGCTTACAATGGGGATTGAACTTTCTAGTCTCTCACCAACTTCACCAAATTACTCAACTTTCAACTTCACTCATCCAAAAGACTTTGATTTTTCTTTTTCTCTTTTCTTTCAACCCATTTTTCACTAAACATTCCACTTCATCTTTGCACCAAACTTTTTGTTGGATTTTTTCACTCTTTTTCACATAGGATCGACTTGCACTAACTCGGGCCCGATGTGCACTTTAACTCGGTCGGTGCCCTTTTCTTTCACTTAAGCATTTTGCTTTCAATCCACTACTTTTTCCAACTTTTCTTTCTTTCTTCACAACAAAGATGCACTACCCACTTGGTTTATAACTCCATTTCTTTGCCCTTCACCCAAGAGAATCTCAACTCTCCAAATATTCTTCCAAACCTCTCCTAAAGTCCAATCCCATAAGGGTCAAGTCATATAGGCTAGGAATCATATTTTTGAGGAGCTTCAAACAAAGGTCTAAGGCTAAAACGGGGCTACAAACAAACATCCCTAAAATGGCCAAGAAAATCATCTCACAAGGTTCACTCTAGCTTAGTTACATCAAAACCTCATCCAAGAACTCATGTGCTCAATAAAAACATGCAAGACATCATATCACATCAAAAGCAACATCCATTTAGAGGCTAAACTATCCAAAATATGCAAAGGACTTTACATGCTCACATCATCATTAGCCTTCTTTGGACTTCTAAGATGGGAATTCCTAGTCCAAAAACAAAATCTTTTTAACATTTTTCACAATTTTCGAATTTTTATGGATTTTTTTGCAAAAATTTTCTCAAACAAAACTCATCCATTCATGCCATCGAATTCAATCATCATTCATCCAACATATCATGCCACTATCCCAAAATGAAACATCCCTTAACAAGACAAACACATCATACTACACATGGAATTATGAACTACTAACCCACCCCATACTTAAAATTTTGATGTCCTCATCAAAAGAAATCAAAACTCAAAAGTAAAGAGAAGAGTAGAGAAAGCTCACAATTTCTTATTCTTGAATGGCTTGTTGAGGCTTAGTTTGCTAAGAGGAGAGCCCATGTGGCCCTTACTTCTTCACTTGGGTCAATCTTATCATAGAACTTTTTCATTCGATGACCATTTACCCGAAAGATCCTTCCATCGTCGCCTATCAAATCTACCGCTCCTTGGGAAAGTATTTTATGTACCACAAACGGTCCGCTCCACCTTGTTCGAAGCTTTCCGGGAAAGAACCGAAGTCGTGCATTAAAGAGAAGAACCTTGTCACCGACTTGATAGGTTTTTGGGACCAACTTCCTATCATGCCATCTCTTGGTCTTCTCCTTATACAACTTGGCGTTTTCGTAAGCCTTCAAACGCAACTCTCCCAACTCATGAAGGTCTAGAAGTCTCTTCTCTCCGGCTAGATTCACATCCCAATTCATTTCTTTGAGAGCCCACTTGGATTTGTGCTCCAATTCCACCGGAAGATGGCACGCCTTGCCATACACTAGATTGAAAGGTGTAGTCCCCAAGGGCGTCTTGTAAGCGGTTCTATATGCCCATAGTGCATCATCAAGCTTAGATGACCCATCTTTCCTTGACTTAGACACCGTCTTCTCCAAGATAGCCTTGATTTGACGATTTGAAACCTCCACTAGCCCACTTATTTGAGGGTGATACGGAGTAGCAACTCGATGAGACACCCCATACTTAATCAACACATTCTTAAAGCATCTTTCAATGAAGTGTGGACCACCATCACTAATGAGAACTCTCGGCACGCCAAATCTAGCAAAGATGTTGCTCTTCAAGAACTTCATCACAATTCTTGCATCATTGGTCCTTGTTGGAATGGCTTCCACCCATTTAGAAACATAATCAACGGCCACCAAAATGTATTTGTACGGGCCCGACGTTGGGAATGGTCCCATGAAGTCGATCCCCCATACATCAAAGAGCTCTACCTCTAGCATTCCGGTTTGCGGAGTCTCATTTCTCCTTGACAAATTCTCCTCTCTTTGGCACTCCTCACATCTCCTCACATACTCATGCACTTCCTTAAACATGGTTGGCCAATAGAAACCGCAATGAAGAATTTTAGCCGTGGTCTTTGAACTCTTGGCGTGCCCTCCGGTTGGTGAAGAATGGCAATGGCAAATGACACTTTCAATCTCCTCACTTGGAATGCACCGTCTATAGATTCCATCGCTCCCTTCCTTGTATAGGTATGGATCATCCCAATAATATTGCCTAACATCATGTAAGAATTTCTTCCTAGCCGAGTAAGACAAATTTGGTGGGATCACTCCCCCTACAACAAAGTTATTGAAGTCCGCAAACCAAGGGGTAACCCCTCGTTTCACGGTCTCAATAGATAGAAGACTAGCGGGAGGTGAAGATTTAATCAATTTAGAATGGGATGGAATAGAGACCGAGTGAAGGATCTTACTTGATTTCATGGACCGACATTGCAAGATATTGAGCCCGACGTGTGAGGATGTCGATCGGGTCGAACAAGTGCACATTCCTCCTTGGACCGACGTTGCAGGCCTCGGTCCCGAGTTACTGGGTACCTCGGGCCGACGTTCCACACCCCGAGCCCGATGCTCCGCCTTGGTCGATCCATCCTTTCTTTCCTTCTTGCTACTCATTAGCCCTTCATCCGCCCTCATGTTATCTATTTCCACACCATCCTCCATCTCATTCATGTATTCCACGGGTAATCGAGATAATTAATGATCGGCCACCAAATTCTCCGAACCGACCTTATCCTTGATCTCGTGGTCAAATTCTTGAAGGAGAAGCATCCATCTCAAGAGCCTCGGCTTTGCATCCTTCTTTTTCATGAGGTACTTGATTGCCGCATGATCTGTATAGACTACCACCTTAGATCCCACAAGATATGACCGGAATTTTTCAAATGCAAACACCACCGCTAGGAATTCCTTTTCCGTCGTTGTGTATTTGCATTGAGTTTCATCTAAGGTTTTACTTGCATAAGAGACGGCATGCAACTTTCCCTCTTTTCTTTGCCCAAGAACGGCTCCCACGGCAAAATCACTTGCATCACACATCACTTCGAAGGGAAGATTCCAATCGGGTGACGCCATGATAGGTGCCGAAACCAAAGCATCTCTCAACCTACAAAAAGCACTCATACAATCCTCGGAAAATTCGAAGGGAACAACCTTCATTAAGAGGTTAGACAATGGTCCGACGTTTGAGCAATACATGCAGAATTTTGGGCAACCAAGTCTAAATTCAAATTCACAACCAAGTCGCTTCAAAGCTGCCCCCTCCTTCGCTAATCTCGGCGGTGCCACCAGGTCTTTCTTCTCCCTCCTCATGTTCGCGTTCAATTCTTTCTAATTCATAGCGATATCATATGGAACTGCTCATCTCTTAAAGAACTGCTCATGTCTTTCTGAACTGCTCATATCTGGCTATTTTCTATATCATTGTCATGTAATTATCAGTTTCTATACTGACGATTAAAATTTCCTCATCAAGTGTTAAGCTATGGATGATCTCTATCGAAGTGGAATTATTGAGAATTTTGATACCAAAGAAACAAAGGAATTGGTTGTAGATGGATATAAATGGTAAGTGGTTCTGAATTCAATTTTTCTTTCTCGGTATATGTGGCGGGACTAATGTACTTTTGCTGATAGGTTGCTGAGTTTTACACGGGTGGATGACCTGCTATCATATGATTTAGATCTTGATGAATCATCGTTTTTCAGGTTTGATTTCCCTAATATTTTATTATTCTGATGAGGATTGTATTCTCTCTTTCTTGCTCTTCATTCTCCCTACTTATAGATTGTTTCTTTCATAGTTTACTCCTTCCTCTTTGCTTGGATGCATGTTTTGGGGGGTAAGAACAAGGAGATGGTGTTGGTTTATAATTGTTTCTTCTTCCTGTTTCTGCATTCCGTTTTCTACTTGCCAGTGTAAGAGGCAGATAATCTACTACAGTATAATGGATTTCTGTTTAAGTGTTCATTTTCCCCTCATCTTCTGGCTGGTTGATTCTCTTTTCCTTGTTTTTTTCTGTGTTGTGCTACATTCTTGAGAAGAGAAAAGTGAAATGATGTGCCTCTATGCTGTTCTTTGGCTCTCTTTTTGCTTTTTCAGCATTTCAAATTTGACTAGATTTTGTTGCATAGTTTCTTCCTTTTTCTTCTTTGTCTTAGATTGCATAGTTGGCCTATTGATTAACTACTTTATGCTTTCTTCTTTATTTTTGTTTAAGTGAGATGTGTTCATTGTTCCTTTTCCCCTACATAATGCAAATTTTTTTTCATCTATTCGTGTGTCATATCAGAGAACAAGAAATCAAAGAGAGATGTCCCAAAGAGAAAGTGTACATACTCTTCACAGTTGCTGTCTCTGACAATCAAATTGAGATTAAACGAATAGGTCGGTTGGTTTATGTTTTAGTTAAATAATATATTGTATGTTTGATTTCGCTCTTATGTTTTGCATAATTTAGTTTCATTTCCCTTGCAGATGATGTCCATGTATTTCAACCTAAGGAGAAGGTGTCCAAGTGTGGTATGTCAAATTTTGTGAGAGTATCTAGTATTAATCTTAACATTGAATATCAGTTCGACCTTCTTAGCAGGTAAAATAAAATATTTTTTTTGTTGCTTTATCTAACATACAATATATAATACAGCATATAATACTTACATCATATGAATTTGATTATTAATATTCAAAGATATGATGGAATTGTCGGCTTTGACTAGTATCAACTTTGACAATAGAAGACAACTTTTTCCTTCCCACAAAGCTAAAACGGAATTCTTTATCAAAGAACGTATTGAGAAATTAGAACAAAAACACAAATTTTTCTTTGAAAAAGTATGTACTTTCAATGGCTTGTTTTAATTATTTTTTTTCAAGCTACATTTGCATACTATTTATTTTTATTGATACAAAAAGTGCCTTAACACTAATAGCTTTTTCAATGTGAGCATTTAAGTAGACATGAATTTCTTACACATACTGATTCGGGCTATTTTGTATAGATTTACTCTTGTATTTTAGAGCTATATTGAGAGTGTTTAGGTTAGATTTGAGCGGTATTGTAATACGAAGACCAAAGACACAAGAATGCAAGATTCAAGAGTTGTAAGGCGTTTTGAGCTGTCTACGCAACACCACTTGCTTGCGAAGGCTATATCTTGAGCTACAGAGGTCGGATTGAGTTGATTCCGGTGCCATTGGAAAGCTAACTTGAAGGGCTTCAATTCATCTTTTTACACCAAAGTCCGATTCCATGCCGAAGATAGTCAAAATAGCTTCCGAAGGGACGCTAGTGGTTGTGTCCCGATACCGCGACCGCGGTGGCTGCCGAGACGACTTGTTCTTCTCTGTTGTGAAAGCGCGAGCGCGGTGGAGACGACGCGACCGCGGTGATGCCGGATCCGAAGCGGGCTGAAATCTTTCTATCTTGTTTCCTTTTCTTTCTTTTGCCTCTTTCCTTATCTATCTCGTGGAGCTTGTTCCTTGGGCTATATAAGGAGGAGACTCCTTAGGTTTTAGATACGTTCTACATTCTACCTCTTATCTTCTACCTCTTATTCATCAAATTAGTTCTTTAGGTTTTTAGTTTAGTTATGGAGAGTTAGTCTCCTTGGGTTTGTTCAAGGGAGAAGCTCTGATGTATGAACTCGTGAGATTTTGGTAATTGATTTCTATCCTTTGGTTGATATTGATTCTCTTGTGCTTCATTATATGATTGTTGATTGTTTCTCTAGGATTCGCGACCCTATTGAATTGATTGATTTTCTACTGTTTGATTAGGTTTGGACCATGGACAAAACTAATCTGTGAAAACAACTTAGGGCCCGTTTGGTACCCATATCTAGATATCAGGTATGGGTATAGGTATGAGCGATACCCATACATGGTGTTTGGAATTTTAGTATATCGATATCAACCGATATCTTTTGATATCTGGATTTCAATTTTTTAAGAGGTTTGATATACCAATATTTTGGGGTAGATAGTTGATATCTCTTCTTCTTCTTACTGTCCTACGTCTTGTTCCTCTCAAACCCATGTTTTTTCATCTCGTGAGACCACAGCCGGCCACCACACTGCCCACGCCGACCACCATACAGGCCTCAATGACCGCCGCCGACCACCGATTTCCCCTCCCTGACCACCGTCGAGCCCTCTCTGACCAACCCCGGCCACCGCACAGCCCTCCCTGGCCACCTCCGACCACTGCATTCCTCTCGTTGAGCCCAATGCCGGCCACCGCACAGCCCCCCTGACCGCCACACTGCCCTCCGACCACCGTCTATTTCTCAGATCTGGTTTCAACCTCCATTTTTTTTTGTTCAAATCTGACAATTACGTATGATATTTTGGAGTTGATTTACAAATTCTTAAAATGGGATGGAATTGGGCTATTGTTGGAAGTTTCTTGATTTGAATTATTGCTGAAAGTTTCTCTGTATCTACCACCATGGAAATTTCGGGCAAGTTTAATTGCCAGATCTCTTTATTGAACATATAATAATAAATTTGTAATTAGTGTTTTTGTTTAAATTGTTTATACTCTATTTTTTTTGGTCGAATTTTTGATACTCTATTTTATTTTGATAAAATTTGGGGTTAATTATATTATAATTTTCATAACTTACGAATAAAAAAATTTCATAACTTAGAACTAGGTTATTTTATTAAAATAAGACATTAATATCGATACCAAAATGTAAGCTACCAAATAATAGATATGAGATATGACTGATATCTAACTTATACCAAACACTCATATAGGTATTTGATACCCATACCCATATCCGATATCCGATATCTATACCCATACCTGATATTTGATATCTTAGATATCAATACCAAACAAGCCCTTAACCTAGACTTGTTGTCTATGCAACTAGGATTAAGAAGAGAATTGATTGTTTTATCTTGCAATTGACTCGTAGCTTGATTGTTTGATATTATATCCTATATATCCTTGTTCTCTATGCTAAGTCTAGGTTAAACATCCTTGCCTAGGGTTATAGAATTGCTTGGACCGTGGACTTGCGATTGTTAATGATCAGGATAGGAATTAACCATAGGTGTGAATGAAATCAATGGATGAATCTATGATCGAGGAATTATATTAGGGTGGATCTTTTGAATGAACTTGTTTCCCTTATTTGCTTTGTTTATTTGTTTGTTTGTTTTGTTTTCTTAGTTTAGTTTAATTTAGATCTTTTCCTTAAATCTCCCCTATCTTTGGTTGATAATAATATTGTACTAGAAGCCTTAGTTCTCTTGGGTTCGACCCCTTACTTGCTTACTATACTAGTTTGTTTGTTTGGGTTATTTATCTTTGATCTTGGCACGACGACTTTAGCCGAGTCACATACCTTTGCTGAATCATCCCAACTTATTTCTTGATTCTGTAATAGCAACCCAACTGATATATAAAATTTCATTTTTTGTTTGGTACAGGCTTAAGACTTCGTTGCAAAAGCTCGAAGAAAATGAAAGGAGGAGTGCAACACTTATACCTTTGATAGAGATAGCAAAACTTCTAGTTTTGGAAGAAGAGGATGGAGAGGATGAAGATTTTGAAATAATAAAAGTTCCGCCATTATTGGCGTTTTAGTATGTGCACCTGGCTTGTATAAAAATAACAATAGAGGGGGTTCACGTTGAAGGGGACAATATTTCCCTTCAAATTACACACTTTGCCAAATTTAAGGAAGTTAAAGATGAGTTTAGTTATCTGCTATGTTATATATATTGACCTCATTATCATCTGAAGAATCAAGCTTATTGTAGGTGGGGGGTGTACGATGCTGAAGAATCAAGAATTATAAATATGGTTGGTAAGCTGTTTCGGTTGTTGTTGGTCAAGCAATGCCACAGGTTTGCTTAGATTGTTTCCAGCTCCGTTGCTTTATATATTTGTATGAATAACTTCTAATATTAGGCACTTTTTGCTCTTCCAAGCGCTTTTACAATATAGGCAAAGTATTAGAAAGAATGTTAGCAGAAGAAACCAAGCTGGCAAATGCTAAGAAACAAGCAAAACAAGCTAGAAGCCAGAGAAAGGTATTACTAATCAGTCCATTTTTAAACATCTAAAATCCACATGAGCCAAACGCGAATGCCATAAGTCAGTAAAATACTCAACAGAGTGAGTACAATTATTAGTTTTATTCATTATACTTTGCATAAACCTTCCATCACAAGTATATCCTTTGCGCACAAATACACCAACCTTAGTCAATATTAACTATCAGATTCTAGGACTGCTTAAGGAGGCTGAGGAGGAAAGGCAGGTCTACTCTCATTAGATATTTCACCAATTAGAAGTTGACATGCACGTTTGCCAAGAGTATGTTTAGACGTTGATCGCTCTCGTGTGTGCGAGGGTCTCGAGAATACAATTTATAACCCAACCCCGTTGTAGCACGTGGTGGGTGTCGAACGCTCGGGAATTCTGTCGTTTGATGTACCAAAAGACATGAAAACTGGAAAAGAGAAGTTAAAACAAGAGAAACACTCGGGATCGACACAAAGGTCACGTCAGGCCCGAGGTTGGCGACAAAGAGGGAATCGGGACCGACGTAGAGCAAGTCGGGCCCGATACTACTGGGGATGTCGAACTCAGTAAATGAAAGGTAGATCTTGGGATTTTGGGTTCCTTCTCTAGTAGGTGTGGGCTTATCCTCCCCAATTCAAGCAATAAGTGATGATCCTCGTAGGATCGAGGTTGTTCACCTCGTTCCCGCCACTTCTACACATCGACCCATAGGGATATTGACCTCCCCTTCGATGTAAGGTCTTGTGATGGGCAATTGCTCACTTTCGTTCACCTTTGCCAACCACAAGCTCTTGATCCCTTGCTTTCACAAGGAATTGTAGCACTATGTAGAGTGGGTTCCTAGATCAATCACTCAAGGCTATGGAATTGGGGTTTCAAACCCAACCTAGCTAGAGGTTTCCCCCATAGCCCAAGATCAATGGAATCTACTCCATATGGCAAATGAAGAAAGCAAACAAATCACAAAGCAAAGCAATCTCAATCATCAATCTCAAATCAAAACCAAATCTCATTAACCACGCAAAGGAAATCCACAAATCCCAATTCAAGGGTTCCAAATCCACAAAAGCAAGACAAAACAAAGCCAAACTCACTAGCAATCCCTAGAATTCTCCTCCTTGGTGGTCGATCTCTCCTCTTCTCCTTCTCTTCTCCTTCCTCCTTGCTCCCCAAGTCTTCCTAGAGCCTTTTAGAGGTGATTAGTGTGTTGTATTGTGTCCCCCCCAAAATTAGAAGATAAGAGAGCCTTAATATAAGAGGGGTAAAAGTGGTAGTTTGCATTTCCATGCCTTGGAGCCCAATCCAACCTTCAACCGACACGGACCAACAAGGGAGCATGTCGGGCCCGAGGTACTGGGCACGTCGGTCCGATGTCGAAACTCGATCTCGGGTCCGATGTTGCTTGTACCTCGATCCGGTCCTCTGGCCACCTCTACATGGGTTGCTCCTCTCTTTCCTTCCTTGCCTCATGCTTTGCCCCTTCCTCAAGTCTCTTTCAAAATACACATATTTACAATGGAAAATGACCTATAAAACACCACCAAATTGAGAGACATCAGACGCTACATTGTTCATAGCTACTAGAAGAAACTACACTTATATATATGTTATCCCGAACACATTAATTTATCAACGCTGCATCCAATATAGTTTTTTGGTAAATGAGTCCAAGTGCTAATTCACTATAATAGGTTTTAGACCCATGACTCTATTATTCCCAACATGCGTGCGCCCTCCGGATCCTCTTTTCCTCCAAGTTGGAATTGAACCATTTATAATTAAATACTATCTAAATAAACTTGTAATAGTCTATATTTATTTTGAAATAAGTTACTCATTTTTGTTTCTACAATCTAGTACATTTTTTCCCCATTTTTTGCAATTTATCTTTAGAAATATTTCCAACAACTATATTACTCACTAGTAATAAAACTTTATGATCCAACAAATTTACTAATGATAACATATAATTGAGCAAAATTTCACTCAATTTTAGTACTTTTGTAGAAAAAATTACACAGGGCCCCCACGAACCATGGGACGGCCCTGCACTTCAGCCTTCAAACAGTCCACTTCATCGTCTTTCCATTCTTCGAATACTCTTCTGAGCACGTTCACTTCCTCGATCGCTTTGGCTTTCTTCTCATCAATTTCCTTCAATGCATTGGCTTTGTCAACCTCTCCAATCTGCTTCATTATTCACAAACATAAATAGTACTCAAATAAAAATAACAAGAATAAGGTTGATAAGGATGAATGTGATGCAAGACATTAATAATTCTCAAACAAGAGATCTAATGACCAAACTTGAAAATCTGAATCCGATACTAATATTAGGATGTTCTATTAAATTAGCATGACTACATAAATACACTCATGAGAGTGAACAATTTCTATGCAGAGAATTTAACAATGAGGCTTTACAACTCAACAAGCATAAAGCAATTTCATCAAACCAAGAATTCATTGCCTGGTAGTAAAAACATTAGCTTCAATTCGAATGAACAGGGAAAGTATATCTCTACACTTTGTTTCCTTTCATTAGCAATATACCTCTACGTTTCATTCTCACTACTGCATCATGCTCTTCATTATGATGTGCCTCTATGTTGTTCTTTGGCTCTCTTTTTGCTTTTTCAACATTTCAAATTTGACTAGATTTTGTTGCATAGTTTCTTCCTTTTTCTTCTTTGTCTTAGATTGCATAGTTGGCCTATTGATTAACTACTTTATGGTTGCTTCTTTATTTTTGTTTAAGTGAGATGTGTTCATTGTTCCTTTTCCCCCTACATAATGCCAATTTTTTTCATCTATTCGTGTGTTATATCAGAGAACAAGAAATCAAAGAGAGATGTCCCAAAGAGAAAGTGTACATACTCTTCACAGTTTCTGTCTCTGGCAATCAAATTGAGATTAAACGAATAGGTCGGTTGGTTTATGTTTTAGTTAAATAATATGTTGTATGTTTGATTTCGCTCTTATGTTTTACATAATTTAGTTTCATTTCCCTTGCAGAAGATGTGCATGTATTTCAACCTAAGGAGAAGGTGTCCAAGTGTGGTATGTCAAATTTTGTGATAGTATCTAGTATTAATATCAACATTGAATATCAGTTCCACCTTCTTAGCAGGTAAAATAAAATATTTTTTTCGTTGCTTTATCTAACATACAATATATAATACAACATATAATACTTACATCATATGAATTTGATTATTAATATTAGGGGAAATTACATTTAACCACCCTTTATTTTACATTTGTCACAATTAACCACCCTTTATATTTTTTGCTACACTTAACCACCCCTTATTTGTAATTATGTGCAGCTTAACCACCCATTTTAACAAAAAATGTCATTTTCTCCGTTAAGTAAAGTAAATTACATTTTTTCCTTTCTTTTAAAATTTTATTTACAATAAATAAATAAATGAAAAACCATAGTTGACACTTTCAAGTTCTCATATGCCGATTTTTGCAACACTTGCCTAATTTCTTCATATACTTCTTTTCCTCTATCCAATGGCGAAGAAGAATCACGACTTCGCCGATGCAAAGACCATTGGTTTTGGATCTGATTCTAACGACTTTGAGCATCCCTTGGAGACGATCGTGTCTAAGTTGATAGACGACGACTCGAGACTCAAAAGGTTGATATGTAGGCTTAAATCCAATGACAATGACATTCCAAACTCAATTTATTCCTAAATTCTTTTATTTAATGTAAATAAAATTTAAAAAGAGGGAAAAAAAACGTAATTTACTGTACTTAAAGAAAATAATGTTTTTATCAAAACGGGTGGTTAAATGCACATATTTACAAATAAGGGGTGGTTACATGTAGAAAAAAATATAAAGGGTGATTAATTACAACAAGTGTAAAATAAAGGGTGGTTAAATGCAATTTTCCCTTAATATTAAGAGATATGATGGAATTGTCGGCTTCGGTTAGTATCAAGTTTGACAATAGAAGACAACTTTTTCCTTCCCACAAAGCTAAAACGGAATTCTTTATCAAAGAACGTATTGAGAAATTAGAGGGGATGCTTGCTGCTAACAAAAACACAAATTTTTCTTTGAAAAAGTATGTACTTTCAATAGCTTGTTTTAATTATTTTTTTCCAGCTACATTTGCATACTATTTATTTTTATTGATCCAAAAAGTGCCTTAACACTAATAGCTTTTTCAATGTGAGCGTTTAAGTAGACATGAATTTCTTACACATACCTTTGCTGAATCATCCCAACTTATTTCTTGATTCTGTAATAGCAACCCAACTGATATATAAAATTTCATTTTTTGTTTGGTACAGGCTTAAGACTTCGTTGCAAAAGCTCGATGAAAATGAAAGGAGGAGTGCAACACTTATACCTTTGATAGAGATAGCAAAACTTCTAGTTTCGGAAGAAGAGGATGGGGAGGATGAAGATTTTGAAATACTAAAAGTTCTGCCATTATTGGCGTTTTAGTATGTGCACCTGGCTTGTATAAAAATAACAATAGAGGGGGTTCACGTTGAAGGGGACAATATTTCCCTTCAGATTACTGACTTTGCCAAATTTACGGAAGTTAAAGATGAGGTTATTTATCTGTTATGTTATATATATTGACCTCATTATCATTTTAAGTATCAAGCATTCTAAAGAATCAAGCATATTGTAGGTGGACGGGTACGATGCTGAAGAATCAAGAATTATAAATATGGTTGGTAAGTTGTTTCGGCTGTTGGTGGTCAAGCAATGTCACACGTTTGCTTAGATTGTTTCCATCTTCGTTGCTTTATATATTTGTATGAATAACTTCTAATATTAGGCACTTTTTGCTCTTCCAAGCACTTTTACAATATAGGCAAAGTATTAGAAAGAATGTTAGCAGAAGAAACCAAGCTGGCAAATGCTAAGGAACAAGCAAAACAAGCTAGAAGCCAGAGAATGGTATTACTAATCAGTCCATTTTTAAACATCTAAAATCCACATGAGCCAAACGCGAATGCCATAAGTCAGTAAAACACTCAACAGAGTGAGTACAATTATTAGTTTTATTCATTATTTTTTGCTTAAACATTCCATCACAAGTATATGGTTTGCGCACAAATACATCACCCTTAGTCAATATTAACTATCGGATTCTAGGACTGCTTAAGGAGGCTGATGAGGAAAAGCAGGTCTACTCTAATTAGATATTTCACCAATTCGAAGTTGACATGCACGTTTGCCAAGAGTATGTTTAGACGCTACATTGTTCATAGCTGCTAGAAGAAACTACACTTATATATATGTTATCCCGAACACTGTAATTTATCAACGCTACATCCAATATAGTTTTTTGGTAAATGAGTCCAAGTGTTAATTCACTATAATAGGTTTTAGACCCCTGACTCTATTATTCCCAACATGCGTGCGCCCTCCGGATCCTCTTTTCCTCCAAGTTGGAATTGAACCATATATAATTAAACACTATCTAAATAAACTTGTGATAGTCTATATTTATTTTGAAAAAAGTTACTCATTTTTGTTTGTACAAGCTAGTACATTTTTTCCCCCTTTTTTGCAATTTATCTTTAGAAAAATTTCTATGCAGAGAATTTAATAATGAGGCTTTTCAACTCAACAAGCATAAAAGCAATTTCATCAAACCAAGAATTCATTGCCTGGTAGTAAAAACATTAGCTTCAATTTTAATGAACAAGGAAAAGTATATCTCTCCACTTTGTTTCCTTTCATTAGTAATATACCTCTACGTTTCATTCTCACTACTGCATCATGCTCTTCATTATGATTGAACAATGAAAACTAGCTTCACATGGCCGGAATGAATACCCAACAAAAAGGCAAGCTCCCTATTGGCCTTCACATATAAAATCACTAACCTTTTCAAACAAAGGGGCAAACAGCAATTCTCATGACAATTAACCACACGTTACTAATATTCAGTTATTCACAAGAAAAATGAATCCAAAGGATATATTGTGCTTTCTGAAAACAAACACATTCTCCTACTCGCAACTGAAGTATTTAAAAAAATATCGTTCAGCACAACTTATGAGCCAATTTCCATCACCATGGGTCCAGGATTCTCAGCCATCACTTTACTTGACAATCAATAACCATTGGCATAATCCTTCCTACACAACAACATCCAACTCCACAAGACTTCCACTGGCATGAAAATTTTAGGATAGTTCACTTCTCCTTCGGTGTACATCCCTTTCACTGATATGTCAGCAGTTAGTGGTAGCACTGACACCACCTTCTCTCTCGTTCACTCACGCCATACGGTACCAGATTTTGGATAAAGGTAGTAAGATCCAAAACAGGGTAGATGAACAATAGAGGCATTCCCTTTACTAGCTTCTTGACAACATAACAAACAAGGACCAAAGAATTTTAAAGCCATTATAAATTTAGTGTTAGGGAATAATCCTATGACAAAATAAATGATATCAGTTCCATTCACTATTTTACCTTTTCTTGGTTTTCCTCAAACTGGTTCCTCTGCTTTTCCTCAGCCTTCTTCCTCTGCCTTTCCTCCTCGACATCCTTAATCTTCCTCTACCTTTCCTCCTCAGCCTCCTTAAGCTGAGGAAAAGCAGTCCTAGAATTTGATATTATCAACTTGAGGAGGAAAGGCAGAGGAAGATTAAGGAGGCTGAGGAGGAAAGGCAAAGGGTTTTCAAAACAAATTTTATATATTGTCATATAATTTAAACTATAAAAAATCAAGTCTGACCCAATGAGTTCGGGTTTAACCCAACGGGTTCGGGTTTCAATCGGGTCGGGTTGAAACTGGGTCACGGGTCAAAATTTTCGGGTTGAAACCCAAAAATTTTGGGCCGGGTCGGGTCGGATCAGCTTTTGACAGGTCTAAATGAGATTATAAAGTAAGTATTATTAATTACTTTTACTTTCGTATAATGATAGGACTCCAAATTGTTATTTCATTTAACTACATATAGTTCATGTTATTTCAGTTTACAAAGTAGTAGTATTTCAATTAAGTTCACAATTTTACCTATTTTATAGTTTGTTAGGTTAGTAGAAAGAGTCAATCAGTTTTCCTGATATCTAGCGTTAGTTATCATCACTATACCCATTAGTATTGTTAGTGGTAGGGTTTCAGACTTATTAAAACACTTCCCGACCTCTTATGATAGGGAATATGACACGAGTTGCATGATTAGACACAATAAGTTACAAGATAGTATTTAATTATGTATTTATTATTGATTGATAAATCATATAGTGAAAATGTAGACATTTAAAATATTTGCATGTATTAGTAATCTAATTAAAAGGTTAAAATTAATTAAATTATTGATTTACATTTTTTAATGCAAATAAGATCTTAAAATGATAACTATCATAGGTACAAATTGAAGTCCAACCGTCTAAGAGCCTATATTGCAAGAAGGAAAAAATTTGTTATTCATAGGAAATTGGGGATCGAACTCCCATCAAACCACCGATACATTTAATAAACTCTAAAGCCATCTGTGCTAACTAGTCAAAAATTGGGGATCATAAAGAAGCGGACTTGCAGAGTCGGTTAGCACAACTAGAGCTGGAGGGGGTGAAGAACTGGGTCAAAGGCTGGACGCAGTGAGAATAAGAGAAGCAATTGTGGAGGCAGAGTATGTAAAAATAGCTTTACAATGCACTGAAACTTGATTTGTGTAGGAGTCCCAGCTCTGTTCCCACGAGATTGTGAAAGGAGAAGAAGGAAAACTCCACTTCTGTTTGATACATGAGTTTTGCTAATATAGAAACTTATCGACTTAATATATGTAGTTTTATCTTTTTGACAACTAAAGAAAAAATTTCCTAGCAAACAGATCACCAAATCAATATATTGAATTAGTTGATATTAATATTTTTTTGTGTTTGCGTTCAATAATATCTTAACAAGGTATAGTTTTTTCTAATTGCTTCACGTAAATTCAAAAGCTTCCATTGAATTGAAAATTGAAATACTGTAACCAATGTGTATATTGTTCAAATCAAATTAAACACGTACGTATACGTATAAGAAATAAAGTATAGTACAACAACAACAACATTCACCCAGGTAGTCCCGCACATTCAGGATCTGGGGGGTCAGGATGGGGGTATTCCAGACCTAGATGGAATACGCCCGATACAACCCAAGAGAAAAAAGGACCGACTCGACAAGCTTAAAAGAAAAACTCATAATACTAATACTAAAAAATAAAGTATAGTACTAGTTTCAAAAACCGTTCTAAAAGTGAAAATAGTTTTAAGCTACCGAAAGTGATAATTTTAAACTACAAACTATAATCTATCTTTTTTTTATATATTAAAGTTGTATTTTTTTTTGAGCTATTTTTTTTTTTTTGAGCTACCACATTATTTTTGCTCTTACCTTATTTTTAAAAAAATAACTTTTATCAATATCGATCCAAACAGAAGTAATAGTATCAATGTATACCTGCTAAGCGGTCAAAACCCAACCCGACCCGAAATTTTATGGTTAATAGCCGTAATTTTAAACCGGAAATCCGGAATCAACTGAACCTGATAGACACGAATGTGACTGGTTTGAAACCCGAAGCTTGTTTTTTAGGGGTAAAATTTTATGATAATCCATAAAATATTTTAAGAATTAATTACCAATTATAAGTGTGGTAGTTTTCTTGAATTAAGATTAGAAAAAAATAAATACATTTGGGCTAAGAAGAAGTCTGTCAAACGGAATGAGTACAAAGCCCAAAAGTGGATAAGCCCACCAAAAAAATAAACATGTCAGTTGTACGCAAGAATGCACCTTCCAATATTTCTCCAACTTATTTCTTGCAAATAAAAAAAATTGATAAAAAAAAATCCGCTTAAAATGGTAACTTCCACGTTTCCTTCTGCAATGAGAATAATGGGTGAGATTTAACCATGTAACCTCCTCTCCTAAATCCACTATATAATGAATCTGAGGCAAATTGCTAGGTTCTCTCGATTGGAGCAATTAGGAGGGCTTCTGCCTCACCTACTATGCCCAAATCAAAGCAAAATTTATTAGGAGGAAAGCTAAAAAATAAGAAGAAGAAAAAGGGAGAACCACCAAAACAAAACACAAAAAAAAAAGAAAAGAAAAAGAAGTTCACAGAGATGAGACAAAGCCACCACCATCAATAAGTGCCCTAAGCGCATGGCGCATAGCTCGGTTGGTTAAGGCCTCAACACTCGTGCATAAAGTCTCCGGTTTGAAATCTCAGAGCGGTGGTTTGCTCCTGTTTCCTTTAAAACTGGTTAGTAACCAGTTTTCACCATAAATCTTACCAAGTTAAAAAAAAATAAAAAAAATCAATAAGTGCCCTAAGCTGAAGGTTGCAAACACCACTATTGCGATTGCTTTCTACCAAGAAGCCTATTAAACTAGCGACTACTTTCCATCGTCCATGGCTCGTTCCAAAAGGTGGATAAGGTGGTCGCTCATTCTGCCGCCAGAGGCTAGGATCTCCCCGAAGATCGACCCGGAGAATGAAGATGTTGCCTTGGAGAGGTGGTGATGCCAAAGAACTTCTCCCGAACACACCTCACAAGCCACGAGAAGATGTCATTAAACACCGGTAAACTTGTGTTCATTCAAAGCGGAGTATAAGGAGGCCGCTCAGGTCCAGACCCGGTGCCAGAAGTTCTCCGTAGGACATTAAATGAGAGTTTCTATAGTGGCAAAAAATTAAATTATTATTGAAAAATAAATTTAAAATTGTTTTGAGACAATAAATAAGAGTCTCTATAGTCGGAAAAAATTTCCATGCCTTAGTTAAACAAAGGGATTACAACTATGTTATTAATGTCATTTTGATTTTAATTACACATTATTAATTATATTGGGAAGATTGCAACAAAAGTTAATTGAGCATTAAATGATGATTCCTCCTAAGCTTATATTATACTAGACTTCATGACCCGTGCTACGCACGGGTTTAAAAACCATTTTGAAACTTTATTAATCAATTTTAATTGAAAAACTGCATAATGAATGTGAAAAAATGGACTAAGGTATGATAATACAAAATATAATAGATTATATTAAGTATAAAATAAATAAATATTCCTTAAAAAATAAATCAATTGAAAATATAATTCACTTGCGAAACATTCATTATTTGCATCTAAATGCAATTACGTACATATGATAGATATAGAAAAATATAGAAAGCATATGCAAGATTAACATAACATTGTTGGCTATTCAAAATAGTTTTATATACATGAAAACTATAGAAGTTTAAAGAAAAAAATACCCATATTTTATGATTTAGGGTAAATATATTTTGTGATTTTCGTTAAAATATACACATATTTTATGATTTATGGTATTCACATATTATGTGATTTACGTTCAAAAGTACATGTTAAGAAAATATTCATATATACACATAATACAACAAATACCCACAAATTACGCTAAAACACATATTTTATGATTTAGGGTATAAACATATTTTGTGATATATGTTCAACTAACAATATGTACGTGAACATATGTACATTACCCGTACCAATATGTATATGTAAGCTTTTAGCATTTAATTTGTTAGTTATGACATTTCATAATAGAGTTCAACTAACAACATATACATTTTCATATATACATTACCCGTACAAAAATGTTGCTATTGAAACTTATTTTCATAAGCAAAAATGAAACTAACAAATTGCTCACATAAAAAAAAACTCACGAAAAATAAAACTTATATGGTGGAACAAAAAAATAGATAGGTTATTATCATAACAGTTCGTAGATATGGGAACTCATAGATTTTCCATGAACTTATATGCTAATTGATAATTTTCTTTGGTTATGCGTAACTGACCTAGATATGGGTTTGAAGTTAGTATTAGGGTCCCCATTTTAATTATATTTGTGATTGTTTTCATATATAAAAAATAGATAGAAACTTATTTGCCTATGAAAAATAAAACTTAGTTACGGCATTTGCCACTTCCCACCATCACCTTAGTAATCATTTAAACTAAACTATAGGTAGTTATAAATATAGGTTTTAAAAAATATTTGAACAAAAATGTTGCTAGAGAGGATTGAACCCCAAACCATTGGTTAATTAGAGGAAGGCTTTACCACTATGCTATTGTGGTTATTTTTATTATGATTGCATAATGTTTATTATATAGGAAAGATTGCAATCAACACTAAATAGAGTAATTAATGGTGACACCACCTAACTTTTATATATATAGATGATAGATTCAACTTTCAAGAACAATGTCCTTCATTTAAAAAACAATCATTTAAACACAATAAACTGAGCGTTGTTGAGGTGGAACAGGAGGACAAACCCTCTCTATTCCGTTGCTAGCAGGATCACTGACCATCTCATGGAAATCTCAGATGGGACGGCAAAATCCGTTCTTACAATCACACCCTGCTCAACAAAGACATAAACGAGACAAGAGAGAGTAACAAAGAAGTGGAGAATGCAAACCTCCAAGCCATTTTCAAAATAAAACAACAGGGAAATCATATATTCATCCTCCAGCCTTGCTCAGCCGAGTTATCATCTTCGCACAAATCTTCAACCTCGAGAGTAGTGATGTTGAACCCGAAGAAGCAAAATACAAGGAATACTATCATCTCGAGTCATTTCCTATTCCCGTAATCTTGGTCAACAATCGTCTTATGTGTTTAATAAGAGCAAGAGGATTTTCTACATGAACAGCATGACCGCTATCAGGAACCTCAACTATATCATAGACATCGCCGTCTACACCCCCTGCGCTCATTTCAGAGGAGATATCCTGATTGATCTTCTTGAACTTTTCATCTTTTTCCCCGTATATGAACATCAGGGGTGTCTTACAATACTTCAAATCTTCCCACAATGGCCTATATAATCCCACATATCCAATATTATATTTCTAGCCCATCTACCAAAAGTGTCTAACTAACGAGCTTGCATGGCTCTTAAGGCCGTGTGAAGTAGGTTTAAATGGGATACGTAATAGCCTATGAATGCAGCACTGAAAAGAATCCACACTTACATTTGCCTTCCTATACTTGAACCAGACAGAGCCTTTGCAAGACCTCGAATGTCATGATGTAGCAGCCGGGTCCCAGCTAATTGCTCAAACTTTGGGTGCTCCCTTAAGCTGTTCAATGAATACCATAACTGACAAATTATGCTACCGTAAAATTATGCTAAATCAGGACTTGAAGGAGGGAACATAAGTCATTACCTAGACCACATATTTTGAGCATACCATGACTCGACAAATGACTTTAAGCCAAGAGAAACAAGGGTTGATGCTCTAGAATCATCTTTAGCTGCTCTTACTTTTCTGGCATTCACATCCTCCAAGCCAGGGCTTCCAGAAATGATAATGGCTCCTCTTATCTGGATAGCATATATTAGCCATGTGAAAACTACTAATTAAAACGGCATATATTACTTCTTCTTTTTTTTCTGAAAAAACAACACACCTTAGCACCAAATCTCAAAGCCATATGCAAGGCAATCCTTGCTCCCATGGAGTATCCAATCAGAACGAATTTTCCCGGGCCCAACTTTTCTATTAACTTGCATAGCAGCTCAGCAATGTCTTCCACTGATGGAATGTGATCATCTTGAGATGCATTCTGAGTTGCAAGGGGTTCAAACATGGACCTCCCATGGCCTGGAAGATCAATAGAGATGCATCTAGCAGATTTTGAGAAAGTATTCATGATAGGAACCCAGTCAGTTCCAGTTCCCAGAAACCCATGAATAAAGAGAAGCACATTATTCTGCATCAAAGGTAGTTTGTCATATCATGTGACAGATAATCAAGTGAATGCATTATACATCATGTGCCAAGAAATCTGAACCAATGAATAAAGGACAGACTATCATTATTGCTTCACTAATAATTAAACTTAAATATAAGACCTCTGTAGTGTATCAATTCTCACTTGCATGCACAGATTGTTAATTTGAAGTCATCATAAGCATGTAAAGGTCGTTGACTTCCAATTAAGTGCTTCAGTTCTCTGTCTTACTGAAATTGATGGCAAGCAATAGTATTTGAGAATTGCATTTAAGTATCATACTTACATGATTCATTTTGCCAATCTCCTGAACTTCAACAGCATAAGAGAAATGCTTGGATTTAATATGTAACTGGTATCTACGATGTTGCTGTTCAGTATTGCTTCTTTGGATAACAGCCTGGTTGATTCGAAAATTTTGCAAATATAAATTGGCATTATTGATAGATGCTTCCATATAACCACTGACTGGACTTCGACGAATGGTTAGAGGAGTGGATGTAATATCTTCCTTAAGCCATTTATAAGTTCCAAGACCATGTGCTACTGAAGAAGGCACTTCTTTATTTAATATGCTGCAAACCTCATCATTCTGCAGCTCCATACAGCGTGCAAACTGAACATAACATGATAAACTGAGACTGCTTTCAAAAGCAGCACTAATGATGGCCATTTTTCCTTGTAAATGAGCCCATCTAGCAATTAATGCTGCAATTTCAAGACCACCAACAACACTCGGCTTTATAACCTGAAATTTATAAACCAATATAAGTGAAGTTTCCTCAAAGTGCTAAGCAATCGTATCTAAGGCTAGAAGGGTCTGCTATTGGGGATTGCGAATCATGCATACCCAGAGAGAATTGAGATGTTTCATGGCTTGATCTGAAACCCAATGCATGACAAAGAAACTAGTAAAGTGGCTTTGTGATGATAAAAAGCAGGGTAGTATGGATGCCATGGTCATTCCATGAGGGGTGCAAATGGGTTATCACACAGGACCCAACTTTTTTATTTTTATTTATTTACTTCAATTCTCTTTATTTCTTACTGAGGTGCTGTTTAAAATTTTCTTACTGAGGTGCTGTTTAAAATTAGTAGATCCTAAATAACAAATCTTTATAAATGACATCTATTACCTGATAGCAGAGTAGTCCAGTAGTTGATGGTTGATTCGACTAGTAAGTTACATAAACATCTTGCAAATAGTATATTGTTTGCCAGTTTGCTAAAATTCTTAGTTGTTATTACGCTGTTTCTCTTTATTATGGTTACGGTCACCACAACCCAATAAAGTTTAGCTCTACTGGAAACTGGACAAAAATCAGACGGAAATGGAACAATCTACTAAATCTAGTAAAACGACAACGAGAAAATAAAAAAAAGAAACAGAACAGCTCAATCTGGGGGAATGTGTTTAAAATCAAGTGTTTGAATAACGGATTTGGTTCATGTCAATCAACCCTGACGATGTTCTAGATAATGTATTTAGTAGGTTATCAGTTTGGTTAGATGAAGTTCCATATCTTATCCAAAACTTTCACTTACAAAGTCTTCTCTTTTAACCAAAATAATCTCCTATATAACAATTAAAACATTTATCCCACTTTCTACTAGTACTCATACAATATCTACACAAAATCATCTCCTTGTGATTTCGTAATACTGGCTGTCCAAGAAACTACCCACAACACCAAGGGAGCACATGCAAAATAATCTAAGAAAATTATGAGACAGGATATGTAAGGATTATAGTAACCTTGGCCAGATGAAGTTCTCTTAGGAAACTCTTTCACCATTTCTTATATTTAGAATGGAATTTATAGAATTAATAGGAGTTTAAACTATACATGTTACGTCAAGAATATGCGTTAGATGAAGGATTTACCTTCAAAAATGCAATTTGACTTATTTTTAACATACCAAACTTATCTGAATATACAAGAACAACAATACTGTATAATAATAGGGATTTAAACAATACTGACTTACAAGAGCCACGATCCCTGAATGATAGAAGCTGTTTAGTCTCTCAAGGGTATTTCCTTGAATATTGTCCAATGTCTCATCCAGTGCCACAGGTAATCCAGATTCCTCACAAAAGTTTATGATGTCATTTTCATTTCGGACAGGTTCCTATAAGTTTTAAGTAAGGTAGTTAGATGTTCATGCTACACTGAAAGCCACTTAGCCTCCTTAAACAGACCAGATACAAGTTAAACGAGCAAAACAAAGTCACTCAAATATAAATTACAGCAAATTTATCTTTTTGAACATTTTTCCTCTGGAGGTCATACCTCAATATATTGCAAGTTGCACTCCTTGATCTGAGACCCAAATTCAATTGCTTGATCATAGGACCATTGACGATTGGCATCAACACGGATAATTATATTAGGTCCAACCTTCAGTCTTACTTCCTTCACAACCAAGGCATCTTCCTTGGGATCTACCCGACGTGCAACCTGCAAAACTTACCACAGAAATTTAGTTGTTGGGTTGAGGAGAGGGTCATAAACGCCCTTTGAAATATGAGCCAAAAGTGCATCCAAAGAGTGTTGAATCTTACTTTGAGCTTTAGTGAATAAAATCCTTCTTGAACAAGTTTATAAGCAACATCCGCTACCTCTTTTGGGGTTCCCTGGTGATCAATAAGGCCGCAGATTTGAATGCTTGATGCGCACTCAACAAAATTCTTTGGTGCATAGTTGAGCGGACAGAGGATGCTAAACAAGCTAGATTGCTGTCTAGCAGCTATCGCGTTTAACATAGCCATCTCAAGTCCACATCTTACACTTGGAGAGATAGAGTGAAGCTGCAGAATAAATATTGTCGGATTTAGAATTGACACATGCAGCAGAGCTAAAACATTAGGGCTATGCATCACAACAGATAGGAATTGTCCGAAATACTTACCGGTAAACCTAAGTTTCTCTTGATCCAACTAGAAAATGAACCTCTAAGCAGAGAAAAGTGATAACTAACTCCAGCTCCTTTCAGTGTATAGATGAGGAATCGCAGCTGATCTTCTATATACTGTGAGTCTATCTCTTGAGCTTGAAAGGGCGCAACCTGGTTTAACAGAAACCAACACAAGGGAAACTTTATCCGGTTATGAGTCAGACTACATACGCCTTCTTTCTATAAAAATCAAACTTTAATATGAAACAGTAACAAAAATGTGTATTATACCTCGCCATATCCTGTACTGCCATCATCAAGAGACAGTGCTATTATGAAGCCTTCTTTATGCAAACTAGGTGTGTCAGCATCAACAAAAATAGATGTTGAAGGAGCATTTAAATGCAATCTGTAATAAGAAAAGATATGAAGGTGCGTGTCAACTACTTACAAACATTATACCCACATTTTGTACAACCAAACCAAGAGTTACGTGGGGAAAAAAATCAAAGCTTGCCTGTAGACAGCGTATGTTATTTCATCGATCTTGCCAAGAGAGAGATTACGCTGAGATCTCGAAAGAGCACTGGAAGCATGAGAAGCCGCCTGACTTGCAAATTTTCTCACATTGCTGACAAGATAAGCCGCATGAACTAATTAATAAGCCAAAGCAAAAAGATATAAATTTGAAATTAGGGACAAAAGTGCGATAGTGAACAACCTATGAAATTCAGCATTGCTTTCAATACAGCTATCAACTTCAATTACACGATCAACATCTGATAGTTCAGAACATGATAAAGCTTCTCGAAGCTCCTCTTTGGTGCTCAATGAAACATGATGAATGCTACAAATTCAGTGTTTGAAATATTCATAATTTGATAATGAAATGAAGTTAATTGCAGGAAGCGTGAAAAAGATAGATTGTATTTAAGTATTTGAGTAAAAAGATGATGAAATAATCTACTAAATACTAATAACAACTGCACAGACTATCAGTCCAAAAGTTTAGGAATATAATAAGATCAATTAAATGTGCCTTTATACCAAATTTTCATTATTGAAGTCAGACCAAGTGGCACACTTTTGTTTATCAAAAAAAGTGGCACACTTTTGTGCTACTTCCACGTGTATTAACACTACTCGTCAGACAAAGTGCCCCCATGGTCCCTCAAGTCCGACAAATCTATGGGTAAAAAAGATGCTGAACCACTACACCAATTTCCCAATACTCAAGCCAGACAAAGTGACATGTGTATTACCACTACTAGTCAGATCAAGTCCCCATGGTCCCTTCATTAGATCAAAATAAATAAATAAATAAAAACAATTACAAGAGAAGGAAAAGAAAAGGGGGGGTGGGGGGGTAAAAACATTTTACCTATGTGCCGCACAAAGGTTCCTAACAGAAACTTCATGATTTGCGTAAAAGAAACTTTTCATTACTTTTGGCTCAATGCACTTTGCAATTGGAAGGAAACTAAAGATGGCCCCACCATGGTTGTTTATGACAATAATAGTCATCGGTCTCCGCAACATCCTAGAAGCAGATATCATAGGACATATTATTAATCAGTAGTCTCATAAGTTCTATCAGAAGCTTGCAGATTTACCTGGAATTCAATAATGCCATCCCATTCGTGTCGTGAAGAAAAGAAACATCCCCAATTACACAAAATACCTGGCAAAATATGAACAACTTGACAGTGAATCCCCCTTAGCTTCAAATTGAAGTCAAAAATATCAACTACCTAATTGAAGAGATAAAAATCTCATCTATATCCATCAAAGCACTATCCATTGTACCGCATAATAGCAATTTCAGAACTGTTGATGATTGATATGCTGGAAACTGCTCTGATAGATTTAGATGCTCTGTCTTACAAAGTTAAAGCACTGAAACTATTACCCTTCTCTTGCAGCCTACTGCGAAACCGATAGCTGTGCTGAGCACACCATCGATTCCACTAGCTCCCCTATTGCCAGCAACCATGATGCACTGATATGGCAATAAATTTGTGTTTTCACTGATACAGTTGACAAAACCATTACAATACATGTCCATGTCACGGATTGCCATACTATTCCCAACAAACAAAGCAGTCTTAGAAGAAAGAAACTCCGAGATTGCAAAGGCAACATAAGGTTCAGTTAATGAACATTTGGAAGAGATCTGAAAGGAAATCTCCCATGAAACCTGCAAAAAAAACATGTTAGAGTTGCAAGCTGACATTTTACAGAATGACAATGACATACAATATAAAAGTGATCGCAATAAAGGTTGCCAGTTCTTGACTATCATAGGTAGAAAAGCAAAGGATCGCCACCTAATGCTCAAGGGCCATATCATGGTATGGGCCTCTAGCAGGTGTAGTATTGACTAAAAGGTTATAGAAAATGTTCTAGGAACAACCTAACCATAAAAATACTTGCAATATGTGGTTCAAAGGAGACATAAAAATACCACAATCATCTCATTGAAAAGTTCATCTGAGGTATGAGGAGTTTTCTTCACTTCAAACCTCTTAACTCAATCTGCCAGCGCTTTTATGAAATAAAAAACTCATCTACCACTTAAGTTCCACTTTCTGCCACTCCTGACAAATCTAGTGATGAATATTCTTGAAAAAAGTTTCAAGGTTTCTTCGAACTAACCAGTTAAACAATTAGTTTCCCAAATTCTCTAAATTTGATGTTGAGAAAATTCTAGAATGTAAAAGTATGTCCATGTTGTAAACGTAAAAGTTTCATGGCCAACACAGACACATCAAATTCTCTAAATTTATGGTCATCACAATGTCACACATCTTTAAGTTTCTTAGAGCATTTCCATCATAGTTCCCGTCTTTTTTATTTTCTCAATTTTGGGAAATATTTGTTTGGAGGTCCAATAGCTTCCTCATCTTATTCTCCAAAATAGAGATGAAGAAGAAAAAAAGATGGTCCTTCCCCAACTTTGGGGCAAAACCTGCATTCAGCAAAATTAAATTCTTCATATATCTCAATAGAAAGTTTACAAATTATTTTCTTTCATACATAATAAAATATATGTCCTTTTAGGTATAATTAATCGCATTAATGGAAAAACTGTTGGAGTTTAAGCATATTTTTTTAGAACGGTTTTTGCTTTGCCATTTTGAAGAAATTTTGTTCTACGATTTTGTGTTAAAGACTATTGAAGATGTTATAAGATTTTGTTTTTTGCTTCATCACAGAACCAAGTGTGGAGATTAAATCATATCTATGGTGAGAATAACAAATGGAGAGTTGCTACTATAGCGATATATGCAATAGGTAAGTTTTTTGGCACTACTCGATCATGAAACTCTTACCCTTCATTCTTATTATCCTACATAGGAGTTGAAACATATGCATTGGTTACTAAATAGTTATAGCTGAAATAATTAAGTAACCTAGGGACTCAACTAACAGCAGTATTGTCTAACACACCAGCAAGCTTGGTTATACAAATCGTCCATGACATAGCTTGGATGTGATGAAATCTAAGAGGATGAAATCCCCTGGTGCGAAGATCAGCCAGCTAAAATTCGAGAGAAGCGTGAAAGATTTGTATGACTCCAACATCAATCTTCTCCTTGATGAAATGTATGTCACTTTCCACATGTTTCCCTTTTATCATGTTGAAAAGGATCAAGAGCCATTGAGGGCAGATTTATTGTGACAATACTATTGGATCCTGCCACTCCATTGTCAAATCATTTTTGAATAATGCTAATCCACATCAATCCACAAATTCCACCAGCTGCTGCAAAAAATTCGATTTCTACACAAGACCTTGCAACAACACCTTGCATCTAATTTATAGCACTATATTTATCCACTCTATATTCATCTAATTTATAGTCTCTATATGATTACCATAGAATGGCTTAGAGAGATCCCTTCAGCATACTCCTCCAAACTGATATATAGATAATTATAGCAGGACTCATCTAATAGCAATATTGTCGAATAAGCTGAATAACAAATTTCAGATTATTAAAAAACAAAAGCAAGGAGCAAATGATCACTAACCATTTTTTCCAAGCTTTGTAGCAAACCAGCCCATTTTCTATTCATATGACCAGGAAAGAAACATTTTGACAACCACTCAGTAAATTGAGCTATTGTGCTTTGGATCCTATGTGTAACTATGTGTGAAGGATCGTGACGATATGGATGGTTGTCAACTAAGATATAAGAGCAAGGGAAGCATTGTTCTAGCAGTTGAGAAGTCCTCTTGCTTGTTATCCTGCTCCCTACCTGTTCCATTAAACAAGAAATGTGAATTGGTGATAATTTTCTGGCACCCATTCTCACGCTCAAGTTTAATATCTCAAATAGGCATTTGAGATACCTCTTGACCCTCATAACTCAAGAACCAACATCCTGAAAATAATTAATCTGTTTTAGGACAAAGAAAATGAGCAATCAAATTCTATTTTTGATTCTATGTTTTAGGTATTCTAAATCTTTTTTGACTTGAGTCTAGCAACGAAATCATCTTTAGTGCTCAGATTCCACGGTTTATCCCAGATAAAAACAAGAAAGATTTACACTGGAGCAGATAGAGGTGATACCACCATCTTATGTCAGATCATTGGATTTTCATCAACTAATATGTCACATCTACTAGATGAACTAGGTGGAGTATATGCCATTAAATTTGTTACTTTTACAGGAAAAAGCTTACCTGAAGAATTACATCTGCTTGTATCAAACCACGAACTTCATCACACAAGAGTATGTGGTCAAAATGATCAAGAAATATTACATCCCTATATTGAGGATGAGATATCATGAACTGTCTTAAGCGAATGCTGGACAAGATGTCAGCCACAACTGGCCATTGGAGGTGACTAGCCAGCATGAGAGCTGTCCATGTCTCAGATTCTGTTTTTAAAGCTGCAATAACCAAAAGGCCTGAGTCTGCATCCTTGATTAGTTGTAGAACTTCTGTCAGAGAACCACCAATAACATCACAATGAACAGATGGTTGCAGTTGTACATATTTTGTAAAGGGGGCAGAACTCAAAATCCAAGTATCTAGTCTGTCTAAACAACTGGGTAACCAGTTTGCAGGAGTGCCATCCAAAGGTTCCCGAAATGCACAGTTAATATGAACAGGGCCATACGGTGAAGTGGTAGCATGAAACACAGCAGAATCAATTGTTGTGAGAACCATTCTTGCATTAATATCATCAGTGGGTGTTGGAAGGTCGAAGAAGAATCTCACATATGCTCCAAAATGATTCATCTACAGTACAATTAGATATGTTAAGAAAAAAGACTACACAATGATGCAAGATATATTACAGTTGACAAAACTTGTATTTTTGAATATCTGTACGGTTCATATCTCTAATGTATGCAGTACTCCTTAGGAAAGAACTGAAAAAAATATATATATATATATATATATATATAGAAAATAAATTGTGCAGAACGCAACCACCCCGCCCCAACCACGATACATATACATTAGAAAAGCTTATCTCTAACCTGATTTATGGCTTGATTAGCTCCACACTCCTGAAGCTCTGGAGGACGATCAGCAGTAAGCAAAACTATTGGTACAAAATCCTGACTGGCCTCTACAACCTACATTTCATATATAGGTATCAAAATTTTCATGTAAAATCATAAATGATAAAAAGATTATATGATATACTGTGTGGGATAGGACTCAATACAGGCAATTTGTAAAAGGAATATAGGAACATGAGTCAATATAGGCAACTAGTATATGGCATGACTGAAGACTTCACTCAAACTCCTTTTCACAACTTGATCATCTACAAATTCAAATACTGTACTATAGCATACATGATTAAGCGTTAAGACCACGCTGAGAAACAAAACCAACAAGAAAAGATAAATAAAATGCACTCGGTGCTTTCACAAAAATACACTCAGTCAAGGATGAAGCTAAAACTCACAGCAGGGAGAAGATTTGAAACTGCAGTGCCTGATGTTGTGATGACTACAGCTGGTATACGAGATCCCCTAGCATAACCGACAGCATGAAATGCTAAAGAACGCTCATCAAAGCAAGAAACACAAGTTGTGCGGGGATGAGTAGACGCAGCAACTGCAAGGGGTGATGATCGTGATCCTGGAGCTATACAGAAGTACTGCAATGAAGACTGAATTAGAAGAGTGAGCACTTGACAAACATATGCAAGGGTAATATACAAATCTCACCGTTAAACCAAGGCGAAAACATTCCTCAATGATAAGAGATGCCCATAAAGCATTGATATTTGGAGAGCCTTCCAGAGTGAAAGCTGTTGTCTCATTCTGTTTTGTCTAGAAAGAAACATAAGGTTGCCAAAATAAGCTATTCAGTACTTCATCCAAACTCCAGTCTAGGAATGAAATAACAAAAGAAAATGAAAGGAAAAAGTATCAGAAAGGAAAGAACTAGTCGGTGGGTCAACCACCTAATGGATTAACTACAGACTAATATAAATATTTTATAGAGTAACGTTTGTTTATATAACTATATCTGTACAATGACGAATTTATTGTTTTCTGTTTGACCCAACAGTCAACCTATCACCCATAACAAAATAAATAAACATCTTTCCATTCAAACATGTTCAGATTGAAATAAGCATCATTCGGGGAGATAATATATTTGAAAAGAATTTCTATAGATTTGACGATCGGTTTTGGTTTTCATTAATAGGTACCAGAAAGGAGACTTAACTTGGCCTGTCAGATTAACTTTACAATACAACTTCTCTTAAAAGCTTCTGTAACTCATTTTAAGGCCTTGTTTCACTTTAACACCAAAAGTACTTTTAGCTCAAAAATTACATTCTTAAACTTCTCAAAAAAGGTACCCCGTCTCTACTTTTCAAGGTAAATTTTCACCCAAAAACACTTTTCCATTCAAAATTTTATTTTTCCACCAAACTAAAACAAGCCCTAAGTTCCTCACAGCATATTTTATATTTCACTTGTGTTCCCTTCTGAAAGCAAGGAAGCTATCTAAGAGTGTACCCATTATTGGCCAAAATCTTGGTCACATTAGAGAGTATTTTTCACTATAAGATAATATAAAAGAGAAGAATTTGGTGATCAATTTGGGCAACATGATGCCCAAAATATTACTTGCACACTGCATGACAAGGTAACAAGTCTGAAATTGTTCTGCTTTTTTTGAATTTAATTAATCAAATAAAATTATAGGAGAGATCTATAAGTTTATAGTTTGATGTTCAACCATTGCATATACTCTAAGATGCAACATCAAATAGGCATAAACTCTAACTTGAAAGAATCATTAACTTAGGCAGGCTTGATCTGCTTTTTCTTTAGCTTTTGCTTTTAAAGTGAATAAGTTTTAGAACATCCAAAATGAGAAGACATCTTATTATGAACAACAACATCTATGAGTGCTCATGATCAGGGTCTGGGGGCTAGAGTTGTACGCATCATGACCCCAAACAAGTCGATCAAATGTTTGGGGGAGACGTGTTTTGGTTTGGGGGAGACGTGTTTCCAGGTAGAAAGTAGTTTTGTTTGTGTTGGGAAACATCAAATGTAAAGAGATTGTACAGACTTCAAGAGTTTCAAAACGTAATTTTTAGAGAGAAAGTTACTTTGGTTGTAGTGAAACGAGGCCTATTATGAGGATATAACAAATTCCCACTTCTGAATCGTGAACTTGTCAGCATGAACAAAGCAAAAACTGACAATTCAGAAGGTCAAACGCTTTAGATAGAAATTAGAGCATGGAGATTGGATATGATAACACTATAAGTAATGCTTAGGGTTGAGGTCTACCAATGTGGCCGATAACCTATCCACAAATAATTATAAGTTAATTTTGTTTCAGAAAAACAAATACTGCAACGTCATTCTGTGTACAAATTATCACTGTAATATACAGTCCAAAGAGGAGCAGAATGCAAATAGAAGATATAAATGTTATATCTAAACATAGAAGAAAGACAAAGATTATTAAACCAAATGATGTTGAGAGTTGGATTCATACATCATTTGCAGCAAATGCTGAAGTTGGTGACAGCCTAATAAAGAAACGGTGTGACTCTGAATCATCTTTCTGCAGCAGAATCCAAATATTGACAGCTACAATCATTCAGGAGAGAAACAAGCCAAATATAATCAAAATAATTCCAATTAAAGCATTAACGGGAAGAAGAGGATACCATTTCCACTCGAACAACGTTCCTTCTATTATGGGTTAATGAAAGAGAATCTATGAATACCTATAAGGGCAGAGAATAAGTTATGTTGAAAAGAAATCACCAGTGTAATAGAAAGAGTAGCCTTAAACATAAAACAAACAGCTTCAGAATCTACAAGTCAATGCATACCAATTGTGTCATTACATCTTCAATCATATTGAACTGTTGAAGTATGGACTTCATACAGATATTATCCCATGTAGCAGAAGCTGAAAACAGACGGCATGCCTAAAAGTAAAAGAATAAAGAGAGAGCAGAATGTAACAAAAGGTTTCAGACTTCCATCACCATACATCAGTAAGAAGATTTTCAACAAAATACAAAATGTAACAACGAGGAAAAGAAAACTGAGTCCACCTAAAGCCATGGTGAGTGGTTTCATTGCTAATGCAAGCAAGGCAAACCAATAGATTTCAGAGGTCAAGCTTCGTCATTAACAGTATACATCTATTATACTATATCCAATAAAGCCTCAGCTACCTCACTTGAACAGGAATACAAAAGGAGATCATAACTATGTGTAATCTGAGATTTTATCAAATGAGCAGAACCATTTTCATTGCAAAATAAGATAAACAAATACTATATTCATTTCAAATAGATAAATAAATCAAAACAATAATCAAAACAAGAGGACCTGGATAAGAGACATCTGATAGGAATTAAGAGCCTCTCTAAAAGAGCAAAATGAATCTTCACTCCATGCCATTGTTCCTGCTAACAAGGAGACCCCTTCATATTCATTTAACTCTATCTGTGCAGCCAAAAACAAATCAAAGGAAATAAATTGCAATGTGATATACTGGTGATGAGATTCTATTGCTAACATAATAACATTAACATTAAGATTTTCGACCAAAAAAAAAATAATAACACTAAGAAATGTGATGAGATTCTGTAGCTAACATTAAGAAATAAGGTAGGACGTAATGCCTTAAATATAATTTGATCATAGCCAACAAAAATTGACAGGTTAATGTACCTGAGGAATCACAAAGTAAAACGAACCACTGCCAAGCTTCATAAAAGATGATTCAAATTCACAATTGGCACCAAGATAACCATATGCTGTTATGTTGGGTGACTCAACCATCAAGTATCTGCAGAAAGCTACATGCACAATTTCAGAAATTTTAGTCATACAAGATCATAAGAATATGCCTTCTCTCATGCAGCACAAGTTCTAACAAATAGTTAGACGAGCATAAAAAATTACTTCATAAATGATGCGTGTTCCAGAAGTAGAATCAACCAACAGCACATTTTTACAGGGAAATAAATAATAGCTACATTATTATTATCCATTTATGAAGTATGGAATCAACGAAATCAAAATATACCTTCGAAATAAGCACCATTCTCCAATATTACGAGATGAAAGGCGCCCAAATTCCACAGCAGCCCCAATACCAAAAATGCCAGTGCTGTTGCTTAAATTGACTGACTGATAAGTATCCATCTTGGACTTCTTTGATATATAGAATTGGGGAAAGACTTGAGATGATTCAGGCTCGGTATAAGACCAATTGAGAGCTTTGGAGCCGGGCGGGACAGCAACCTGCAAAGTTTCATGGAAGTTGAATGAATCTTCTAAATAACAGTATTAAGTTAATGAGACAGGTCTTACTGATGTACCTACAAAATGCTTATGATATAAACAAATTCCCTTGCAATAAGTTCTTCTTTGTTGTGGCAATTGAAAGATGCAATTGCCACTGCCTGATAACGTAATGTTTACCTCGAATCTTATGAAACCAGTGCTAGAAGTTGGGGGATTAAGCCTCAACTCGTCAATGGAATCTTGCAAGGCTTTAAGTCCATGCTCAAGTGTTATGGCTTGAGGAAGAACCCTAGTAACGCATGTTTCTAGAACCCAATCGTGGCACTCATCATCATCACCTTCTTGTAAACAGCCAATGTGACTCGAATCCATGGCCCGCGTTCCCTTTTTAAACCAAACATAAAAAAAATCAACAACAATAAGACCAGCGATAGGCTTAGCAAATTTGAACCAGAAGAAGAAAACTGAAATAGGCTCTGACGTGAAAAGAATTTCGAAGAATCCGGTTGGCAGGAGATGAGAGCGCGCGCCACAAGCGCAACTCTGGAAGACGTGGAGACACAGAGGCCGCCTTACGGAGTCGGCATCGCTTCCATCGGGGCGGCCGTAGCATCGCTGAGGAGTGGACTCTGGTCGTCTGCATCGTCACCCGATTGAGTTGCTTCTGGAAGAAGCAAGTCAGAGCTCAGTTTGCCGGAGATTGGAGTTGGCAGGTCACAAGCGCGAGGTCAGTGTAGCGTGGGGGTGTTCATAATCATAAGGATAAGCTTTTAGGCAATCTACCTATAGACTAATAAACGCTATACATTTCCATATCCCCCGTATCCATAATTCCATATCCGGCTATTGCCACTTTGGATCACATTAGAAACGATCCTAACTAACGAGTAAGGTTATTTTGAAATAAAAGCATATGGTGTAAAATGAGAACAGTTAAAGAGCCATTAGATTAGGCATATGGACAGCCCATATTAAAAAACGGGCTGTTTAAACAACACCCACCCTACTAATAGGGTCTACGATCTACGCAACGCCCACCTATGTCATAACGGCTGACGGTCCGCTGGCCGTAACGGCTGGTGGTCCACTGGCCGTAACGGCTAGCGGACCATTTGCCTTAACAGTTGAGCATAATTTTAATTTATTGCATTTAATGCATTAAATCTGTTCACCTAACGATATTGATTGTACTCATTTACCTCTTTAAATACATGTCCAACCTTAAACAACCCTCAAACCATTTTCTTCTCTTTTCAAAAAAAAAATCATCTTCACAATGGATGATCAAGAAGATTGGAATGAAAATTTCAATGTGGGAGATAACTCTTATACAATAATACACAATGAGGTAAGTTTGTTCTTTCCAAACTATCTCAATATATTTCATTGTGTTTTGGCATAGAAAGTCATGTAAAACCGTTCGAAAAAGTATGATGGACACACTTGTTGAATGTTCAGATGTCTTTGCACGTAGTTTCGTATGTTATGCGATCGATAACATACGTAAGAAGAGTTTGATTAGTTTGCATCTTCTTTTGCCCCTACCAACTCTTGGTTCACACTTTCTAATATGGGCATGTTGGCTGCTATTGCATTTGATTGTTGTTTTGTTGTTCTGGGAGGTCATAACCAAACCTATCTTTCTATGGTTATTCCCGCCAATTGGGACAAGGTCATGGAGAATGAAACTATCATCATTTTCTTCGATAACATGGGTGCACACTTTGAATCAGTTTATCTCACACTCATTTAAAGTTGCTTACTTCTTTAACTTTTAATGCATGTGTGATGTATATATATATATATTTGTTACTAGACATATACGCCCGACGTTGTCCGGGCAGTTAGTTTAACATTGATTTGTATGTTTATATGGGTAGTATTTAAATGACGATAAAAGAGATCGTTTGAATACAATTTAATGAAAAATACTACAATCAAAATGAAATGCTTTTATTGTATTCGCAAAAACACCCGTCAAAACGTAACTCAATCCAACAACCCGACCTATCAAAAATTTTATGGGTTGAAACTTGATTTGAAATTTACGGGTCAAACTGCGACTCGACCTGTTCGACTCAATCACTAATGTGTTGAAACTCGGGAGGCATTTGATCGATTCGAAATATTGTTTAACATATAAATATATATAAGATGTTGAGTAATATATTTTATTTTTATTATTCAAATATACAAATTAATATTATATCATTAAAAATGTTAGTGTAATTTTAATAACTTTTAAAATAGTTTTAAAATGTAATTTTCTCAACCCATTAGGTTAACTCGACTAAACCCAAAACGACCGAATCCGTAAATTTTAACAACCGAATAACCAAACCATTTTTCAACCCAACTCGATTGATCCATTTGACATGTTTTATCATATAATACAATTAATAAATGATGTATTATATAATACATGGTGCATTAATAATGATGATATATATAATGGACTTTAATTGAATGCATCTAATGGCAAAAAAATACAAACTTACATGTAAGTTAGATATGATAGATAATATATAATCACATAATATAAAAAAATGAATTAAAATGAGGGCAATTAATGACAAAAAGTTCAAACTTTACATGTAGGTTAGATAGATTGTAGGTGTTTTTTACTCAATATTGTCCATTGCCACCTCTCTGCCCACAATGGAGATATCATTGTACTAAGGAGGCAACAACAACGTACAATTATTTTCGAAAACGTGTGGAGCTATACAAGTATGATTTTAACGATGATCAACGGTGTCTCATAAGATGATGTTTGAACCTCGTGCTCTGAGTTGTCCACCATTGCGAGCAATGTGTTACTGAGCATGATAGTCCGACGATGTTTCCTACGATAAGTCTTAATGTTCGTTTGTGGAGCCTGAGCTACATCCTGATCGTTACATGTTTCACGACGACGATGACGAAATGATCTACTCGTCTCTTCGCGAGTCGATATCTAAAAAAGAAAACAATATAAAATCAAGTAACGAAATCAATCGACACCAATTGAAAGAGGTCAGCCGTAAAGGCCAATGCCTCGTCTGCCTTAACGGCAGAGGGCACGCTAGCCTTTACGGCTGGCGACCCTTCTGCCTTAACGGCTGGAGATCCTTCTGCCTTAACGGAAAAGGGCACACCAGCCTTTACGGCCAGCGGCCCTTCTGCCGTAAAGGTCACGCTGGTTCGTCTTTCCAAAAAATCCCGACATGCAAAATGCCGATCGAACCAAACGATTCATACGAAAAGAAACCCGACATCAATGGCTTTCAATACAATAGAGATCCATTTAGATTCATAGACACATTTAGATTTTACAATCCTAAACCCTAAAAACTCTAACTCTTAAAAACCTTAAATCCAATCCAACAAGGTTGAAAAAGATAGGTATGGTCAATGAAATATGTGAATCATGGATATAAAGCATACCTCAAGTAGTCGTAATTTTGATTTGTGGAAAGATTGATGGATAAAAGTTTGTATTTTGTAGATTGAAAGATGAGATAATGGAAGAGAAGGAGAGAAGAGGAGAAGAGGAAGGAGATGACAAGAAAGAAAAATGAAAGTGGCAATGGGTGTAATTTTACACAAAATTTTAATATATGATATAGGGTATAGGGTGGGTGTTGAGAAGAAAAGGTGGGTGGGTGTTGTTTAGAAATCCCCTTAAAAATCTGATTCTTGAAAAAAAAAATCGAAAAATGGTCAGTTCATTTATAATGGCACGGAGAGTAAATACTGTAAAATTTATAATATTAATCGAAAACTAGTACAAACCCCGTATCATGTACGGGCAATGTAAATATAAAACCGAATTAACCGATTCGAGATCAAATTTTGATACGAATCCGCTTTTAACTCGAGAATTTATAATTCAAACCCGATAGACCAAATTTCAATCTTATTGACCTGTATATGTACTTTTAATAATTACAATGTTTATTTTAACATAATTGTATTTAAATTTTAATATTTATGTTATTATTTAATATACTATTAACATATGTGAAAGTTTTTCACTATTCTTCAAGGTTTAATAATGACAAAAATGTATATTAAGTAATAAGGAAAATTTGTTAAGATATAAAACAAAATAACTTGAATTTTTTAATCATATAAGGATATAATTTTAAAAAATCTTAAGGTATCAAAAATTGAGTAGTATATTAAGTACATATAAGGAAAATGGATAAGATATGAAGGATATATGAGTTATTTTTTGAAAATCAATGTAAAAAATAAAATCATTATTTTATTCAAGTTCGATGACGTGGCACAAATTTTAACAAAGACTTGGGTTCCGCTTTATACTGTGTTATATTAGATACCCCTCCATCCAAACCCTTCCCTTGCCCCCTCTAATTTCGCTCGCTATTCTCTCTTTTGTTATACACTCTCGCTCGTCGCTCATCTTCCACTGGAAGCACCACCGCTTTGCTCACAGCAGCGCATCACCACACCACCGGAGAAGACCGCCATTGACAAGTGCGCCCCCTACTTGGATCCACTTGAGAAGACCTTCTACGTGTATGGTATTGTATTTTGTCTTTACCTTAACCCTAAATTTCTCTTCGGTTAGGATGGTTTGTAATTTGGAATAGTTTTTGAGGAATTTGGAGAATACCAAAGCCACTAAATTAGTTAAGTTTGAATTAAGTACTTCATAAGTTTGATATTCTCCCACCGTTTTTGCCCTCTCCTTCCTCGTTTCCGTTTCATCCTTCCTGTACACGATGGCTTTAGAAATCTCCCAACGAGATCAAATTGATAGTCGCCTGCTCGAATCTAGTTTGGGGAAGCACCATTCAGATGGTTGTGGATCTTGTTGTTGTTGTTGATAAGCATGAATTGGATCTTCTTCATCAAACTCTTACCGATACACTCTCTTTGGTTTTTCAATTTCTCGGTTCATAAATTTGAATGTTAAGGTTCATAATAAGTGTTCTTACGGTTCATGAACTTCTTTGATAGCCTAGTTTGTTATTTTTCTTCTGCTTGGTTGCATGATAAAACTTTCGTACAAATCTTTGATAGCCTATTAGCTCAAATGGAAGAAAAATGTGTTTGTGCTTATAGATGTGGGTTCAAATCCCACATAGGCTAATCCTCTTACGATTCACATATTTAAGTCATACTAGTTATTATTATGGTCCATGACATTTGTTCTTTTGTTCATGTTTTTGTAAGGATGGGTTATTACTTATTGATATTTCATCATCTTATGGTTCATGTTGATGTCTCTCATTTTGGAGGTGTTTTAGTAGTTGATTTCCCTTGTAAATATGTGTTTTTCATTCTCTTCTTTGTTAGTTTCGTTTCCTTTTTAGCTTAGTTCCCGGTTTTCTTCAAGAGTCGGAAACTATGCGAGTTTGTTTGTTTTTGTAGGCAAAATGGCAAGAATGAGGACAATTTCGAGGAGCTAATGAAGGAGCCAAGTCAAGGAGTGCAAGAGTCAAGCCAAGAATGAAGTGGAACCAAAGGAAACCAAGGAAGAAGACGAAGATCGAGGCCCAGGACCGAGATACACCATGTCGGGCCCGAGATCGAGCACCCAGTGAACTGGACCGACGTTCCCAACGTCAGGCCCGAGGTCGTTCCGTGTCGGTCCAAGTCGGCATTGGATTGGATTGTTCCCCAAGGCATATTTTTAGCAACTTTCCACATTTGCCCCTTTCTAAATTGGGATTCCTTGGTCCCCAATCCAAGGAGAAGGTTAAGAGAGGTGATTAGTGATCAAATCAGGGGTGTGAAGTGTGAGGGGGACGAGTGGGACACACACACCAAACCCAAATTCACTCTCAAAGGCTCAAGGAAGACTTGGAGAGCAAGGAGAAGAGAAGAGAAGGAAGAGAAGGAGAGATCGGTGGAGAAGAGAGGAGGAATTGTGAGTTTTGTACTTTGTTTTGCTTTGATCTAGTAGAATTGAGACTTGGATTTTGTAGACACTTTGAATTTGAATGCAATTGGAGTTTGATTGGATGATGTTGATTGAGATTTGCTTGATTTCCCTTTTGATTATGCTTTTCTCTTACCATATGGAGTAGATTCCATAGTCTTGGGCTATGGGGGAATCCCCTAGCTAGATTTGGGTAGAAAACCCCAATTCCATAGCCTTGAGTGCTTGATTTGTGAATCCTCTCTACATTGAGCTTCAATTCTCTTGTGAAAGCAAGGGATCTAGAGCTTGTGTTTGGTAAGAGTAAGCGAAAGTGGTCTCGATCCCATCACAAGTCTCTAGCATCGAAGGTGACGCGAAAGCTCCCTTGAGTCGAGGTGTAGATTGGAGGGATTCGGGGCGAACAACCTCGATCTTGTAATATTCGGTTTTATTCGGTGCCGTTTCTTGACCTGTAAGTTATTTCGGATTTTGGGCAATATAGTAGATTAGGCTTAAAATATCCATTGTAAAATTATTAATCAAATAAGAAGATAAAATGATTAATTAAAAGTAAAATAGAATGAAAATATATTATTGAAGCTTAACCGAAAGTCCTTGTTGATAGAATCATATCTCTTCCTAATTAGCCCAAAAGCTAATGATAAAAGATACGTAAACTGATATCTAGACCAGTAATTAATTCAAAATGATATCAAATCAATTCAATAAAAACATGTGCGTGTTCATCATTAGGGTTAGATCAAATTGCAATTTATATAAAGGAGCAAAGGCATTATTCTTTTCGTGATTCAACTCCTGCCGTCGTGCGTAGCCTCCTTCATTCTTCTTTAGTGTTGTCGGTCCCCTTCGATCGAGTTCTCTCGCCGAAGTCCTGCTCCGTATCATCTCCGGTGCCGTCGAGGAACCCAAAGACGAGCTAACTTGTCGTCCTTTTTGCCGCAACTTTCCCGGGTCATAATCGTCATCCTTGTCGGCCTAGAGTACGTGTTCATCCTCGTCCCATTCCTCGGTGAGTTTTCAGCCCCGTTGTTCCGCTCTTTTTCATCGGTGTTGGGTCGTCGACGTGGGGCGTGGTCACGTGGGTTAGGGAGGGTGAGAGAGTGGTTGGATGGGTAGAACCGGGAGCCGTGGCTGGTAGAGCAATGGTCTGGGCTGAGCGAAAAGAAGTAGAGGGAAGTTGCTAGGAAGGGTCGATTGTGTACGTGCTTGCCGTCGGGGGTGGCTAAGATCGGGATGAGTTTTGGCGTATAGAAAGTAGGGGGTGGTGAGCGGTCAAGGTCAACATAATGGTAGTAACAAGTTTTGTGGTGAGTGGTGTTGAATTTGGTGTTTACGTATATTTTGGGGAGTATAGGATCAATTAAGATTGGTGTTAACTAGCTAGTTGGTAGAATTAAGTGGCAATCAGTTGGGCTTGTGGATATTGGGCAATTAAGTCGTGAGTGGGATACAGGTAGTTTGGTACTCTCGAGTCATCGATTCTTTAATTAAATTAGGCAGTCGATTCAAGTCTGAGTATTCGTCGAGTTCTTATTCTTGCGCTCTTATAAAATCTTATCCAGGAATCTCTTAGTTGCTCTTGTTGATCTTTTGGGAAGTTATAAGGATTTCTTCTATCTCAAGGTAAGTCGTTCTGCGACTTGTTCGGCTAGGTGGTTCTATTCAATTCTTGTTGGATTACATGCTGTGCTGGTAGGATTGGTTTTGGGGAACTAGTCTCTAACGTATTATTTTCCTAAAATATTATATATATATATATATATGTTTGTGTGTGTGATCGTATGTGTCAATGTGTGCAACTAGTTTTCAAAAGGATTTTATCGTATGAAAAGTTTTCACGCGTTTTCTGTGTGTTGGCATCTACCGGTACGGCCTTGTTCTCGGATTTTCGAGGAGAAGGGGACTTCTAGAGGCATGGTCGTATGGCAAGGAGAGCCCCTTCAAAATTTATAAAAAATGTTTTGGCGAGTGCTCTAGTAGGGACTCGACCAGGGGTTAGAAGTGTGTGGAAAATGGAATGGCTGGAGGATGCCTTAGATGCGGGTGTTGTGGGTGGAGGCCGTTAACACCCCGCCTAGGATTGTGTATGTGTGTGTGTGTGAATGTGTGGATTCGTGAATGTTTGTGTGAGAGGATTTATTATTGTGATGCTGCTAGTGAATTTGAATGCGTATGACTAACTGGACTTAGGACTGGACTAGAGCTATGCGTGTGATTGCGGACTTGTTTGCTGACCTTAGAAACTCGTTTTGAAACGTTCTGCTAATATTGTATGTTTTCTGACTTGGATTAGAATAGTAGCTGACCCCTCGGGGAACTATTTTTCAGACTGCAGGTATCTAGGAATCCGTGTAGGGACTTGGCGGATTGGTGGTGCGAAGCGGCAACGCGTGTCATAGAATGGTTTGGGTTTCTGGGAAGGGTTATTGTATTTTAATTCGTGTTATTGTTTGATTACCTTGTATAGGTTCATATCGTAAGCTCTTAGTTAATGTATTTGGGGTTTGGAGAAGTTCGTGATTGTTAGTCTTGTTTTGAGTTGGGATCATAAATTGTTTTGTAAAAGATCTATTTCGTAACACAAGTTGGATGTTTTTCAATGTTTTCTCGTCGTGCCCGCGTTGCAAGATCCGGATGTTCTGTTGTCGAACCAGCTTGGTAGCGCCTCGTGAGGTCTACTACCGAGTAACGCCTTGTCAGAAAGACGGGGTGTTACAGATCTCACTAGAATCAAACACTTATTGGTTGAATTGAGGTAGAATATCCAAGTCTAGTTGGGGAAGGAACCCAAAAACCCAAGACCGATCTACTAATTGTTCAAGACCGAGATACCCAGTACATCGGGCCCGACTTGCACCACGTCGGTCCCGACCAACTCGACCTAGATCCTACCTCGGACCGAAGTGACTTTGTGTCGGTCCGAGGAGATCTCTTTTGTTTTCCTTTGTTTTGTCTTTATTTTCTCCTCTTTTTAGTCTTTTCGGGTACTCTCGACGCACGAACTCCCGTGTGTTCGACACCCTACCTCTTTACTACAATTTGAGGTTCGGTTTTATAAATTTAAATTGTGAGACCCTCCGATCCCGGACCGATCACATGTCTTTTAATTCATAAATATTTGGTCTATTGGTTCATGTTTGTATATGGTTAGGTTCATAATATTTGTCAATAAGGTTCATAAATTTAATTCGCAATAATTGTTACTTATTTGTCATCTATAAGTTTATATATGGTATTTTATTGGTTCATGTCTTTCTATGGTTAATTTCATAACAATGTCAATAAAGTTTATGAAATTAGATTCACAACACTTGTTATTTGCGTCATGTATCCTATTTCATAAATAGTATTTTAGGAATTCATTATATTCATAATTATTTTCAATAATGTTCATGAAATTGAATTCAAACTACTTGATATTTATGCCATGTTTCTAGCTCATAAATGGTATTTTGTAGGTTCATAAAGTTTGAATGTTATGGTTCACAATAAGTATTCGTATGGTTCATGATTTCCTCACTTTAGGTTCATGAATTTGAATATATTAGTGACGGTTCATAGAATTACAAGTAGAGGTTGTAGTTTAATATGCAGTTCATGAATATATTAGTGACGGTTCATAGAATTACAAGTAAAGGTGTATAAAAGTGAACTCATAAACAATTCGAAAATACAACTGCACGAAAGTGAAATCTAAAGAACAACGAAAGTAGTAACTCAATGAAACACACAATACAAGTAAGTAGACAAGTAAAGTCAATGAAAATCGATCTATGAACACGAAAACATTTGCAAATACATGCAGTTTACTTGTTGTCCTTTTTGCATGATGAGCATCCCTATAAGTTCTTGGGACATAACTTGTACAAACACATCAGATCAAAGTTGAGTTTGTCATTATCAAAACGGACGATTATTATTGATACGATGCTAAGTATTGGCGTCCTTAACATTGTCCCAACATTTAGTTCTAGATAATTATGTTAGTTTTTCCTATAAAAGTAAAAAGAATAGTGTGAATATCCGTTGTTTTAGGCAAATATTTTGTGTGATAATTGATTTGCTTCCTAATCTAAATTATTCAACTTATCATCTATATTCATTGGTATATTAATACCTTTTATTATTTAAGTATAATTAGGCCTTATACATCAAATTAATTGAAGATAATTATAGTGACACAAATAATATATATTATAATATTTATAACTAATACAAATATTATGTCTAAATTTACTGTCAAATTACGTTAATGAAAATATCAAATCACCATATAAGAGGAGGTTAAGATGGATAATCATTTTTATAACTAATAATCTAGGTTATTTATGAAATTTTCTTGTAAGTTAGTTTTGAGTTGACCTAATTAACCATGGGTAGAATTTCAAGCAATAAGACAATCTAATACGGCAAATCGCCCCATTCTCTCATCTAATATAGCAATTGCCATTGACATACCTATGCTATCAATATTGCAAATGCAATGCACGACCACATTAAAATTTAAAGGTATATAAATATCTAAATCAATTACAACTAGTACATATTATGAAAGATTCTTAACTCTAAATTATGCACACAACAATTGTACTTTTTTTGGTAAATTTAATAATTAATGATATCTGATTTAATTTATACTTGGGTAACTATTAAGTAGAGAGATAACATAATAGTATTACGTATGAGTAAAAATGAGCCATGATATCAAACAAATATTTCACTGAAGATATAAAGACGAGCTAGACATAATATCAATTAGGATTAACCATGGATAAAATTTAGATAGAGACTTAACATAAAAAATAACTTCAATAAAATAATAATTAAAGGCTTCATTATGATTAAGTGAGATATGAGTACCCAAAATAAATAGATTTATGATGGCTTGCATTTAGTTCATCCCTAGGATGCATATTCGTTCATGTTTCATTATGTTTTGGTTTGCTATTCTTCATTTTAGGCTAGACTTTTATTTGTTTTTGGTAGAGATGGCAATTTCACCAGAACCCAATGGGTACCCGCTTCACCCGTCCCGAAAAAACGGGTGCAACCCCAAAAAAGACGGGTTAAAGTCGGATTTTGGGTGATGTGGGTGATGGGTCGGGTCGGGTACGGGTGAAGGTTCATCCACCCATAACCCGACCCATAATCCAACCTGATAACCCGTTTTAATTTTCTAATTATATTTTTATATATTTTATATGTATATTCCTTCCTTTGTTACCTTTACTACTTAAATTAATTATGTTTTAAAAATAAAATATGTTTATTTGTTTCAAATTAAAATATGTCAAAACAATACTATGATCTATATTTAATATAAAAGATATAATATTATGATTCAAGTTTGATTAATATAAATGATGAATGAGATCTTGGAATTTTCATGTAATATTTAACCGTTGGCATTGAAATTATTATTATGTTTATCAGTTTGTTTGAAAAGGTTAAACTAAAAGTCAGGTATACATTAGGTACATACCACCCGAAATTTCACCCGACCCACCCAACAATATATTGTGGATTGGGTTTGGGTGATTCATGCCAACGGGTCGGGTCGGGTTCGGGTGGGGAAAAATGTATTACGGGTCGGGTTTGGAAATGGTCCATCCACCCGAAACCTGACCCATTGCCATGTCTAGTTTTCGGTTTAGTGTCTTCGTTCGGACTCTACGCCTTGTTCTTGTGAATTTCACGTGAAATGGAAGAGAATTGGTGATGGGAGATCAAGAGGAGCTCAAGAAGCCGACATGAGCTCTAAGACGGAGTCAAGGAGAAACCCGAGAAGATGCCAAAAGAAGCAAACCGAAAACCGAGCAAGACGAGATCCAAGAACTAGAGGCAAGGAACCGACCCCGGTGAAACCAGGCCTTGACCCGGCCGGGTCACGGGCCGGGTCCCAGCCCGGGTCGAGCTCCCCTTCCCAACCGAGAGCAAATGCAACATCCTAGACCCGGACCCGACCGGGTCACGGCCCGGGTCACCCCTGCTTCATGCGTTTTTTGCCGTGGTGCGTTTCCAGCTTTCGACCCGCCCGGGTCACGGGCCGGGTACGTGCCCGGGTCTCTCCGCTGCGCTGCTCTTTACCTCTTTTAGGTCTTTCCTTTTGGGGTTTTTGTATAAATACCCTCTTCTTCCTCATTAGAGGAGATCTTCCTTTCCCCTTTTGGGGATCTTTTCCCATTTTAGAACCTTAGTCTCTCGTCGAGAATTGAAGAAAGTTGTTGGAGATTGTTGCCATTTCAATCAATAGAATGAACTTTGGTATGTTTTTCCTTCTCTCTTCTTCATTTCTCTTATTTTCCAAGTTTAGGTAGATTCCCAAATCCTAGGGTTTGGGGAAAACTCCATGGATTCTAGGTAGAACTTTGGATTGCTTGCATGAATTGAGACTTGATTGTGGTTTATTTCAATCCTATGTGCTTAATGCCAAATTGATTGTGATTTGAGCCTTATTAATGATTGCGACCGAGAGGTTAGATTGTTAAATAGGAAGTTAGGTGTGGGATTTGTGTTGAGAGACCTTATCTCCCACTTGAACTCTAGGATTAAATGATTGAGAACCCCTTGATATGAGAATTGATTGGGAGTCTCTTGAGAGGATCAACTATCGATAGAGGCTTGAGTTGGATTGCTCACTCAAGCCACAACGGTAGATGAGGGTTTGACCCGATTCATAGCCCTATAGTTGATACAAGAATGATAGAGAAGATCATGAACCGGCAAGCAAGGCCAAGACCGTTCCACAAGTACGTCGCGAGCATTCAAGTTCAAGAAGGATTCATGGAGGAAGACGAGATCAAGAAGAAGGCCTTTACCATTCAAGAAGTCCCGAGCATTCAAGTATAAGGAGGCTTTGAAGAAGCTACATAAAATGCATCAACCTTTGTCAAGAAGACATTGGAAGATGAAGAAGACGAAGGAGATGGTCGGGCACGACCATGATGGGTCGGCCACGACCCACGAGACAAAAGGTCCTCTCAGGACCAACCCCCAGGGGGTCGTGCACGACCCACCTAGGGTCGATCACGACCCTCCCAGGGTCGATCCTGAGGGATGTCAATCCGTGTCCGCCGATTTCCTTGTTTAGCTTGCGTGCCAAGTCCTTTCCCTTTTATTGTTTATCAAACTATTTCCATATTTTGGTTTTCTAGATTTGTAATTATTATTATGAGATATTCTTTATATCTTATGATAATAATTTATGATTTGTTTTTCTAGGGTTAGAATAAGTACTTGAGTTTTCTCTTTATTTCTTTTGAGCGTAGATTGAAGAGAGCTTGTGGCTTCTCATCCTGCGCCCTTTGAGACCTCCGTTATTTGTGTTTGGATTTTGGCTATTTATGCAAGCATTGGTTTGGTTCAATTGAGAGTTCGATATCGCTTGAGTTCGTTTGATTGCAATTCAAGACGAGGCTTTGTTCGATTTACACTCGGTGAAAGATCTAGATCCAGCGTTCCGTTTGCAATTGTGTGACTTCCAAGGAGTATCCTAGGCGTGTCATACATCAATAGCGCCCAAAGGGCCTAGTCCCGGGTTGTCAAGCCACGAGAGTGGATGATTTACCGTATTCTACGCACAATTGTTTGGTCTCATAGGATTTGATAATGAAATAGGTAGTTGTCTCTAAACCATGATTTAATCAAGATTCATGTATGCTTGCAATGTGTTGCCTAGGTTCATAGTGTGAGTACCTTAACTCTAGGATTGTCGTTCCTCATTGTCTTTGTGTCATTTGTTTTGTTCTATTTCTAGTTGTTTGCTAGTTGTTACTTTCAATTTCATCCTCCTCTCCTTATTTAGCTCTATTTAGACCTAGCTACTTGTTTGTCGGTTCAATCAATGTTACCTAAGTCCTAGAGATCGACACGTTGATAATACTACACACGACCCGTGCACTTGCGGTCAGGGCTGTCCAATGGTTCGTGGGGCCCCTGTGCCTTTTTTTTACAAAAATACAAAATTGAGTAATTTTTTGTTCAATAGAATATTATCATTAGTAATTTGTTGAAACATAAAGTTTTATAATTGGTCAGTAATATAGTTGTTGGAAATTTTTCTGAAGATAACTTGCAAAAAAGGGAAAAAAAATATGTACTAGATTGTACAAATAAAATGAGTTACTTCTTTCGAACTAAGTATAGACTATTACAAGTTTATTTAGATAATATTTAATTGTATATAGTTCAATTCCAACTTGGAGGAAAAGCGGAGGCTGGAGGGCGCATGTTGGTTGATAAATCTCAAAATTTAAATACAAGATAGTATTTAATTATATATTTATTATTGATTGATAAATCATATAGTGAAAATGTAGACCTGTACAAAATTTGCATTTATTAGTAATCTAATTAAAAGGATAAAAAAATTTAATTTATTGATTTACATTTTTTAATGGAAATAAGAACTTAAAATGATAAGTTTGATACGTACAAATTGAAGCTCAACCGTCCAAGAGTCTATATTGTAAGAAGGAAAAAAAATTGTTATTCATGGGAATCGATTTTCCACTAAATCTCTGATAAATTTAATAAACTCCAAAACTATTTGTGCTAAGTAGTCAACAATCTTATATATGCTATGTTTTTAAATATATATACATTATTAATAATTTGAGGACCCTTAAAATATGGGGGCTCTGTTCCATTAGGCTCTTTGCACAACTCAATGGACGGGCCTGAGCAAAACCCATGTATCAAACAGAAGTAGAGTTTTCCTTCTTCTCCTTTCACAATCTCGTGAGAGTAGAGCTGGGATTCCTACACGGATCAGGTTTCAGTGCATTGTAATGTTATTTTCAAATACTCTCCATCCACAGTTGCTTCTCTTATTCTCACTGCGTCCAGCCTTTGATCCAGTTCTTCATCCGCAAGCTTCAATTGTGTTGACCGACTCTACAAGTCCGCTTCTTCTTGAATCAACGCATCGTCTTTTAGATTCAAGTAAGCCTCTCTCCTATCAAGTTGCATCCTTTGTTTGTCTGTCTCAACTATTTTCTTCGTTAGACGGTCCGATTCAGCCTTCAGACAGTCCGCTTCAGCCTTCAGACGGTCCGCTTCAGCCTTCAGACGGTCCGCTTCAGCCTTCAGACGGTCCGCTTCAGCCTCTTTCCATTCTTTGAATACTCTTCTATGCTTGTTCACTTTCTCGAACGCTTTGGCTTTCGTCTCAGCAATTTCCTTCAATGCTTTGGCTTTGTCAACCTTTCCAATCTGCTTCATTATTCACAAACATAAATAGTACTCAAATAAGAATAACAAGAATAAGGTTGATAAGGATAAATGTGATGCAAGACATTAATAATTCTCAAACAAGAGATCTAATGACCAAACTTGAACAGCTGAATCCGATACTAAAATTCAGGGCCGTCCGATGGTTCGTGGGGCCCCTGTGCCATTTTTTTACAAAAATACAAAATTGAGTAAATTTTTGTTCAAAAGAATGTTATCATTAGTAAATTTGTTAAACCATAAAGTTTTATAACTGGTCAGTAATATAGTTGTTGGAAATTTTTCTGGAGATAAATTGCAAAAAAGGGGAAAAAAATATGTACTAGATTGTACAAGTAAAATGAGTAACTTCTTTCGAACTAAGTATAGATTATTACAAGTTTATTTAGATAGTATTTAATTGTATATGGTTCAATTCCAACTTGGAGGAAAAGCGGAGGCCGGAGGGCGCATGTTGGTTGATAAATCTCAAAAATTAGATACAAGATAGTATTTAATTATATATTTATTATGGATTGATAAATCATATAGTGAAAATGTAGACCTTTACAAAATTTGCATGTATTAGTAATCTAATTAAAAGGTTAAAAAAATTTTATTTATTGATTTACATTTTTTAATGGAAATAAGAACTTAAAATGATAAGTGTGATACGTACAAATTGAAGCTCAACCGTCCAAGAGTCTATATTGCAAAAAGGGAAAAAATTGCTATTCATGGGAATCGATTTCCCACTAAACCTGTGATAAATTTAATAAACTCCAAAACCATTTGTGCTAACTAGTCAACAATCTTTTATATGTTATGTTTTTATATATATACATTATTAACAATTTGGGAGCCCTTAAAATATGGGGGCTCTGTTCCATTGGGCTCTTTGCACAACCCAATGGACGGGCCTGCTTGCAGTGTAGGTGTGGATCCTATCAATTTACAAAAAGAAAAACTTAATTATGTTTATTTATTGTTAAAGAAAATCTCATCTTGACACATGATGTGTCTTAACAAAAATCCTAAGTGGAAAAAATTTATATATGACATGGATCATTAATAAAAGGTGGATTAATACAAAATAAAAAATAAAAAATTATGACACGGAACAATGATAGGCCGACACGTGGTAAAATCCTACGTGGCGAAATGTAAGAACAACACATGGAAAAATCCTACGTGACGCAATGTGGTAGCTTTAATCCTTACGACTTTTATATATATACATATGTTTTCCATTTTAATTTTACATTATTTTTCTCAAAATCTTCTTATCCACTAGTTTCAATTTCAATCTTAATTTTTTTAAAATCTTGCCCATTGAGGAGTTGGGACGATTGTGCACAATGAGACTAACTGTTTTATAAAATCGTGCCCATTGATCAAAAGGAACATTATAAACTATGAAGAACAAGTAAGAACACTTCTTATCCCTTTTAATTGATAATTTGATTGATTGATTAATCCTTCTTTATTAAAATAATTTTTCTACAGACCGCACATATATGTAAAATATGAAAAAATAAATATTAGGAGTATTCAATCCAATCAAAATATAATTAAAGTTATAATAATATATTAAAATATATATACTAAACTTGAGATCAAAATAATAATATAGAAAAACATATGTCAACTCCAATTAAATCATAACTATATACTAAAGCAAGGGTTAAAAGTAATAATTATCACGACATGTGTCAGCTCCTCATTGGATCGCATCATCCATCTTTAATACAACAACTGAGAGAAAATTGCACCAAACCACCCGTTACATAGGCGAATTTATACTTAACCACCCGTTATACACAAATTTGTTTTAAACCACCCAAAACTTCAATTTCGTTACCAAATAGCCACCCATGGCTTAATTTCGGCAAAAATTCCGTTAGAACATGTAGGATTAGCATAATACCCTCAACTGTTCAATCAAATTACATACAAACGAGTGGGTTTGGGCATAATTTTGGCTAAAACATGAAACCGGCTTGTTCACTTCATTAAAGATATAAAAATGAAATAAAAACTCAAAAATTCTTCCCCAAATCCATCTAGGGTTCATATTCATCACCGATTTGCAGAGAAATCGGTACGTCGGCCGTGCTGTCGCCAGGAAGGAGGGAAATCGGATTAAACCGGATTAAATCGGATTTGAGCATTTATTTGTTGGTATGTGTTGGCCTCGGAGAAGACTACGATGAAGACAAAGAAGAAGGAGGTTCTGCCTCCACCAGAGAAGCCAGAAGCCGGCGATTGTTGCGGAAGCGGATGCGTTCGGTGTGTTTGGGACGTCTATTACGATGAGCTTAATGAGTGCGATAGACTCCTTAAGGAGATCGATTCGTCTTCGAACGATTCTTCCGAACACTAAATCTCGCTATTCACTCGATCCATATGTAGATCTGTAATTTAAGCCTCTCAATTATACGGATTGATTCTATAATTGCTTGTCTTTGTAGCAAATTCATTGTGTAATTCTGAAACTTGTGCGTGGTGGAGAATCTGTTGAGCTTGTGCCAGATTTGGCTAAATTGAAGGGGAAATTGTGTTTTGAATCTCGTTGTTCACTCAATCGGTTTGTAGATCTTTAATTTTAACCTGTCCATTAAACGGCTCAATTCGAAAATTGGTTGTCTATGTAGCGAGTTCATTGTGTAATTCTGAAACTTGTACCTGCTTGGTGGAGAATCTGTTAAGCTTGTGCCAGAGTTGGCTGAATTGATGAAGGGGAAATTGTGTTCCGTTTACCTGGATGAAGAAGCCAATACATGATTTTTTTTTGTTAAAAATGCCCAAATTGGGTTGGATAATATGTAAATGTTTGGAACAGTTAAGGGCATTATGGTAATTCTACACGTTCTAACGGAATTTTTGACGGAATTGAGCCATGGGTGGCTATTTGTTAACGGAATTGAAGTTTTGGGTGGTTTAAAACAAATTTATGTATAACGGGTGGTTAAGTGTAAATTCGCTTATTTAACGGGTGGTCAGTACAATTTTCTCAACAATTTAATTAGTTGAAATTTCATTGGTGACCCCACGTTAGAAATTTTCTTAACTATTGATTTTCATTTTAGTTTTTTTCCAAATAAAAAAAAATAAACTTTAAATTTTACACATAATTTTTATAGAAATCTTCTTATCTACTAATTTCCATTTTAAGTTTTCTCTAAAATACTTAAACTTCAAATTTTATACATAATGTTTCTAGAGTTTCTTCTTATCTACTAATATTAATTTCAATTCAATCTTATTTTTTTTAATAAAATCGTACCTTGATCAAAATCTTAATTTCTACTCAAAGCCTTTTATTAGCCACAATTAGATATTGACGTGAACAAGAGGGTAGAGAATGATGAGAATTTCACGTGACGGTTGAGTTTTCTTCCAGACAATTTAGAATAATTTTAATTTAAGGAATTAAAATCTTCAATTTACCAGATAAAATTTGGTTTGCTGATTAGGATTTGTTAACACATGTTGACCAATAAATATGGTTGGGGACACATTATGGGACACAATTAGTGTGACAGGATTTAGAGCGATCTCCAGTAGCATAGTTCATCGATTAACAGACAGCATTAAAGAGCGCACATCAATCCCCAATGGCAAAATAACCCAAAACCAAGGCACATTGCAAGTGCAAATTTAGCAGTAGATTAGAGCTTTGCATTACCACCACGAGTTCATCCAGAGATCCTTATAGAAGTCAACTCAGATTGACATCCAGTACGTTCAATTATACATATACAAAATCTGCACCATACGTACAAAATTTGGTGCATGAGGTGTGACCACTGCCAAAATAGAGCCAAGACAATTTCATTCTTGATCTGGAAGAGCTCTGACCGCTGACAAGTTGAGAAAGCACTGGATGGCTGAGATTACAGAAATGCAAGGGATATCACAGCTATTTGGTGTAGCAGTTACCCGATATCCTGTCAAATATCGGATTCGTTACCAAATCTCTTGCAGAAGGCCTTCTTGTTGGATCTGGATCAACCATTGCCTATTATAATAATTACGAGTACAGCATTAGACATACTTCATCAAGGTAGATGTTAGTACGGCAATGTGTGAAAAAAGAGTGCTTTTAGCCTAAGGATCCTCGTCCATATTTCTAATTTCGAATAACAAAGGGACTCAAATCAGTTTCAAACCCCCTTATATCATGTAAACTTCGTTAGAGATGTATCAATGATTGAAAATGGAACACTAACAGCAAGCTAGTAACACCAATATGAGTATGTTCCTATGCTGCACAACGAAACCTTCCAGAATATTTTCAATTCAGGCCTTGTCATTATATAATTCCACACTAGTCCAAGGTCTAGTCAGACCAACCCTTCACAAAGAGAGATATATAAACTAAGGATGTGCTGCTGTGCATAATATTCTAGGCCCCGCAAGAAACAAAGTAAAACAACTATCAACATATTCAGAGACTACCCAAGGATTAAATCAGCTATAGCCTGATGATATCTAAAGTCCCGTACCGTATTTTCAAAAACAAATGTAATTCAGCCAAGGATGCAACAAATCGTGCATACATACAAACTGCCATAGAGCTCTTTCAGATGTCTGATGTGCCTATACCATACATGTATCTAAATCCTCAACTACGCCAACAAAACATTTCAACTGTTGGGTACTTATTCACGATTGTTGTAAGCATATTGTCAAACCAAAACAAGCATTGAAGGTCAAAACTTCCCAATGAGACTCTCATAAACATGCTGCAGCTCAATTAAAGGTGAAACTATAGAGCATAAAGGCTAAAGCTTTTCTGGGAAACAGTAAGTGTGAACCAACCAGTGTCCAAAAAATTTCTTTTACACGGCTAGATAACCACATTAAAATAAGAAGATACTAAAATAGAAGGGTACAATAAAGAATGGTAAAAGGTTTCATACCTTGAGCAAATTTTGCAACTGAATTGAGCGGGTAGGAAAGAGTGGGACTTTACCCTCCCTCAGATTCATGAAATGCAGAAATGATGCACCTTGGATAAGCTCATAGATAGAAACCCCCAAGGAATAAATGTCGACTTTGTCAAGATTATCATATTTCTCATTCAATATTTCCCGAGGCATGTAACGTGCATCACCTTCTTCAATTGGCAAATTCCTATCAAGCAGAGTTGCACAACCAAAATCACCAAGCTTATAGACACCATTCTTGACATAAATATTATCAGGCTTGACATCTAGATGAGCCATTCCTCTCTCATGTACAAATTGCAGTGCTTTAGCAACCTGAAGCATAACTCTCAGCAACTCTTCCTCAGAATACACAGAATTGCTGCTGAAAGATAGACTGTAATCACAAAGCTCCATCTGTATGTACAACTTCTCATTCTCAAACCAAGAACAATAGTAGGCTACTATATGTTCATGAAACCCTATACCAAACAGAGGGACAAAAATATAAACGTAGTTATGTTGCACTGATACTGGAAATGTGGTCATTGATCAACCGTAATATGTGAATTTTATCTCAAAAAAATACAATCACAAACCTAAAGCTGCCAAGGCTTGCACTTCCATCAATGCCTTCCTCCTGCATTGATCAATTTAGGAAAGTTACAAAATACAATTAGAGGTATAATCCCCAAGGAAAAAGATGAGATGAAAGTCTTCACATTTATTCTTTAACCCAGCACAAAACAAGGAAAGTGGAAGAGGGAATAACCTGTCAGCATCTTGATGCAGTTGTCTTATGGTATGTTTCACTGCATACATGCAGCCATCAATTCTCTGCAGCACTTTAAATACTCGGCTAAAATTCCCATGTCCAATTTGCTATATGAAAGGCAATAAAACATAGTTAAACTAATGATGCAAACCTAAACTTTCCACAAAGTACAAACAGCAACTAGCCTTTATAATAAGGAATAAAATTTGCTATATACAACTACTACCTCAATCTCTTGAAAATCTGACCGGTACCTTGATAGGGTATCTGCAGCGAATGAAGGTGCAAGGTAACCTAATGCATGAACCAGCAAAGAGAGACAAACAATTGAGACACCATACATTCAGGAATAGTAAATTAATCTAACAGTATAAAACATATCTCCAGGATGCATCATATATTCTATGTAAAACAAGTCATCTACTCTCAGTAGGTTAGTACGCCAACTATTTAAATCAGAAGTGAAACAACAAACAAAAAGAGAAGTACTTGAATATTTAGTTCTCCAGCTGTCGAATGGATCTACATCCATGTTTGATTCAAACTTGAGATAAGGGTTCTTTATACAAGGAGGTGGCATCACACGGCAACGTAAAGCAACAGCTGATTGAGAAACATAATTTTGAGTTCTTTCCGGTCCTGCCACAGTTATCTTCTGTGGCTTGATTTCATCGATAGATGAATTGTCTCTTGAGAGTTCGTCAATTTGCTGATGATCAGATGATTGAGATTCAGGTGACTTGATGAAAATCTCTGTCAGCATGTCAAGGAAATCGTTCATCAGGCAAATATGAGAGAACTACAATATATGATGAAAAAAAGAGGAGATGTTAAAACCATCAGATTAGGTTAAAACTAGAGAGGCAAATTTCTGGTAGCTCAGGTGAATATAACTTTCTGCTACTGGACTAGAATAAAACTCATTGCTTATTCATCATTTGCTGTCCATATGCTTGCCTTTCTAGATATTTTCAGTCATACTAATGAGACGCATAAAAGAGTGGAGAGCAGATTTACTTGCCCAAGCATCTAACAGAATGCTTTTTGCCAGTTTTCCAAGCATACACATACAAATTTGTAACTCCATCACAACAGGTAGGATCATTTAGATCTTTAGGATGAAAACAAGAATTAGTACTCATGAAATGAGTTCCGGGACCCCCTTCAAAACGCTATAAAAAACAGCAACTAAACTCCACATGCTGCAACGAAACTCACAATAGTATAATTTGAATCTACAAAATGAGTGATGCACAACATTGCTACCCCAGAAAGAAGCCTCAATTAATACAAGCATTTGGAATAGACGACTCGGGGTTCATTACCTACCTCGCTTAAATATTTTGCTCTTTGTGGTCTTTATCTTTTCAGGTGATTCTGGACAAGGGATGTTTTCCTGTAAAACATCCAAAATGAAAATTAGAAAAACCCTTGAAGCTAGCACCTTTCACCAGTCAACGCAATACAGTGAGTAAGAGATGCGAGCGAGCACCTTGTCGACATCCATATTGTTGAAGATATTCTGACACTCAGGCGTAATATAATCAGGCGTGCTGAGAGACAAACAAAGACGAGTTCCTCAGTGGTAATCAGAAATCGGATTAAAAAGATCGGACATTTTTAGGGTTGGCCATGAAATGAAAAGGAGACAGTTGAGCGCTGATTTCGTAAAACAGAAAGGGAGCATTACCAGAAGAAATCTTGGCTGAGGATGAAATCCCTATCATCAGCAGGGGCGGGATCGAGATCGATTTCAAGCCTCGAGGGCGGGGGAGGAGGCAAGAGGCCATTTTCGCTTTGGGAGGAATCGGAATCGAGAAGCTTCTTGTTCGTGTGGAGGAGGGAGTGGGAGAGAGTGGTGAGGTGCTTCTTCTGAGGAGGTTGCTCATCCGCTTGCGCTTGCTCATGGCGATGAGGATGTTTGAGGAGAGAGACTTGGCTGAGCAGATCCTTCAGGGGGTGAGTGGTGGTGGCGGTGAGCTTTGCTTTGCCTCTCTGTCCTCCTCTGCCATTGCTGCTTCGCCTCTGGCCCCCTTTCATCTCTGTCTGAGCTCGGAGCTGTGTTGAGTTTTCGGGAATGGAAAACGTACAGCGCACTATCAAGTTTGGCGATTAGTTTCGACCCAAAAAGAAAAGTTTGGCGATTAGTTTAATACCAAAACGAATAATGAAAGAAGGCGGAGCGATTTCGGAGGATTTTTGAAAGTGCGCGGGCGAGCAGCAAAGAGCCCGGGACGGCGGGATCTAGAGATTAGGTTTTTTTCAATCTAGGCTCCGTTTGGCACGACGAGCGGAAGCGGAAATTGGGAAGTACAAAGTAGCTGGGACTGGAACTGGCAGTTGGATTTTTGTGACTAGCTGAGACTGAATTAGGTAGCAGAATCAGTAAAAAATGAAAATGCCCTCCATTCCCTGTGCTCAATGACAATAACGGGTTGAATAAAATGTGTATTGTTATGACCAAAATGCCCTCCATTTTTTTGTTTTAGCGCCAAGCTACTGCCTTTCACGTGACTAAACTAGGTCATATATCCCCAAAATTGGCAAAATACACTTGCTTTCTCATTTCCTGTGCTCTCGAGATTTCCTATCCTCCATCACCGCTCCTCCCCATAGGGCGGTTGGCATCTTACAGGTTGATTTCAGCGCCGGCGAATAGCAGGAGCGGTAGGCTATCCGAACTCGGCATATTTTCTTCAACGTTGGCCCATTTCAACATTTATTCTATTGGGTTCCCCATGTCAGAGGTGGTGTCGCTGGACCCAGATCCAAAGCTGTCGGCGTTTTTTTGCGATCGTCGGAGATAAGGTACGAGAGGTATGAAAGGTCGAGGTGACGAGGGGTATCGGGGGAAATATCTGGCTTGGTAGCGAGGAAGAGGAGCGTAAAAACGTTGCCATCTGGGGGGGGACAAGGGCAGAGAAACAAGCGGGCTCACGCTCACGAAGACGCCCATGCTGGGCAAACAGTTGTTCCGCCGAACACTCCTCACCCCTAGCGTCTTGCTTAATATTCCGCTCCAGCTAGTTTCGGGACGCTAGTCCCGAACGGAGCCCTAACCACTTAGAGCATGTACAATAGGAAGGTCTTAAGGCATAAATATCGGTGTACCATGACAGAGATCATGTGGGTATCACCACAAAAGAAAAAGGAAATTGAATTTGAATATGTGATGCATATCGCTTGAGCGATACTATGAAATGGAGGGGACGTGGGTCCCACATGAAGAGAAAGTGGGGAAATGGAAGGGAAGTGGGTCCCATATGAAGAGAAAGAGGGGAAGAAAGTGGGTAAATAAATAAGTGTTGAAAAGAAAGAAAATGAGTTTATAGGGTTCATTGATATTTAAGTGGGTATCGTGAAATAAAATGAGAGGAGTATGGATGATATGGAGGAAAGAGAAATGATAAAAGTGATAGATTTTTGGGTATCAAGGGATCATTGATATTCATGGCCTTATGTAATACTTAGGTTATGAATATTTATGATATTCTAATACCCAAAAATCCACCACTTTTATTATTTCTCTCTCTTCCACATCATCTTCTACTCCCTTAATTTGATTTTGTGATATTCACTTAAATATCAATGAACCCTCAAATCCACTTTCCCACTTTTCAACACTTATTTACCTACCTATATACAATTTCAATTATACTTTTGATTAATTAATTCACAATGTTTCTTTATGTAATTGAACATCATTAATTATATCTAAATTTTTAACTAATTAAACATCATTAATCAATTATGTATTTTGTTTTATTCAATACATACTAATAACAATAACATTTTGTACAAGAATAAAAAATATATACAAAATTGGTGTTTATGCAAAGATAAAAAAATTATAAGTCATAATATATATAAAATATTTGTATTTTAATTACAAGTTTAGCCAGAAATAAAATTACACACTACTCTCTTATTAAATTTAGCAAATAAATCATTGAGATTCCATATGGGGCCTCCTCTATTGTATTTCTTTCCTCTTGATCCCTTATCGTTCCACGATCCCCTCCCCCAAGTATCACCCTTTTTTTCCTTTTTCTTTTTGTACAAAATTGTGTGATACCCTCCGTGCTCCTCCCAATATTCGTGACCTTAGAGATACTTATTTATTTATTGGACAAAAAAAGAAAAAATGCTAAGCACCTAACCAATAGTGCTTATATAAGTACCCATCAAGAACTCTATCAATTTACTTCTAACCAATAGTTTTTTGCCACATGTCATTTAATGAATCTATTTTATATGTATGTTTGGATGTAACTTTTAAACTTTTGCTCATCATTCTTTAGTTTCTTAAAATACTACTTAATATAATTTTATAAAATAACATTATCTATCCAATAAGACCAATATTGTATGCACTTTGTATATTTTAAAAAAAAGATATGTAATTTTGGATAGTATTTACATATGATTAGTTGCATATTATAAAATAAATTTATAATGCATGTATTACATGAACTAACATTGTTGAATAAGTACATAATTATTCAATAATTACTATAATTTATTTATGTATTTTTTTAGTATAATAATTTGTTGAAGTTATTAAATAATTATTTTTACATTAAAAATAACATATATAATGATGATATTAAAGACATATTTATAATTTTGGTATAAAAAATTAAAGGTAAAAAAGAAATAACTAGGTGCTCATAAGTACCACTACCCATTGATTGATCCATTGGAGTGAAAAAATTAATTAAGTACTTATGTAATGTTAATAGAAGAAATAATACTATAATAATAGTTAGGAACTCTTTAAGTACCCCAAATAAGAACACCACTGTACATGGTATTAGGGGCATGTGTAACGAGAGGATCTTAAGAGTGTTTAATGGGTCTTTTAGAAATTTTTTAGGGAATAAAAAAGAATAATCTTAGGGTAATACGAAGCGCCCCTGCAGGAATACGTGGCGCCCCAGTCTGTGAACAACACCGTCCCAAAAAGGCACCCCAGTTGGCCCCGAGGTGATGTGGGCGACCATCGCCTCCATCTGATTTTTTACCAGTTCTCAGGCTAAAACACAACAGTAAAATATAGGGGCAAATCAGAGGTAAAAAGGGGAGTAAAAAACCGGGCGTCAGACGGTGGATCCCATCGTCCCAGAACAGGGGTAATTAAACAGTAAAAAAAATCTTGCTTGTTACCTTGTGTATATATATACCCGTTCACCTCACCATCATACACCGAATTCCATACATAAATTAATTCCTCCAATTCTATCTATAAACGCCTTAAAATCAATCCATAAATACCCCAAAATCATTTCATAAACCGCTTGGATTTGTTATTTTTTTAAGCGTAAAAGCAAAGATGAAGTCGCTATTGTCAAAATTTAAGGTTAGTGACGTTTCCTCATTGAGTACACTGTTAATATGAAGTTATAATTATTTATGATTCAAGTAGTCTTCTCCTTTTATTATACGTATATATAAAAATCACAATTATAGTCATTGACGATTGGAGGAGCTAGATCGCCGGCTCGATTTGATTTGAATGAAGAGTTCGTAGACGATGAAGCACACGGTGTTGAGCATCACGAGGGTATATATGCAGGAGATTTCGTTTGTAATGAAAAAGGAGAATTGACACGTATGAAATTGATATTATTATTTATTAGTTTACATTAAAATCTCAAAAATAATTTAATATATTATTAATTTGTATGTATGCATTTATTGGTTGGAAGAGGTTTTATAGTTATTTAATATTTTCGCATGCAATACCAACGATATTCTATTATAATATTTTCGCACGTAGTACGAACGTTTATATATTATTAATGATGCATGTGCAATAAATCGAAAATAAAAACTAATGTATTTTGTAAAATAATTTAATGATGCATGTAAAATAGCAAATAGAAAATATTCTTATATAATCTAATATTTATCTTTAGATCGACGAGTTTCCAGATTTTTCTAGTGAGTTTAAAATTGATTACGAGTGGGATGATCGTAAGATTATGAAGAGATGGGCCTTTGAACAAGGAAAGAGTTTAAACTTTGTAGTCACCACTCAAAACTCTTAGGATGCAAAGATTCTTTTGGGTTGCACCTTAAGTGGAGAGTATAAGCCCGGAAAGAATGGTAAATCTCGAAAAATTGAGCGGAATTTAGGAGTTGAGGATGATCTAGATGGAGGTCCTAAAACTAGAAAGATCGGTTGCCCATTCAAGTTGGTTGGAGTGAGAAACCAACGTACCCACATGTGGTGGCTAAGGGTGGAATGCGGACATCACAATCATATGCTAGCCGAAAGCCTTGACGGATATGCGTTTGTTTGGCGGATGACGGAGGAGCAGAAAGCTGATGTGAAAGATCTTGCATTGACCAGTTCGGAGCCGAGAGATACCATGTCGTACCTACACCGAAAATATTCGGGCATCACCACATCAATGAAGCAATTATACGACTATAGGTACCAAATTTCCAAAGAAGAGATGGGCTCGATGACAGTAACTCAATTCTCGCTTTATTACTTACAACAGTTGGAGTACTATGTGGACCATCGACCCGAGACCGATATCAACAAGATAAAAGACTTCTTCTTTGCCCATCTGAAGTCGATCCATCTGCTAAAGTTGTTCCCATATGTTGCGATCATGGATTCCACATACCAGATTAATATGTAAGTTTATATATTATAATCCTTTTACTTAAATATGTAAGTTTATATATTATAATCCTTTTACTTAATATGTTATATAATCATGAAACGATGATATGCATGAATTTGAAATTATAGATACAACATGCCCTTGTGCGAGATTGTCGGATTTACATGCATTATTACATTAAAAAGTAACCGTTTTTCATTTTCAATATGTATAAAATATAACATATTTTATCGATTCTTTTATATGCATCATTAATTATAAAAGAATTGAATAATATTCGTACTACATAAATGTATTTATATAGCTTTTTAACCTATTAGACCAAAAACAGAATAATAATACTACTACATGACAGAATTATAAAAACCTATTAGACCTATTTCATTTAATCAAACAATATAAATATGTTAAATTCAATAAAACATTGGTGATATGTGTTTTAAATTTTCGATTTACATAAAAATATAATAAATTTGAATAATATTCGGACTACATAAAATTGTAAAAAGAAGTTAATCTCTCTTTTTTGACATTTATCATTAAATTGTAAAAAAAAACTCAATTTTAATTTCATAATATTTAAATTATATTAAAAATTTTAATTAAATTATTTTGATTTTCTTAAATGTATGTAAACCCTAAACCCAAAAACTAGAATAATATTCGTACTAAATGCAAAAAATTAAATAACAATTAAACCTATTTGAACAAATTAATTCCTGCTTACAAATTATTTTCACTTCATTTGACATGCATCATTTAACTTTTAGATAAACATATTAAACTCGAACTAATACTATTCTATTTGAAATTATAACAAAAATAATTTTACAATAAATATTAAGTTCCTACTACATGTAAAAAGATTAAACAACTATTACACATATATGAACTACTCAATCCAAAGGTATAAATTACCTATATCAAAGCCCCGTGCATGGGTTGTTCGCGAACCCTCAGCCTCGGTGGTGGGACGCGTCGCTTCTTCCGGCATGTTATCAACGCGCTCATTTATATTGATTTGCTCTGATGGTCCCGATGGCGGCGTCTTCGATCGACTTTTAGATCTTCTAGTTCTAAACCAATTGTTCATGTTTTTTTATTCTAGATAATTTGAAAGGGAGGGTTGTTTGATGGAGAACTAAAGGAAATAAAATGATGCGAGAAGTAAAATTGAGAATTAAAGGAAATTGATGGGGGAAGCGGATTAAAGAAAATTTAAGGGGGTGAGAGAAGTGTTTGTATACTGGGAGAGGGAGGGTGTGTGTCTGGAGAGAGTGCATGATAATTAATTGTGGTGCTAGAGGGAGGAATAAATTGAGGGGGGGGGGGGGGGCTTGTGGAGGGAAGATCATGGGTGTATAGGAAGGAACACGGGTGTACAACATTTAACTTCATCAAGACCACTTTATCTAACTTTTGTTTTTTTTTGTTTTTTACTTTTACTAAAAACAAAGAATACAAGAGACATGCACGTCCAATTGGTTAACTCATTGCTGCATTTCTCCCAGCACGAGTGTACAGGAAGGAAGGGAGCACGCGCGTCGTCAGATGGTTCTGACGACCGTCTCACGCGCGTCAGACTCCGAAACACGCCGACGGTTTCAACCGTCTAAAACCTAGACGCTGCCAGTTGTCGTCTAAAAAGTCGGGGCGCCCCGAAATTCTGACCGGGGGACGGGGGGCCTCGACGACCCGAAATCTTAAGCACCATTATATCTGGTGCTTATACAACACTATCTAAACCTCTTATATTAACTTCAACCACTAATATTTTGACATATGTCATTCAATTAATCCATTTATTTCTATGTTTGGGTTTATATAGTAAGCTTTTGACCATAATTTTTTAAACCTTTTAAAAATGTAATATATAATAACTTTATAAAATAGCATTATCAATCCAATGAAACTAGTATTTTATATACTTTGTATATTTTTGAAAAAATATTTAATTTAGGATAATATTTAATTAACATGATTTATTTATGTATTATTTGAGTATATTAATTTATTTATGTTTTTGAATAAATGTTTTTGAATTAAAATAATGTATATAATGATGATATAAAGACATATTTATAACTTTGGTATGAAAAATTAAAGGTAGAAAATATATAGATGGGTGCTTATAAGTACCCTTATAATTGCTCTATTGGAGTGGAAAAATAAATGAGTGCTTATATGAGGTTGAAAGGAGAAAAAATATTATAGTAATAATAGGAACTCTAAATAAGCAACTCCCATAGCACATGAGCTTAGGTTCCGGTCGGGTATACTGAAAATGAAGATGACTGCCTAACTGAAAATAAAGATGAAGATGACTGCCTAACTGAAAGCTTTTTTTTTTTATGAAAGATGAAGATGGCTGCCTAACTGAAAGCTAAAGCTAAACAAATGATGCTAATTGGAACTGATTTCGGTAGCAGAATAGAAGTAAGAGCATCTCCAACAGCATCTCCAAATTCTTGGAAGATGTGAATTTGGAGATTTTTGTCCTAATTTTGACCCCAACAGATTCCCCAAAGTGATCTCCAAAATGGAGAAGATCTCCAAAACTCATGGTGGGTTCTCTAAATTTGGAGATTTCTCTACTTGCTCCATATTGTGAATTTGCAATTAATGTTTTCTTTTCCTTTTATTTTTTTGGTTAATTAAATGTAAAAGGTTGCTTTTTCCTACCTCTTCAACTCTTTCATCCAATCATGTTTTACTTCAATAAATATTGATTCTCCAAAATGGAGAATTGTTGGAGTTGGAGTAATTTTCTTTTGGAGAAAGTAACTATTTTTTCTCCATTTTGGAGAAAGTTTTGAAGCATCTCTTGGAGATGCTCTAAAATAGGATCGAGTGTAGGGTTGGGCACCGGTCCAGACCTAGACCGGGATCAATAAGGTGGGAAAATATGGGCCCGATCCGGTCCGGTTTCGGACTGGATTTTTATTTTTTTAAGAGAAAAATCTTTATATAAAAAAGTTATAATATAGTTAAAGAAATCATATATGATTAATGAAAAATATTATATTATTAAGTATATAATATAAATGCAAAACTTCAATATTAAAAATAAACAATATAACACTAAAATTAATATAATATTTATTTAAATATAACTTTTTACTAAATTTTATAAATATCCGGACCGGGACTAGAAAAGTCCATTTTCATGGACCAAGGATCGGACCGGATTTTTCCCACCCCTAATCGTGTGTTCGGTATAACAACTAGGTAATCGGTTAAAAGTTAGATGTCAAAAGACCATTATACCCTTCCTTCAAATAAAAAATACATTATGTGTTTTTTGAACACATGCATGTCACGCGCAAGTTTTTAGGTTGAAATTGTTCCACTCTTTGTTGGCTTGTAATTGTTCCTCGCCTATTTGCCTGATCAATCCCCTCTACCGACATTTACCATGACGACAACTGGGCAACCTACAAATATCTTTGGCCGATGCTACGCGGACGACGATAGCCAACTGCGATGGCAGTTGTTTGGTGGGGTACGTATTACATGTCGATTGTAAATATGAAGCTCAAGCTAATTTTGGGGCTTTTCCTTGTTGCAAGCGGGACGACGTGTGGTAGCGAGTGAAAGTCGACCAAAGCTGAAGCTGGAAGCTAGAGGGTTCATTATCTCCATCGATTAGGTAAACATCTCCATCCAGACCAAGTGTAATAGAAATCACTGAATTTGCGTATTAGGGTTCATACTTGTTCAATCGATCTAATGTCGATTTAGGGTCGATAAATGTCATTTTGCTCTAATTGGTATGAGGGCAAAGAATTTTCATGCTTTGAATTGAGTGAGTTGGACTCCTTGATTGAAAACTTTGTGCATAAGTGTGGTCTTGAATCTTATGTGTTTTCAATTTCACTATGCATATTAACTACAACTTATTTGCATGAATTCAATTGAAGGCAGCTTGTTTGCTGGTTTGCTTGAGGTCATATGTGTTGAAGCTCATATGTTAAGCTCATATAACTGCATCTACTATGAAGTCATTGGTTGGACTGTGAAATGTTGTTTTATGCACTCCAATACCCCTAGATATAAGGTGAATTGCTAGTAATTATAGGTATATCATGCTGTTTATGCACTCCAATTTTTTAAAATTTAAGGTGATAATTGTGACATGGTGTTCATTGGGCATTTGAGAATGGGTAAGGATTAAAAGATGTCTCAAGAGAATGATAGTGATCTCCTTAAATTGGAAACGAAAGACAATAATTTGGCAGCTCTCCAGTCGGTGGGCATTTAGGTCGAAACACCACCACCCAACGGGTCTAAGCACTCTTCTATTGGAAGGGCTTGCATAAAAACGTGAAGCATTATGTGAAGAATTGTTCGACTTGCCAACGCAACAGACTAGACAATGCAGCATATCCGGGTCTCCTACAACCATTACCTATCTCGAACTCTATATGGGAAGATATCAGTCTTGATTTCATCGAAGGGTTGCCAACCTCAACCAAGAAGTTCATCAACCTTGCTGTAGTAGTTGACCGCCCCAGTAAATACACCCAGTTCCTCCCTCTCAAACACCCCTTCACTGCCATGGACGCGGCTCAACTGTACCTCGACCATATCTTCAAACTTTATGGTTTCCCGACGTGACACTCCGTTCTTCGATGATGTCTGGAAGTTGTTTTTCAAACTCCAAGGTGTTCAGCTAAACTTCTCCACCACCTATCACCCTCAAGTGACGACGAAATAGAAGTAACAAATAGTATACTTGAAACATAACTCCGTTGTATGTGTTTTGTAACACCGACAACTTGGAGTTCATGGCTCCCACTTGCTGAGTATTGGTATAATACCAATCACCATACCACCACTAACATTACTGCATATGAGATCATGTACGGTCCGCCTCCTCCTATACATTTACCCTATTTACCGAGAGAATCCTCAAAAACATAGATTGACACAAGCTTGCAAAAGTGTGAGGAGATCATCAGGCTGTTGAAGTACAATCTAACAAGGGCATAAAACTGTATTATGCAACGCACAAACAAGCACCGCTCTGAAATATCCTTTAACATAGGCAACTGGGTGTATTTAAAATTGCAACCCTACTATCATAATACACTAAGGGTCCCCAAAAAATGTCCCCCAAATTTTATGGCCCTTTCTTGATCTTGGATAATGTCGGTGAGGTTGCTTACAAGCTACAACTACCCCACAAGCTGCAATTCACGATACCGGCCTTCCATGTTAGTCACCTAAAAAAAATGCCCAAATCTGTCTAGTGTCACATCGATCGACATTCCCTAGTACTATGAAGATGTGGGTCTCATTCGAGAACTCGAAACAATCCTTGATCGACAACTTGTCAAACGTTTTACTGCAACCACCACCACCACCAAACTCCTAAATCAAGTGGAAGAACGATGCCATAGATGACACTACATGGGAATTTGCTGATGAAATTGCAAAGAAATATTCAAATTTCCATCCTTGAGGACAAGGATGCTTCAGCGAGGAGTACTGATGTAGTGTCTTTGATTCCCATTTCAAGTTTTCTGGCCATTATTTCAGTTTTAGCAAGTTCAAGTCATTTCTACTTCTTGTTTTGTTTTATAGGTTAATCCAATTTATGCATGCGTATCAAACCCGGTTTAGTTAATTAATCTGTTTGGGAAAGCTAGGTAGCTAGTATAAAAACAATGTTTTGTGATGTGTGCGGTCATCAATCAATGACAGTAACTTTCTATTCTCATCAAAGTTTATTTATTTTGTTAATTAGCTCACATGTAGCCTTTTCGATTGATGATTCTTAGCTCCCATCAGTCATAGGTTCAGCTGTAATCTGTTTTTTTTAACGATCCGTTCATAACTCGGTTCTTAATACTTGCAACCGGTATCATCATACGAAAGTTCAGACTCGCTTTGGGACTTGAAGCTTCCAAATGGCTTTGAACACATCCCTATCCACTCCAACGATCTAGCCAACATCAATAACAATATAGTAGCCGCTCTTGACTATATACTCACCATTAGGGGTCGGCCACCAACTTATCTCATCAACAATACCAACCTCGACAGGAACTGAAATAGCTGTCAGAGAATCATCCTCCATTTTTTATGGCACCTTCAACGAATACCAAACTTTCATAGCGGATAAAAGAAAAAAATTTGATTTCAGCCGAGACAAATTTAATGAATTTATTACTTTAGATATATTGATCAACATTGCTATTCTTGTTAGGTTACCCATACTTCATCCACTTACGTTACAAATAATTAATTTTTGTATGTCCGTTTCTAGATCTATTTGAGACAGATGAGGAGTAAGGGTTTGAATAAAGGACCTCTTGGTAAATTACGTATATTTTATGTTTAATTATTCTGTTGTAAATAGTACTCCCTTTGCCATCAAATGTTTGTCTCTTTTCTATTTCCGTCGTCACAAAATATTTGTCATACTCCCCCCCCCCCCTTCCTCTTTTTTTTGAGCTCGTCCCCCTTTCCTTTTATATCTACATTTATTTACTATATTATCCTCATTCAATATCATAATTTACCTACTTTATTCAACTTTATCATTTTTTAACCTTTTAGTTTTATTGAATTATAAAACTACCCCATTTTTATCTAACTTTTTACCGCCATTATACAACCATCACATCTACTTTATTTCCTTTCAACTTTTTATCTCCACTAAATTACAAAACAACTCATGTATTTTATTCATACAATTCAACTTTCATATTTATCAATATTAATTTACACATTTTTGTAATAACCGTGAAAACCGTCATGTGAGACAAAGGAATGGTTTCTTCCCGAGTGGTGAGAAGCCGAGTGATCAATGGCGTAAAACATGGTTTCAATCAAGGTATAAAACGGCAAGTTTACATATCGATCGGAAGGTATAAAACGACAGAAAAGAAATCCAATCTACCGGACCGATACCAAAGGATATAGCTGAAACAACTACAGTCCTCCCCTCTAGTAATTGAGTTAAGGTCGGTTTGCTGACAAGTATACTAGTAACCCTTTTTATTATGATGAAAACACAAATGATCTCATGATTTTCATTGAACTTTCCTCTCAATATTTACTCTTTGTCTCTCTCTTCATCCAATTCTTTTGTTCTAGTTACGATGTTTTTTGTTTTATTTTCTTTGGTTTGGTGGGTAAAGGGAAAAAAATTTTAGGTGTCAACTGCCAACCGTTGTATCTGTAAGAACTAAGGCCCTGTTTGGTATGTCTTTTGGAATCGGAATGGAATCAGGAATCGGAATGAGCCATTCCTTGAGCTAGGTGTTTGGTATGTTTTCGGAATGAACCATTCCTTTTTGTTTTTATTAATAGTTATATACTTTATTTTTGAAACATATTTCATTTTTTATAAATACCTATATACTTTAGTTATTTTTAATAATAAAATAAAATATAAATAATAAAATACTATATATTTTAATAATAAAATAAAATAAACTAATACAATTTAATATAATATAATAACAAAATATTGTTTTTATATATTTTAGTAATAAAATATAATGTATATAATAAAATATTTTTTTATATTTTTTAATAATAAAATAAAATATAAACAATAAATATATATTTTTAATAATATAATAATATATTATAATAAAAAATATTGTTTTTATGTATTTTATTAATAAATACATATTTTTTAATAATATAATAATATAATAACAAAATATTCTTTTTATATTTTAGTAATAAAATATAAATAATAAAAAAATATTTTTAATAATATAATAACAAATTATTATTATATATTTTAAAAATTAAATATGTAATATAATAACTAAATAATATTTATTATATTTTAATAATATAATAATATAAAATAATACAATATAAGATAATATAATAACAAAATTTATATATTTTTTAGTAATAAAATATAATATACATAATAAAATATAATAATAATAATATGGTTGTAGTGGGAGGGAGATGAAATACGTGACTTGTGGAATGAGTGATACCCTTGGTTTTTTGATGGAATGAATTTGTTCTTTGGGCTTGGAATGACCCAATCCATGGAATGAAACTGATTCCAGTTTTTTCTCTAACCAAACACAAAATTTGGAATGGGCCATTCCCATTCCCATTCCTCATTCCATAGGAATGGAACCAAACGGGCCCTAAAATGCTCAACAAGTCAACAATCAACTAAGAGCATCCACAATGGAAAAATGCTCTCCACATTTCTTAACAATTAAAAAAAAAGAAAAAACAATAGATGAGGGATATGTCAAATTTCTTATAGAATTTTTTTTCTTATTTCTCCGCTTCTATTCTTGCAATAGAAATTTTCTTTGCACAAACCTGACAAAAGCTGATAATTTTTTAATTTCCTTTTATTTAGAGGTAGAAACCTGACAACAGCTGACAAAACTTTTCTTTTTTAATTTCTCTACACCCCAAATGATAGCTTCCCCGGCTACAGGCCAAAGAGTTACTCCGTAGTTGTTTTTGTGATGCAGTAAATTCCAAGTCTTTCTTTGTTTTTTTTTTTGCAGGAGTTTGATACTTTTTTGTGAATACACTTGCTTGAAAACAGACAGCATCAATCAAAGGTCAAAACAAAACAGTCGCCTTCTTACAACGATTTCCGAGCTCTAAGTTTGTACTCAGTTTTACAATTCCCATTTGATTGGCGGGGTTTATCAGATCTACTTATTAATTTGCACTCCTGAATGATACTCTTTGCCTGCTGAGGGACTATAACTATGAGAATGCAATAATGGCTAAACAATTGAAAACCATGCCCAAATAGAGGCAAAAAAATGTCCAACCAAACAACATGTTAATAACAGATTAACACAATAACCGTCATCTTCTCCGGTCCTGATTACTCCATCTCCGACCACCATTCCAGCTACTCTGGTTTCTAAACCCGGGCAAATCCTGCCTCCAAGCCCTATCCTGCCTTCCCTGCACCCATCCTGAGTTCCCACCTTGCTCTTGATAGCCTCTTCCGTCCTCTTGATAGCCTCTTCCGTGAACGTGTTCCTGGTGATGCCTACTCGGGCTCTTCTCAGAACCGGGCCCAACCCAAACGCCGTGTTGATTCTGCCTTCCCTGCAGATTCTGGTTGTTGTGCTGGCCGTGAAAACCTGACGAAGAGAATTGGGCTTGCGGAGTTTGTTGAGGGTGATGGCCAACTGGTTGATTGCCGGGCCAGCAAGAAGCTTGAAGCTGCTCTATGGCGGCGGTTGGCAACACCTGCACTTCCGATCCTGCAAATGGATGCTGCATTGCCGTGGACTGCCTTGAAAACGGGTTTGTCGCCGTCTCATGTCTCCATCCACTCTGTATTGGTTGAAAGCAGACAAAAAGAAAATCAAATTCAGATGGGCCATACGTACAATCATGGTTTTATGTTCGCTTAATAACTTGGAATTGACATGACAGATTCTCCTATTTCACTTTCATCACTCAGCAACTGAAGCTTGGATCACATAACTAAGGGTCCGTTTCACCCGTTATCTTTCATTAAACCTCAGGTTTTGAGGTAAGAATGTCCTTGAGAGTTGTGGTCCGTATTAAATAACTTCAATTTCTTATTTTCTTGTCAGATTATGTCTGGGTTGTTGTCATTGACATTTTCTTGTCAAATTTAATTTTGCTAGCTGTGTATTGGCAACATGGAAGAGGTCGGTTTTGACGCACCGGTGCAGCATGGGTGGGCGGAGTTGGAGAAGGAAGAGAGACATCAAACCGACTTGCCGGGGTTGGAGAAGGAAGGAACACGGCCTCCACAATGGTGTCTTTCGTCATTGGTGGAGTGGGGGATGGCAGAGAAGCCTTGGCCCTCACCGTCTCCAGGAGACCTGAATTGTTTTTCAACAAATCAAGAAGCCTGACGGTGTCATTATTGGACAGCCCGCTCGCCTGCCCAGACGTCAAAGCGAATACCAACTCCGGGTTCTTCAAAAGCACAGCCAGGAGCTCAAGATCAGGCTGTGCAGAGGAAGCAGAGGCCGTCGTTGCCTGTGAGTTAGCGTTAACGTTTTCATTTGTTTGGTGGTGGTGGTGTTGGTCACAAGATTCTAGTGCGTCGTCCGTTTCAGGCAGCTGTTCGACTGGTATTTCAAGGGTTAATGTATCATCATAGTCCATCTCGACATCCCAGGGCTCCCTGGGATTGGAAGGGATGTCTTCGCATGTTCTGTAAACGCTTTCTCTCTCCCGGCTTATCCTGTTCCGTTGCATTTCGGCCTCCTTGCTGTTTTCCCCACAGCAAACTTTCCAGCTCGGATTCATCTTGATTTCTGCAGGAAGAACAGGCAGAGATGATAAAGACACCCATAATCAATCGATTGTTCAGAAAACCTATGTATAACACAGAATTCAGAGAACGGGACAAACCCAGCTGCAAATACAAAACAGGTACTGTGTACAGTGTTTGGTACTCTATTTATTCATACGATTTTGCAATGGGTCGTCATGGTTGCTCTAGAAGACTAGTGGTTTGACTGGAAAAGTGTGACTAGATAATCATTGAATCTCCGTCATTATCACTCATACCACTGTGTTATCACCATCACCATAATCACGAAAAGAAATTGAACCAAAAAACAAGTCGAACAGACGTGTTTTACGCGTGTGTGTAAAAATATAGTTTTCTTTTCGGATACTTTAGCAATTAATAATTAGTAAGTTTTAGTTCTTCAGCCTTCACTCGAAGACTGGTCAAATAAATACAGTAAATAACCAGACAAAGGACAGCAGGGGTGATTTCAAACTCTAAAAACTCCACCATACTTTCTTTAAACTTTGTTACAATAAATAAACAAATAAATAACCAAAACCAAATTCAGTCAATTATGCATACAGTCCCTTAAATGAAGCTTCTATTTTGCTTTTGTCAAGGACTTCCAATTCACAGCAGCCACTGTATGGCAACCAGACTTGATATCCAACCATATGGCTTGACATGCAACCAACAAGTAACACAGGCAAAATAGTACACATGTAAGCTGACTAATTAGTAGGGTTAAGATGGAACCAAGTTGAACCCCGCTATTATCTACATAGACAACTACACAATGTCCGTTCAGAGATACCATGACGACAAGTCACCTTTGCTACCACTGAACAGGTTGGTGTAAGAAACATTTTGCATCAAATAACACGTTGTAAAGTGTATTCAAATATTTAGGAGAAGTCATAGATCCAAGCCACTAAAATTTTCAATGAATAAATCTTAGGAACAAAAGCCAAATAGAAGATACACTTGGCCCAATGATTATAGCATTTTAAATTTCTAAGCATAATGTGCTTAGTATTAGCACTGGGACTGGTAGAGGTGTGAGCCTGTATGGAGGAACCCTTTCAGAGCAATTCAAAATTTTAAAAGACCAAAGCAACTTCTTAACTTTTTTTTCTGGTAAGAAAAAAAACCTCTCAACATTTATCCTAAGCTTCTTAAGTTGCCAAAACTCTCATGTGTCCAGACAAATACACAAGATTCGTCACATATGCAGTAATCTTTTCACTGTTGTAGTGGTCGTTTACTACTTTGACAGTCAAAAGTCCCCATAAGTTGAATTGTCACGAGGAAGTAAGAGGTAATAAATGTGTTTGAAACACAACTTCCTGAACTGGAAACATAAATTCCTCCGAAACCAAGAAGTAGACTTACCTAGTCCTCTCTCGGTAAGTTCTACTTCTATCTTTCTGCATACAATATCTAATCTTACTCTTTCCAAATTTTTATCTTCAGCCAAAACCCTCTTTCTTAGATCCCTGGAATTTCATCTCATAGGAAGTTTATTCCGAGAAATTAACTTCCTAGGAATTGCAATTCCTACTTGTAAACAAACAAGCCCTTAAAAATGCGTAGCTACTTGATATGCATTTAATTTTTTCATTTAAATATGTTATGGTGGAAAATGCAACCATCAGCAATATGCTTTTAATACAGTCTAGGGAAGATCACACCTCTTGTGTAAAAAACATATTGCATCTGTTAACCAAATTTTTATTGCCACAAACGCAGTTAGTACCTTCAACAACAAATGATCTGGCGAGCGTCAGTACAAAAACCCAGTGAAAAAACAAAAGAATTTGGAAATGTACCTGATGGCACCTGCCATGGAATTTGGGCCCTCTTGGACCTCTCAACCATTACTTTCTCAGTTCCAGATATCTGCTTCTGATCAGAAGCTTCCATCAGCTTAGAACTGTTCTGAGGATGTAACTTAGCTTTCTTATGAGCTTCCAGTTTAGGTCGAAGGTAAGCTTCTGATGCTGAAAGCAAATCATTGGTGAGCAAAGAGGGAGGTCTCTTTACATCATTTGTTTTGGATTTGACACTATTATCATTGGAAGATTTATCATTCATGCTCTGCATAAACTGTGCTCGCAGTTTTGCTTTTTGAATCTCGTCTGCAGTGATTGGTCGTGCATGAGTAGCAGGTACTGCTTTCACAACGTGCTGGTTCTTGCCAGGAGTCTTTTGCCCTGGATGTTCTACTAGTAATACCTTTCTGCGTTCTTTTTCTTTAAAATCTCATTAAGGAACACAACAGGACCACTACCAAATTGATTAATCACTAATACTTTAATAATACAGTCACATGGAATGCCACATGACATTTCTGGAAGCATCAACATGGTGAATTTAACAGATCCTCTAAACCCTGAAAAACTCAAAGTTGAGAGCAGTGATTCCTTTTTCCCCTTCTAATTTTCTTTTGTCACACAGAAATGATGAACAATTGAATGGATTAGTGAAGACTATTGAAAGACTTCAAGTTAGCACCTAGAAAGTATGTCATAAGACAATTTACAAAAGAAATCTCAAGGATACGAGTAGGAATTCCAAGAACAAGCCTCTTGTTAGAATCATCTGTGGACGATGTGAGCAGCTTTATTCCTTGGGGTGATTCAAGGCGCCTAAATTCACGCTAGATGTTAATAAGTTGAAACCAAATTCTTAACATTGCAATATCCAATCAAAGGTTGCACCATTACCTAGTTCCATCTACACTTCCAAAACAAGCATCCTCCTGCAAAGAATAACATGACATGAAGAAACATACTATAACAAATCAGCATTCAAGAGCTAGTCATTCAATCGCTATAATACTCACAGACATATCAGTAGCATGCTGCTCCAGTTCATCGCCCATAAGCTCACTAATTCTGCACACGAAAATATTCGACAATAAACATTTAAGTATTTAACTATAAACTTGATAATAATGAAGAATTGCTAAGGGCTTGCCTCTGCTTCAGATCAATCTCATTGTGCAAGTCACTTGAAGGCATAATTCCATTCAATCTTTTGATAGCTTGGCTTTTAGCAAACATTTTGCTCCAACAGGAAAGCAGAGCCCTTGCCCTGTTTGATACATCTGATCTCCAAAAGATACAAGACTATTAGTAAGCCTTATATGGATACAGCAATAAGATAAGCAAGTAGACTATTAACACTTCTGAATACAGCTCATGCAATATATAGATAAACTAGAGTAAGCAAGCAAGCAAGCAACATTATGAGGTATTCCCACATGCCATTTTACAGATATAAATCACCAGATGACAATATGGAATTGCTAAGCGATGAATAAGAAGATAAAAAAAATTATCTTTTTCATTCACAGATAAATTACTGTCTGTCACTGAGCACTAAGTTCCTAATAGGATGACACCAAAATCTTGATGTGTTTAATACCTCAGATGAGATATAAGTTTCATTGAAACTTCAGAGATGTACAACTATATATCTTTGCAATGGACAAAAGTATAGGAGTACATTAAATTTTGATCAGATATCTAAATCTCAAGCCAGCCATTTAGCATTATCCACACTTCTATCGACAATTTACACAAAATATACTGTTACAACGTGGAAAATAAATGGACAAAAGTATACGAGTGCATTTAATTCTGATCAGACATCTAGATCGCGAGCCAACCATTTAGACTTATCCATACTTTCCTTGACAGTGTACACAAATATACTCTCACAATGAGGGGGAGAAAACTCCTATTTTATCCCGTTGAGAAACCTTCATATTCAAATAAGCATAGAAGAATGAAAAAGAATTATGTAAAAACACACCTGCTTTCCCATAAAATCTTAGTCTATTGACACTCTGGATTATGGCTGACATATGTACAGGAATAGCCTTACTTAGAGGCAAATAAGAAAGTACCTGCATTGTCATGTTCAAAATTATGCTATGGACAGAAGAAAAAAAATGGCATAATAACCAGCCAAATATTAAATTTAAACATCTAATATATACTTTTAACACAACATAAAGGAAACTTGTTTGTTCCTCACTGGCAGCTTGACTTAGCCAGTTCGCGAGAATCATAAGACCTCCCCTTGTAAGAAACCTGAATCAATCAATATGAAGCAGCAATGTTAGTAATGAAAGTTACTGAATCGATAAAGAAATGGTTATTGATTATTGTTAACATTGAGCAAGTACCAACACAGCACCGAGGGATTTCTTATCTTCAAGATCCATTCCATAAGTTCAACTTGTCCAGAAAAGGTATCTTCTTTCCGCATCAGGCTAAAAATATTGTCAACGAAATTTTTATCTGATTCAGCTATGTCAGGTAAGGCTTCCTGCTGGTTAGAGCATGAAGGTGTTTCCTCACTATTGGAGGGAACAATGGTGCACAAGGGAACAGGATCAATAGACATCTCAGAGCTTATTGGTTCTACATCTTGTATACCAATACTGAAACCATTCCTGATTGCTTTCTCTCTTGACAAATGGACAAGCCTCCTCACTCTTGAACGCTGATTTGTAAAATACTCCTTAACCTAAGAGAAGTTGAAATGTATAAATGAATCAACAATACAAACTATTAAAAAATTATATCATCAAAGTCTTGAACATCAAGTTGAGTTCCTATTATCTAGCATTGCATATTTAAAGAACGATCTACTAACCTGTGTGGCTGTCATACCAAAACGCGCACTTATATCCCGGATTTCTTTTTTTGTAACTGCATCTTTTACAGAAAAAACTGACTGCAGATAATTTACTGCCTTTGGGTTAAGCAAATCTCTAGGTCTCTTACCTATAAATCAACGTAAAAAGGAAGAGAAGGAATAGATAAGCACATACATATCATAAATAAAATTACTTACATGTAACAAAATGTTTAACCATCAAAAACTCGTTCGCGATCTAATAAAGGAGGCAAAGGGTCAATTATGGCATGCAAGAGAATAAAGCACTTATTACGGACAGACACATAAAAGGCCTTGTTTGGCATTGGTACCAAATAACACTTCAATGTAAATTTGATATCGGTCTGATATCAAACCTTAATATCGATATCCAAGATACCAAAAGGCATGTATTAGTTTGATATCGATATCAGAACAGAATACCAAACACCATGTGTGTAAATTAAAGCAGAAACTTAAATTAAAATGACAGCTGGCATCTAGTCCAAGATATGTAAATGACTTGCAATAAGGTGAAGTATAAGGCCATATTAGCAAAACAATGATAACACACAGGCAGCTTACCAATTTTTACAAACAAGGCACCAGCAGCCTGCACATGAAAAATAGGAAATAATTAAAAGAAGAGATATCGCGACAGAGATACAAACTGTAAATTTAAGCGGCACCACCAGCAATTCTGTATATTGATGTTCCCTGATAGGTTTCAGCTAACCAGAAGGAAAGAATAATATGTTGAGATAAAACAAAATATTGCTAGCGAATGAGGAACTAAATCACGGTGAATAGAATGTAGAAACACAAAAAAGCTACACGGCATATGGTAGTTTATGAAATAAAACAAAGTCAATGATGTATGTGCAGTGGATGAAGCAGATTACATAGATGGGTATTAGAGCCTTTTAGATGTAAAGCAACCTCAACCGTTGAGAGTGAATCTGCCTTATATTGACATATCATGCAAGAGCATCTCATCTCATTGAGCAACTTGCAATACATAATTCCTTGAAGAGTTAATACGATAGTCCAAGATATATGCACCACATAGCATATCTAATCCCTACATCTGAGACAGGGATTTATTTCAGCTCAAATTCAATTAATTAGCACTGCTCTTTTGTTGATGTAATCCGGCCTAATCCGGTCTAGTATTTCTATTTACATCTACCCGGTTTGTTCCGGTCGAGTTAACATATATAAGCTGTGTTTTTCCATTTTGAGAATCAATCAATCAATCACAGAATTCCTCTCTCAACTCAAATCTCTCAGCTCCAACATTCTCTACAGAATTCAAGATCTTCCAATTGGCTTCTCTCCTTCTTCAAGCCAGTTTCTCGGTTGGTAATTCGCCCGATTTCGAGTTCCTTGTTGACCTTCTAATTGGGAACTTATCTACTGTCTCAACAGACTTCAAAACTACCCGAGTCCCACAAACTAGCTTTGTCAATCTAATAACATCCCCACGGAAGTTTGCCTAACAATGGCTCTTAAGAAACCCTCTACGCATCACATCAAATCGACATCACATCAATAAAGGTTCTTACGAGCCACATCATCTACAGATTTTCCAGCAAAAACAATTACATGAAATGAAATCCAAAAGCAGGGAGGGAGGGAGGGAGAAAGATAACCATCTCTTGAGAAAGAGGGTTGACGCCGGTGAGTTTGCACTGAGTGACGACGATATTCTGTAGATGGCCAACCTGGGAATGGAAAAGAACCTTCTGCGATTCCAGAAACTTCTGGAAAGATACTAAGGAGCTCCCAATTTCAAGCTCGCCTGGATAGCCATTCAAGGCTTCCATCTTTTCTCCAAACGCAAATCGACACCAAAATAGGGGTTTCAGGAATTATCAATCCAGACTGTATCAGACAAATCGAATCCCGTGCTCAGAAAAAATTTAGGTTTCCATCCTTCGCAGAGTAGCTATTGAAATTCGCTGTACAAAATTGGGGATTGTTTCTATTGTAGGTTCATGAGGGGAAGCCCTACGGAGAGGGTTTTTTTGTTTTCGAAGACTCTTCTTTCCTTGACTCCTGGTTAAATTTAGACCTGGGTCCGGTTCTAATGGAACCGGAGGTTTCGGAACCGGGTAAAAAATGGCCGAAATCAGAACCGGAATCGGACCAGCGGTTTGGAGGACAATTACGGCTACGGTTACGGTTCCCTTTCTCTCGGAACCGGGAAATCGGCGGTTTCATCCGGTTCAAACCAGCGGTTTCGAATCATCGGTTTCAAACCACCGGTTTTTTCTTTTTTCAACAAAAAAAATATAAATAACTTATACTAAATATATCAAAAAAATACAAATCAAGCACTAAATGTTTATATATAATAATAAAAACCAACTTTACAAGTCATAGGATATTAAATATACCCAAATTTTACAACATTTATTTTTAAAAATAAAAACATAAATTTTACATGGTACTCTACAATTTAAGACAATTGCGCATGGTATCCGTCCAGTTTTAAATTTTCACGTGGTGCCCCTCGCATTAAAACAAATTTTGCCTCATGCCCACTGAGTTAATTGAAAGTTAAATTTTGTTTTTTTTTTTGGTTTTGTTTTTGAATAAAAGCATTAATTTTGTTGCTTATATTAAGCTAATAGGCTTTTATATAAAAAAGAGTGGATAAGAAAAAGTGAAAAGTTACCATTATCTTAAAAACAAAATGTATGTTTTTATCCAAACCCAAAAAAACAAAAAAAAAACAAAATTATCATTATTTTAAAACAAAAAAGAGAGAAAACTTACTACTATGTACGTTTTTATCATTATTTTAAAACCAAAATTTTGAAGAAAATAGTTGATAAGAAAGAGTGAAATTTCACCATTATAAAAAAAACACATTTTATGTTTTTTATCAAAAAGCAAAAACAAAAACAAATAATTTTCAATTAACATAATGATAACAAAAAAACAAAAATTATCATTGGAGAAAAGAGTTAATAGGAAAGAGTGAAAAGTTATCATATTGTTGTACCAAAATTTATGTTCTTATCCAAAAACAAATATCTTTCAATTAATATAATCTTAACAAAAAAACAAAATTATCATTGGAGAAAAGATTTGATAAGAAAGAGTGAAAAGTTATAATTATTTTTAAATCAAAATTTATGTTTTTATTTAAAAACATAAACAAGAAAAACAAACTTCAACTTTTAATTAACGGGTTGGGCATGGGACAAAATTTGATTAAATGTAAGGGGCACCATGCGAAAATTTAAAACTAATTGGGTATCAGGCGAAATTGTCTTAAACTGGAGGGTACCACGTGAAATTTCCAAAATAAAAAATAAAATCTTACTTTTTAAATTTCTAGCCGGTTTTGGAACCGGAACCAGAACCGGGTGGAACCGGCCTCGGAACCGGGTGGAACCGGCCTCGGAACCGGGTGGACTGGCCTCGGAACCGCCCGGAACTGGAACCAAAAAACCGACCAAGGATCGGTTCCAGTTCCGGTTTCATAAATTTTGGAACCGGGAACCGGCGATCGTCTAGTTAATTTTGGTTTGGGATTCTGTCCGTACATAGGCCTCAGTTACGGAGGCGGCTACGTTTACACGTTGGCTAAGAATCGATCTTACACCAAAAAGCAGCAGCCGTCCGATGGTCGATAGGAGCAAATTTTTAAAAAAAACGAGAAAAATGAAATTGACCAGGAGAGAATCCGAATTTTGAATTTTATGAAATGAAAATCAATTTTCCCGTTCTGCCCTCATTAATATTAAACAAACAAAAGTAAATTTCGACTCTAGGGTTTGATTTCATTGGCATTCTAGGGGTGGGAAAAATCCGATCCGGATCGGACCGTATTTTTATTAAAGTTAATTAAAAATTATATTTAAGAAAAATTATATTAATTTTAATGTTATATAATTTATTTTAATTATTTAAGTTTTACATTTATTTTATATACTTAGTAATAGTATATTTTTCATTAATTATATATGATTTCTTTAACTATATTACAATTTTTTATATAAAATTTTTTTCTTAAAAAATATTATTTTTTAAAAAATTAAAATCTGATCCAAAACCGGAATGGATCAGATTTTGGAACCGGACCGGTTCCAAAATTAATATTGGGCCCTTATAATACGATTAATATAATTAATTAGTTAGTTAAAGGTGTGTATTATTTTTAAATAGTAGTGTTTTTTTTACTTGAAATTTTTTTAAAGACTATGGATTGGAGTTATATGTTTAATCTTAGAGTTTAATTGATTTTAGTTAATCCTCTTATATTTAATGGTTAAGCATTGATCATTGACTCATTGTAGAAATAGTTAAATAAGAAAATATTATTTCAAATACTAATTAAAATAAAAAATAAAAATTCAATTGCTTTTAAATATACGGTGTAATACAAATAAATATTTTTTTAATGCACATAGTATTTAGAAGTTTTTATTGTCTATGGTTTGAAGTTGTTAAAAGTAATGAGCAAACGAGTGAGCAAAAGTAAAAATAGAGAACCAAGAAGAGAAGACGGAAGGCTTTGAAAAGATTGGTTAGAGGTATTTCCCAACATAAAAACGAGTAAAGAGCGAAAATGAGTTTCAATCGTATGACCTCTTACAACATGTCCAAACTCATTTCCACTAGGCTAAAGTTTTTGCCAATTTAATTAAACAACTTTTGGATATATATATATATATAATTGGGGCCCTAATTATTTGGGGGCCCTGTTTCATTTAACCACTTGAACCGGGTATTTAGCCGGGCATAGTAAGATATACTATTGATGTTGTGTTCCGATGGTTAGGATGCAACGGACTGTAATGTTGCTTAGCCGTAAGTTGTCGATATAATTAGTGTAGTTGCATTCGAACAATCCTGTGTTGTGTGTTTTATGTGTGTCCTCCATACAATATCGGCTATAACCGTTGACTGTAGCATCATAACGTAAATATATGCATAGGAACGTTGAACAAATAAATTGTGTGTGGTGTCCATTTGATTGGGATGTGCATCCCAAGATCTTATGCTACAGAATAATAAATGCACGCAGTGTAAGGTTGTCCATGTTGTGACTAAACATCACAACGTACTTGGTTTATGCCGAAGGATAATATTATTCCCACGTAAACATGTCTTAGCTTTTCCAACTGATTGTTCACATCTACAAGGCCCGGATCCATCTAGTCCTCGTCGCCCAAATGATAGCTCCACTCATGCTCTCCTGTTCCCATTTACGTATGCATGTGGTACATGTGGACAATTGAACGTTGCACGTCCGTTAAATCATAAAATATGGGGCACTCTGGTCTAACACTACTTGAGGCTACCAAGAGCCTTTCTAGCGGGAACGAACAAAATTGGCTTGTTCGCTTCTAGAGTGGGACGCTTGTTTTGTTTCACCTCTTCCCTAAATTCCTCATTCTCAGTTTTTAGGCATGCAATTTCAGATTTCAGAGATTGATTGAGACTAATTGAGGATTTTAGCTTAGGGGACCACATGGAGCAATTTTGACAATCTTTTTATACATGATCTTTTGACTCTTCATCCAAATTGTCTATCTTTTCATGAAGCTCTATGTTATCATGCAAGACTCTAGACATAATTTAAACTAGATCAGGCTTGGAGTAATTAGCAAGGGACACTAAGATGGTTTCGTTTGTTACCTCCTCTTCGGTGTCCCTTGTTTCGTCTCCAATGACTATCAAACAGTTTTTTGGGGAGCTCTAAGCTTCAGGATCTTCATCGAGGTCATCCCAAGTTGCTACGTGTGCCTTTTCTTTTCCTTTGAAGTTTGAACTGCTCCTAGAGTTGCAGTTTTTTGCGAAATGCCTCTTCTTATTGCACTTGAAACATGTTACATTCTTCATCTCTTGATTAGTTACTCTGTTGGAACTCTTGTCCTTTGAGAAGGAGGAGAAGTTCTTTTTGTTCAACTTTCCTTTCCTATACACTGCACGGACTGCTTTGGTGATGAGGACCAAATCATCGTCCACTTCGATCACCTTCATCCTTTGAAGTTGGGGCTTCAACTCTGGCACTCTCCTTCTTTAGAGATGCCTCAATCTTCAAAGCAATGTCTTTCTCCTTCTCAAAGGCTTTGTCCTTCTTTCTTCGATCTATCTTCATAAGCTTTTAGCTTTCCAAAGATCTCTTTGTTGAGAGAGTCTCGAAAAAATAAATTTGTCAAGACCCCGCTGAGTATAGCGAAGTCAGGATCGTCCACGGGAGTTAGTAGAACTGTAGTCTAGCAATCAAACTACGAAAACAAAACAAAACAAAGCAAAACGAGCCAACCAACCACAATTGCACACTTCAGGGGAAGGTCGCAGCCGACCCTAGGGAGGTCGCAGCCGACCAACAACAGAACCTAAAATCCAACTACACACTTTCTGAAGTAGGTCACGGCCGACCTACCTGGGCACGGAAATATGCTTTGTAAAAATACGGGGAAACAACTAGGGGTAGGGATTCACTACAATATAATTATGCATTCAAACAATGATAAAAAATCAACTCAACTTATAATCTCATGGGTGACTTTCGCCACAAAAGAACACATTAAGATCTCAACTTTCATGAAGATGTTAATATGCAATCCATCTTGTTGTCTAAGGGTTTTAACTTTCATCTTCACCCAAATAATAGTTCCGATTCACAACATAATCTTTCAATTCGATTGCAAAAGAGAACATGCCCCAATTTTCATCAAGGAATTAAGCATACAAGATGGATTGAAGGATGGAGACTACAAGGTCAAGCATAGATCAAGAATCAAGGTTCAAGATGCATTCTCATGTTGGGTTTAACCCCAACCTTAGCAAGAAGTCTACTCACACATAATCAAACACACAAACAACAAAAGAGAAGAGGGAGACATAATCGAAAACAAACAACTTCAATTAAACAAGAGATCCAAACTTACAAGCTTTTCAATTCCACAACTTCTCCCTACAAATCCTTCTGCTCCATGTCCACCCCCTTCCCTCCTAAAGAAAAGCCAACCCCCCCCCCTCTCCAAGAGGGAGAGTGTGAGAGAGAGCCCCCTCCAAAACCAAGCTAAAAACTGTCCCCCAGAAAAGGAGCCCAAAAGCCCTTTTAATAGAAGTCCCCAAACAGGTCAACCTTGAAGAGCACACTTTATTTCGAATTTTAAAATTCCCGCAAAAGCATTACTTGGGCGGCAAGGACTTGCACACGGGCCGACCATGGGCAGATCGCGGCCGACCACTTTCTTGAGAGTATCAGAGTAGGTCGCGGACGACCATGGGGAGGTCGGCCCCGACCTACAACTGGTTCTTGTTTTCTTCGCGTTTTCGCTCGAACTTGCTCCAATGCTTAGCCTTCTTTCGGGGTTTCTTTCTCGATGTTTCTTGGGTTCCTTTTAGACTTCTTGTAGCTTCTTTTAAGACACTTTTTGGCTTGAAGATCCATCCTTGAAATCCTTGAAAAGACTCCACTTGACTTGACTACGAACACCGCAACACCGTCATCTCCTAGAATGCTCGGAAAAGCTCGAAAACTCCTCTAAAATGCTCCAAATAACTACAAAACACAAAACAACAAACAAACGACTCCAACCCTCGAAAGAGAGTTGAAATCTTATGCAAAACACACAAACATATAGGAAAACATGAAAAACAAACTAGAAAACAACCTAAGAAATCTAACTAAAAAGCACGACATCACTCTTCCAGGGGGAGACCCTTGTTGGTAGGGTTTTCCTTGAAGGTCGTTCGATCGAAGTTCCACTCATTAGTCAACCCATCAATAACTTGCTAGATTCTCATCCGATTGGTGATCTCCTCTTTAGTGATTTCTAGTTGAACTAGTTTTTTGCCTGGGGCCTCAAAGCACTAGACATAGTCATTGATTGACTCACCTATCTCCATTTTGAAATAAAAGAACTCCCTCTTGGTACTCATCTAGTAGTCCTCCTTCATATATGTCATTCCTACATGAAATTTCTCTATGGCATCCCACATGTGTTTTGTAGAAGGGAGGTTTCCAGTTCTGGTAGCCTCCCTTTCACACATGACATTTTGAATAAGGACGACAGCTTTGGTGTTCGTCTCCATGAGTTTGAACTCTTTTGGACCCTAAGTATTTTCCTTGTCTACCTTATCAGCTGCAACTTTGAAATCACCTTTCCCTATAACATGCCAACACGGATAGTCCTAACTTTTGGTCTAGTAACCCATTCTTGATCCCCAACAATCATAATTTGCTTCCACTAGGCATGGAGGCTTATTGTTACTGCTACCGATTGGTTCTATGTCCGTCATTTTCACTTGCATACTACTAAGAATCTAGAGTGACCTACTCTGATACCAATTATTGGATCGTTAGTAGTTAGAGTCTAAGGACACACTTAGGGAAGGCGTCCTTATTCAGCAAAATACTTAGCAGATAAAAAATGTAGAAGATAAACAAGTAAGGACGAGCACAAGATTTATAGAGGAACCCCATTTAGACCAACTAATCTAGATGGGTAAACCTCTACCTCCGAAGAGGATTTTAAATGACTTCCCTTTACTTGCATTGAATGAGTCCTTATAGCTATTACAAGGTGAATTTCACTCTTCTCTAAACTATAAGCTTCCGTCTCTATAGTTTACTAGTGAAATTCCTCTCACCCCTAGCAGTAACCTAACACTCAAATGCAAGATACAAGGAAATAAAACCTCACGTGTTTTGCAGTCCCTACGGAAACACTTCACTCGTTATCACTCATTACAAACAGTTTGTGGTTTGATTTGGACTTCTTCTTTGATCTGACACTCTTTCTCACTCTTGGTCTTGGGTTGCTCTTCGTGTTCTTGAAGGATCTTGAGAGTGTGTGAAAGAAGTCACCTCACAATATATACATATACAAAGGGTTGTATTTAAAGTGGGTGAGTTGGGGTTCTTATCCAAGGACCCAAATTCCCTTCTGCCATCCTTAGAGACAGGATTAGAGATGTCGCTTTCTCCATGTTGCACAATGTTGTCTTCATCCTTAGAGACAGGCTATATCTAGAGCCACAATGGTCGTATTGAGCTGATTGTGGTGTCATTAGAAAGCTAACTCGAAGAGCTTCAATTCATCTTTTCACAATGAAGTCAGATTCCAAGCCAAAGAGGGTCAAAACAGCCTCCAAAGTGATGATAGTGAACAATAACCACGAGCGCGGTTTGGTCCCAGAGACGGAGTTTCTATCTTTTGAGAACCGCGAGTGCGGTTTACAAAGCGCGGGCGCGGTTTCGTGACAGATCTGAGCGGCGCGTTTTTTTTATCTTCTTTCCTTTTTCTTATCTTTCCTCTATTCTTATTTAGTTCGGGGAGCATGTTCATTGCGTCTATATAAGGGGAGCCTTATCTTAGGTTTTAGGCATCCAATCTCATAATCCAATATTCTCTTAGATTAATTCTTTAGTTTTAGTTTGTATTATGGAGAGCTAGTCTCCTAGGGTCTGTTAAGGGAGAAGCTCTGATGTATGAACTCGTAAGATTTTGGTAATTGATTTATATCCTTTGCTTAATATTGATTCTCTCGTGCTTCATATCATGAATGTTGATTAATTTTCCATGTCTGGCCAACTTGTTCAACTGATTGATTTTCTATCGTTGGATTGGGTTTGGAACGTGGACAAACCCGTTCTGTGAAAACAACTTAACCTAGACCTGTTGTCTATGCAACTAGGATTAAGAAGAGAATTGATTATATGCTTTTGCAATTGACTCGTAGCTTGATTGTTTTTGCTTTTATCCTGCATATCCTTGTTCTTTATGCTAATTCTAGGTTAAGCGTCATTGCCTAGGGTTATAGATTTACTTGGACAATGGACTTGCAATTGTTAATGATCAGGATAGGAATTAACCATAGGTGTGAATAAAATCAATGGATGAATCTATGATCGAGTGATTATTTCAGAGTGGTTCTTTTTAATGAACTTCTTTCCTTTATTTGATTTGTTTGTTTGCTTGATTTATTTCTTAGATTAGTTTAATTTAGATCTCTCTTTAATTGCCCCCATATCTTTAGTTGATAGATATATTAATACTAGAAGCCTTAGTTCTCTTGGGTTCGACCCCTTACTTGTATACTATACTAGCTTTGTTAGTTTAGGGATTATCTTTGATCTTGGCACGACGATTTTAGTCGAGACAAGTTTTTGCGCCGTTGCTGGGGAACTTTGGTTCAATTCTAGTGTTAATATTTTTATTAACTTTGTGTGGACCTATCTTACGGTCCACACTTGTATATTCTAATGCCTTTCTATGAGTTTAAGCAGTTTCAGGGTGAATCAGTCTATGAATATTTCAAAAGAGTTCGAGATGAGATAACTGGCCTGATTGCTCTTGGAGTTTATGTCTGTCTATAAGATCTTTGCTATCAAATCTACTATGGAATGAAATTGGAGACAATGCGTGAGGTGGACCGCAAGACCGAGATAAGGTTTGGCAACTTGGGACTTGAGGTACAATGGGATATTTTCTGCGACATGAGTAAGGAGAGTCGGTTGCTGCAGAACAAGCTGAATGCCGAAAAGCTTTTAGAGCAAGAACCGCGGCCGCGGGGTGAAAACCACGCTTGCGGTTCGGATGCAGAAAAGGAGGATTTCCCCTTGAAGGAGAACCGCGCCCGCAACCCACAAACCGCGCCCGCGGCCTTTGAGGAGGTTTGTTCGCTACCACTCAGCTGTGATCTTGTCTTCACCGACGATCTTCCGAGCCCTGTTATAAAGCTCGATTATCCTATTTCGGTGCCCCAGGGGATCCCCAGGTTTGTTCCAATGAGGCGGAAAGAATCCACGCAGGATGACGGGACGATGGAAGATGAAGATTGGGCCATATTTAGTGAATTCCTGGATGGTTTGGAGCGAGAGGAGGTTCGAGATGTTGCATTGGAGGATTCGTCACCGATGTTGATAGATCAAACTTTCGGGTTTGAGCCTTAGGAGGAACGATATGTGATGACAGAAGAGGAGTATTTTCTCAAGTATGGAGATCTTTCCGATGATGAGATGGAAGTCGAATCACCGGAAGAGATGGAGCCTGTTACAGAGATTTCTTCTTCCCTGTTAGAGACTTTCGTATCCCCTTCCATGGAGTTTCCAATGATAAGTCTTGACGATCCTTATATCCTGTATTCCACTTCTTCCTTCTTTTTTGATCCTGATTTTGTTCTTTCATGTCAATCTTTTATCAAGGATTCTATCTTTGAGCATGATAGGCTAGTTGATGAGTTCTCGTATCTCATGAGGGTGATAATTCAAATAGGGGATTTGCATGCTTTGTTAAGTATTTCGAAAGATCACATAAATCACCTAATTGGTTTCACTCTAGGAGATCTCACCCTAATTGCTCAAGTATGTTTGATAAGTTAAAAAGGAGTTTGAATTACTTCTTATTGTTTGTTAATTTGTCAATATGCTATTTTTCCTGTTGTAAGATAGTTGTGCAGGACTTTGATTTGATGCTTTGGGCATTGACGATGTCCGATCATGTCGACGTCGAGCCATCGACGTTAAACAAAGGCGCTTCTTGGGAGGCAACCCAAGGATAGATAGATTCTTTTCCTTTTCTTTGTTTTTCCTTTCTTAACTTAGCTTGTTTTTGTTTTTGAGCTAATGTGCAGGTACTAGGTCCGGAAGGACGTTTCTGGTGCAAAACCGTGCCCGCGGCAGCCATACCGTGCCCGCGGTGGACCACCAGACCCTTCCCAACGAACAGGTGCTAGCGACCGCGCCCGTGCCCCTTGGGTTGCGCTCGCGGCTTTTATGTAGCTGTTCTCGTAAAAAAAATAAAAATCACCCGCGACCACGGGTGGCAAGGGTAGCTCTCGACAAAAAAAAAACGAAAACAAAAATCGCAAAAAAAAAAAAAGAGTCGGTACTACCTTCTCTCATTCTTCTATCATCTTTCTATCTTTCCATCCTTCTATCTTAACCATTCTATCTATCTTTTCCACTACCTTCTATATATTATTTCCATCCATCTTTGGAATTCTCTTTTGTTGGCTATGTTCAAAGCCTAAGTATGGGGGTGCTTTGTTCCCCCGAGTATCATCATTGAGGCTCGAGTTCATTATTTTACACATGTTCCGAGAAGACGAGCGTCGAGACCCGAGAGCCTTATTGAGCAATTTATGTTCGCAAAGACGTCCGAGTTCGTAATCGTTCAAGGCCGCGCCCGCGCCTCATTGGCCGCGCATGCGGTTGGCTCCCAGAAGTTGATTTTTGCTTTCGGTGTTGATTCCATGCCCGCGCTTTCCGCAATGCGCCCGCGGTTTGCCTACAGAACGGTATTCCAATGTGTTTTCTTCCATTTTTTCTACACCTTTGAATAGTTCTCCATTCCACCCCTCTTCTCCGTATGTGAGTCTTCTGATATACCTTCTTCCTTGCTTATATCCTTTCTCATAGCTTCATTGGGGACAATGAAGGATTTGAGTATGGGGGAGGGAGTACTCGCATTCACTTATCCTAGTTAGTTTAGATAGTTGTTTTTGCTTAGATTTGCTTCAGATTTTTGATTTTCTTTTTTTCATGGAGCACTTGCATCATACCCTTTTTGCATAATGAAGAATAAGAAAAAGAAAGAAATAGAAAAATCCATAAAAAGTTTGAAAAGGCATATTAAATCCTGGGATGAGTCGAAAACCCGAAAGGGCGGTTCAGGTAAAAAGCAGGTAACCCGGACCAACATTCAGCTAGGGTAATATGAGGTTTATGAGTGATTGTGAGTTTTGTGAGCACACCTATTAGAAAAATGAAAAGAGCGGTTAGGTGAAAACCCGAAAGGGCGTCTAAGTAGAATTGAGCGGGAAAATTCGAGTGTTTAGGATCATTCTTGCTTGAGGACTTTGGGGCTTACATATAAGATTTTGGGTATGTCACCTAGGTTGCTCTACACTTTTTAGAGCATGAGTGTTATATCATTGTTGTGAGGTGTGTGCTTTGAGTTTTATTGTTTATACTCATGATTGCTGTATATTTTGGGTTCGGGTTGAGAGTTGAGTGTTTTTGTCTTCCCTTATATTTTCTGAGATCTTAGATGTGTTGTCTTGGTATAATTAGTTTGAGCTTACTTGAGGAGGAGCAAGACCTAAGTATGGGGGAATTTGATATACTCTATTTAGGATGTGTTAAGTCTTGTATTTTGAAGCTATATTGAGTGTTCTAGGTTAGACTTTGTACGTAATTGTAATATCTAGGCCGAAGACACAAGGATTCAAGTTTCAAGAGTTTTGAAGGCGTTTTCAGTTGTGTACCTGACACCTCTTGCTTGCAAAGGCTATATCTGGAGCTACAGTGGTCTGATTGAGCTTATTTTGGTGCCATTGGAAAGCTAACTCGAAGAGCTTTGATTCATCCTTTTACACCAAAGTCAGATTCCAAGCCGAAGAGGGTCAAAACAGCTTCCGAAGTGTTGACAGTGAAAGGTAACCACAAGCGCGATTTCGGAACCGTGGGCGCGGTTTGGTGCCAGAGACGGAGTTTCTATCTTTTGAGAATTGAGAGCGCGGTTTCGTGACAGATCTGAGTGGCGTATTTTTCTATCTTCTTTCCTTTTTCTTATCTTTCTTCTATCCTTATTTAGTTCGGGGAGCATGTTCCTTGCGTCTATATAAGGGGAGCCTTTTCTTAGGTTTTAGGCATCCAATCTCATAATCCAATATTCTCTTATATTAGTTCTTTAGTTTTAGTTTGTATTATGGAGAACTAGTCTCCTAGGGTTTGTTTAAGGGAGAAACTCTGATGTATGAACTCGTCAGATTTTGGTAATTGATTTCTATCATTTTGTTTAATATTGATTCTATTATGCTTCATATCATGAATGTTGATTGATTTTGCATGTCTGGCCCACTTGTTGAATTAATTGATTGTCTATTGTTGGATTGGGTTTGGACCGTGGACAAACGTGTTCCGTGAAAACATGTCTATGCAACTAGGATTAAGAAGAGAATTGATTGTATGCTTTTGCAATTGACTCGTAGCTTGATTGATTTTGCTTGTATCCTGCATATCCTTGTTCTCTATGTTAATTCTAGGTTAAGCGTCCTTGCCTAGGGTTATAGAATTGCTTGGACCGTGGACTTGCGATTGTTAATGATCAGGATAAGAATTAACCATTGGTGTGAATGAAGTCAATGGATGAATCTATGATCGAGTGATTATTTCAGAGTGGATCTTTTGAATACACTTGTTTCCTTTATTTGATTTGTTTGTTTGTTTGTTTGATTTGTTTCTTAGATTAGTTTAATTTAGATCTCTCTTTGATTCCCCCCATATCTTTAGTTGATAGATATATTAATACTAGAAGCTTTAGTTCTCTTGGGCTCGACCCCTCACTTGCATGCTATACTAGCTTTGTTAGTTTAGAGATTATCTTTGATCTTGTCACGACGATTTTAGCCGAGTCACAAACCTAATTGGCTAAAACATCAAACATAAAAAGCGGAGGGAGTATTATTTAATCATAAGATAATTTTAATAATCGCTTGAAAATTCAAATTCTCGACCGGTTAGGTCAACCCGAACCTGCACAATAAATTGTCCACACTCGACCCGACTTGACCTGTAACATGATTGACCTGGACATGCACTCAACCCGAACCCGAAAAGGCCGAATCTGAACCCGAGTCCACCCGACCCGACTCGTTTGACACCTCTACACCAACCTAATGTTTAAATGAACAAAACTCATAGAATCAATGCACAAATTGTATGCATAGGTGAATAAATCTATATTAGTGATGCACAAATCCATGTTATAGATGCACGTCAGCAGAGTATGGCCCCTGAGTCATACTACTAATGAACAAACATATAGTATTAATGTGATAATTGAATGTACATGTGAACTAATTTGTATTACAGATGTACAAAAACATATTACTCATGCACAATCCAAGAAGTGTCATGTGTCCTTATATTTCGATAAATACGTGAATAATTTGTAAAAAAAATCCACCGTGTCGTATTTTTTTCGTTTTTAAGCAAAATGATCAACGCCTTTCATTTATCCACAACATGTATAGATTCTCATTCCGTACATCCGGACCAGATTAGTCTCTACTTGTATAACATCGGACCAAGTCTAAATTCCACAACGTACCTAACCTCGCCTACCAAAGGCCGAAAAATCATAACAAGATGAGAACCAAAAGCCTCATTTACTATATCCGTGGGCCGTGCACACCAACAACCTCCCAAATCTCCCAAATCCAGGCAAATAATATGGCTGCTTTATCCTAAACCCATCTCCGTCGTCCTCTTCACCAAAAACACCGTTCCACGGGGAAGACAAGAAGAAGAAGAAAAAGAAGGAAGACACTCCGATCAGAATGCTGAGGCTCATACACTCCTCCCATCCCTCCTCTAAACTCCACCATCTCCCCCAATTGGGGGGCTGGGGGTGCCTCCAGCCCCCCAGAGTCGGGTCTTTTCCTCCCCAATCCGGACCCGCCCGGGTCAACCCGCTCTCGTCTCGGCGCCCCTGCCTCCAATTGAGCAACACCAGAGTCCACCCACTTGCCAATTCGCTCCATCTGTCTGACTCCCATGATGTTTCTGCCCCCAACCCACAATTCCCTTCCCAAATTGAGTCAACTCCTTCCGTTCCCTTCAAGGTACTGCTTTCTGATGCTTGGATTTTAAGTTTCTTCCTTTGAAGGTGTATGCATCTGTGTCTGGGCTTGTACAAACTTGATGGTCTCTTTTGATTGTGTTGACTTTTCTTAGGGTATCCTGCTTTGAGTTTGTGAATGATGGCATGCTTATTCGTGTATTGCTTTGTATGACTGCTATAGATGTTAAATGTGCATTGCTGCTAACCATCCTTATGTTGATTTTGTATGATTGATTTAACGCTCAGATTTCTCATTAGTAGGCTGCTTTTCTTTGACTCATTTTACTTTGACTGGACATGATAAGAATTCAGAAGTTTTGGTGATTGTTTTCCAGAAATAACTTCATCATTTTGAGTCTTGAATTAATCGAAACTACACTTTCTAGAGATCGCCTCACATCCGTCAGGGTTTGAGGATTCAGCTTAGGAACACATTCATCCGAGGGCCAATCCGGGATTGATATTTTAGAGAAGCCAATATTTCTGCTGGATTTGCTTTCATATCTATATAGCAAACCACATTTCCTTCCTCTTTGAAAGCTAAAAACTAGGTCTTTTTTAACCTTCATTTCCATACTCTCCGTTTGTAGTCATTGCAAGTTACGATATTGACTCAGGTGGTGAGATGTTGAACAAGTTTCCTCTGCTATGGAGGATTACTTTATGTCCATGTGAAATGCTAATTTATCTATATAGCTTTATATGGTACTCATCTGTCGGCACTGCATGCTACATATACTGAAGGAGAAACTAAATCTGTCAACTATGCAGTCTTTAACTTGAGTTTATTGTGGTTTATGCTAATTTACCGCATCGGAAAATTGTTTGTCTTTCACATTCTTTTTCTCTTTTCTACTTATTTCTTGCTCTCCCAAAATTGGTAACAAGTTTGCATGGACCTGGTTTATTAGGTTGTAGAAACGGTAATTGATAGGAAACGAAATCAGCCGATTTATGTGTCAGAATATATTGACAATTTTTTTTTTACCATGGCTTGAGGCTCTAATATTTTTGGGGTGATGCGTTCACGATTTATTACCATACAGTTACATTGTTACACTAGAGAAATGGATCGAGGACCCGAAATGCATTTTTGTGTGGAAAATGAGGTGCCCTAAGCTTAAGAGCAAGTTTGTTGCTGATGTATCGTGACAATAATATGGACTAGATTTGTTAAATTTACGTTTATGTTTTTCGTCCTTTGATACCAAACCTGCACTAATACGTTATATACGATCTCATCTTCGAATATGCTCATAAACATAGTTCTATACTTATGTTTCCTATCTTGATATGTGTTTCTTTCGATGAATCCCCTTACTTTTGATATTTCAGTCCTTTCAACTAATTAAACAGAAAGCTGCATGTTTAAACATTCACTTTGAACTTTGTGGGAATTTTCTAACGATGCTATATTTAAGGAAAGTGAATGTGAATTGAAATAAGTGATCATAACTGAAGTATTATTACATTCAGCATTTACTATGAGCCGAAAACCCATTCCAATTTCCAATATTGACACATGTTTTTGTTATATTCAGGGACAAATCAGCGCAATGTTTATTTTTCAATGGTCAACATCAATCTTTGTATTTCATTAGGTTTCCCTGCTTTGTAATTATTATTTTTTACTTGTATTCTGTTCGTCTTTGTAGAAAAGTATGTGAATTTACATCTTTTCCTACTTTATTCTGTATAATGAAGTTCCAACAAGGCTTTTAATGTCAATGCACCAACCTTATTCCAGGCAATCACAGTGGGAAAGATAGTTCTACTCTCAGCTCTCACCATGCTTCTGATCCACCCAGTATTGACTTCTCCGGCTTTTGCAAGCTTCCCAGCAACAGCCACTCAAACTGGAAGCTCGGTAGGAAGAGGTCTCCTCCGGACAGAAATCCTAACCAGTGCTTGGGCTGGCTTTTTTGCGGGTTGCCTGCACACACTTTCAGGCCCAGACCACTTGGCTGCCTTGGCCCCACTGTCAATAGGCCGAACCCGTATGGAGAGTGCTGCTGTTGGGGCCCTTTGGGGATGCGGTCACGATGCAGGCCAAGTGATTTTCGGGCTAATATTTCTTCTCCTAAAAGACCGCCTCCACATTGAAGTGCTCAAGACGTGGGGGACCCGAGTCGTCGGGTTAACACTGCTCGTCATTGGTGGCATGGGGATCCGGGAAGCCTCGGAGATTCCCGCGCCCTGCGTGGCCCTTGAGACGGGAGAGTGCGATGTCAGCGTATACGAGCCCCTTGAAAAGGGAAAGAAGAAGATCGGTTTCGCAACGTTTGCTACAGGGATCGTTCACGGGCTTCAGCCCGATGCACTGATGATGGTTTTGCCGGCACTCGCCTTGCCTTCTCGGGTGGCTGGGGCAGCCTTCTTGTTCATGTTCTTAGTCGGGACTGTGGTTGCCATGGGGGGATACACCGTGTTCATCGGCTCGTGTAGTGAGGCATTGAAAGACCGGGTGCCAAGGATAACCGAGAAGCTTACATGGGCAGCTTCCCTGGTGGCCATCGGACTCGGGGTGGCCATTATTGTCAGCCAGTTTTTCGGTTTCAGTCTTTACTGATGATCTACGTTCTAAAGTGTCACCATTTTGTAAACCAATTGGACTAGGTCGACTTGGAGAGTAGTAATGCCTTTAAAATTTAAGACCTCAAATTTCCTGATTTCAGATTCCTAAATGGCGTTGTAAACCTGTTGTGCTTGAGTGCAGAATATTATGCTTTTCGTAGTTTAAAGAAAAGGTGTCATGTGAACAATTTTTTACCTTGTAGCAGCAGTGGATGACGTGGACTTTTCTCCACTGCTAGAATATATCAAGTGGTGCAAGTATTTTTGACATGGAGCTTTCTGCTGTTTAAGGAGTTTCATTGCATGCGTCGTACTTCGCAATCCAATTCGATCAGCATACGAAAACTCCTAAGTCCGCCGACTGTTAACGTAGTTTCTGAGTTTGGCTTGATCAGTGACATTACTCTACCCTGTGGTTTACTGCAGGTGTTTTCTTAAGAGTCGCCGGTTTCATTCCAAGAATGTATATTGTTGTATAAACGGAATTGAAGAGAACACTCGGAATCTTTTTTCTTTCTCATAAATATCTCTTGGCCTTCCTACTCTTTGCTTATAAACCAATAAAATTTTGATCTGATAGCTGTTACAAGAACCACTCAAGAAGTAATTCCCCTTATGGGGAATCTGGGGGTCAGAAGTAATTCCCCTTATGGGGAATCTGGGGGGTCAGAATTGGGCACCCCTAGCTAACGCAGGAGGGGGTGTCCAAAAAACCCAACAGACTAATACCAAGCCAAAAAAACAACGCACAAAACACAAAACCAAAGAAAACAAAGCACAAAACAAAACAAAGCAAAGACAAGGCCCGAAAACTAAAGCTTGCTGATGAGGTTAGACATTTAAAACAATGAAAAACAAGGAATTTATAACCAATGAAAACGAATGGAATATGAATGAACAGTCGAAAATCCTCTTGCCAGAGATCGTTGAACGAATTGAAAACATACCATTCCCATCAAATGGAATCCGAGACAGACTCTTTTGGGCACCTAACAAAACCGGTTGGTTCTTAACGGCTTTTGCTATAGAACTAACTAGTAGATGACCCGTACCTTGTACGGGGGTGTTATTTATTTAATTATTTATTGTTTTGTGTATGAATTTACTATAATTATTACAAATATTATCATATGTATACTTTGTTTTATAAAGACGCTTATTTTTTGGATTATAAAATGACATAATTCTTGTATATCATCATATATATAAAATAAATTTATTTATGTATTTACATAAATAAAATAATCCATAAACATACATAAACATATATTTAAATAATTGAGGAAGAATGAAATAAAATAAGATGTATTATCACATTTTATTAACAGTCGATACAAATCTTTTGGCATTTAAATTAAATTATGTAAACTAACTTATATAATAAAATGAATAAGTTTAAATAAAATTCGAATTAATATATTATAATATTAACAATAGATAATATTTAATAAGTTAAATAGAAAATTAAATTATCTCGTATATATATGTTATTTTTCTGAAAAATAATTAAATAATAAGTATATCAAAATGTAATGAAATTGTGAGCTGATTATTATCTTAATTAAGAAATCTATCTTTTTTTCTAAAGTGTAATCAATATGCAATATTAGTGACATATATGTTTAATATAACATATACTTTTTTATTGATATTTTAATATGATATGATAGTAAAATGTATTTAATATATTATTTTAATAGAATGAGTATTTGTCTTAAATATAGTAGTAAATTTGCTACCATTGATGATTTAAAAAAAATACCATAATAAAATTACGAAAATAATTTAGAATTTAATATGATATTTAATTAAATGGGTAAAATATTATAATTATGATTTATAGATTGTGACAAAAAAATACTTTTTTTAAATAAAAGGTTTATGATAGATCTATGTAATGTCTATAATGATAAGATAGAGATTTAAATATTTGGATAGAGTTATTAGTTAAACAACACAAATTCTAATATAGGACTAATATTTTAATTAAGTATCTATAAGATTTTGATAAAGTCAAGATTTAATAAGATAGATTTTTAAAAAAGGGGGTGATGTGGCGCAATATGGTGGCAGAATTTGCTTCCGCTTTAGTATATAGTAATAGATTACGAAAACACATCACTAGAGCCCGATACCTAATAGTTGGATCTGGAAACTTGACACATTCCCAAAGATGAAAAACTTCTTATGGAAGATATATAGATGTAAACGAACTACCAACAAAAGCTAGACTAAACGAAAAACATGTACCAACCCCTCTTGAATATTTAATGTGCAATTGCCTCAATGAAGACTCTATTCACCTAATGATTGAATGTCCACACACCATTAGGATCACACACAAAATCAACCTCAAAATTGGAAATGTACTATGAGCCACGAACATAACCAATAAAACACCTTTCAACATCATAACTGAACTACAAAACATACTAGGAAGACGCAACTTTATTGAACTAGCAACAATATTGTGGTGTATATGGCAACAAAGAAATAAACTGGTATTTCAAAAAGAACCAAATGATTTTATACAGGATCTAGATAAATACATCAGATCTCAAATTCTATAATGGAAGAGAGCCAAAGAATGGGAAGAGGATGAAGAAAAAGTTTAGAAAATTCCACATGTTGGAATAAGAAGAAGAAGAATTAGACCAAAAACTTGAAAAAAACCACAAAGGGGATGATTTAAGCTCAACTTTGATGGATCAAAACTACAAACTATATCTGCATCGACTGGTTTCTATGCAGTGCCTTAAAATTCATAAGATATAAGGAACAACTAGAGATTAGATACTAGAGACCACTTAGGAAATAACCTATGTATGGGAACATCATAATAAATATGACTCTATATTACAGATTGAGGCTAGTGCGCTAATAGAATAAATTAAATTAAGAAGCAATAAAAAAGAAATTATGAAAAACCAGAAATTGAGGGCGATAATCTCATAGTTATTAACGCAGCTTGTGGAACATGGATAAGTTCACGGGAAATTGAAATGTTCATCGCAGATATCTGGGTGCTACTCCACGATTTTGACACAATTAATATTTGATATGTGACAAGAGATTGTAATGTTGTGGCCGATAAAATAGCTAAAATGGGCCACGTATTTCCAACCTTTCACATTACCAATTTTCCAGAACTTAACGTTCTCATCCACCTGGATGCTCTAGACTGGCCCCAATGAGTAAGTCTGTCTAATCACTACTATATACTAAAGAGGAGGTTAAAAATAATATTTAGCACGACACACGTCAACTTTTCATTGGTCTGCATCACCCATCTTTATTAAAATCTATCCAAAATTGTACACATAATAAAAATTCACTCTTTATAATTTTCAATAGATGTATTTTTACTTAGTTATATTTTTAACCTAGAATCTATCAAGCCCGAACCTAGTGCTTCGAAGGCCCCTGGGCAGATAAAAAATAAAAGGCCCTGTAATACTTTTTTTTTTAATTAAAGGGCCCCTTAATACGTTTTTTTTTGTTGCACAAGGGCCCCTTAATATTTTTTTTGAGCAAAAGCCCCTTAATACTTAATACTTCCAGTATCCAAAAACGATACTATAAATTTATTAATCACTGTTTTATGGTAATGAAAAGAAACAAATAACAAAGTGATTAGTGTGGCCCACCTCTCTTCAATTCCATGACTAAATACCCCCACTTTTTCGTTTTATTGTGCAGACCCACCTTTCGGTTTATAGTCCATTTAAGTTTTTTTATGGGCCTTGTACTACAATATATAAAGTACGAGAATAAATTATATGGGCCCTCTGTAACCACGGGCCTGGGGCGGGAGCCCAGTCTGCCCCACCTTATGGACCGGGTCTTGGAATCTAACTAATATGTTATGTATATGATCCTTATACAATAATTGTAAAACTTTGAAATTTACGTATGTGAATAAGTAAAGCTAAATATTATGACCGGGAAATCCAAAACTATACGATATTTGATTTCTTTTTATTTTCCTATCAAAAATTGAATTGCATGTTTGAAGAAATCCAAAATTTATATGATATTTGAATACGTATGTCAATTATTGTAGAATATATCCAAAATTATGATCATGAAATCTATCTAATATGAATAAAGCTTATTGACTCCATATGAATATATGATATTTGAAGAGAGGGGGTAATAAAATAATAGTTATCACGACACGTGTCAACTTCACATTGGATCACAACACCCATCTTTATTAAAATAATTTAATTGGTTGATTTTGATTGTAAATTCTATATATATGTACATAAAATATGATCATTGAAATTGTATCTATAAGTTTTTCATAAATATATAATTAATGAATCTTAATATATACTAAATTGGAGATTAAAATAGTAATATAGAAAGAAAATGTCAACTCCAATTAAATATATTATTAAAATTATAATCCATAAACATTAAAATAAATCCTACAAATCTTAGGAGTATTCAATACTTATACAAAAATTATAATCCTACAAATCTTGATTTGATTAAAATAATATATTATATCGGAAATACTATATCAAAAATAAATCCCATAAGAAACAAACTAAATAAATTAATACTGTTATATAATAAAGAATTAGAATGAGATTATTGAAACTTTACTTAAGAACTTTTACTTAAGAAAGCCACTTTAGAATGATAATGACATTAGAAGAGAGGGAGAAAGAGTAAGCACCTTACAGGTTGTATTCTTACTCTTTGTTGGTGCAAGTTTTACAATGGTGATGCCTCTATTTATAGGACCAAAGTTAGGCAAGACTTACCACAAAGTCAAGATTAGGAGGTGAATAATTCACACCTTTCTACCTAGGATAATTACCTAAACACATGTGTTTCTTATGCATCTTCTAGATGGATAATAAATGTGTTCATAACATATGTCAATGTGTTCATAACACATCTTTTAGGCTCAATGTGTATTCATAACACTCCCCCTTGAATATTCACCTTCGTTCTTGCTTTGGGACACAAATGTATGTTGCCTTGTTGAACCCATTATACGCTTTGATGCTGCCTCATTAAAACCTTGTCAGGAAAAACCCAGTGGGATAAAAACCTGGTCGAAGGGAAAAAGAGTGCAACGCGTATGATGCTCCCCCTGACCTCAACGTAGCTCTCGGAGCTTACACATTCCAATCCTGTGCACTAGTTCTCCAAATTTCTTAGGAATCAAAGATTTCGTGAACATGTCGGCCAAGTTGTCATTTGACCGAATTTGTTGGATATCTGCTTCACCGGTTTCTTCGAGATCTCGAGTAGAAAAGAATTTTGGAGATATGTGCTTTGTGTGGTCTCCCCTGATGTAGCCTTTCTTCATCTGAGCAACACATGCTGAGTTGTCTTCATATAGTATCGTTGGATTGTCAGTGATCGGCTTCATTCCACTTTCCTTATGGATGAATTGAATAATTGATCGTAGAGACACGCATTCTCTTCCAGCTTCATACAAAACAATTAATTCTGCTTGATTTGATGATGTGGCAGTTATAGTTGATTCGGCCTATTTTGTATGGGTTAACTCTTAGATTTTAGGGTGTCATTGAGAGTGTTTAGGTTAGATTTGAGCGTTATTGTAATACGAAGACCGAAGACACGAGATGTGAAGAATCAAGAGTTCTTAGAGCTTAACTGAAGAAGAGTTCGCCACTGCATGGTTTCCGCGGTCGCGTTGTCTATGACGCGGTCGCGGTGGAGCAAGGCGACGATGATGAAGACCATGAAGGCCGCGGTCGCACTGTCGATGACGCGGTCGCGGTAGAAGCCGACTCAGCATAATGCCTATCGGAGACCCGCCGCGGGCGCGGTGGTGATGCCGCGGTCACGGTGCATAGCCAAAGTCGAGATTCTATTCTGCTGTGAAAGCGCGGTCGCGGTGGAGACGACGCGGGCGCGGTGGTGCCGGATTCCGAGACGAACGAAATCTTTTCTTTTCTATCTTGTTTCCTTTTCTATCTTTTGCCTCTTACCTTATTTATCTCGAGGAGCATGTTCCTTGGGCTATATAAGGAGGAGACAGCCTTAGGTTTTAGGTACTTCCAATTTATAATTCAATTCTTCTCTTTTTAGGTTTTTAGTTTAGTTATGGAGAGCTAGTCTCCTTGGGTTTGTTCAAGGGAGAAGCTCTGATGTATGAACTCGTGAGATTTTGGTAATTGATTTCTATCCTTTGGTTAATATTGATTCTCTTGTGCTTCATCTTATGAATGTTTATTGTTTCTCTAGGAGTCATGAACCTATTGAATTGATTAATGTTCTACTGTTGGATTAGGTTTGGACCGTGGACAAAACTAATCTGTGAAAACAACTTAACCTAGACCTGTTGTCTATGCAACTAGGATTAAGAAGAGAATTGATTGTTTTATCTTGCAATTGACTCGTAGCTTGATTGTTTGATATTATATCCTACATATCCTTGTTCTCTATGCTAATTCTAGGTTTAAGCGTCCTTGCCTAGGGTTATAGAATTGCTTGGACCGTGGACTTGCGATTGTTAATGATCAGGATAGGAATTAACCATAGGTGTGAATGAAATCAATGGATAAATCTATGATCGAGTGATTATTTCATGAGTGGATCTTTTGAATGAACCTATTTCCCATATTTGATTTGTTTGTTTGTTATTTGTTTTCCTAGGTTAGTTTAGTTTAGATATCTCTTTTGATTTCCCCCCATATCTTTGGTTGATAATTATATTGATACTAGAAGCCTTAGTTCTCTTGGGTTCAACCCCTTACTTACTTGCTATATTTAGTTTGTTTGTTTGGGTTATTTATCTTTGATCTTGGCACGACGACTTTAGCCGAGTCAATAGTCTGCTTTGTTGATCTCCATGAAATGGCTGTGCCTCCATATGTAAATACATAGCCATTTTGTGATTTGGCTTTATGTGGGTCGGACAAGTATCCTGCATCTGCATATCCGACTAAAGTTGCATTGCTTTGGTTGCGGTAGAACAACCCCAAATCATGCGTTCCTCGGAGGTAGCGAAATACATGTTTGATCCCATTCCAATGCCTCCTTGTAGGAGCAGTGCTGTACTTGGATAACAAGTTTACTGCAAAAGCAATATCTGGTCTTGTATTGTTAGTCAAGTACATTAGTGCACCGATTGCACTTAAATATGGAATATCAGGTCCTAGAACCTCTTCGTCCTCTTCTCGAGGGCGAAATTGATCATTTTCAATATTGAGGGAACGAGCTTCCATGGGAGAAGTCAAGGAATGAGCTTTGTCCATATAAAATCTCTTTAAAACTTTCTCAGTATAGTTGGACTGATGGATAAATATTCCATCCTTTAGATGCTCAATTTGTAAGCCAAGACAAAGCTTTGTTTTCCCCAAATCTTTCATCTCAAATTCTTTCATCAAGTATTTCGCAGTATCTTCCACCTCATTGGGAGTTCCGACTATGTTTAAATCATCAACATAGACTGCGATAATAGCAAATCCCTCATTGGACCTTTTGATTAAAACACATGGGCAAACAATATCGTTTTTATATCCTCTTTTCATAAGGTATTCACTCAGATGGTTATACCACATCCGTCCTGATTGTTTTAACCCATACAACGACCTTCTCAATTTTATTGAGAACATCTCTCGAGGTTCGTTGTTTTCAGCCTTAGGCAATTTTAGTCCTTTTGGAACTTTCATATATATGTCTGTGTCTAGTGACCCATATAAGTATGCGGTCACGACATCTATAAGGCGCATTTGCAGTTTTTCAAATACCGTCATGCCAATTAGGAATCTCAGTGTAGTTGCATCGACTACAGGAGAGTATGTCTCATCATAATCAATTCCTTGAATTTGAGAGAAACCTTGGGCTACTAGCCTTGCCTTATATCTAACGATTTCATTTTTCTCATTTCGTTTTCGTACAAACACCCATTTGAAGCCAACTGGCCTTACATTCTTTGGTGTACGAACAACAGGTCCAAAGACCTCTCGCTTTTCAAGCGATTGTAATTCTGTTTGAATGGCATCTCTCCATTTGGCCAATCCTTTCTTTGACGATATTCGTCCACGGATTTTGGCTCAAAATCATCATCTTTAGTCACAATATCAATAGCCACTGAGTAGGCAAATATATCATCAGTAATGATATCCTTTCTATTCCATTGTATGCTTGTGCATACATAATTTATTGATACCTCAAGATTATCAATATTCTCATTATCATTGAGTGTATCAACTTCTCTTAGGATATTTTCATTTTCCATCTCATTGCCTTGGTCATTATTCTCATGACTCAGTTTGGCTTCTTTTGTCATACCCTTTTGGTTCTTTTGTTTCCTTGGTTTCAAGTCTTTTGAACCCGGAGGCCTACCATGTTTTCGACGTGTTGTAGACTCATTTGCAATGGACGTATTAGGTTGTCCAATGGGTATATCAATCCTAGCAGGAGCATTCGCTGTAGGAATATGTGACTTTGTTACCTTCTTTGTATCGGTGAATGCATCAGGTAACTGATTTGCAACATTTTGCAAATGTATGATCCGTTGAACTTCTTGTTCACACATTTTTGTTTTCGGATCAAGATGAGATAATGATATTGCATTCCATGTAATCTCTTTTACATGTGGGTCCACATTTTTCTTATCTCCCATAAGTTTGGGAATGTATTTTCATCAAAGTGACAATCAGCAAATCTTGCTGTGAATAAGTCACCCGTTGTTGGTTCGAGATATCGAATGATTGAGGGAGATTCGAAACCAACATAGATTCCCATTCTCCTTTGTGGACCCATCTTTGTACGTTGTGGCGGAGCAATGGGTACATAAACTACACAACCAAATATTTTAGATGTGAGATATTTGGCTGCTTGCCAGATACTAATTGCATTGGAGAATGCTCATTGTTTGCACTTGGCCTCAATCGAATCAAAGCTGCACCTTGTAATATAGCATGTCCCCATGTAGATGATGGCAACTTTGAGTTCATCAACAATGGTCTAGCGATTAATTGTAATCGCTTTATTAATGATTCAGCAAGACCATTTTGTGTGTGAACATGAGGCACTGGATTCTCTATATCAATCCCTATTGACATGCAATAATCATTAAAGGTTTGGGATGTAAATTCTCCGGCATTATCAAGTCGGAATTTCTTGATTGCATAATCCGGGAATTGAGCTCTCAACCTTATTATTTGAGCAAGAAGTTTGGCAAAGGCTGCATTCCTGGTCGACAGTAAACTTACATGTGACCAACGTGTAGATGCATCAATTATGACCATAAAATATCTAAATGGTCCACATGGTGGAGCAATTGGTCCGCATATATCTCTTTGTATCCTTTCTAGGAATGCATGATTTTCACTTGCAATTTTATTCTTAGAAGGCCTGATAATTAGCTTTCCAAGTGAACATGCAGTGCAATGGAGATCACTGGACGGGAGAATGACTCGGCTAAAGTCGTCGTGCCAAGATGAAAGATATATAACCCAAACTAACAAACAAGTATAGTAAGCAAGTAAGGGGTCGAACCCAAGAGAACAATGACTTCTAGTATTAATATAATTATCAACTAAAGATATGGGGGGAAATCAAAGAGATATCTAAACTAACCTAGACTAAGAAAACAAAACAAATAAACAAAGATAGGAGGCATGTTCATTCAAAAGATCCACTCATGAAATAATCAATCGATCATAGATTCATCCATTGATTTCATTCACACCTATGGTTAAATCCTATCCCGATCATTAACAATCGCAAGTCCACGGTCCAAGCAATTCTATAACCCTAGGCAAGGACGCTTAACCTAGAATTAGCATAGAGAACAGGGATATTAGGAAATCAAATCATGCAATCAAGCTACGAGTCTCACTAGTACATAATTTATGTTTTATCACAGGTCCGTTTCACCATTTATCACGGTTTTTAACCGGGATAATAGGTTCCGAGATAAAAGATCAAAGGTTACGGAACCGTGATAATTGATAATCAATTATCACGGTTCTATAACCGTGATAATATGTCCAAAAACCGGGATGAAATGTGAGGATAAATGTCCCTTTTGAAGGTATTTATCACGGGTCATAACCGTGATAATTGGCAATCAATTATCACGGTTCTAGAACCGTGATAATATGACCACAACCCGGGATGGAATGTGAGGATAAGCGTACTTTTTGAAGGTATTTATCACGGGTCGTAACCGTGATAATTAGTGTAATGTTGTTTATCCCGTTCTTTAACCGTGATAATTAGTGTAATGCTATTAGTGTAATGCTATTTATCTTGGTTCTTTAACCAGGTCATAACAAATGTAATTACCCGCATTTCATCTCGGATTTTATCATCAAAGAAGGGAACATATATATGTTTATACATTCCACAATGAACTCATACCAGACTCCAATTCAAAGAAAAAAACGTAGGTCATATAAACTTTATAAGTGAAGAATATGGAAATGGTAACAAAATGGAGATATGAGAATCTTATTCAAGAAAACCGGTCTTCTACATGATAGTGTTCCTCAACCTGGTCAAGTCCCTCCCCTTGAGTGTCCTCCCCGACGCCTTCAAACACTGAAAACTTCGTCGTCCGGTGTGATCGGGCCACGATCTTGTGTGGCAGACCCACCTCCCCGTCATTAGACGCCTCGCAACCTCAAAGACCCCAAATCCTTAATTACATGTAGCTAGAGCAAACTTTGGGTTAAGCATCTTTGTAAAGTCAAATCGCATCCCTTCAAACAACTCTGGCTTCAAGGACACTGCAACCAATAAACCAACATCCCCCAAAGGTTATCATGCCATAGTTCATTACACACGAGCATGGAAATCTTTATATTAAAGTTGTAACACTTTTGGATTCTTTAAGAGAATACATTTGTTATGAACATGAGAAATGTAGGTAAAACCATACGGACACGATGTGAAATTTTCCAACTGAATATAGTGGAATGACAATAACTCTGGTAGAAAAGAAAGTTGTATAAGCACTAGCTTTTTTAATATTAAATGATAAATATTGTAAAGTAGTGAAGATACCTGGCCAAGTATATAATCATAGCCAACACTGGTTGTGACCTCCTTTGACAAGTAGTTTTACATGATAACTGTTGCTAGAGAAACCTAAGTGGATGCAAATTGTGTCAATATTACCCAGATCAATACATTTGAAGTTAAAGATTGCACAGTAGTATGTAGAATCACGTACCTTTCCAGATACCTTCTGAACAGAGCAGAGTGCAAAGCATTCCAGTACTAGCAACCTGTCCTGTGGCTACCTACATATTTAGATAGAGATTAACAATAAGATTGCATGCATGGTATTAAATTATTACTACTGCTACATGTATTACAGAACTGCCCAGTCCTTCACTCATAACCAAAAAAACTAAATAGTGAAGTACTCTAGTGAAGAAATATTTATTGAGTCAATCCACGTAAATCAAGACCTATCAATTTAGGCTAACAAATAACTTCACTCAAATACTCCAAGTTGGGCATCCTCCAAGTTCGGTATATGTGACCAACTAGCTAGTGTAATCAATCAAATACCTTCCCTCCCTCAACAGTCAACACTCTTTATGTACTTTCAACTACGTACTCTTAGAATATAACTTTGCTTTATACCGACACATTACATTTATATGTAACTTTCCTTTTAAGCTGTCCTCACATTCACAAAATTTAACAATTACAGGATTCGACTTTGCTATTGTCCCCACAAAATTCAATCTGTTCTTTCTCTACCTAGCTTCTTCAAGGTTAAAGGAATGTGATCTTTACAACTACTCCTACTGTAGATTGAGCTAGGATTAATTACTTAAACTTACTACCTTTTGTTTCTACACGATATTGATATATACATACGTTTGTTGAATCGAGTAGTAGTTCCTTCCTTCTTAATTAGCCAATAGCTTGCAATAGCATTTTAACGATTCAGCAAGTATGTTTTTTTAGTTACTTGTTTGTTCTTGATTTCTTTTTCTTCAAGGAAATAAGTTGAGGAAAAAAGGCTTTCTCAAAATCTAGCTAATTTATTAATAGTGTGGCATGACAAAAGCCCCAGTTTTGAACTACCCCCACCAACATAGTTGTATAACATTCATTTATACTAGCTAGCTTCCCTTTACATACAAATCACTATGAGATAATCATTTTTATTACTGGGACTCGATCCACCTTAGTAATTCAAGCACCTAATTGCTCTTCACAATACAAGAAATTAATATGAACTAAAATTATCCTAGCATTGCCAAAATCGAACCAATCTTTCATCCAACTTCCAAGAGGCTATTGATTATTATGCAGTGTAACGTTTTGACATCTGAATGCAGATGGAAGGGTGTGTTGACAGCTGTTTTTTTAAAGAAAAGTATGGCATGGCACAATTGCATTATTAGGATAGTTAGAGCCATCAACAAATTATAAATCCTAATCACCCTTATAGCAAAGTGTGTCTAATCAGGAAGCAATGGCAAGCATGCTCCAACAAGCCTAATAAGAGTCGAAATCAAAATTCTTTCAGCTTGAGTGACATGAAACAAAGAGTAAACCTAGATCCAGTTCAGCTTAACCAAACCAAATAATCAGTAAGCAACCAGGATCTAAAGCCAAATGACACTAAAGAGTAACTGGGAACAAGAAGGCAGAGTGCATACATGATCAAACAAGGAAGAGTACCGTCCGGGCGGCCGATAAAGGTTGGGAAGACCACCGTTTTCAACTCTCTGAACCCTAATCCCCAATTCTCCACACACCACCGTTCACCGTTTGCAATTGAGCTCCATTGAAATCCCACCTCAAACCTCTCGGCCCCTCCGTCCCTCACCATGGGCGCGAGCAGAGACCCAAACCCGGATGCCTCATCCGACGAGCAACAGAAGCGATCCGAAATCTACACTTACGAAGCTCCATGCTACGCCATGATTTGGAGCGTCCGCCGTGACAAAAAGTACCGTCTCGCCATCTCTAGCGTCCTCGAGCAGTACCAGAATCGCGTAGAGATCGTCCAGCTCGACGATTTCACCGGCGAGATTCGAGCCGATACTAATCTCTCCTTCGACCATCCTTATCCTCCAACGAAGAAGACCATTTTTATCCCCTATAAGGAGTGCCAGAAGCCTGATCTCCTCGCCACCTCCTCCGATTTCCTCCGGATCTGGCGGATCTCCGACGACGGCCGCCGAATTGACATCAAGTTGTTGCTCAACGGGAACAAGAACAGCGAGTTTTGTGGACCGCTCACTTCGTTCGATTGGAGCCGAGGAGGATTGGGACTTCGAGCATCGATGCTAGGGTTAGAGACATCGATCATCGAGGGTTTGGGGAGATCGATAATACTAGGGCCAGTATGGACGGTTATCCCAAAAGTGTTATTTAAGTAGCCGCTATAAAAAAACAAAAAAAAGAAGTGTTATTTAACCCGGTTCATAACAACCGTGATAATATAGTTTCCTATATAGGTCATCCTATGCCTTTTTATCACGGGTGTTTTAAGAACCGGGATAAAAGGTATTTTTATCACGGAACCGTGATAAATAAGCTGTTTTTGTACTAGTGTCTCATGCATAATTTAACCATTGAATACTCTTCCTCAAACTAGTCCACGGTCCTAGAATAGAGTTGTTTCGAGAATAGGAAAGATGCATAGACAACAACCAATCCTAATTCAAACGATAGATCTAAGTCAATCAAACAAGTTGGCCAGGCTCATAAAATCAAACATAGATCATGGGATGAAGCACAAGAGTATCAATATTAACCAAAGGATAGAAATCAATTACCAAAATCTCACAAGTTCATACATCAGAGCTTCTCCCTTGAACAAACCCAAGGAGACTAGCTCTCCAAAACTAAACTAAAAGAGAAGAATTGAATTATGAGAAAGAAGATATTGAAGATCTAAGGCTGGCTCCTCCTTATATAGCCCAAGGAACAAGCTCCACGAGATAGATAAGGAAAGAGGCAAAAGATAGAAAAGGAAACAAGATAGAAAGATTTAGGCCCGATTCGGATCCGGTATCGCCGCGGTCGCGTCGCACCCACCACGCCTGCGCTTTCACAACAGAAAGGAACAATTCGTCTCGGCAGCCACCGTGGTCGCGTCAGCCAGGCCGCGGTCGCGGTATCTCGACAGAACCTCTAGTGTCACTTCGGAGGCAGTTTTGACCATTTTCAGCTTGGAATCTGACTTCGGTGTAAAAAGATGAATTGAAGCCCTTGAAATTAGCTTTCCAATGGCACCGGAATCTAGTCAATCCGACCTCTGTAGCTCAAGATATAGCCTTTGCAAGCAAGTGGTGTCGGAAAGACAGCTCAAAACGCCTTAAAACTCTTGATTCTTGAATTCTTGTGTCTTCGGCCTAGATATTACAATTACCACAAACTCTAACCTAAACACACTCAATATAGCCCTAAAATACAGGAGTTAACCTATACAAAATAGAGCGAATCAGAGAACCTTAACGTTCTTCAATGGATGTCCAAGTGAGTTCTTTATGATTTTGTGCATCATTATTGATCCTGGGTGACCCAAGCGATCATGCCCCAGTGTGTTTGCAGTTCGGTCAATTGACCCTTTACTAGATGTCGCATTGGCCTCAAACGGACAAATGTGTGTATGATATAGTCTGGAGGCTTGCGTGGGCATTTTCTCAAGAATTTGTTTATGACCAGATTCATATTTTATGATGCATAAATATTCGCTCCCATTTTCATTCAAGGTTTCCATGTGAAACCCATTGTGGCGCACATCTTTAAACTCAGTAAATTTCTTCGTGATTTACTTGAGTAGAGTGCTTCATTTATTATTAACTTTGCTCCTCTTGGGAGTAGAACAAGTGCTCTTCTAGAGCCTTCGATCAGTTTCGACACACCAGATATCAGTTTCAAAAGGTCTTAATTCTATGAAGAATTCTTTGTTTCTCAAGATGGTGTGTGTTGTTGCACTATCTAGATGACATTGCTCCTTCCCATCGAGTTTCACATTAGATGATTCCATGTTTTCTATGGAAATAAAGAGAAACATTAATGCATTAATAATAAAGATGCATATTGATTACGAAACGATATTCATATTACACAAAGTCTATTACATAAAATATTGGAAATGATAATTAAGACATCATACGACATGCGAAAAATAAAAGACATGACAAATAACATGTAAGTAGTAAAGATAATTAGGGGCTAGTATTTTTGCTTAAACCCCTAAGGCAAATTCATCATTATTGTCAAGATTGAGAAAATCATTGACATCTAGACTGGTCACGGGAGATTTATCATCTCCATTTTCGATGTAATTGGTCTTGGTAGCCTTTTCTTTATTCTTATCAGCTTGGTATAACTTCACAAGATGCGGAGCTGTACGGCATACCTTTGACCAGTGATCAGTCATGCCACATCTATATCATATAGATTTGGGCTTTTGGGAGGATCCTGATGGACCCGTTTGGACCTTTTGCTTGCCATTCCCCTTGTAGCCATTGTTCACGCGGTCATAAGGTTGTTGTAACCTTGACCACGACCACGAACAAAGCTATTACGGCCACGACCGCGACCACGTCCGCGGTTACGTCCACGACCATTATAGAATCGTGATTGTTGCCCACGTTGATGGGTATTTCCATCATAAAACGCTTTTTCAATAGCGTTTGCTTCTGGGACTATTGTTGAGCCAGTAGGCCTGAGGTTGTGGTTTTTCATTGTTCTTTTCGGCAACCAACAACACTTTCAACAAGTCAGAATACCTCTCAAAACCTCTTTCTCTATACTGTTGTTGTAATAACACATTAAAGACATGCATTGTGGAGAAAGTTTTCTCCAACATTTCTTGTTGGGTAACCATGTGCCCACATAATCTCAATTGAGAGGTGATTCTGTGAATAACACTATTGTATTCAATGATAGACTTGAAGTCTTGGAACCCTATATTGTTCCATTCATGGCGTGCTTGTGGGTACAAGATTTCATTTTGATGGCCATAACGCTAATTCAAGCTTTCCCACAATTCAACTGGGTCATCCACAAACATGTATTCAGTCTTTAGACTTTCGTGAATGTGGTGACGTAGGAACACAATGGCTTTTGCCTTTTCTTGCGGGGTGGTATCATTTTCCGCCTCAATTGTTCTTTCAAGGCCATTTGCCTTTAGGCTAGTCAAAGCATCAACCCTCCATTCGAGGTATTTTTGGCCCGATAAGTCAAGGATTTCAAACTCACTTTTGGTGATGCTTGCCATTTTAATTACTACAAGGAAATTATAAATTAAGAAAAGAAAAACAATTAGGAATGCATATGTAACTCATAAACATATATGGTATGATGAGATTAAACAATTTAATCATGGTGTATGTCATTATTATGTTAACATATATGTAAGCTTGTAATTAGTATGTGTGTAGCATATGAATGATAACTTTATATATATAAAGAATGCTTATAAGATATAAATAAATGACAAGAATTAAAGAATTAAATAAATGAAAAGGATTAAGGAAGTAAACAAATAGAATAAGCATCAAAGCTGTATATAAATAATATATGCATGAGATATATAAGATAAATGCGAAAGTATACTCAAAAGTAAAATTAACGGGAACAGTTATAAATCCGGTTTCCTTTTAATCCTTTTATCCTCATCCATCCATTTTCACTTTTACCACTTCCACCTTATCTCCTCCATCTCGTCTTCCTCCTCTCCATTTTCCATTTTCATGTCCATGGCCAACAACGACATTTTGCGTCGTATTAAAGCCGGTGATGATCGGTTTTTCACGGAGCTTTTCATTTGTCTTGTTCTTATCGTGATTATCTATATTGCACTCATAATCATTTGGGTAAGAAATTTCTCACAATCCACTTGGTGAAAATCAAACATTTCCGAAAGGGGATTCGAGTACAAACGCCAAATAAGGTAAGTAAATCTTATAGTTTGTTTGTATCTTAGTAGATCTAAATAAACATGCTTTCATTTTTAGTTTATAATATTTTAGATCTAGAATTTTGAAAATGAGTTACTGATGTAAGAAGATCCTAAATTAGGCGACTACAGAGCATACTCCTCAAACGATTTTTATAAACTCTTTGCATGAATTTAGTTAAGAAGAAGTAAATTCGTAGATTTAAAGAGGTAGAAGTGATTAAGTATAATGAGTAAGAATTTGCTAAATATTTTCCTATGTAAAACTCATGAACTTATAAATCTTAAATCAAGATTATATATGTGTATATATAAGTTACGTACAGCATATTTACAATTAAGGAAAATTGTATTACCTTAGCTTAATGGAAAAGAAAAACTTTACCAAAGCTACGATCAAAGCTATATATATAATTAAGGATTAAAAGGAAGATCAGTTGGTGATTAGAAACTCGTGCTGATAACGTGTTATATAATAAAGAATTAGAAGGAGATTATTGAAACTTTACTTAAGAATTTTTACTTAAGAAAACCACTTTAGAATGATAATGACATTAGAAGAGAGGGAGAAAGAGTAAGCCCTTTATAGGTTGTATTCTTACTCTTTGTTGGTGCAAGTTTTACAATGGGTGATGCCTCTATTTATAGGACCAAAGTTAGGTAAGACTTACCACAAAGTCAAGATTAGGAGGTGAATAATTCACACCTTTCTACCTAGGATAATTACCTAAACACATGTGTTTCTTATGCATCTTCTAGATGGATAATAAATGTGTTCATAACATATGTCAATGTGTTCATAACACATCTTCTAGGCTCAATGTGTATTCATAACAAATACGAGATTTTATATCAAACTATTATATAAAATTTAGACTAAGATTTTAGTTAAATCTTGAAGGCACGAGAGTAATAGTAGTTCTTATCTATTTCAAAAAATAAAAAAATAAAAAAATAAAAAATAACACCCCTTACATTGTGACCCGAATGATACATACCCGCTCCGCAGAAGTGCGCAGCTCGCGCCGGCCCCCAGCAAAGCCCAAAGGCTAATATTATTATTCTCGCATGCGAGCCGCACTCTCATCACTCATATGGCAGGAGGGTTTTGCGTAGTCTGAGAAGAACCCAAAACGAATTGTCTCAAACTAGCGAGTCACAGATCTGTTCTCGCTCGCCATTGTTACAAGCCATGAAGCTGCTCCATTCCATATACGGTAGCAACGCCTCGCTGCTCTGTTGAGGTTAGAATGTATCAAATGTTTCTCTGGCGCTAATCTAATCGGACTTCCTTCTCTCTGTCTATTTTGTATGGACAGCGCATCATAGGTCGCTCCTCCGAGTCTATGGCCGCCGACACTTCACAGCTCAATCGGAAACTTATTTGAAGCGGAACTATGCCAAGAATTCATCTGAATACAACACTGTTATCAGTTCACTCAGTGCCAAGCGCAGGTCTTACTCTCTTTCTATTTGTTTCTCTGCTTTCCGATTTTAGGCTCTAATTTCGTGGATTGTGTTGTGACATACGATGCAAAGCGGTTACTGATCTTTATAACAAACAATTTAGGCATTATCTGTTGCGAGATGCCTATGATGATATGGTACTTGACGGGGTCCAGCCTACGAGGGATGTTTTCCATTCTCTGATTGTTGGCACAATGAAAGGGGCAGGATTGGAGGACGCTTTCTTCTTTACTGATTCCATGAAAGCCATGGGCTTGCCCCCTGATGTATGTATATTCTCTTCCCATTTGCAACTCTATCTTATCATCCATGAATATAGCTAATTCCAAAGGGTTCGGGTCCTTCTATGTTTGTGCATGATGCTTTTGATGCTATTTGATATGGACCATGATATTTTGCTCATTTATCATAAAAATTGCTTTTGTCTTATCATGTTTGTGCATTGCACATTCTGGTCCTTCTATGCTGTGCGACTTTATAATACGAAAGAGAAGTTTTTAGAGGCATTTGTCCACATCATGATGCTATTCCATATGACTTGAATATGCCTTATGGTAGAAATTGTTCGTTTTAACAATGTAACTCCTAACTTGGCTTATATCTTGCTTGTTGTAGTTACTTTACTGCTATTAAAGTAGAGGGCCTTGCTTGAAAATAGAAAGTAGATTGCCAGACCAAGTTACACTCCTTTTCACAATATAAGCACATGCGCCTCTTGCAACTGTTCTTGTAGGTGATCATAAGCGTTGCTCATGTGTATTTTTGCTTATGGTGTAACCCTGTTACTGCCTCAGGTAGCCCTGTACAATTTCTTGATATCAACCTGTGGGAAATGCAAAAATTCTGAACAAGCTATCCTGGTATGTTTTGTAATTATCTTTTCAGTTACTGGTTTATGTAATTGAAGTTTATGCACCTCAGCAAGCAGTTGCATAGCTCTAACACATTTCCCCCCCTTTGAACTGAAGCTCCATGAAGAAATGAATAGAAATGAAGTTAAACCAACTGGGCAGACCTACATTTGTCTTCTTAATGCATGTGCAGCTGTTGGCCGGTTAGATCGAGTGTAAGATATTTGCTTAATCGATGAAAGCTGTCATCTATTGTACTCATCTGTAGATTTTGTTTATAGACTATATATTCTCATGTTATGCGTAGTCGGCTCTTTGATTATCCTCTTACATTGGAGGATGGTGAACCTAGTCCACTTCATTATTTTGTATGTTGCTGTGAGGATGGATTATGCAATGCCATTAGCTAAAGTTTTGAATGAACCGTTTCCAGCTGGTTGCCAGCACTTGTTAATACCTTAGGGTTTTTGGATATAGCTGTTTGATCGTGATTATATTAATTGAAGGTTTCATTTTAGCTAAAATTGATCCATGCAACTTGGCATCTTGGATGTAGGTATGCTATTGTTGGTGATATGACTGCTGCTGGTCTTGGCTTAAACAAATTTTGCTATGCTGGTCTTATTTCTGCTCATAAGAATGGGGCTTCTGAAACAAATGATACAGCTTCCAAGGTATTTAAACATATTTTCATTATATGATTCATTTAGATGCTGGATTGACATCATTTCTTCAGTGTTTTTTCTAACACTTCTCTTTTTTGATAAAGATCCTTGAGCTTATTGAACAGTCAAAAGGTTGGTCGTCAGGGGATAGAGATGATACTTCAGCTGAAAACGTCATGATGGGAGTTTCTGAAGAAGAGCTGTATAACATGCCAACTGCTGATTTTGTCAATAGGCGTGGATTTGTAGCTATGCAGCTAACTGTTTATCATGCTGCTTCACAAGCTTTTGCTGATCTTCGAAATGTAGAGGTATGCTTATCCTGCAGCACCATGTTTCCATTATGATTGAATATATGATAACTATCATGTCCTAATTAGGGATTTCAATTGAAAGATAGGATTAGTGAAGAGAAAGAAAGTGATTAAGGTAGAAGAGGAGATTAGGAAGGAAGAACAGAGAAGAGGAGTATGCAGAGGAGGAAGAAGGAATTTATTTATTCAATTCCTGCATAATCCACCAAAGTGGTACAAACACCTCTTTTTTACTTTAACCTAGTTACAAATATGTAGCCCAACCATTACAGTAATTGAATAAATATATTGACACAGTGTAGAAGAACATAATTATTTTCTTTCCTGGAACTGAACAAATATATTGACACAGGGTCCACCGGGATTTACAAAAACCTTGATTGAAAAAAGAAGCAACTGCGTAATTCAGAAACTTCACCATTCAAAGGCTTAGAATTAGTATGCACAAAGCAGCTCTTGAAATAGTTTCAAACCCGATCACCTACCAAATACTACATATTAATAGTGTAAACAACTCTCTGGTATAGATCTATGAACCCACATTGCCAGAAGAGCTAAAATACTCTCCGGGAACGATCTTCTCTGACTCAAAATTGGCTAAAGGCCAAGTACTGAGATGAATTCCCGGACAACAAATTGCATCGTTCCTTCCCTTATGTATACTACAGAGCTAATTTTCTAACCAGATGGGAAAGCTTCTACTTCATCACTTCAACTCTCTCTCGAACCACACAGAGGACCCAAATTTTCCCTTTATTCCAGTGTATACAAAATAAATTGATCAATTTTTTCTGCATAAGACAAGCATTGTCACAAATGATTTAAGAAAACTTGTTCTTAAACTCTGTTCAGGTCATCCAACTTTATTCTTCTCTAGGTTTTGCTTCCCATGAAAAAGGATATTGTGATAGAACTGATATTGCCACTGGACTGGCACAATTTTAATGATATATTAGAGCACAAGTACTTCTTCTAACTCTGCCCATCAGGAAGTCTGGTTATGGAAACGTTTTTTTCCAGTTGCTTCTTTAACAATACACATGAGAGAGTGAATGCGTAGCTATGAGGAGGGAGGTCGCACAATTCTATACACTAAGGTTCCCAATCTTTTCTCTAACCTTGAAAGGCCCATACTACTTTGCAGCCTGCATCTAAATCACTTATCTAAGCAATACAGTCTGCTTGGGTAGTGTAAACTGTAAATGATCTGATTCTCTCAACCTTCTTTTCATATCAGCAGATGCATCCCTTCCTTTGCGAGCCCTTTCCAGTTTTAATCTAAACTATCCCAAAATTCATTTGCGGCAGCAGGAACTAGCAATTCACCTGGTAGATACTGCTTAAGGACTAAAGGTGCTCTGCACAAGCTTATATGCTAAGTTTTCCATTCTTTTCTCAAACCTTGAAAGGCCAATACTACCTTGCAAGCCTGCATCTAAATCGCCTATCAAAGCAATGCAGTCTGCCTGGGTGGTCTACATTATGCCTGGGTGGTCTACATTATAATTAAACTCTCAGCTTCTTTTCATATTAGCAGACGCATCCTTTCCTTTGTGAGCCCTATTCTATTTCAATCTAAACTATCTCTAAACCTGATCTCTATCCCAAAATTCTTCTGCCAGAGCTGAAGCTAGCAACTCACCAGGAGGATACTGCCTAAGCCTTAAGGACTGAAAGTGCTCTCCCATACAAACACACAGATGGTACCCCCCAGTTGCTCCCTGAAAAGTAGTGTTATAGCGATGCACTGCCCAAGATCTCACATAAAGCATTGTGTAGGTTGCTCACCACAAAAGCATCTCAAATACGCCCAACCATCTGCTTAGGTCCTCTGCTTGCCCATCCCTTCCTGGATGATATATTTCCAAATTAGGCCAATCCTGGGAAAAAGCTCTTTCCAAAAATTGATTAAGAATAAGGGGTCTCCATACTACTGTTTGATCTTGGCATCCCATGCACCTTATCATTTGTTCGCAAAAAATTCTGATTGTCCTCATGAACTGTCATCTACTCTAACTTCTTTCAACTTGGATTGTCCTCTTGTCTGTTTTGGTTGCATGTTATGTAACAACTAGGATATCCACAGCCACAGCAATGCTAAGGTGTCACCCATTAATCTCCCATTCAGAATCTGTCAAGGACCTGATGGTTCTTCCTCTCAGCTGTACCTTAACGTTCACCTATCTCAGATTATCATCTTCTTGTGATTCTTTTTGCGAGATATTCCATTTGATCCAATAAGGGGTGAAGTAGCACCCTTTGGGATTATGTACTAGCTGACTTATATATTTCTTGGTTTGTATTCAACGACAAAAGCATGACCCATGAGTTCTTCTATCGAATTGTGATGTGCTAGGGCTTTTGTTGGCTGCTTCATAAGATGTCTTGAACTACTATGATGAGCTTTTATGATGAATCTTCCTAACAGACTAGGGTAATCATCTCTGTTTTGTAAGCAGCCTCAGATTGAGTTTTATAAGATACCTTTGCTGAAATGAGATATTGGCCTCTTTTCCTGGTTGAGTAGATCTTCCACTCTCTATATCGAAGTATTTCTTGGTTAAAATTGGAAGTCAAATAAAAAACACACGCGCACACACACACACACACACACACACACGCATGCACGCGCACACACGCGCACACACATCAACGAAAAAACAACACATAAACTGCAGGCAAAGGCATAACACCTCTGAAGTTTAGTCCCAAATACAGTAGGAAACCTGTGGAGTTTACTCCCAAATACATTAGGAAACCCACCTCTGGAGTTTACTTCCAAATGCAGTAAGCAACGATATCTGGCCAAAGGCATAGTGCCAGATATACAATAGCTTTCTGGATCTGAAATTTAGGACAATCTCCTTCGTTATACACTTGTACTAGTTTCCTTATGCTAAAGTATCTGAATTTGACCTTACAAAGTGCAGTCACTTGCATTCTATTTATCATTCCATGATCACACCTTAACTGCTTGAGCTACCATCACATGGTTCCCAATTGAAGTGTACACTGTATCTACAATTGCATGGCCCTTTCTGTAACACTACTAGTTCATGCTCCATGTCTTTTTGTTATTTCAAGTTAGCTGAGATAGTCACTTTAACCTTTTGCATATTTTTGCTTCGATAAAATATGCTCTTGATAAAACCTAGTCCTTTGTGATTTATTACTTTTGACTATGGACTTCTATTTTCTTCTATTGTTATAGGCCATGGAGGCACTAATGGCAATGCTTGAGAAGGACAACAGAACTCCTGATGGATTTATTACAATGCAGATTATGAGGTTGGATTAGTTCGATTAAATACTTCCCCATCTTTCTGTGAAGATTTTGAGGTTTGAACGATTATGGTTATATGCTGGTTCTTCAAGAATCAAAAGTGATTTTTCTGGAACAAAATTTATGTTGATGGCTTGCTTTTGTGTTTTTTGTGGTTGTTCTCAAGCCACCAGACCTTAGACATTGGCAGCTTGCTAAGCTGTCATTTGATTGTTGAGAAAAACAGTTTATCTGTAGGGGTTGATTGATATCAACAACAGCTAATAATGTATGAATGCATTTCCTTTCAAGAAATAGAGAGAATCATCTATACTGTTGGTTTGATGATATGTGTCTGAATGTTAAGGTCGGGTGCTATAGTTCATTGTGAACACTTGAGGAGCTAATAATTTTTTTCATTAACCATCCCTCTGTAGGTGTTACCTACATTCTGGAGCCCTGGATCGTGGACGTCAAATCTTTGAAAATTATATGAATTCTAGGAATCCACCTGCTATTGAGCTTTATGTGGTATGTAGTCTCAATGAGGCTTTATTATCCTTGCTGTCAATATGTGTCATGATTTATCTGCTTAATGGAGTAGTGTGTGTCCTTAATGGCTTGGAAGTATGCAATTGATTTGGCTACTGCTTTGATGTAGCTTTTCATATGAAAGAAAATTTAGGTGTAGCATGCTTAGCTCCATACTCCATTGAGTTTACGAATTAAAACAAGTTTTGACAAATTTCTCGATTTGTACTTAATTGTAATGTCGTGATTAATGAACTAACATGACACGTAACTTTTAGTCTTGTGGAAAGTAGACCTTCGTTTTCATATGTAGACTGCAGATTAGTGCAGAAGCATCAGTGGTTGCCTCCTGTTCATTTTAATTAAGGACCATCTCGAGTTCCCTGAGCTTCTCATTTATTCTGTATTAAGAAGGTGAAATTACATTTCCTCTAGCTAAGGCAGGGTCTGAGAAATGAAAAATGGTTGGATATATTGATTGTACTTTCTTTCATGCTGAAATAAAAAAAATAATATTTAATTAGATTCATGTATATGGCACTTACAGCATGATATAAGATTTCTTCTGCTGGCTTGTGTTTTCTGAGGTTAGCGAGCACTAGTAGAACAGGGCCGTGAGTGAATTTAAATCTTCCAGCTTTTAGCAATGTTTTTGCTGTTGACATCTTGTGGCTGCCCTTTTGTCTGTCTGTTACCTGGCAGCTTGCTATGGAGTTTGTTTTCCCTGATACTAGCGTGATTAGCTGAAGTTTTTTATTTTGATTTATGCAGACACTTATTGAGGGATCCATGACTGGATATACACCCAAGGGCATCCAAATTGCAAAAGAAACACTGGTATGTTGCATCAGAATACTTTGATGTATCATATTAGGAAGGAAATTTACATGTGTTTTTGTGCAGGAGAAAATGACCTCAAGAAACTTCTTTTTGAATCCTAAAATGGGTACTGATCTTCTGCTTAGAGCAGCTGGTGAAAAGGTTGGATCTGTTGCATAATTGCTCATTTATATTTCATCAACTTTTCAGGTTCCAGTTTGCCTGTTAATATAGTTCATTAATCTCTGAATTCTATTGTAGGCTGGTGGATACACCTTGGCTGATCAGATATGGGATTTGTTGCAAGCTCGTCAAATAACTCCCTCTCTCCCTGCAGTGGAAGCATACCACATTCACTTGAAGGTGATCCGTGCTTGCTTAATTTGTGCTTCCTCTATACATGCAGAAAGTTGTCACATGATTTGGACGAATTCATTCATCATTAGTATTACAGTTACTATGCATTCGTTTCATGACTTATACAACCTACAAGAACTCATTTATAGTATTAAAGTTGACAAGTTGTGCACAAAGGGGAGGACAATGATTGAACTTCTATTTCTTCTTGTTTGGGCTGGAAACTGTAGCAGCTTCTCTACTATAAATATAAGCATTGCTCGTCAGTCTCTGAAATATGCTGTGTGAACCAAAATCTTATTATTAGGAGTTCATCTGTAACACTACATTTTACTGGAAGAATAATTTTGCTCTATAAGAACTCGTATTAATGATTTAGCAAAGAATAAGTCTTGGGGTGCTGCAGCAATAGCAATGATTACGAGGTTTTTGTGTCAGGCTCTCAGCACCTGGGGTCCGTTGAAATTTGTTACTGTCTAGTTGCTTGTGTTTTTTGCACAATCTCCATCTGCCCTGATCCTTCAACTTTATTTCTCGTGAAGTACTTGTTCTGCTTTTAAATTGGTTCTTTTGATTTTTACCTCCCATTATCATGGATTTTGATTTGGACTTCTTGGGTTCTTCAATCCATCCGCTCGCCTCTAGCTACCAACTTTCTCAGGTCGTCTTGTTAAACTGTTTGTATCTTCAAGACAGTTGTTTAAATTTTGTTGAAACGTATGTCATTGTTTACATAATCATATTAATTTATTTCAACTTCTCGATGTTTGAGGTTGATATGCAAATAATAAGAGTTTTCTTAAATAAGGCTGATGATGTATGTTGGTTTCCGTTGGTTTCTTATGAGGTGTGCATCTCTCTAAATTACTGATTAAATAGCTTGATTGGTCTTCATGGAATCATGTAACATGAACTGACTTGTGATCCAGGGACGTGAAGTACCTGTAGATGACCAAAGGCTCAAACATGTCAGTAGTATTCTTGACAACCTTCGCAGTAGATCTGGACCTGCACCACGCTCACAATTACGGTAAAAAAGAAACAAGCTGGTTATGTTGTCGCCTGAGTGTGGGCGACAGTTTGCTGGGAGGTCTAAGGCAAGCTTGTTATGGTGTCGCCTGAATGTGGGCGACAATTTGCTGGGAGGTGGTTGCCTTAGTTGAAAATTTCATTTTTTGTGTTGGTCATTGGTAGGATGGATATGACAATAGACGCTGTCAGTCATTCTAGAATTTGTATTAGTGCTTTAAAATCTAGGTAGTCGCTTGTTTCGAATTTGATTTGGATACTGCTTTTTTTGTTCTTAAAAATAAACGTGTTGGCCTTTGTGCTTGCTAAAAAAGATTAGGGAAATTCCGCCCGGTAACCACGAGGTTTTGCAAATTCCGCGTGGTGCCAAAGTTTTTCGCTATTCCGCATGGTAACCACGAGGTTTTGCAAATTCCGCGTGGTAACCTTGCCTATTATAAAAAGTTAAAATTATATAAAAACGCCATACTTTCAACTTAATTACACAAATCACCCTATCTTTAGTTTTTTAAACTATCTAATCTATTTTTATAAAACAACTAACTTTATAACTTTAGTATTTTATATATATATATATATATATTTACTCTTTTTACATGACACTATATATTACTCCCTCCGTTTCATAATAAGTGTCGTTTTAGCACTTAAAATTTGTTTCATAATATGTGTCGTTTTAGGTTTTCAAAGTGATTTAATAGGGGTGAATGATGATAATTTTTATTGGAATGTGTATTTGTTGACTAAAGTTGTTCATGCATTGGCCAAAAAAATGTAATGAGTGATAAGATTAAGTAAAAGTTGTAAGTTTTAAAGTGAATGATTGCTTTTCTTAAAAACTGTGTTAAGAGCTAAAACGACACTTATTGTGAAACGGAGGGAGTATTATTTTACAAAATCTTCCAATGTTTATTATTAAAAAAAAGAATCACAATTTTCAAATTTATATTAAAAAATCAAAATAGATTTGATAGTTTTGTTGAAAAAATCAATAAACAAACTAATTTATTATACCTAATGAGAAATATCATTTAAATAGATTTTTTCAACAAAACTATCAAATCTATTTTCTTAAAATACCTAATGAAAAGTATTACTCAATATATAATCTTTATTATTTTTAAATGTTAATTTATTATAAATAAAACAATTCCTAGAGTTGTACATGTCATAAAAAGCCTATAATTTTTACACATTTTTTAATGTCATGATATGTGTACATTATGTTTAGAAAAAACAATTTTATTATTTTTTTAAAACAAATTACTTGAACTAGTGCACCCACTTTTAAAAAAGACGATTTTGGGTAAATGGACTCAGATGGTGACAACAATAGGGAGAATGGATGGCGCGGTGAAAAAATGAGGTAAATAGGCTTTTTTGGTGACAACTACAAAAACATGTCAGAACATGACGTCATCACACCCAACCCTGTCACCACCAAACATGTTAACGTTATGAACTTGTCACCGCGTACAGAAAATTCCCCTCTCTCATACTAAACCTTGTCACCGCGTACACAAAATTCTCCTCCCCCATACAAAACCTTGTCACCTTACCTAGAACCACCCCCAATTTGCACTCAAACTTGTCATCAAGATTTATTAGTAAGCCTATGTGGGATTCGAACCCACATTATCGTACGCTAGGCACGTTGCTCTACCATTTGAGCTAATAGGCTATAATTAAAAGTAATATATAAAAACTTATCATCACCTAGCAATCAAGCTGTCACCAAGCACAAAATGTGGTGACATGTTAAACCAAACAGAGAACCTATATCGCATACAGATTTTGTCACCGCATAAAAAATTGAATTACATTCAACATGTCACCGCGTACAGATTTTGTCACCAAACTGGAAAACAGAAAACCCTAGATCACACACAAAACTTGGTGACAAAACAGAAAAACCTAGATCACGTACAGATCTTGTCACCGCATTCAACATGTCACCGCGTACAGATTTTGTCACCAAACTGAAAAACAGAAAACCCTAGATTGCGCTCAAAACTTGGTGACAAACACAAAAAACCCTAAAACACGTACAATTATTGTCACCACAAATGAAACTTGGTGAGATTCAACATGCCATTGCTACAGATTATGTTACCAACCTAAAAACTTGTCATCACGTACAGATTTTGATATTAGATCTAAAAAAATCATAGATCTAGATCTATGATCAAGAAACACCGATGAAAAACCCGATGACAGCCCCGTAGATCTAGATCTAGATACTTTAAAAAAACCCTAGATCTATAATTTCTAGATCTAACACTTTCAAAAAACCCTAGATCTAGAAATTCTAGATCTAGAACTTTCAAGAAAAACCGATGAAAACCCCGATGACAGCCCGATGACAGCCCCGTAGATCTAGATCTAGAATTTCAATATCTAGAAACTTTAAAAAAACATAGATCTAGAAATTCTAGATTTAGAACTTTCAAGAAAAACCGATGAAAACCCCGATGACAACCCGATGAAAATCCCGATGACAGCCCCGTAGATCTAGATCTAGAACTTTAAAAAAAAACCTAGATCTAAAAATTCTAAAAAAAAGCTAGATCTAGATCTAAAGTTGGTATACATACCTTGAAACACGCTGTCGGGCGCCTCGTCGTCTCGTCGGCCACCTCGTCGCCTCGTCGGCCGCTAAGTTCGGGTATCCTCGTCGGCCACCTCGTTGCTCGCCCTCGAAAAACTGGTCACCATGGCCTTGTCGCCATTATATATGTACGAAGAGGAAAGAGGGAGAGGGGGAGAGATGAGAAGAGGGAGGGGAAGAGGGAAGAGGGAAGAGGGAGATGGAGAGGGAGAGGGAGAGGGAGAAATCTGGGAAATAATGGGAGGAGAGAGAAAGGAGGAGAGGAGTGAGGGGTTTTATTCACTGCATGTCAGCATAAGCTTTCAAAATTAGTCTATTCTCTTCATTAATGTCACCTTGAGTCCATTTGTTTCATATTGTCACCAAATGAGTCCCCCCCACCCAATTCCCTCTTTAAAAAACACCCCCTTAAAAGATCAACTATTAATAAAATTCAAGTTTATATTTTGTTAATAAGAAATGGTAGTTTTTTTTTTAAATTAGGTATGATTTTTTTTATTTGAAAAAGGAAATGTTTTTTTATACAAATTTGAAAAAAGTGGTTCTTTTTATAATAATAAAAAATAGAAGATTTTGTAAAATAATAATATATAGTGTCATGGGAAAAGAGTAAATAAAAAATATATATAGAATACTAAATTTAAAATGTTTTATAAAAATAGATTAGTAGATAGTTTTTTTAAAAAAAACTAAAGATAGAGTGATTTGTGTAATTAATTAGAAAGTATGGGTAAGTGTTCATATAATTTTAACCCTTTATAATAGGCCAAGGTTACCACGCGGAATTTGCAAAACCTCATGGTTACCATGCGGAATACTGAAAAACTTTGGGCACCACGCGGAATTTGCAAAACCTCGTGGTTACCGGGCGGAATTTCCCAAAAGATTATAATGATCTTAGAGGCAGGTCTCAAGAACGTTGAACGGCTGGCTAAAAAATTATATGTGCTTGTTGTACTTTCCCTACTGTGATCCTTGGAGCATGTCCAACCGATTTCACATTTCAATGAGAATGCCCAACCGATTTCTCATTTTATTGATAGTCATGGGTGTGAGGAATGACAAACCTTCTAATACATGATTGTTCAGCGTTATTTGGGCATCGTACCAATCTATTGTTGTATCACATGCCTATCTTGGTCAAGATCCGATTTTTCTTCCCAAAATACTTGCATGAGGAGAGAAGACGAGTAGATGAAGAAGGAACCAAAGACGATTAGATGAAGACGAGTTGCAATCTGGGCACAATCAAAAGGTGCAAGTGTGTTGTGAGTCTTCTCGTCCACTTAAATGAAAGTACCTAAGAAATCCATCATAAAAGACAAAATTTAGAATTCAGATTTCGTCTTTCATCAAATATACTTGTCCTTCATCTCTTCTATCCTGATCCGAAGCAAAAATCAACTCTTCAATCCAACTCATCGAACAAACCCTAACCGACAAAACTTCTCTTTTCTTGATGATAAAAAGGGTCGGGTTATTCCTTGTGTGTTGACCATGTAACTCGTTTTCTATTATGAGGGAAGGGGGTGGTGGAGTCTGTTTTTGTACATTTAGTGAGTAACAATTAGACTCCTTTTAAAAATAAGTCACTAACTAGTCGGTATATAAGCCCTCATTCCCATACATTTTCTCTCTCCTCCCATTTTTTTCCTCTCTCCCTTCTCCCTCTCAATCGTCGTGAGGAAGACGAATTCCTCCATAACCCTAACCGCTTCCTCCTCCATGGACAACCAAAATCTCAGATCCCAAAATTCCTCCATGGAGCCCCCAAATCCAGATCCATAACCCTAACTGCCTCCTCCTCCTCTTCCCAATTTCTGCCTTCCTCCGACCGAATCTCAGATCTGGAGCCCCCAAATCTCAGATCCCGATCCCCTAAGGCCAGAGCTTCACCTCCGTGCCGAAGAGGAGATACTTCGCCGAAGCCGTTGAGGAGAACGACTCGGAAGGCAAGAGGATCTCAGATCGATGATGAAGACGGCACAAGCGTGGTTCAATGGCGGTGACGAATCGGCGAACTCTCAGCCGTCTTCGTCGTTGCTGGCCGAAACCTTCATTCTCTTCTTCACTGTTCAATTAGATCTCAATTTTCCAGATTTCTAGTTGAACGGAGAAGAATCAACAAAAGATGAGAAGCCTAATCGGAAAACGCTGGATTTGGAAAGCTCTCACTCAGAATTGCAACAACGCCATAGCCAACTGAAGAGGCTTCACAACTGATACCAGATTCAGAGGACTGAATTCGCACTCTTCAAACAATTTGCTCTTGAGGCCTCCATGGCTCCTCTCTCAGCAACGCGGAGCCAAAGCTCTCGGATCCGTGGTCTCTCTCGATCTCGAACTCTCTGATTCTCTATTTGTTGATTTGCATGATGTGTTTTTGGTGCTGAAATTGATCTATGGATGTATGTACAACTTAGAGTGGGGAATATTGTCCAGAGAAAAGGTTTGTCTCATTTTCGATCTGATTGATTCATTGAGTTTGAATCTCGTTGTTTGCTGACTCAATCCGATTACTATGTCTGACTGTGGTTCGGATTCGGAAACTGTTCTAGGCCGTGTCTCCCAGGTACTATTGCTCTCTCATCTTGTTCCGGTTGAGTTTAGCTCCTGATTGTTGCTTATCAAATCTCTTGATGATTAGGTTTTGAAAGCACAACATACGCAGCATGGAAGAGGAGGAGCATCGATTCGGGTTTTTTCCTCTGCTCTCTTATTCATCTGTGATTGTCAAACTTCGAGTTTTGAGTTTTTAGTCGAGGAAAACTTCATCACAAGTAATTTTCAATCTACAAGTTTTACGGTTAGTTCAGGTTAACTAAGATAATGTATTAGTGTTATGACAATCGAAGAGGTCACATTTCACTCAAATCCCCATAGTATGATGAAAGTGTCTGTGTACTCTGCTGTTTTTGACAGAGCATTGCTAATAAGAAAGTCAGCATTTCTGTATGCATATTTCTTACCATGGCTTGATCTTCCGTACCTTCATGTTTCAGGTGGAGCTTTGTGAAGTCGACAGTGGCAATAAAGTAGTTGGAAAGATTTCATACAGATGAAGCCGTAGAGAGTATGCCTTTTTAGTCTATAATACTTATTTTCCATAAATTGTCTTCCTCTTGTATATTGCAAAGAAATAAGTTGCTTCAGTCTTGATTGGATTTGTTCTGCTGGTGTTGTAGAAGCTTCCCTGCTTTGTTGCATCATCTTTGCAAATTAATTGTTTTATGTTCAGACGACAACATATATCCCACTGCCTCTGTCATCCACGTTTTTAATTGAATTGTTAATTAGACTTAAGTAGTGTTGATTTGTTGATCTGTCATCCACACTTTGACTTTATAAGTTGGGTTTACAGGTTTTGTGATGACAAGTTGGTTTTACGATTTTTAGTGATGACAAGTTGAGTTTATGGGTTTTGGTGATGACAAGTTGAGTTTACGGGTTTAGGGATGATCAGTTGGTTTTAAGGGTTTTGGTGATGACAAGTTGGTTTTACGGGTTTTGGTGATGACAAGTTGGTTTTACGGGTTTTGGTGATGACAAGTTAAATTTATTTTGCATGGTTAAATTTGTCTATATATTACTATTTATTATGGCCTATTAGCTCAAATGGTAGAGCAACGTGCTTAACGCACAATAATGTGGGTTCATACGTGATTACAAGTTGCATACGTGATGACAAGTTAGGGTAATGACAAGTTTTGTACGCGACGACAAGTTTTTGTATGCGACGACATGTTTTTGTACGTGACGACAAGTTTTTTGTACGCTATGACAAGTTTTTTTATAAGCGATGACAAGTTTTCTACGCGATGACAAGTTTTTCTACGCAATGACAAGTTTTTCATAAGCGATGACAAGTGTTTATAAGCGATGACAAGTTTTCTACACAATGATAAGTTTTTCATAAGCGATGACAAGTTTTTCTAAGCGATGACAAGTAGTTACATTGAGTCCAACTCATTTCATGACTCGGAATAGGTCATCTCAACATGGATCTAACTTGGATTTGTGTTTGGTTGGGTATATCTCCTTCCACAAATACCGCCACCCTCTCAATTGGACGTTTTGCCCCCTTTATCAGCCTATTTCTTGTACATGACGATCTAGCGTTCAAGGTGCGTCTAAGTCCTCTCATGGAGCTTCCTCATAGATTCTACACATTTAGTACTATTAAAAGTTTCCTTTTCCTTCATGGGTGGAGGTGTGAGATCCACCGGTGTCTTGGGATTCATGCCATGCAAAACCTCGAATGGTGTCATCTTAGTAGCTGAGTGTATAAACATATTATAAGCAAGCTCTAGAAAAGATAAACAATCTTCATAATGTTTAGGTTGGACTTAATCTTGGTGCATAATAAAATACTCAAAGTCCAACTAGTAATCTTAGTTTGACCATCGGTTTAAGGGTGACAACTAGTAGAAAACAATAGTCTAATGCCAAGCTTTGACAATAAAGACTTCCAAAAAGAACTCATGAACAACCTTATCACTAATATTACTACAATGAATACCATGCAATCTCACTAGTTCACGAAAGAACAGTTCAACAATACAAGAAACATCATCCATTTTATGACAAGGTATAAAGTGAGCCATTTTAGAAAATCTATCCACCAAAACAAATGTAGAATCTTATCCCTTCCTAGTCTTAGGTAAACCCAACAAAAACTCCATAGAAGTTACTTCCTAAGGGCTTTTAGGAATAGGCACAAAACGGAGTGAAAGGGACGAGAACTGACCATTTAGGACGCTTGACAAGCGCGTCCGTAATCTCCTTGAGTAGTTCATTGTTGAGAGCCAGACTTTGGTTAAGGGTGTTTAAAGAATCAATGATGGCACATTGGTTATCGATCATGTTGGGATGATGTTAAGAACTCCTAGTACTTAGCATCGTACATATAACAATCGTGCTTAGGATTTTGATAATGACAAACTCTCTTTGGTCTAATAGTTGTCCAAGTAATGTTTTAGGAACGCATGTCATGATAAAAGGATAACAAGTGTGAAGCCGTCCCTAAGAAGTAGGGGCACTACCTTTCAGGAAGAAGACATGAATGAGTTTCTACGAGATGTGTTCGCAGTCCCCATCGAGTAAGAATGCGAGCTAGAATGCTAGAGTCCTTACAAGTCCGTCACCATGATGACCTCACCAGACAACCTTGATCATAGAGTACACGTGGAAGTAGATCCCGTTCACTAGTCCATCACCATGTGGAAGCAGATCTTGTAGCAAAGGACTGCGGAAATTGCCAGGAAGCTTCGTTCATCATCTATAGAGACATGTGGAAGCAGATCTTGTAGCAAGGGACTCCAAAGGCATGATGGGAAAAAGAAAGATGCCCTTCCCAATGACTATAAATACCCCCCGTAGGTATTTATTGTGATGTAACTTCTCAGAGAATATGCAGAGTGAATACGACGTATCACCAAGAACACTCAAGACCAGCGACGAACTGGTTTTTAGATCGATAGAGATGTTCACCAAAACCACAAAACCTGTTTGTAAGAAAGAAAGAAAGAAAGAAGTTTGTCTCTCAGAACGAACTGTGAGGGACGTGTGTGTCTAGCATCCTTATAGAACGAGAGTTAAGTTACACGTTTTAGGCTAAAATGAGTGTTTACTAGTGATCTTAAGGGCGGACTCTTAAGTTCAGAGAAGTGTAAAGCTTGCCTTTGTAAAGTGTAAGGACTCTCGCAATAAGATAAGGAAAGGGTATTCGAAAATCCTCCAAGGAGATGGAAGTTTATCCATAAGGACTACTTGGTCTTTGTGGGTTTCCTCTATAAATGCTCGCATTCTTATCTTATTGCTCATTATTTGCAGGTAAACTACTAACGTACGATCCAACAATTGGTATCAGTGTAGATGCTCTAAATTCTTAGTAGTTGCAGGTAAATATGGACATGGAACCTATTGGAATTAGTCACACTAAACCCCCACAGTTGACAGATGGGAACTTCAACCGATGGAAGGACGGGATGGAGAACTTCCTTAGAGGTCAGAACAATCAATGCTGGCAAGTCATCAGGGACGGTGACATCGAAGTCCCTGAGCCAAAGAGGCACGATGAGAAGTCATGGGGACGTAAGGAGTTTAAGCTAATGGAGACCAACATAAAGGCTATTTGCTTTCTGCAGAATGCCTTGTGCTAGAGGGACGCCACTCGTGTGAGCAACCTCAAAACTGCCAAAGAATAGCGGGAAGATATTGAAAAATTTCATGTTGGGACTGCAGACATGAAGGAGGACACTCAGGTGGCTGTTAAGAGAGAGTTCTTTAGTTTTCAAATGCTTCCAGATGAGTTTATCACAGATTATACATATCTCTTTGAGAACTTGGACACAAAAACGAAGAACTTGTGAATCTCTAAGACTGAAATATCAAAGAGGATGAAAATCAAGTGTTGATTGATGGGTCGATTAAGAATGGAACTTTGATAGGACGACCTTCAAAGAAAATCTAGTCAACAAGGGACTTACCATGCAAGAGATCTACGGGAAGTTGATGAACTATGAGAGAAGGAAGGTAAAAGACAAGACTGATCTAGAACAAAACGGACTTGCTCTAAGGCTAGATGCTAGTCGCAAAGAAAATACAGAAAAGCGTCAGCTCTATATTCCTGTAACTGATGAAGATGAAACTGAAGGTGTTGAGGACGATGAGCTAACTCTCATGCATAATAATTTCCATGCTTGGATGAAGAAAGGAAAGTGCAAGAAAGTTTCCAGGTCCAAAGAGAAGAGTTCCAAACCATCTGAACAAGAGATAAAGGACTTAGTGTGCTACAAGTGCAACAACTTCTATCAATATGCAATATAATATAGGAACATTATATTGGTTATGTATATGAACTACAACACGTGGAAGCTCAAGTAATCTATAATCAGAGGAGATCATATAAACTGAGATACATCAACAATTCCATTTTTCGGCACTACCTACGCACTATATACCGACGTTTGGCTAATCAACATCATTTCCAACAAAACCCCAAAAAACGTCAATAATGATGATAAATATATCTGACGGGGATCCCTAATTTTCTAGTAGCGATATCCCCTAACCATAGGAGCAAAAGACATGTGCTACAAAATGGCAAAACTATGTACTATTTTCTTTTTCTTTTTTTTCTTTTTTACATTTGCATTGGATCGTTGTTAGTAGTAAATGGTAAGGACGTCCTTATGAAGGAGTCCTTAGGCAGCTAAATATTACCGAGCAGGACATGAGAACTGAAATAAGCTAAGGACGGAACAAATGATTTATAGAGGAACCCTACTAAGACCAACTAGTCCTTGTGGGCAAACTTCTACTTCCAAGGAGGATTTTCGAATAGCCTCCTTATCTTATTTATAAGTGAGTCCTACAAGGCGAGTTCCACTCTTCTCTGAACTAAGGAATTCATACCTAAGTTTACTAGTGTCATTCCTTTTAGCCTAAGTTGTAACCTAACCCTCATTATGTAACGACGCTAGACTCACGTATCTCACAGTTCTTCAGAGACACAAGTTCTTAGTCATAAACAATTTTCTTTTTGTTCTCAGACTTCCTTTCGATCTACACACTCAAAACACTCAGTTCTTGAGTTGTTCTTGTTGTCGCTCTCAAGAGTGCGTGTAAGAAGTCACGTCACTATGAATACAATTGAATGTATCTAAAATGGTTGGGAAGGGTACCATTCTTTTAACGCTTTTGCCCTTCGTTTGTCCTCAAGCGCACGATCGGATCGAGAGTCCCTACAGTGGCATTATTCCCTAGGGTTTCATGGGAAGCTTCCACGTATCCTAGTCCCCTACATGCGAAGCATCGGTGAACTTGCGACTTGTCGAGTGATGTCATCATTGTCGATAGGCTGTCTTTGAGTAGTTTAAATTTATGCACGTGTTCTTTCTTTATAGGGACTCCGTCCTCATCTTCACATGAACTCATTCTTTGTCTTTTTTCTAAGTCTTAGTGTCCCTACACCTTAGGGACTACTGTTCACTTGATGTCCTTTTTGCATGAGAGCGTCCCTGTAATTTCCTGAGACAAAGCTTGGACACACATATTAGATCAAAGTTGAGTTTGTCGTTATCAAAACTTTAGGGACGATTATTATTGATACAATGTGAAGTACTGACGTCCTTAACATTGTCCCATCAACTTCCCCCTTTTTGATGATGACAAACCCTTAGCAAAATAATCTCAACGTAAGACTTAGATCATGGAAGAAAACTCATAAGCGTCCCTTAAGACACTGTTTAAATTATGAACAAGTTTTTTGCATTTAGACTTTAGGGTGAGCGTTCATAGAAGCTTTGGCTTAGTTCCCCCTTAACACTCGCATCTTCTAGATAACTTTTTCATAGCGCATCTCTGCAAAACTAAACTTCTCCCTTTTTGCATCACCGAAAGGGATAACAAGTGTTAGAGGACGGTTAGCACACAATCATAACTAGAGGTAAGAAAACACAAAATATGCACACAAGAGGAACTTCATTCATGAAATTTAGAGTGACAAAAGAGATACATGACATGAAGTGTTTAACAATGAAGTGCAAAAAAAGATATGATAAGGGAATTAAGGGGGACGGCGATGATCAATCAAGAGTCCTTTGGTAAGGCGTTCTTAATTGCTTTGAGGATCTAAGTGCGATCCACTAGCAAATGGTGCTAATCAGTATAGTCCCTTATGTGGTTGATGAGGAGGAATTGATCAATCTAGATCTAAACTACAAACTAAAAAGAAAAGAATTATTTTAATGAATTCTATAATGAATGAATATGCTAAAAACTAGGAAAACCAAAGCTCAAATAGCCCTTGGAAGACAAGCCATCTGAAACTACAAGATAAGAAAAAAAAAGAAGGTAGAAAAATAAAGCCTTCTCAGATCTGACACCCACTGCGCATATGCCACATTAGCCGCGCTCGTGGCACTGTTCCTTCTTAGACTACTTCGTTCTTCGTAAATTGCCTCCACCGCGCTCGCGCCATCGTCTCTGTGCATGCGGTTGTCATACATAGTCAAATCCTGGTCTTTGGATCCACCGTGCCCGCGGCTCACATACCGTGCCCACGGTTCTTCAATAGTTGGATCATTACTTCAAGATCTTGTCTCAAAAACTCTCGTATCTTGAATCCTTGTGTCCTCGGTCTTCATACAAGAGTTAACCTATAATAAATAGAGTATATCATGCCTCAAAGCGAAAAGCGTAGCCGTTGACAAACTCACCAGGCTCCATCCTAAAACAAAACAACTCTCTTTTTGCACTCATTTGGTGGTCTTCCTTCATGGCTGAAGTTCCCATGACTTTGAACTCATCTGATCCCCAAGACTATTCATCATAAGCCTTATCAGTAGAGACCTTGAAGTCACCATCTCTTATCACTTACCAACACTGGTAGTTCTGACCTCTGAACCATTTTATCATTCTATCTCTCCATCGGTTATAGTTATCATTTACCAAGCGAGAAGGCTTATTGTTGTTGTTGATGCCGACTGGTTCCATCTCCGTCATGATTACCTGCAACTACTAAGAATTTAAAGCGCCCGCTTTAATACCAATTGTTGGACCATTAGTAGCTTAAGAATCTAAGGGCAGCTCAGGAAATGCGACCTTATGCAGCGGAAAATAACTTAACAAGTAAACAACATAGATAACATAAGCAAATGACAAACACAATGATTAATAGGGGAATCCTACATAGATCAACTTTTCTAGATAAGTAATGTTGGATCGCATTAGTAGTAAGAGTCTAAGGATGCTTCTTCTAGGGAAGGCATCATTATGCAACGGAAAGAATATTTAACACGTAAAGCGCAAGAGAAGCAGAAGAAAAGGAACGGGCACAATGATTTATAGTGGGTAAACCTCTACCTCCGAACTGTAATTTGAATGACTTCCCTTTACTTGTTATTAAGCGAGTTCTTACAGCTGCTACAAGGCGGATTTCACTCTTCTTTAACCTATAGATTCCGTCCCTATAGATTACTAGTGAAATCCCTATCATCCCTAGCTTGTAACCTAACACTCAATAAGCAAGATATAAGGAAACCAAACCTTCGTGTTTCTCAGTCCCTTTAAAAACACTTCTCTCGCTCTAATTGAGTACACATAGTATTTGTGGTTTGGTTTGAACTTTGTCTCGATTAAATAGACTCTATCACTATTGTGCATATGTTCTCTGAGTTCTTGATGGTTCTTGAGAGTGTGTGGAAGAAGTCACTTCACCATAAATACTAATGAATGTATTTATAAAGAATGGTTGAGGGTTCATATCCTAGGACCCTTTTTCCCTTCTGGCGTCCTCAAAGACATGGTCAGAGATGTCGCTTTCTCCATGTTGTACAACGTTGTCTTCATCTGAAAGTTAGCTCCTTCATAGATTGGGGATCTTCCACGTGTTGTCTTGGGATGATGTGGAAAACGGCGTCCTTGTTTCAAGCTTTTTTGTCATCTAAGAGCTGAAGCTTCTAAGGACTGCGACCGTCTACAATGTCATCTTTTTCGGGCAACCTTCTTTGAATTTGAACATAATATTTTGGTGCGCATTCCTATTTCGAGATCGTTGTTCTTCTTGACTTGAAGCTCCTGAAATACACACTTGGACAACTTGAAGCTCTTGGCATTCCTAATCCTTAGGGACCGCTTTACAGATGTTGTCCTTTTCTTCATGATCGTGCCTAGACGAACTCCTGAAATACACACTTGGACAACTTATTAGATTCATTGAGTTTGCCATTATCAAAATTGGGGACGGAGATCGTTGATCTGGTATTAATGACTGACGTCCCCTATACCGTCTTAGCATCCTCCATAAATTTTTGGACTTCAAATTCAATTTCCTTAATCCTCTTACGAAGTGCATTTTATGTAAGCTCGACTTCATTTAACTGTCCATTTTGATCGCATTAGTTTTTTTCCGTTCATATACCTTTGAAAATATTATAGAATTGGTTTGGATCAAACTATGGTTGTTCACTTCCATTAGAGTATCCATATAGAAATCCATGTTGGGTTCTTTTTTGTTGTCCTCAAGTCTAAAAGAGATATGTTCTATAGAAGAATCAAATCAACAATAATTATGCCTATTTCAATGACAACAAAGTCAAGCCCCATAAGACATAACAACCAATGCACCATTTCAATAACAACAAGAGCATAATGATGAATGAACAAGAGCATAACAAGACAAATTAATGACAACGAAATCGATTAAGTGTTTACAATTAATGACAACGAAATTAATGAACAAGAGCATAACAATCCAAGTTTCATTTACTATGGCTATTCAATTCAAGTTACACCCAACAATAAGAGCATAAATGTAAATCAACAAAATCAAGTTTAACATTCAAATCAAGTATAACTCACCTAAGTAAATGAAATATTTAGCCAATGACATGTTGCTTGCTTATTAGCACAAATCAAGTGAGCCTCAAAATGAAACTTGGATTATTCATCCTAGTATTGAAGAAGTAAAGAACCGAAGACGAAGACTTCAAATAAAGCATGCACATAAATATAGTAGCATTTACCCACTAAGCTTCGATAAGTCCAATTTTCATATTTAATGATTTCATTCATTCCTAACTTATAGATTGTTTTCAAGTCTCAGTTCAATTCTCCAAACATAGTTAAGAAATCAAGCATAATTTCTCACCTCATCAACATCACGACTCAATAACATAAATGTTTTCAAGCCTTAGTTCAATGCTCCAAATAGCATCTCGTCTTCTCCCTATATGTTTAGCATATTTGAGAATGAGAGAAATAAAACTCAATTTCTAGTATTACTCTAGACACAAAAAATAAAAAAAACAGCATTTGGGTGTGACCTTAGTCCACCTAGACACAAGAAACAATTACAATATCTCTTAAAAAGCGAGACACCTCGCCTTATTCTTAATTAACATGCGTCGTGGTGTCTGCACATCATAAAGCGCGAGAGATCAGATATCCGTAGTATAAAAAAAACTTCTTCCTCCTCGTAGAGTGTCGGATATTTTGATGCAAATAAAATTCTATGCGTTGGGCAAAACAATAATGTGCACAAAAGTTTTTCGTAAATTAATGAAAATTACAAATATTGTCTTAAAGCTATTAAAACATATCTAATTCTCTTATAGCCCAAAATGACACTCGGTCCAAAACAACACAAGGCTGGAAATTGGCTTGCTCACAAAGCTAAACATGCATCCTGGTCCTTGCAACAACACTCTTGGGATGTCCTATGTCATTATGGTCATTCAGGTTTGAGTCTTACTTTAACTTACCGATTTCTAATCAATAGAAAACCCCCAAACGTATGGGTAATTCAAGTTGGGTTGTTAGATTAGTCTAGTCTTGACGACTCTAATATAACTTAGATGGACCCATAGATTTGGGTGACACTGCATTGGGTAAACAATATTTGCAACATTAAATTCTTCATTAAGCGACAATTGAAAGACGAGTATAAGCAACAACTAATCTTATACAATAGGAATAAGGTGTAACATAAAACTTATTAGAGCATCTCCAACAGATGCTCCATTTTCTTGGAAACTACAAATTTGGAGATTTATGGGTGTTTTTCAGCCCCAACGGATTCTCCAAATGCTTCTCCAAAATGGAGAAAATCTCCAAAGTTAGAGTGACATTCTCCAAATTTGGGGATATATCCAAGTTTCTCCAAACCTATTCATTGGCTATATTTTTATTTATTTTTTCTTTTGAAATAAATCTAGACTTTTGATTGGAGAATGTAAATGTAGTATTCTCCATAATAGGGATTTGTTGGAGTTTGATCACAATTTTTTTGAAGAATATGCCTCTTGTTTCTCCATTTTGGAGAAAAATTTGGAGAAACTCTTGGGGTTGCTCTTACTAGCCATTGGATGTACTTGTGTGAATCAAGTGGATTATTAAGTGGAAAAACACATCAAAGTTAGCCGTTGGATGTACTTGTGTGAATCAAGTGCATTATTAAGGGAAAAACATATCAAAGTTATAAATACATTTTTGACACTCTACGACACGCTTTGGATGTTTTTATGATATATCATAATAATTCGATTTAGGAAACCACCTTTCCTATTTTACAATGCAATGTTTTGTCACACGTTGGTTAAAGCTCCAATCTTATGATAAAGAAACGAACCTACAGACTTTCCCGGAATATTTCTCCCTTGATCTTCTGTTAGTATCAAATCGTTCCACAACCATGAAATGTCATCTTATATGACAAGATTACAAGGAGAAGCATTACAGAAACCATCACACTGAAGTAGAAAAGAGGTAATTCAACTGTTCTCAATTTCTCAATTAGTAATCTAAAATACAATTCACCTCTAGTAACATCGTAGAAAACCAAAAATAACCTAGAACTATCATAGTGGCACAATAATATACTACATTGACGTGGTACTTACAGGACAATCTTAAACTGACGAATTTAGTCGGCATTATTGGTCTCCTCCTGATTCAGGAAATATACAGACGTTAGAGACAAGCAGCTCACTGGCGATGTCCTTCTGGCAACGCAACTACATTGTAGAAAGGAACTGTTCTTTGGGGCATGGAACCATCCTCACTTTCGTCGTCATCAAATTCAAGCAAATATCTGCAATGGTTGCAAGTGAAACGTACAACTGGATTCAATAAAAGTGATTTCGGTCTAAAATTACCCCTGTTCTTGTATGCTACTGATACTCATGTTTCTGGAGTGGAGTGTTAAATTAGAAACCAAAATCATGAGTTCCTCCCAGGGATAGCAGCATTAGTCCTTTTAAGAGCACAAAATAATATGCAATATTGTAGTATTAAATCATCAGCAACTTACTCATCATTCTTCCTCTTAAGGGTTTGTGCAGCAATTCCACAACGTCAACATAAGCAGAAGTCAGTCTCACATCAAAAAAACTAACTCACAAAACCAGCAAGTCCCTTTAAAATTAAGAAAACTGAGTTAGAAATTACAATTTCCAATTATGTATCAGCATACCTTGCGAGAATTCACAACAGTTGCCTTATAAAGTGCAGTGGTGCCAGGATACACTGCCAATACTGGTTTCCCAGATGGAAAATCTTGCACAGAAGATGGATCACTCTTTTTAGGGAATGGAATAATGTGTGACATGGGTAGCTTGTATTTTCTGGAAAGAGGAGAAGTAAAATCGTTAAACCACTTACACTAACTTGATCATGCAAACAAAAGTGATAAAGTTACAATCTCATACAGTTTAGAACAGCATCTAAAAGCATGACATGACCACTTTTAGCAGTAAGCAAGGATCTTGCAAGAGGAAATATGTTTCTAACGTTTCTCACTATGGATAATTCTCTGATGTCTTACATTGGACTCAACAAGACTTAAATGATGCAAAGTCTGACTGAAACTACTTAGACTCACCTTTAACATCTAATCTCCATCCTTGTCAATTCATAAGAGATTTTTTAAGACTAAATATCTAGTGCTTAAAAATCAGAAACTGAATAGACTCTCATCTCTTACTAGAAAATAGGAACTGACCTGCTAGGCTACAAATAATATTATGCAGAAATAAAAAAGGACTGCTAACTAGAAAATTTAATTACGCCCAACTCGATCATGCTTATTTTCTCTTCTAGCATAAGTCTTCCATGAATTGGTTTTAGCTCGTACGGTATCAAAGCAACCTCAACTACACAATTAATCTGAGTTGTTGATGTTTGTATCCTGCTTCAAAACCCATCAGGCACTTCGTATGTGCATTCCAGAAACTAAGTAAAGCTAATTACTATCATAACAAAACTTATGCTAGATGGAACTATCAGCTCAAAGGCACCCAGATTGTTTCTATGAGAAAATTGTTTTGTTTTTCGGTATAATATGAAGGATCCGTTTAGGTATAACATTAGCAATTCATTGCATTAAATGTGGTACTCCGGAAGCACCCAAAGTCATCCAAGGAATGTACTGAGATTTAAAAAAAACAGCTGAAAAAAAAAAGCAAATCAATTGAATCACTCATACTGCCCTTAACATATATGACTGTACAGATCACACAAGTTCTCTATTATGTGGCAATCAGAACCTAAAACTTCCTTACGATATGGGCCTACTTTCCTCAAGTCTGAAACAACAACAATGCACTATCTGCCAAATACTCATCTTTCTGCATTTATCTGCCAAATTGATGGACTAGATATCCGACGGTGGCCAAAAGGTTTTACAATGCACTATTTAAGCTGTTGGAGCGGCTTTATTTATACAAGAAAATAAAGATTCACTACCTAGCAATCACTCTCAAGTGACCATTATATTAAGCTAAAATACTGGTAACTGTCCTCAGCTATCCCCATTTCCCCGCCAAGTTAAGAATCTGGAGATCATGTGCTATTCAAAAGTTTCATAATTTATAGATGATGAATAAGAAAGGCCTACTACAGGAAAGATAATTAATATGACTATCTACCCATAAGTACAATATAGAACCCACTACAAATGAGTCAACTGACAGAACAAATCTACCTTTGGCCACCGCCTTCTTCGTCATCCCCTGGTTCCTCATCAAGAACTTCGAACCTGCAAGTGCAATACATGAACAAAGTATGAAAGTAATAAACTCGACTTTTCATCCAAAAACATACTTAATATATAAAAATTACTGAGTACCAAGTACTTTCATAATGCATGGATGAATGAGATGAAAAATCAACTTTTCATTTCTAAACTATATAACATGCATTTGATTTTTAATTTAAAAAATAGTCCGCTTACTGTAAAGTCCTTGTTACATTTGAAAGTTTCCACAAGTTTAAGGTACTGTAAAATTGAAAGACCTAAAACTTCTTTCAGATGATGGATATATGAAACAAACTGCAAAACTTAAAGACAGATTCAACTGCAAAATCATATGGAGTTAGATAGGATATTTAATCATACAAGTTGGCCAAACTGTCCAACACATAAAGCAGGGTATAACTTACTCTCGATTCTCCCTGTCAAAGTGTATCACCTTAACAACAATATATTCATCTTTCTCAGCCTCCTCTGTTGTCACTCTTGCTGCCACCTATAAAAGGAAACATAATACATATTTGCCTTCTTGCATATAGTGGCGCATAGAACACCCTTGTAAAAGCATGACATCTACCTCAAACTTAAATCAACAATGATATAAATTACCTGTTCCCCCTTCAGGTTAGCACAATTATCAAGCTGATTTCTCATGGATGGAGAGACCCTTGGGATGTCAGAATCGGGCTTTCTTTTCTTTTTCTGCTCATTGCCTTCTGTATTTGAATAAGAGCATAAAAAAGTAAACCAATAAACGACAAAATAGTCAGTGAATACTGAAGTATATAAAATCAGGAGGAGTCCAAAAGCAATTGGTAAAGCGATCAATGACCGTGAGAATTATCAACTTCTAACCTATAACCTCATTCCTCATTCCAATCCAATATCCCAGTTTATATAAACTGATTTACCTTTATTTGCAGGTCATACCAAATATCTAGAGACACCCACTACCTTCCAAGAGACCTTGTCTAGTACAGGCTCAAAAGACATCCTTTTATTTGGCACGTAATCATTATTTATATCAACCGCTACAAACAATGTAGGGAAATTGCTCAATGAAGGGATGACTATCAGTGGGCAATGATCATGAACTAAACCAAACCCAATTCAACCTACTTGTCCAGATAACTACATTCAGAAAATGAGGTTCATTTCCAGAATTGAGCTTTGAATTTACAATCTCCAAATAAAGGAATTGTATCAAAAAGTAATGCCTTGAACACTTCTGGATGCCTATTATGAAGCGACAGGAAAGATTAAAAATAAAAAAACACACTGTCTTGAAAATAGATACCTCCTTTTCTATGAATATAAAAAAAAAAAGAACCTCCCACAACCTTAAAGGATGCTACAAAATATACCAGAACATCTCTACTGACCCTGGTAATTTCAGAATTTAAATGAATCTTACATTTTAGGACAAAAGAAAGTATGTATTCTGCCAATCAACAACCTCGTTCCAACAAAGCCATAGGAGTACAGGTGCAGGTAAACTACAATTTATTAAACAAAATATACAGCTCAAACACCCACCCATTCTTCTTCGCTGCTGCCCAGGAGGAATAGTAGGCATCAGAGCATCCAATTGGATTAACAGTTCATTGGAAACTCTGCATCAAAGAGAAGCATTCTGAGTATTTATTTCGAATATCATGGCAAATAGTAAATAAAATTATACCGAAATGATTAGAAACCAAAATATTAATACGTAAGAGCATATGAGGACCGAATACCTCACTTCAGACTCTGAAAGTTCTTTGGCATGGACATACAAAGTTTTCAGACGTGATAAAGAAGCATCGCCAGGCTTCTCAACTATATCTGGGGCTGCAACACAAAGAGTATGTTAGACAGTACGAGTCAAGAAGCTAAATTCTGGAAGCCCTATATATGTTATCCAGCATCTCAAAACAAATCATGGAAATATTCCACATTACTACCCCTGTTGACCTTATAATGAAATATTTAGGTTCCTCATTATCAGTAAAAGCTTTTGCCTGTCTGCTGCCTACTTTTAGGTCTCGTTCATGTCGCCTTCAATGTATGCATGCAAGCAAGTACTAATGCTAGTTTAGGTTTGCGAGGCACTTGGTCTCTTGTAAGGAGAAATCATACATTATAGATTTTCTATTTTTTACATTATGCGATTGATAGCTTGCATAACCATTTAATTTCTTTACACCAGTCTTGCTCATCTTCTTGTCCCAAAGATCATGTTCCATTTCGTTGATGTAGGTAAAAGGACATACTTGGTACAGCATAAACTAATATTTGGCATCAAAGTGTCCTTCATCTTCTTGGATTTTCATTTTGGAACCTAGCAAAACTCTACCCAAATGTTCTCTCAAACCATCTTCGTGTATTCTTCGAACTGTTTTTGAGTTCAATGATTTATTGATTATTTGTGGTTGGATATGTGAGAACAAGGAGAATTCTTAGACGGTGATTGAACTCTAATAGTTTGTAAGTTGTAATTGCACTTTCGTCATCATTGATATATATCTTATCCTTTGCTGTCACCTTTTATGTGATTTAATGTTCATTATAATGCAGAGGAAGAGCTCATTTATGTGCTTTAATGTTCTCTACCCTTCGTTAGCAATTATCACAGAAGTAAGCAAATCACACAAATTTATCACTTTTGTTCACTAGAAAACAACAAGGCAACCAAAGGCAAACCCTCAGAATACATAGCAAACAGTAAATAGTAGGAGTAGAAAAAATTATTGATGAATGAGAGGAGTTATTAGTAGAAAAAACACAAGCAACATTCCTACATAGAAGAACAAAATGCCAATCCTTGGAGATTCCAGTGGCTCAAATTGCCAGATAAATTTTCACAAATAGGAAAAACCCATAGGAATATGTTTTTCAAAGTGAAACTGCATCTGCCATCAGATGCACCAAATAACCCCATACTCAAGAGCACAAATCCGAAAGGAAAACAATTGGTATTATGGAAGCAGAAACGCGTGCTCAGCATCAAAGGCCTTGAAAATTGAGAAACAAATAGAAATCGAGGCTTACTAGTTTGAAGCTTTTTGTGTAGTTTGTTGATCTCCCCGATGATTTCCTCTTGTTCCTTCCTGAGCCGATCGAGCTCCTTACAGTTTTCGAGTAAGCTTGCAATATCAGGCGACGACCCCGTACCCATCCCCGATGATCTTCGTACCCACCGGCAGGAGTCTTTCCGGTAAGGAAACCTACGGGCTTTTTGATTGATGCTAAATTGCAGCGGATGGTCCAGCAGTTGCACAATTTCTGTGTTTGTCTCTCCTGAATCTGAAAGGGAGACCCGTAGGTTACGCTTTTCCTTCTCTCTTTTCTTTCTTTTTTGTTTTTTTTTGGTTTTTTCATAACATATCGAAACCGTCTGGTGTGAGCATCTACGTTAATTCTGATCTCACTCTACTTAAAGAAAATAAAATTTAAAAAAATATTTTTACATTTTCGTATTCTTATTAGGCGAATTGGCATGAATACCCCAATAAAAGTTGCTAAATTATTAATTACCCTTATCTAAGTTAAATGGCAATAGGAGTCCTTTTAAACATTTTTATAATTACAATTAAATCTTTGGTATTTCTCAATTAAAACATTTATATTAATTAATAAAAAGGAGGGTTATGATTACAAAGATGCACTATGAGCCCTATTCACCCCACCCACCATGGATGAAATCCGAAAGGGGGTTTCTCTTTCTAAGCGTTCAAATTTTATTTTCTTGATTTGTTTGTAAAGGATTGCAAACTATGCCCACAAACAAAATAGGTATAGATAAGTATGCAGCTTGATGAATGAGCCACAACACAATATCAGTAAACACTAGTCACACTCAAAACAAAGGTAGCAAATTAGGGCAAAAGACAATTCTCAATTATATCCTTGGCGACTTTCAGAACCTTCATGGGCTCAATTGGATCAACGGCGGTGGTCTAAGAGCGGGGCCTGAAGGCCTCGGCGGCGACCCACTGGATGTTGGTGTCGGAGGAGGCGGGGACGGGGAGGCGTCAGGTGGAGTCGGCGAAGTTGAGGCAGGCGGAGGAGCCATAAAGGGCGATGGCGGCAACGTGGTAGGCACAAATTGGAGGGATTCACGATAGAGGTTCGAGGATACTTTCCGTTTGGTGATCGAGGACTTCAATGGTTGCATTCCATCGGTGGGAGCTTTAATGGAGTAACCATCAACTTTTGAGAAAGATCTGCTTTTCATTTTTCAATTATATTTTTGATGTCATGCTTTTTAGTTGGATTTCTAGGTTGTTTTGTGTCTTTTTCTATTAGTTTGTGTGGTTTTGCATGAGATTTCAACTCTCTTTCGAGGGTTGGAGTCGTTTGTGTGTTGTTTTTGTGTTTTGTATGTGTTTGGAGCATTTTAGAGGAGTTTTCGAGCTTTCCCAAGCATTCTAGGAGATGATAGTATTGCGGTGCTCGTAGTGAAGTCAAGTGGAGTCTTTTCAAGGATTTCAAGGATGGATTTTTGAGCTAAAAAGTGTCTTAAAAGGAGCTACAAGAAGTCTAAAAGGAATCCAAGAAACATCGAGAAAGAAACCCCGAAAAAAGGCTAAGCAATGGAGCAAGTTCGAGCGAATTGAAGACAAGAAGAAAACGTGTTGTCAGTGGGAGGTCGCATGCGACCTACCCACACATGATGAAGGTGGTCGGGTGCGACCTGCCAATGGTCGGCCACGACCCTACCGAGAAGCCTCGCGGAAATTACTTGCCGCCCAAGTTAATGTATTTTTGGTTGTTTTAGATATGGAAAGAGCTTGTTTCCTTTTTAGATATCTTGTATCCCTATATAAAAGGGTCTTAGGAAGCCTTTTCTTTCATTCAACACATAATTCATCACACATTAGAGGGGACAGAGGAGGATTAGGAGAGGTTTGAGGGAGAGTTTGCAAGACAAGTTAGGAGATTTGTGGATTTGCAAGGTTTGTAAGGTTGGATTTCTTTTTAATTCAAGTTGTTTTCTTTTAATCATGTCTTCTCCCTCTTCTTCTATGATTGTTTGCATGATGAAGTGTGTGTAATCTTCTTTTCTAGGGTTGGGGTGTAACCCAACATAAGCATGCATAATAAAACTTGAATCTTTGATCCATGCTTAACCCTTTAATCTCTATCCTTTAATCAAACTTGTATGCTTAATTCTTTGATGAAAATTGAGGCATGTTCTTATTTGCAATTGAATTGAAAGAGGAAATTGTGAATTTGAATAACAATTCGGGTTTAAAGACGAAAGTTAAAACCGTTAGAATACAAGTAGGATTGCATGTGAACATCTTTTTATGAAAGTTGAGATTTTTGATGTGTTTATTTGTGGCGAAAGTCATTCATGAGATTATAGGTTGAGTTAATCATTGACTATTGTAACTTGAATGCTTGAAGATCATATCTTTCTATCTTGTGCTTAATTCCTTTGCGACAGTTGAGGCATGTCTTGTTATTAACCTTAGCGAAAGTGAAAAGTTGGTTACTTGATTAGATCTTATAGGATTATTTGTGAAAGTTGATATTCCTAAGTTGAAGGATAGATAGGAAGTTGTTTAATTTGCGAAAGTTAATTGAATGACTTGAATTGTTTGCGAGAGTTGACTCTTCTATGATCTAGATAGCATGATAAGTTATGAATTCTTGTTGGAAGCATGCATGATTATGCTGTGGTGAAACCTTGTCCCTACACATTTTTCCTATATTTTTGTGTTTTCTGTTCGTTTGCCTTGTTTTACTTTGTTTTCGTAGTTTGGATTGCTAGACTATAGATTCTTCTAACTCCCGTGGACGATCCTGACTTCGCTATACTCAGCGGGGTCTTGACAAATTTATTTGTTCACGAATAAACCCTTCAAAAAATTTCATCTTCATTGAATAATTTAAAAATTAATTTAATTTTACTATAGAGAAAGTGAGCACAGTTGCAATTTTTTTTTTTGATAAGTAAAGGATTAGGGTTGCCGCAAGTACTACTTGGGCTCGCCTAGAGCATCCACAAGGGATGAGAACTGGTTACTAACCAGCTCTAAAGGAAATAGGGCAAACCGCCGCCCTAGAGTCTCGAACCTGAGACCTCATGGTACTACCATGAGTGCTTAACTAGTGAGCTGATGCGACAAGCGTAAGAGCACAGTTGCAATTAATTTGGGGGCATCCATGCTAATAGAAACTAAGTGGTAGCATTTTTAACATTTTGAACTTTTTTTTTATAGCGGAAAGAATTAGGCTAGTCCAAGAACAAGGAAACTACCCTAGGGCATCCTTACAGTTGAGGTCCCTAAGGACCGGATCAGCAACTAATGTGTTCGACGACACACGACGGAAAGATCCAGCAATACAGTCAGCAACCGAGTTGGCTTCCCTGAAGACGTGCCTGATGCCCCAATTCTGAAACTGACCCAACAAGGACTGGATATCCGTACACATGATCTCCACCTCCCACGGACAGCTCCAATCACCCAACACTACTTTGCCGATCTGCAGGTTGCCACCTTCAATCAGAAGACAGGGAATACCATGACGAATGGCCTCAGCAATCCCATGCCGAAGTGCAAACGCTTTGGAGAAAATCACGGAACGATGGCCGAGAAAGCCACCATCCATAACAATAGGAACTCCCAGCAAATTCCTGATAACAAAACCTTAAGAAGAAATACCATTAGTGGTAACAACACCATCAAAATTGAGCTTGAAATGGTTGCCCGAGGGTTTTGTCCATTTGGAATCTTTCCTTCTTTTGTGGTTGTTTAGCAATCGGGTTGTATTAGCTTGGTTTGTGGACTTTGAGGCCTCTTTCCAGTCAACAAATTGTCTCTTGGCAAATTCCACAATCGTACTTGAATTAGGGAGTGACTCGTTGTTCACGTCAAAGATTTTCTTATTCCTTAGGTACCATGTGCTCCACCACAAGCAAATGAGAGATTCAAATTGTGGTTTTGTGAGGGTGTTGCGAGTCTCTTCTAGCTTAGAGGGTGGCCGTCAGTGTTGTTAATGAGTCTTAGTTTTTGGCCTATCATGGGGTTACGCAAGTTCAGAGCTTGTCTGGTGTGACTGCATCCCAAGAGCAGGTGGTGTGCACCTTCATTCGTTTGCGGGCAGAAACAACATCCTTGTGGGACCGCAATGTGATTAGCTACAAGCCTGAATTTTGTGGGAAGTCCGTTGCGACACACCTTCCAAATGAAGTTCTTTTGTTTGGGTGGAATTTTAAGCTTCCAAATCCAATCCAGGTCCATTCTTGGGCTTCTTTTGCCTTCCTGGATCCATCTCATGGTGGCATTAGTAGAATACCAACCACTCTTACTAGACTTCCAGTAAAGTCTGTCAGTTAAGTTATTGAGGGGGATGATAACTCTAGTGACTTTATTCATATATATCATCAAAATTGAGGACTTGTCTTAACTCGGTAAGGTTCCATGACTTGTCATCTTTTATATAGTTGCTAACAGTTTCCTCTTCATCCCACAGGGGTAGGTGATCTGCTCTAGGCTTTAGCACCCCGTCTGTAGTCTAGGTATCTTTCCAAAAATAGATGGTCTTACCATCACCAACTTGCCAGGATAGCCCTGACAGGAAAAGTTCCCGGAGACTCATAAGCTTGGACCACTACCAAGAAGTGTTGCATTGTTTTTTGCAGTTCCAAAGGTTCTTTGTTTTTAGGTATTTTTCGGTGACAGTTTTGACCCATTGATGCTTAGGGTCTGCAATGATTGTCCAAAGAAGCTTCATCTGAAGTGCTTTGTTCATGTCTTTTGATTTGGCAATCCCGAGTCCATCATGATGCGTTGGTCTACAGATGGTGTGCCGGCTGATAAGGGGTTTATGTCCACTTTGCTTATTCCAAAAGAAGTTACGGTTGGCCTTATCAAGTTCATCATGTGTCGCCTTTGGAAAGTATAAAGATTGCATTAAGTAGTTTGGGTGTGCTGACAAGTTTGCTTTGATTAGAGTTTTACGACCTTCATGTGAGAGTGTGTTAGCCTTCCATTCGGCTAAATGATCTCTGGTCCTAGCCTTTAAGGCATTTGAAGGTATTCTTCGTGACTCTTTCATTTATCAATGGGCAACCGAGGTATTTGTCCAATGTTGAAGTATTCATATGTGGAGTGTTTGTTTGATTCGATTTTTGGTTTGGTTATTTATATTTTTGATGGTTTGGAAGGCCGATTTATGAAAGTTGACCTTCTGGCTAGAAGCCTAACAATAATCATCAATGATGTTCCTGACGTGTTGGCAGACATTCTGGTTTGCTTTGGTAAATATGATGATATCATCTGCATATGCAAGGAATGAGATTTTAGTGCCACCACGCGAGATCAGGATGCCGATCCCACTTTTTAGGTCCATATAAGCCTTTTGAAGTTGTTTGGCTAGGACTTCAGCAGCCAGAACAAACAAGTACGGAGAGAGGGGGTCACCTTGTCGGAGCCCCTTGTGGGTTTGAATTGCTCCGTTGGTCCGTTATTAACAAGGACGGAGAAGGAAACAGTTTCAATGCACTCTTTTATCCAGGTTATGAACTTTGGGTCGAAGCCAAATTGTGTCAGGACATGTAAAAGAAATTCCCAGCTAACTCGGTCATACGCTTTTTCCATGTCCAATTTGATAGTCATCCATCCGCCAACTCCTTTTTTGTTTTTGAAGGAATGGAGGATTTCATGAGCTATTAGGGTGTTATCATGAATACTCCTATTTTTTATAAATGTAGATTGCATGGGGTGTATGATTTTTCCCATTATATTACTTTTTTGAGTCTCGGCGTTAGGATTTTAGAAATAACTTTGTATATAGTGTTACAAAGACTTATCGGTCTGTAGTGATTTGTAGATGACGGGTTCTCACACTTTGCTAAAAGAGTGATGAAAGTGTGGTTAACCTTCTTCAGAAGCTTTCCTGAATGAAAGAAGCTTTTCACTACTTTAATCACATCAGGTCCGACAATATGCCAATATTTTTTGTAAAAGCATGACGTCATACCATACCGGCCCTAGAGATTTATCTTCCTCAATGTCAAACATTGCTGCTTTTATTTCAGCATTAGTCACTGGTCTAGTGATGTCCTTGTTTTCTTCCATAGTTATTTCTCGAAGGCAACTTTGTGAAAGTTTAGACATTTTATTTTTGTTGATTTCATCTAATTTGAATCGAGCTTGGAAGTCCTTCTGAATTTAACGTTTGATGTTCCCTAATCTTGTTACATAGGTTCCTTCTCTAGTTGTAATTTCGCAAATGTTGATTTTGTTTCTTCGCCCGCTAGCTAAGCGGTGAAAGTACTTGGTGTTTCTGTCAGTTAGGTTGAGGTGGTTACTTTTTCCCCTTTGTTTCCAGTAGGAGTATTGGAATTGCATTAGACAATCTCTTTTCCTTACAAGTCGTTCGTTTTTCTGGCTTAGCGAAGTGTTATTTTGTTCTATTATCTCTTTTTGGAAGGTTAAGAGTTCTTCATTGACTTTCTTGAATTGTTCAAAAATGTTTCCAAACGTAGTTTTGTTCCAAGCTTTGGCTCTATTTTTGAGTAGTTGGGTTTTCTTAACTAATCTAAACATATGTGAACCTTGTGGATTGTGTCTCCAGACTTGTTTAACGATATTCTGAAAGTCCCTTCATGTCCACATGGTTTCAAATTTAAACGGGCGTGCTTTGGGAACTACCCCAGTGGGGAGTTTGCACGAGATGGGACAATGATCCGATAAGGAGAAGTTGTGGTTTTTAGTGGAGATGGAAGGAAACCACTAAAAAGTTGATCACTGACCATTACTCTGTCGAGTTTTTCAAAAGTGTTATTTGCCATTTCTTTGGAACGTCTCCAAGTAAAGCGATTTCCGAAAGTGGGGACATTTTGAACTTATTCTAGGGCATGGGCTGCCATAAACACTTCTTATGAATTGTCCATCATCTATCTTCTTTTTCTAATTTCAATCCTATTGTATCTCATTTCTATCTTTTCAAATATTTGCTTAACATTTTTTTTGCAAATCAAAATTATAATTAATTTGTTAAACTTAATTGTCACTCCGATTTTTTGTTTTTATTGTATTTTTATAATCATATATATTCGTCAGATTTCTTTGTCAATCTTTTTTTATCCCATAAATTTATAATTTATGCTATAGATATTTAAAAATATATTTGAAAAATATCTTAAAAATATATAAACTAAATTTGTGTTATAATATTTATTTATAAATTATATTGATCTATAACTCTACTATTATTAAACTAATTATAATTGATGGTTTGCATTTAGAGCATGCCTAGGTTGCATCTTATATCGTGTTTAATTGTGTTTTGGTTTGCTTTTACCTAAGTTTAGGATAGATTTTTGTTGTTTTTAGTTTAGTCTTCTTGTTCGGAATCTATGCCTTGTTTATGTACTTTTCAGGTAAGTGTTGAGGAGAATTGAGTGATAGGAGATCAAGAGGAGTTCAAGAGCCATGAAGCATGAAGAAGGAGTCAAGGAGAAGCTCGAAGAAGGACCCAAGGAAGAAGCGCAAGAACCGAGCCAAGAGCCAAGTCAATCGAGCCAAAAGAAGAGCAACCGGGACACTTCCAGCCTACTACCCCCCACGGTCCAGGACAGGGTCGTGTGACCCGGCCGGGTCACAGCCCGGGTCGGCTCTGGTTCCATGCGTGCTTCTCTTGTGTACCTCCAATGCACTACCCGGCCGGGTATCGGCCCGGATAGCGCGGCGGTGCCCCTCTTTGCCTCTTTTAGATCTTCTTTCCTTTTGGGGGAGATATAAATACCCCTTAGTTGTATCTAGAGAAGGATAAGCCTCATTTTGGGGGGTTTTCCCCACTCTCTTATTTCCTAGAAACTCTCTTTGTTTTTGTGAAAATTTGGAGAAGATGATTGTAGATCTTGCCTTTTCTATCTATGGATTGAAGTTTGGTATGGATCTTTCCTTATTTTCTTCATTTCCTTTGTTTTCATGCTTAGCTTGATCCCCAAATCCTAGGGTTTGGGGGAAAACCCAATGAGTTCTAGGTAAAATTTGATTTGCTTGCATGATTAAGGATTAGATTGAGGTTTGTTTCAATCCTTGGTATTTAATGCCAAATTTGATTATGAATTTTAGTCTTATTGATGATTGAAACCGAGAGTTGAAATTGTTTAAAGGAAGCTAAGTGTGTGATTGGAGTTGAGAGGCCCTCTCTCCACTAGAAAACTAGGATTGATGCTTGAGGATTCCTTGAAATGAGAATTGTTTTGGAATCCTCTTGAGAGGAACAATTACCGTGTAATACCCGCTATTTTTATAAGATATTATGTACTATATTCTATTGGAAGTATAAGAACAATTCTAATGAATTCGTTTTCGTAACGACAAATTAAAGCTTTCAATAAAGCATATTAATCGTTAAATATAATTTTAAAATATAAAATAGAGACTTATAGTCCAAAGATAAAATTAAGTATTTTCACTCATAAATAATTTACAAGTCTAGTGATTTTAAGAAGAAAAAGAAATAACAATAAAAGAAATGTAATTTGAAAAGATTAATATTATTAATTACCATTGATTAATTGTTATAAAATTTAATCAAATGCTAATCTAATCATAATGGGCCGAAATTAAATATGAGAGGATGGAGAAGGTGGGATTAGAACCCCTAACCTCTCCTACCCCTTCCCTTCCTTCTACCAGCTGAGCTACAAAGGCTTTCTATCAGTTAAAGAAACGACATTTCATTTAAGCCGAATTACCCTTCCCTTTGGACTATTGGACAAAGTCCAATTCCTGCGTTCCCCATTGTCAGCGTCGTTCTTTTCACTCCATCACGCCAAGGTAATTCGGTCATGTCCATGGCAGCCCGAAACCCGCTCGTTCGTCCATTCCTCTAGCCCTCACCTCTACTCTTCTATCCCATCAACCCCTAAAATCTGAATTCACGAGCTCGTGCCCGGGATTTCCGCTGCCTTCTCCAGTCTTCTCCCCTTGCTCATGAGCGTACTCGGTGAAAGTTTGCTTATAAATTTGGGGTTTCGGTACAAATCAATTCAACCCCCAAACCATCATCATCCTCTCTCCATTATTGATAACTCCATCCCCTTCATCCCATCAACTTCGGTCCGAAAATCGCCCTGAAATGCCCCACAATTTCACAGCCCCAAAAGTCTGTTTTTTTTTTCGTTTTCATTCGCCGCTGGAGACCGAGTTCCGCCGCTGGCCCCTCTTGTCGTCGCCGGAGCTGCCTGTGCGTCGCCTTCCCGTTGCCGCCGTCGTCGCCAGTCGCTATGCCTTACCGTGTGTGGCGTGCCGGTGTTGCCGCTGCCGTTGTCAGTTCACCATTGTCGTGCCGCTTTGCTGCTGCGTGAAACACAAGGGTGAGTAGCCCTTTGTTTTTGTTTGGTTGGATCTGCTACGTGTTTGGGCAAATTAAGTGGTGTGGATTGATCCACTAAATTAAAGGGGAAATGGGCCTCAATTAAAGGTTAATGGGTTCTCTTAAATTTTTTAATTGGCGGGGAGGTCCGATTTTGGTAAAGAAATTTAAGGGCTAACCCTTGTAGATTTCTTATTAAGTAAAAAACCAACTTCATGAGTATGACTACAAATATTATTTTTTTAGCCCATGTAATTAAGTCAACCTCTTTTATAAAAATAAACTTGAACCCTTTTCTTAATTGAGATTTATAATTATTAAATAGTATTTTACTATGAATAATAAATCTTAATTAAGTATTTATTTAATTTTCTTAAGAAGCGTTTTTATAAATAAATTTTATGAAGGATGTTCATAAACCGATGATTTTACGAAAATCCTAAACTCGCTTCTAACATTCTAATAAGCCAAAAACTTAGATTTATAAACTAACAATTCGAGGAGTTCCTAGAATAAGAAATAAATTAATTACTAATTTATTTCGCTATCATTCCGTGCCTCGAATTAGGTTAAGCTTCTCGGAGTACTCGTTCCAGATTCCGCCTTCGTAGCGAATCAACTCTCGAACATCGAAGGCAAGTGGATGGTTCTCCCTTCGTACCCTCCTTATATTTGATAATCGTTGATTCCTTTCGTTATCCTGTTCAGTTTGTTGGGAACACCTTGTTTGCTGAATAAAATGAACATAGGGTTATTTTATTGTTTAGAGATAACGACCCTGTTGTTATTTACATTCTTGCACTACGCTAGCCATGGACTTAGGACCGATGATTGTGGTCTCTGCTTGTTTCAAGTCTCTTCCGAGACTTTGTGTGGACTAGAGTAGGAATTAGGGATGCGAGTTTTGACTCTCAACATCTCTTTATAACTGTACTGGGTGGTATATTTATTATCGGCTCACAGTACTGGGTCATGACTCTGCCCGCTCTACCGCTGGAGGGGTGAACTTTGCACTCTAGCTAAGTGCCAGGGATTATTCCCTTTACTCTATAGGCATCGTCTCTCTACAGAGCGAGCTGCCATCTTAAAAGTCACACACTGCATCTGTATTGCCTTATGACTTTAGACAAAGATAAGTGCCTATGCACATTAGTGATAAAAAATGAATTTGAGTGCTCTCGAAAATACTCGATGGAGTATTCTCAAACTTGCTGTGAATTAATAACGTTCCCAACAGACAAAGAACAATAATCTTCTTTCTAGGAAGTCACTTCCCTGTGATTTCCTATTCTTCAAAAGAAATCTCGTATTTCTTTTCGCACCAGAATCCTTTCCTCTCATTGCCGGAATTGTATTCGAAGAAAGATAACTCACTACTTTACCTCTCTCTCACTGCCAAAGAACCCGACTTGTCATGCATCGTTCAGTGCCCTTTGGACTCTGATGCCGACATACTTAGCCTTTCTAAGAACCTATTTCGCATTCTACCATTTGCTTAGTCTCGCGTTAGACTAATACCACTTTCTTTTCTTCCCAACATTGGTCGGCTGGTATTTCTTGCTTCTATGGAAATATCAGGTAACAAGGCCAAGACTGTAGCAGATTAAAGCCGAAGACTCAAGGATCTGAAGGAAAGAAGGTTTTAAGTCTTTTGGACAATTTGGGTCCCCCATGCTACTTTGTATAATATTATTGTCTTAATTTCCGCTGCACTATTATCTAATGTCATTTCCATTTCAAGCACTAGCGTTTCAGACCTTTGAACGCCTTTTCAAGTATGTGGTGAACGATGAACCACTTTAATGTAATATAACTATCCTGTTTTATATTACTTTGAACCGTGTTGTGTTACCTACAGCCTCGGGTGGTCTTAGATGGTAAAATCTGAGATCACTGGCGGTAATACCCTTGGGTTAAAATAGGGGTGTTACAGTTATGGTATCAGAGCTAAAGGTTCCTAAACTTCGATTTACTTCCTTTCGAAAGTTTCTTGTAACAGAAATCAAGAAACTAACTATTTTCAAACCTTCTTGTCACAGAGTTCAAGAAGCGGTTTTTATCAAACCTCCTAGAGATTTCTAATCGTTTAAAATATTCTTAGAGATTTTTATGACTTGGAAATTTGAAACTTCCTTCAGATCGTCTTCACCTTGCATACAGATTTGCAAATCAACGTGTCCTAACCTTTAAATCCATCTTTAGGAAAATGCGCCCTTCCAACGGATCTACTTCTTACCAGAGGGGGAGTACCTCTAGAGCCCCTACAGCCGAGCGGGAAGGACCCGCTGATCAACCAAGAGAATCTTTCACGGACTTGCTGATGCCAGATCTTAGCTTTGATTGGGGAGCTGGTGAGGGAGCACATGCCTACCCCGGACTAGAGGATCCCGGGCTGTTAGGAGATGATTGGAATTTTTCTCTTTCGGACTTCGAAGATTATGGACTGGAAAATCTTTTTAATGACCTCGAGGCAAATAGCCACCCTATAGATGGGAATCTTGAGGTAACAATTGAGGAGGAGGTGACGTCCCAAGAACGAAGGCGTGAAGACATCCCCTCCTCGCTTGATCTAAACCGGGGCCCTCTGGCGAGTCCACCAGAACTCACCTATCAAACAGTAGGTGATCAAGTGGATCGTGGCATCGAAGCGCCACGCACAGGTGGGCGGCTGCCTGCACCAGAACCTATCCCTCTTACGTGCCTTCAAGTGAGGACACGCTTGCTCCGTCGGCATCAGACAGCATGGGAGAACGCTCTCCGTCAACATCGTTGGCAAATCCAAAATTTTGAAGCCGCTATAGTCAATGAGCAGCGGTCTATTGATACTCTCAACCGCAATCTCGAGCAACCAGGTGGTTATTGGAAGATGGAGGCGAGGTCCTGAACGGCAATTTGTTCAGTCCCGGATTCTTGGACAAGTACTGCTTCCCTCCGACTCATCCCCGTTAGATTTTTCTTTCCCTCGTGTACCCTTATAAGTGCGTAGCTCTAGGAAGCCCGCTTAAGCTGTCGACTATTCCTTTTGCATGGCATGAATAGTCGGGTCATTGTAAGGTTGTTTAAGTTTCCTCGTACTAAGTGTAACCATCTTTTCCCTGTACCTGTGGCATGTATTATGATCCTTTAATATAATGATCACTTTCCTTTCAAATGTGTCTGCGCATTTCTTATACAAATGTTAATTGTTTGGAAACATTTGTCATTCATCCAGATGGTTAACACTCGAGGAAACACCTTAAGGGACAACCTGAATAATGCCCCAACTGATGTTGAACGAGAGGAAGTGGCTTCTAAAGCGGGCGGAAGTAGCCAAGAACGCGAAATACCTCAGGCTGTGGTCTTTGATGAAGCAACTATGACCGCTTTCCGAACCATGATCAATCAGATGGTGCGTGAGGCTATGCCTGCACCAATTCAGAATCCAGCCAATGCAGTTGGGATCGAGCCTGAAGTGAATAGGAGGGTTAATGAAGCCCGCGATGGAGGCGAGGGGTCAGATTATGCCAAGGCATTGAAAACCTTCCTTTCGCTAAGGCCCGAAACTTTTAATGGTGCTGGAGAACCTTCTAGTGCCTATCACTGGTTTTCCAACATGGAGAAGTTACTGAGGAATGTGCACTACACTGAAGCTGAAAGAGTGCACATTGCCGCCCTGCAACTGAGGGATGAAGCCAATGATTGGTGGGAAACATCCAGACTGCCTGAACATCCTGAACTGACTTGGGAGATGTTCAAGGAAAAGATGTTAAAACGTTTCTTCTCACCTGCTATGATCGACGAGAAGAGGGATGAGCTGTATGATCCCAAATTGAAGGGATTGAGCGTCTTAGAAAGGGCGAAGAAGTTCAATGAGTTGCTGAAGTATGCTGGTACTGAATTCGCCACTGAGGAGCAGAAGATTCGTCGTTTCCATAAATGGATGAGTAACGGCATTAAGCCGTGGATGATGAACCGTACCTTCTCGACCCTTGAGGAGTACGTCGACCATGCCTATTCTATGGAGGTCACCTTGTACGAGTCAGAGAGAAAGAAACAAGGTGGAGGAAAGCCTCACTATCAGAACCAAGGCGGATTTAAGAGGCCTGCCTCTCCACAGAAATCAGGTTGGTCAAAGAAGAGCAAATCTGAGGCAACCATGACTAGTTCTTCGAAGGGGTCCGAACGCAGGAGTGGACCAGTCACCTGCTACAACTGTGGCGAGCAGGGACATATTAACCGAAGATGCACCAAACCCAGGAAGACCTGCTTTAACTGTGGAAAGGAAGGTCACCTCCGTACCTATCGTCAGCAGATGAGGAATGGTTCGGGACAGTCTAAGTCAGCCTCTGCTTCTCAGATCAACCCGGCCTCAAACCGATCTGCCATGACAGCTTCTGTCCAGTGTACAGCTCAGAATAAGGGCAAGGGACCAGCGGCATCGCAGAATCAAGGTCAACGCCTCTATGAGATGCGTGCCAGCAATCAACCTGGAGCACCCATATGCCAAGGTACACTATATGTTCGCTCTACTATTGCCTTCCTGTTATTTGACTCTGGTGCATCGCACTCCTTTATTTCTGAAAGTTGCGTAGACCTCTTAGGACTAAAATGCCTTGATATTTGTGAGCCCTTTGTCGTGAATCTTCCCAATGGAGAAAGAATAATAGGGACGAAACAATTAAGTGACTTCCTTATAGGCATTCAAGGCGGAAAATTTAGTTCCAATTTGATATGCATCCCGATGGCTCCGTACGATATAATCCTAGGAAGGGATTGGCTATCGCGACATGGAGCAGTGATTGACTTTAACGAGCGAATTGTGACCATCAACTCTGGGGGAAAGCATGTTTGTAAGTTCAGAGGAAAAAGAGACGAGGAAAATGGGAAGCTAATCAATGCCATGAGAGCTGGAAAGTTGCTTCGACAAGGTTGTACTGGTTTCCTATGCTATTTGGAGCCAACTGAGAAGAAGGGTGTTAACATTCAGGAAATTCCGATAGCCAGAGAATTTCCTGATGTCTTTCCCGAGGAACTCCTAGGGTTGCCGCCTCAGCGGGATGTTGAATTCTCCATCAGTTTGGAGCCAGGAACCGCACCAATCTCAAAAGCGCCGTATAGAATGGCTCCGATCGAGATGAAAGAACTCAAGAGTCAACTCGAAGAGTTGCTTGAGAAGGGTTTTCATTAGACCAAGTGCGTCACCTTGGGGAGCTCCAGTACTATTTGTGAAGAAGAAAGACGGGACTTTTCGTCTATGCATCGACTACCGAGAGTTGAATAAAGTCACCATCAAGAATAATTACCCTCTGCCGAGGATAGACGACCTGCTAGATCAATTACACGGAGCGAAGGTGTTCTCTAAGATCGATCTGAGGTCAGGATACCATCAGCTTCGGATCCGAGAGGAGGAGATTCCGAAGACCGCTTTCCGCACTCGATATGGTCACTACGAGTTCGTAGTAATGCCCTTCGGGTTGACCAACGCTCCTGCAGTGTTCATGGATCTGATGCATCGATGTTTCCATGAGTACCTCGACAAGTTCGTGGTCGTGTTCATCGATGACATCTTGATCTACTCCAGGAGTGAAGCGGAGCATGAAGAGCATCTGAGAACCGTTTTGCAAATCCTCAGGCAACACGAGTTATATGCTAAGCTGTCAAAGTGTGAGTTATGGTTGAAGGAAGTAGCATTCCTAGGCCATGTCATTAACCAAGATGGAGTAATGGTAGATCCCCAAAAGATTCAAGCAGTCTCTGAATGGAAGCAACCCCGGAATGTGAAAGAAATCCGGAGCTTCCTAGGATTGGCTGGGTACTACCGAAGGTTCGTAGAGGGATTTTCAAAAATCGCTCTACCCATGACCAAACTACTCCGAAAGGCCCACCAGAAGTTTGTGTGGGACGAGAAATGTGAAGAAAGTTTCCAAGAACTCAAGAAGCGTCTAACTAGTGCACCAGTTCTAACTCTGCCAAATGGGCATGAAGGGTATGTTGTGTACAGTGATGCCTCCAAGCAAGGTCTAGGTTGTGTGCTGATGCAAAATGGCAAGGTCATCGCATACGCATCTCGCCAACTCAAGACCTATGAGGTGAACTATCCGACACACGACTTGGAGTTAGCAGCTGTGGTGTTCGCATTAAAAATTTGGCGACACTATCTGTATGGTGTTAAGTGCCAAATATTCACCGATCATAAGAGTTTGAAGTATGTGTTCACACCGAAAGAGTAGAACATGAGGCAAAGGAGATGGCTTGAACTGATCAAGGACTACGACATCGAACTACTTTATCACCCTGGTAAAGCGAATGTCGTGGCCGATGCCTTAAGTCGCAAGACACCTCAAGAAAATCTGATCGCCATGTTAACAGTTCAACCGAGCTTGCAGAAGGAGCTCATTCGAGGAGGGATTGAAGTTTGGTTTGAAAGGCAACAAGGAAGCCTAAACACATTGGAAATCCACTCCGTCTTATTAGATCAGATTAAAGAGAAACAATCTGAAGACGTGATGTTAATTAAGATTTGTGGTGAGGTGCAGAACGGCAAGGCACCTGGATTCGTCATACAAGATGACGGATCACTTTGGTTTCAAAGTCGAATTTGTGTACCTGTTGTGGATGAGCTTCGAAAAACCATCCTGAAAGAAGCACATGCATCTGCATATTCAGTCCATCCCGGAGCAAGTAAGATGTACAAAGACTTGCGCAAGACTTTTTGGTGGCCAAACATGAAGCAAGAAGTGGCAGAATTCATTTCAAGATGTTTGGTATGCCAAAAGGTTAAAATTGAGCATAGAAGACCCGGGGGGAAATTACAGTCTTTGTCAGTGCCTGAATGGAAGTGGGAAGACATTGCCATGGATTTCGTTACTGGCCTTCCTAAGACTCAAGGGCAAAAGGATGCTATATGGGTCGTGATCGATCGACTCACTAAGAGCGCCCACTTCATTGCAATCAAAATGAGTTGGGGAGTCCAGAAGCTAGCGGAAGTTTTCATCCATGAGATCGTTCGTCTCCATGGTACCCCTAAGACCATTGTCTCTGACAAAGATGGACGTTTCACTTCAAGGTTCTGGCAAGAGTTGCACAAAGCATTGGGAACCGAGTTTAAATTTAGTACTGCTTTTCATCCTCAGACCGATGGTCAATCTGAAAGGACAATTCAGACACTAGAGGATATGCTCCGAGCCTGTGTGTTAGACCGCACTACGAGTTGGGATGTCAGCTTAAGCTTGATAGAGTTCACTTACAATAATAGCTGGCACTCGACCATCAAGATGGCTCCATTTGAGGCTCTGTATGGCCGCAAATGTCGTTCCCCGATCTGTTGGGACGACAATGCAGATAAGATCCTTCTTGGACCCGAGCTAGTAGAGAGAACAACTGCTGATGTTGCTCTCATTCGATAAAGAATGTTGACCGCTCAGAGTCGACAGAAGTCGTATGCCGATTTGAAGAGAAGAGATGTCGAGTTCTCTATAGGCGACAAGGTATTCGTAAGAGTATCTCCCTCGAAAGGCGTGTTTCACTTTGGGAAGCGAGGAAAGCTCAACCCTCGCTATGTCGGTCCTTTTGAGATACTCGAAAGAGTAGGCAAGCTAGCATATCGTCTTGCACTGCCACCGTCGGCACACCCAGTTCACAACGTCTTTCACGTGTCCCTCCTAAGACAATATGTGCCTGATGAATCACATGTACTCGACTATGATGACATTGAAATTCAATCGAATGGCACTTATGAGGAAAGACCCGTGAAGATCCTAGAGCGCCGAGCGAAGCAGCTTCGCAACAAAGAAGTACAGTTGGTAAGGGTACTTTGGTCCAAGAATGGTGGCGAAGAAACGACTTGGGAGACATGGGAAACCGAGCAAGGAATGCGAGCACGCTTCCCAGAATTATTCGACCCATAATTAAAGAACGAGACGTTCTTTAAGGGGGTACTAGGACGTTTGACTCTTTTATAACCTAGCAATATTCCGATAATACTTATCCTTCCGTATTATACATCAGTCTCTCCTAGTTTCGGGGACGAAACTAATTTTTAAGGGGGTACTGATGTAATACCCGCTATTTTTATAAGATATTATGTACTATATTCTATTGGAAGTATAAGAACAATTCTAATGAATTCGTTTTCGTAACGACAAATTAAAGCTTTCAATAAAGCATATTAATCGTTAAATATAATTTTAAAATATAAAATAGAGACTTATAGTCCAAAGATAAAATTAAGTATTTTCACTCATAAATAATTTACAAGTCTAGTGATTTTAAGAAGAAAAAGAAATAACAATAAAAGAAATGTAATTTGAAAAGATTAATATTATTAATTAGCATTGATTAATTGTTATAAAATTTAATCAAATGCTAATCTAATCATAATGGGCCGAAATTAAAAATGAGAGGATGGAGAAGGTGGGATTAGAACCCCTAACCTCTCCTACCCCTTCCCTTCCTTCTACCAGCTGAGCTACAAAGGCTTTCTATCAGTTAAAGAAACGACATTTCATTTAAGCCGAATTACCCTTCCCTTTTGTTGGATCGTTAGTACTGAGGGACGTCCTTTACTTTGGTAAAGGCGTCCTTAGGTTAGGCGTCCCTACGAGGAGTAGGGGCGTCCTTGAGTAATGCAGCGGAAATTAAGTACTAAACAGATAATAGATGAACGCAGAGAATTATAGAGGAACCACTCAAGACCAAGTAGTCCTTGAGTGTAAACCTCTACCTCCTTGGAGGATTTTTGAATAGTTCTTTCCTTTCTATTGAACGTCCTTACAGTTGTACTGGCGAGTCTTTACAGTTCTCTGGCACTTAGCTTTTCCCTAAGTCCACTAGTAAAGGACTCCTCTAAGCCTACAACTTAAGCGAGTTCAATCTACTAAAGGACTCTATTCCTACGTTCTGCAGTACTTCGCAGAACTCTCTTTCTCTCTTTTTGGGTTTTCTCTTACAAACTGTTTTTGTGATTTGGTTACAAGTCTCACTCGATCTAACACAAGTTCTAGCACTGTTCTTGAGTTCTTGAGATAGTTCTTCGTGTTCTTGAGTGAGTCGCTTTCTCTTTGATTCTCTCTGAATATTCCTGAAAGCGTTGGCGTCACAATAAATGCCTTGGGGCTATTTATAGGACTTGGGAAGGGCGTCTTTTCATTGGGACGATCATGCCCTTCATGGACGTGGCTACAGGATCTTCCTCCACGTAGTAGGGCGGTGATGAGGAAGCTTCCTGTATCCAGCTGTGTGTGTTGTACTCCGCTATAGGATCGGCCGCCACGTGTTGATGGACTCTGCAACAGGATCGTCCGCCACGTAGTGTTGGACTCCGCTACAGGATCGGTCTCCACGTGTCCTTGGATGATCAAATGTTGTCGGGTGATGTCATCCTGTCGGCTAGTGAGTAAGGACTCCTTTCTTGCGTTCCTACTTGCTTAGGACTCCGTCCTTGCTCAAGTAGTCTCTGGCTTGTCCTTACTTCCTGTTAGCTAGCGTTCCTAAGCTTATGGGACGCCCATACACACTTGTTGTCCTTTTGGTCACTGGCGTTCCTGAACACTTGGACAACTTTATTAGAATCAAAGTGAGTTTGTCATATCAAAACTAAGGGACGGTTGTGTGGAACACTAACAAGTACGCAAGCGATCTTGATAGCGTCCCAACAATTTCCCCCTTTTTGATGATGACAAACTCTTCAGCAAAATAGTTTTGACATTGGAACTTAGTATGCATGAAAACTTATAAGCGTCCTCTAACACTTAGAGAGATTTTAATGTGCACAAGTTTTCAATCTTTGATTCTCTAGCTTTTGGATTTTAAGGAAAGAGTCGCGTCCTAGAAAAGATTTTCTAAGCGTTCTCTTTTATTCTAGCATGAGCAGCGTTCCTTAGACTTTTCACTTAATAGTTCCCCCTTAACACTTGCTTATTCTAGATAACTATTTTATAGCGCATCTCTGCAAAACTACACTTCCCCCTTTTGGCATCATCGAAAAGGATAACAAGTGATAAGGACGTTAGCACAAACACATAACTAAAAGCAGTGGAACGCTTAAACAAACATATGCAAGCAAACAGTGGAATTGCCATTCAAACAAAAGTAGAGTTATTACAAGCCAAGATCATAGTGTTTGAAGTTCAAAAGAAGCAAAGGCAAAATAATAGGGGATTAAAAGGGGTGGTGGCAATCACTGAGAACGGTTGTTGTCTTGATAAAACTTGAGCAATTGCTCTTGAAGTTCAGCAGCCTTGGAGAACGCAGATGACAAGTCCTTTAAGGCAGAGAAGATGAGGCACTGATTATCCATAATTGCACCCATGAGTTCTGCTGGAGGATGCTGAGAGATGTTTGCAGGAGCAGAACGGGGCAGAGAACCTGAACTCGATGAAGGAGCATCCGTGGGCAGAGCTGGAGAAGAGGGAGTCCCTAAGAGCATTTGATCAAGGGTTGTAAGATCTACGGCGGGCTCTTGATCTTGAGGGGACTCTTGAGGCGTGGAATTAAGCCTTGCGGCCTCAGCCTCAGCAGCTAAGCGTTCTTCTTCGGCTTTCAGTCTTGCTGCCTCAGCCTCAGCTTCTAACTGTTTCAGAACGGAAGGGAGCTCTTCATTATGCCTTATCTCAACAAGTCCCTTCTTGGCATTCCATTTTAAGCCAAGTTCTTCAGAGGGAGCACTCTCATCGTAGGCATCCTGGGACTGCAAGATCGCCTTCACTACACCAGGGTACGGCAAGGCGTGCCTCTTCCTTCCACACTTGGCCATATGTTGCATAGCAATTCTGGCTAAGTTGATTGGGCGACGTTCGAGGATAGCGTCAATTAGGATTATATCGTGTGTTTGCACAATTGAACGCTTTTCCTGCCTTGGAAGAATGGCGTGACAAATGAAGTAGTGGACGATTGCGCCAACTTTGCTCAGAACATGAGCTACCCTGTCAAGTCCCATAGGCCTTTTGCCCTGAAAGATGTGCTCAACCAGAGGCAGTTCTTGATCTGTCGTTTCGAAGCCGCCTTCAGGGAGTGAGCTCAGAGCGTCGGACGGTGTCTTGCGTGGACCTAGACCCAGGAAGGAGCGCATTTGGCGTTCTGTCACTGAAGCTTTCTCACCTTCAATTTTGAAGTGGAGGGAGCCATCTTTTGCCTTGTAGCGCAAATCCCTGTAGAACGCCTTCACCTGTTCTTTGTCAACAGTTGTCGGCGCTGGTCCAACGTTCTGCCATCCTTGGAATTTCAGAAGCTCGAGGAACTCCTGAACTGATTCATCGTCAAAGGAGGCTAGCCAGTCTTCAGAGTAAATGAGTGGACTAAGGACTTTAACGGGCACATCAGCGTTCTTCCTTTTACGCTTGCCCTTGGGGGACTCAGAGTCCTCATCATCATCTGACTCGTCCTCAGCTTTATCCGAGTCACTGTCAGAAGCGTCCTTTGAAGGAGCGTCCTTTGTGCCTTGTTCTTTTTCTGCATCGCCACCAGGTGTGGCTTGATCGGCACTGGAGGTCTGACCTTGGGACGTGCCCTCAGCGTCCTGAGCCTCTGTCTGATTTTCTGTTGCTTGCTCAGCGTCCGCGGGGACGTCATGGGATTCTGTTTGGATTGAGGGAGAGGGTTTTTCTTGTGGAGCTTGGGAGGGGTTGAGGATGGGGAGAGATTGGTTGTAGGGTGGGACTTCCTGAGCATCACGCTCGAGCTCTTCAGAAAGAGTTGGCTCGGCGTCCTTTTGAGGGACCTGGTGCTCGCCAGCGTCCTCAGGTACTTGTGTTCCAGCGGGAGCATTCTCAACTCCTTCAGCCTCATCATCGGAGTCCCCAATGACATCGATAATAGGGGAGACTCCTACAGGAACTTCTTGAGGCGTTCCTCTCTGGCTCTCGGATGAGCTAGAGGAGGAGGAGGAGGAGGAGATGTGCTCGGGCTCTGTAGCAGCTTGACCCATGAGCACCTTTGGAGATTCGCCAGCTTTGCGGCGTTTGAAGGTGCGCTCAATGGTTGAACGCTTCTCAACGTCCTCTGGTCCACTTTCGGAGGAGGGACGACGAGATTTGGGGGTCTCGGGGTCTTTGGGGGGCGAGATGTGAGCCGGGGCAGAAGGAAAATTTGCCAAATTTAATGGAGAGTGAGTGCGGGGAGGAAAGGGGATTAGGGCATTTGCTTTGGAAGGTTGGGGGGACGGAGGAGGGGTGGGAAGTTGAACGATTGATATTTGTTGAGGGGGAGGAGTGGATTCCTTGGAGAGGTTGGAAGGCCTTTTTGTGGTGCTCGGCCTTTTTGTGGGGGGTTTGGAGGATGGGACGCTAGAAGTCTTGGCCTTTTTGAGGGGCTTAGGGTCGTGAACTTTCTTTGAGCGTCCCTCCTTTAAATGAGAAGGAAACTTATCTACAATCTCCGTTGGTTTTGAAGTGGAGAAGGGTTGGGAAGATTTTGAGAGGGGAGAGGATGGTCCAGGACGCTTCAGCAATTTTTTGGTGGTTATTGTGGGGACGGCAGGAGGAGGTGGAGAGGAACTTGGTACACGATTCTTGGTCATTTGAAAGGCTAAGGAGTTCCTTGGATACATAGGGAACTCGGGCAAGACTGCATTATGCAAGTCTGGTATAAGGTCAAGAAGAGGGCCAAGGTTCTCACCTCCGAACTGGGAGAAGAAGAGCACATCGTCCATCCGTCCAGGTAGATCTTTGAAGTTTGTGAGGTGAAGGCTGGGGACGACGAAGCGTTCAATGAACTTCTCATAATTTCTTGTTCTCACTGCATCGTTCTTTATTTCTGGCAGCTGCATACGTTCTCTGATTAAGTTGTACAGCGTCTTTGGCTTTTTGTTGATGAAGTCCAATAGAGACTCATTGAGAACTATAGGTTTGGGCTTCTCTATGTAGTGGGACTTCACCAGCTTTCGACGCTTCCCGCCGGTTGAAGATCCGGCCACGTTCAACTGTCTTTGAGACATATTTTCAGATGAAGTGTAGAGAGAGAAAGTCGCCGGAGTTTTAGAGAGAAGTCAGAGAAAATTTGAGAGCGAGAAAGTGGTTGAGCGTAATAAATTTGATTGCGACTGTTCTGGCCTTATATAGAGGAAGCGGTGGCACAAATGGTAATTAACACTGTTTTATTGTGCGACACGTGGCAAAACTTCCCCCTTAAGATTTGAGCAAAAGCAACGGTCATTGTGCACACTCTCAAAAGTTCAAAATTCTGACTCTTCAACTGCCCCTCAAAACTGAACTGGCGTCCTTTGCAACAACACTGAGCGTCCTCTCATACTTTGCAAAAATTTTACCTCTTTAAGCAAACTTTTTCAAGCAAACCAACAACCAACTTACCGTTCTTGTGATCACCTTTCGAACCAGTTGAGAACAACGCAAGTACGTCCCGTAAAAGAAAATATGAAGCTCATAGGACGCTTTTGCGGAGTTCTCAGCTAGGGTAAGCTTAGAGTTCCCATCATTTCGGCTTATAATGAGGGTTGGGTGATCAGGGATACTCTTTTCAAGACAAAATAGAGAAAATTTGAATGGCGTTCCAAAGTAGCAAACACATGAAGTTTTAGACTAACGTCCTTGCAAAGATGAGTTTAATGCAAAACAGTCCTTAAACACTTAGAATCTACAAAACATAGCCAATCATTGAGAGAATAGTAGAACGGGACTTGCTATTTAAAAGTTATCATCCCCAAGAGCAACCTGAGATGCTCAAAGGGACGTCTATCAAGCGCCTTAGTGAAAATATCAGCTATTTGGTCTTCCGTTCTTACATGCTCCATACTAATGAGTCCTAGTTCAACATTATCACGCAAGAAATGATGCCTTATATGAATATGCTTTGTGCGTGAATGAAAAACAGGATTCTTAGAAATTTCAATAGCACTTGTGTTATCACAACGAATGGGTATAGTTTCAAGATTGATACCGTAGTCCTCTAGTTGATATTTGATCCAAATGACTTGTGAACAGCACGAGGCAGCAGCAACGTACTCGGCTTCCGCAGTTGAAAGCGCCACAGAGTTCTGTTTCTTAGATCCCCAAGAGACTAGGCATGAACCAAGGAACTGTGCCATTCCTGAAGTGCTTTTCCGATCAATTACATGACTCGCATAATCAGCGTCCGAGTAGCCAACAAGCTTGAAGGACGTCTTCCTGGGGTACCAAAGGCAAAGATCGTCGCGTCCTTTGAGGTAGCGAAAGATCCTCTTGACTTCTTGCATGTGGGACTCCTTTGGATTCGCCTGGAAGCGTGCACACAAGAAAACGGCAAACATAATGTCGGGACGGCTTGCGGTCAAGTAGAGCAAAGAGCCAATCATCCCTCTGTAAAGCTTTTGATCAACGTCCTTTCCCTGTTCATCTGCGTAAAGACGCGAGTTTGGAGAACAAGGAGTTGCAACAGGTTTGGACGTGTTCATCCCGTACTTCTCAAGCATTTCACGGACATATTTTTGTTGGTAAATGCGCGTCCCTTCCTTGAGTTGATTAATTTGAAGTCCCAAGAAGAAATTGAGTTCTCCAATGAGGGACATCTCAAATTCACTACTCATTAAGGACTTGAACTCATCTACAAGCTTCATGTTAGTACTACCAAAGACTATATCATCAACATAGACTTGGGCAATTAAAATGTCCTTGTGAACTTTCTTTATAAACAAAGTTTTATCAATTGAACCTCTAGTGTACCCATGAGACAAAAGAAAGGACGCAAACCTGTCGTACCATGCACAGGGGCTTGCTTGAGTCCATAGAGCGCTTTGTCCAGGTAGTACACATGATCTGGGTGAGAGGCGTCCTCAAAGCCAGGCGGCTGAGCAACGTACACTTCCTCCTTTAGCTTTCCATTGAGAAAGGCAGTTTTGACGTCCATCTGAAATAACTTGAATCCTTTGTGAGCGGCGAAGGCAATAAGGAGATGGACGGCTTCAATTCTAGCAACAGGAGCAAAGGTCTCATCATAGTCTATGCCTTCCTCTTGCTTGAATCCTTGAGCCACCAGTCTTGCCTTATTTCTTGACACACGTCCACTCTCATCAAGCTTATTTCTGAATACCCATCGCGTCCCTATGATATTTTTGCCTTTGGGACGTGGGACGAGAGTCCAAACTTTGTTCCTTTCAAACTGATTGAGTTCTTCTTGCATTGCTTGAATCCAGTCAGCATCCTGGAGTGCTTCTTTGATATTCTTCGGTTCCACCATAGAGACAGAGGCATTGAATGCACAAAAAGCTAAATTTGCACTCTGGGACTTGCTTGCAGCTGACCTGGTTTGAACTCCTTGAGAAGGATCAGATACAATTTGAGAAGTTGGGTGGTCCCTAGAGAAACGGGACTCCCTTTGAAACAAATGAGCAAATCTTGGATCAATGTCTCCATCAGAATCATCACTTCCACTTTGAGCATCGTCCTCAATGTGTTCCCAGCGTCCACATCTTGACGTTGCTCACCTTGTTGACTTGATTCAGCTACATCTTGTTGAACTGGGGATTCACTACGAGATGGAACTCCTTGAACAACACTGGGTGCGTCCATTGAGACTTCTTCAGGATTTGGAGATGCGTCCTTAGAGACATAGTATTTTCCAGAAGTCCAATCCTCAGCTTCATCTTCAGAGTCGTCCTGTTGTTGTGACGCAGAGCGTTCTTTCTTACTTGGCTTTTCTTTGTGAGAAGAACGTTCCTTGAACACAACATGAATACTCTTCTCAAGCTTTAGAGTCCTTTTGTTGAAGACTCTATATGCTTTGCTGGTAAGAGAGTACCCAAGGAATATGGCTTCATCACTCCTTGCATCAAACTTTCCAAGTTTTTCTTTATCATTGTTGTGAACAAAACATTTGCAACCAAAGACTCTGAGATGATCAATGTGAGGCTTCTTTCCATTCAACAGCTCATAGGACGTCTTCTTTAGCAAAGGACGAATCATGGCACGATTGATGATGTAACACGCTGTAGCAATAGCTTCCGCCCAGAAGTACTTGGGAACGCTATTTGCCAAGAGCATAGTTCTTGCCATATCCTCTAGCGTCCTATTCTTTCTTTCCACAACTCCGTTCCTTTGATCTTTCCTTTGCCCTTATTGCCAAACGAGACAGTTCCTCCCGTGGCACTACTTTGGATAGAAGTGAGATGGATCTGGCTTCCTGTCATATGATTTGAGGCGCCACTACCAATGATCCATGGGCGTCCCCTCACTTCCACCTGCCATAACAAAGTTAGTGTTTGGCGACCCAGGCAAGGTGTTCCTTACCTGGTTCGTTACAAAAGTAGAACTCTGGTTCTGGCATGTAGTCATTAATATTCACATCATTTGAAATGGCATGCTTGCGGAAAGAGTTCCTAGAGCGTCTAGAACGCCTAGGATTAGCCTTAGGAACGAACTTATCATTTTCATTGTTAGTCCTAGCAGCTTTTCCATTTTCAATATCTTCCTTGAGTTTTAAGCAGTCATACTTGAAGTGATCTCCTTGTCCACAGTACCAACACGTCCTATAGTAAGTACCAAGATAGTACTTCTTATTTGGACGCTGAATCTTGTTTTCTTTCATCTTTTGAGGATTACAAACTTTTGAACCGTCCCCTTTAGCAATTTTCTTGTAAATCTTATGACTGGTGGAATTAGTGTAGTAGTCTTCCTTTCCTAATTCTCCACTTTCTAGAACTCTAATTCTTTCAAGAAGGTTTTTAGTTTTCTCCCTTTCAAGTTCCAGTTCAGAAGTTTTGCTTGCCTCAAAATCACTAGGAAGAGAGTTCTTAGTGTCATCTTCATAACCTAGACCTCTCTTAGCTGGGACAAAAACCATAGGTCTCACTTCTTCAACTATGGGACTCTTACCCATCACTTTCACTTCTTCCCTAAGCTTAGCGTTCTCAAGTTTGAGACACATGATTTCAGTTTTTAGGGACTTAGTTTCATCACATGAAGACTCTAGTTGAATAGTCATTGTACTACAATTTTCACATTCAACTACAATGTTTTCATCTTCAAGTTCATCCATTCTTCTTTTCATAGCAAGACTTTCCTCCATTATTTTACCAATGAGTTTAAGCAATTTTGGTTTTGAACATTTTTCTAAAGAACGCATCATGGAATCATGAGTTACCTCTTGTTCATTGTCGGAGGCGTTCTCTTCAACAACTGGGCGTCCTCCACTGCCATGTATGCAACTTGATCGTCACGTTCATCATCACTTGAACTGAGATCATCCCAGGCAGCTGTACATGCTCCAATGAGAGCTTTCTTCTTGTCCTTGGAGGACGTTCCCGCAGTACATTTTTTGGCAAAATGTCCTTTCTTGTTGCATTTGTAGCATGTGAGTTCCTTCATTTCAGCCTCTGTGTACTTGGGACTCTCCTTTTTGTAGGACTTGCTCTTGCTACTATGCTTGTTCTTCTTGTTATAGTACTTGAGAGCCTTGTGAATAAGAGAGAGTTCCTCATCTGAGTCAATCTCTTCCTTTGATTTTCTTTCTTTCTCTTTAGGACGCAAGGTCTCAAGTTTTTCTTTGTTCTGCATCATCAATGCTAGATCTCTTTGGCCACGAAGATACTCGGCGTACTCTGGTGTCGTGGACGCCAAAGCAAGATCAGTTTGAGGATTCTTCCCTAGCTGAGCCATGTCAGAGATTCTTCGTTCTTCGTACTGCCTGAGCTTCCCATAGATTTCTTCCATATCTAGAGTTTTGTTGGCTGTGTTTTCTTTGAAAGTCGTCCTATCAAAGTTCCAGACTCCAGTCAATCCATCAATGACTACTTGAACTCTATTCCTCATGGAGATTTCTGATTCTGGAATGCCCAAGTTCTTCATCTTGGTGACAAGGCCTTCAAAACGGTACGAGTAGTCATTTACCGTTTCATTTGGCAGCATACTAAAAGCATAGAACTCCTTTTTGATCTTCAGCTGGACGTCCTCTTTAATTTTTGCAGTTCCTACATGAAATTTCTCAAGAGCTTCCCACTGTTGTTTTGCTGTGGGGAGATTGCTAACTCTTGTGGCATCCCTTTCGCAGAGGGACGCTTGAAGAAAACATACTGCTTTAGCATTTGTTTCCATTAGCTTGAATTCATCAAGACCCCACTCGTCCTCTTTGTCTTTCTTGTCATCGGGAACTTTGAGATCACCTTTTCTGATAACGTTCCAGCATTGATAATTGGTGCTTCTACAGAAGTTCTCAAATCTGGTTTTCCACCGGTTGAAGTTGCCGTCCGTTAGACGCGGAGGCTTCACAAACGAGATTCCAATAGGTTCCATGTCCATCTTTACCTGCAACTCAGTAAGAATCTAGAGCGCTCGCTCTGATACCAATTGTTGGATCGTTAGTACTGAGGGACGTCCTTTACTTTGGTAAAGGCGTCCTTAGGTTAGGCGTCCCTACGAGGAGTAGGGGCGTCCTTGAGTAATGCAGCGGAAATTAAGTACTAAACAGATAATAGATGAACGTAGAGAATTATAGAGGAACCACTCAAGACCAAGTAGTCCTTGAGTGTAAACCTCTACCTCCTTGGAGGATTTTTGAATAGTTCTTTCCTTTCTATTGAACGTCCTTACAGTTGTACTGGCGAGTCTTTACAGTTCTCTGGCACTTAGCTTTTCCCTAAGTCCACTAGTAAAGGACTCCTCTAAGCCTACAACTTAAGCGAGTTCAATCTACTAAAGGACTCTATTCCTACGTTCTGCAGTACTTCGCAGAACTCTCTTTCTCTCTTTTTGGGTTTTCTCTTACAAACTGTTTTTGTGATTTGGTTACAAGTCTCACTCGATCTAACACAAGTTCTAGCACTGTTCTTGAGTTCTTGAGATAGTTCTTCGTGTTCTTGAGTGAGTCGCTTTCTCTTTGATTCTCTCTGAATATTCCTGAAAGCGTTGGCGTCACAATAAATGCCTTGGGGCTATTTATAGGACTTGGGAAGGGCGTCTTTTCATTGGGACGATCATGCCCTTCATGGACGTGGCTACAGGATCTTCCTCCACGTAGTAGGGCGGTGATGAGGAAGCTTCCTGTATCCAGCTGTGTGTGTTGTACTCCGCTATAGGATCGGCCGCCACGTGTTGATGGACTCTGCAACAGGATCGTCCGCCACGTAGTGTTGGACTCCGCTACAGGATCGGTCTCCACGTGTCCTTGGATGATCAAATGTTGTCGGGTGATGTCATCCTGTCGGCTAGTGAGTAAGGACTCCTTTCTTGCGTTCCTACTTGCTTAGGACTCCGTCCTTGCTCAAGTAGTCTCTGACTTGTCCTTACTTCCTGTTAGCTAGCGTTCCTAAGCTTATGGGACGCCCATACACACTTGTTGTCCTTTTGGTCACTGGCGTTCCTGAACACTTGGACAACTTTATTAGAATCAAAGTGAGTTTGTCATATCAAAACTAAGGGACGGTTGTGTGGAACACTAACAAGTACGCAAGCGTTCTTGATATCGTCCCAACACCTTTGGACTATTGGACAAAGTCCAATTCCTGCGTTCCCCATTGTCAGCCTCGTTTTCTTTTCACTCCATCACGCCAAGGTAATTCGGTCATGTCCGTGGCAGCCCGAAACCCGCTCGTTCGTCCATTCCTCTAGCCCTCACCTCTACTCTTCTATCCCATCAACCCCTAAAATCTGAATTCACGAGCTCGTGCCCGGGATTTCCTCTGCCTTCTCCAGTCTTCTCCCCTTGCTCGTGAGCGTACTCGGTGAAAGTTTGCTTATAAATTTGGGGTTTCGGTACAAATCAATTCAACCCCCAAACCATCATCATCCTCTCTCCATTATTGAGAACTCCAGCCCCTTCATCTTATCAACTTCGGTCAGAAAATCGCCCTGAAACGCCCCACAATTTCACAGCCCCAAAAGTCTGTTTTTTTTCGTTTTCTTTCGCCGCTGGAGACCGAGTTCCGCCGCTGGCCCCTCTTGTCGTCGCCGGAGCTGCCTGTGTGTCGCCTTCCCGTTGCCGCCGTCGTTGCCGGTCGCTGTGCCTTACCGTGTGTGGCGTGCCGGTGTTGCCGCTGCCGTTGTCAATTCACCATTGTCGTGCCGCTTTGCTGCTGCGTGAAACACAAGGGTGAGTAGCCCTTTGTTTTTGTTTGGTTTGATCTGCTACGTGTTTGGGCAAATTAAATGGTGTGGATTGATCCACTAAATTAAAGGGGAAATGGGCCTTAATTAAAGGTTAATGGGTTCTCTTAAACTTTTTTAATTGGCAGGGAGGTCCGATTTTGGTAAAGAAATTTAAGGGCTAACCCTTGTAGATTTCTTATTAAGTAAAAAACCAACTTCATGAGTATGACTAGAAATATTATTTTTTTAGCCCATGTAATTAAGAACAATAATCTTCTTTCTAGGAAGTCACTTCGCTGTGATTTCCTATTCTTCAAAAGAAATCTCGTATTTCTTTTCGCACCAGAATCCTTTCCTCTCATTGCCGGAATTGTATTCGAAGAAAGATAGCTCACTACTTTACCTCTCTCTCACTGCCAAAGAACCCGACTTGTCATGCATTGTTCAGTGCCCTTTGGACTCTGATGCCGACATACTTAGCCTTTCTAAGAACCTATTTCGCATTCTACCATTTGCTTAGTCTCGCGTTAGACTAATACCACTTTCTTTTCTTCCCGACATTGGTCGGCTGGTATTTCTTGCTTCTATGGAAATATCAGGTAACAAGGCCAAGACTGTAGCAGATTAAAGCCGAAGACTCAAGGATTTGAAGGAAAGAAGGTTTCAAGTCTTTTGGACAGTTTGGGTCCCCCATGCTACTTTGTATAATATTATTGTCTTAATTTCCGCTGCACTATTATCTAATGTCATTTCCATTTCAAGCACTAGCGTTTCAGACCTTTGAACGCCTTTTCAAGTATGTGGTGAACGATGAACCACTTTAATGTAATATAACTATCCTGTTTTATATTACTTTGAACCGTGTTGTGTTACCTACAACCTCGGGTGGTCTTAGATGGTAAAATCTGAGATCACTGGCGGTAACACCCTTGGGTTAAAATAGGGGTGTTACATACCGATAGAGGTTTTGAGTTGGATTGATCACTCAAGCCACGATAGTGGAAGGGGTTTGAACCGAACCTAAGCCCTATAGCGCCCAGAGCGCCTAGTCTCGGGTTTTCATGCCAAGAGAGTGGATGATAAACCGTATTCTAGGTACATTTGTTTGGTCCCATAAGGATTAGACAAAGAGATTAGTTAATTGTCTCGAAGCTAAAGTTTAATCAAAATCAGGCTTACTTTCAATGTTTGCCTAGGTTCATTGTGTTAGTACCTAGCTCTAGAATTGTCTTTTCTTCATTGATTTACTCCATCATTAATTTGCTTTGTCTATTTTAGTTGCTAGTTGTTAGTTTAAATTCCATCCATCATTTCATCTTTGCTCTTGTTAGGCCTAGATACAAGTTTGTCGGTTCAATCATTACTACATAAATCACAGAGTTCGACACCTTGGTATTACTACAACCGAACTGTACACTTGCGGTATAGGTTTAGGACCTATTAAATTTTTTATAAGATCTATTAAAATATTCATTTTATTTCAAAAAGTATTATTACTGATACAAGTCTATTTTTCTAAAAGATTTATTTAAATAAGTCATAATTAACTTAATTTTTTAATTCTATCATCATATAAAAATCTTATTAACTATAAATATATATATGCTGATAAAATATTTTACATGAAATTTCATATCATATCACATATGTTTTTGTTTAGTCAATCAAATATATTTTGAAATAATATGATAGTGTCTAATCTATACTTTTTATTTAACTCATATTATATAAATTTTAAATTTAAGTTTATTCTTAACATCACATCACGATTTTAAATTAACAAAATATTGTAAACCTTTCGGATAAAAAAACGATATCGATATCGAATTTTTAATAACATTATTATACAATCCTTTATTAATTGAATAATACATCAAAAGATTATTATTGATCATGTACGTCCCGTACAGGGTACGGGTAATAATCTAGTTAATATTTGGATGATTCCCTAAGTAACTTGGATCATTTCGCAGGTTTAATTAATTAAAGTGTGATTTATTGTCGTATAGTGCTCAAAATAAAAACGATTTATCATCATATCTATGTATTAAATGGGAGGTTAAAATAATAACTTAGATGGGTAAATCTCTACTTCCGTGAAGGATTTCGAATGACTTCTTTTACTTGTGTTAAGGTGAGTCCCTATATCTATTACAAAGCAAAGAAGGAAGGGCATATTGTCAAAATTTGGTGGAGGTCTTGGCCTTAGATCTTCGCAAAACATTAACCTAGCCTTACAAATGAAGCTTCTCTGGAAATTGGTAACTCAACTTGTCGGACTGTCTCTAAAAAATACCGTCACAATCAATCTATCTTTCACTACAACAAAAATATATGATCTTGGCCGTTGGACGACTTTTAAATATTAGTGAGCAATTCTCTAAAGGTGTTCATTGACTTATTGGAAACGGGAATAATATCAAATTTTGGTCTGATCCCTGGGTGCCAAATATTGAGTTACTTTTCTTTTTTGATAACTTAGACATTATTAATATCAAACTCGCATATTAATGTCACAATAATATGCGAATTTCATATTTTATTTTACCTAACCACTCTTGAGATCTGCAATCATTACACCAAATACAACCATTTGATGTGGTAAATATCATTTCTTAATTGAGAAATTGAGAATTCCCATTACTCTTGTTGAAGATCGTTTTATTCGATTACCAGCTCCTCATAGCAACTTCTCTAGCCAAACGACATCAACACTCCTTTCTTCTTCAATCTCAACTCCTAATGATAATATTTCGTGGATTTGGAATACTACTTTGCCACCTATCAGAACTTTCTTTGGAAATCTTGTGCGGATTGCCTTCCGACTACTGATAGACTTAATCGATTCGTTAACTGCGTCCCAAACTGCTGCTCACTATGCGACCTACAGGATGAAAATTTAAATCAACTATTCTTTGAGTGCCCATTTACCTTTTTAATCATTTCTCGTCTCGAAAAACCTTTAAATTATTCGTTTACTCTTGCCATAACAAGTGTATTCACTTATAGTATACAATCTACCTTGAAACATAACCAAAATAATAACCCTCTTTGTTTCCTCCGGTGGGTTATTTGAGTTGTTGAGTCAACAACCTCTATTGTTTCAATTTGTTTAAGACCATTCGTTGTGATGATTTAGGCTAACCTTGTAATATTCTAATAGCCTAATGTTTTCCTGTATGGGCTAGTAGCTCTTCTATTAAAAGAAAATCACATCATTCATCTTTATTGAAATTAGTTTGATTTGTTACAATTTGATTTAAAATATAAAAGAATATACCATTGAAATATATATTTATGCACACACACAAGTTATAAGGTTTACAACTTCAAGGCCACTACATTGTGTCAGGACGTTATATTTTTTCTTCTATCTGATAGGGACCATTCACCAAGCCTCCACCAAGCACTCCTATTCTATTTAATGGCATGCCGAGCTCATGCCAAGAAGCTTCAACAAGATGTTCTTGGGTTTGTAGGCTACTACGTGTCTAAGGAATCTAGAGACACCAAGGAGTCATAGGCTAAGGCCGTGTGACTCTTAAGTGTTAACATTGGCCACGATGTCCCGGGTGTGAGCACAAGCCAAGGCACCAGCGGTGCTGCATAAGCCATGGCACCGGCGCCTTAGCGCACTAATATACTCTATTTAGGATGTGTTAACTCTTGTATTTTAAGGCTATATTGAGTGTTCTAGGTTAGACTTTGTGCTTAATTGTAATATCAAGACCAAAGACACAATAATTCAAGATTTGAGAGTTTTCATGACGTTCCAATGAAGAGGAAGCCGATTCTATACTTGAACCGCAAGCACGGTGGCATGGCCGCAGGCGCACTAGCATCCCAGGGAAGTCTAGTTTTACACAGAAGATAACAGCGCGCTTGGCTGTGGAAAGTCGTTCGCGGTAGAGGGCAATTAGCGAAGTGCGCGCGGTGGAGGCCGAATCCGAGAAGACTTTATCTTCTATCTTCTTTCTTTTTTCTTATCTTTTAAGCTTTTCGGATAATTGTTTTTCTGAGGCTATTTAATAGGTTTTAGGTTGGAGTTTTTCAAATAACACATCTTCATTCACTCTAGAATTCATCCAAATAATTCTTTTCTTTTTAAGTTTTAGTTTAGCTTAGATTTCTCTTATATGGAGAACGAACTCTTTTGAGTTTATTCAAAGGTGAAGCTTTGACGTATGAATTCGTGAGATTTTGGTAATTGATTTCTATGCTTAGGTTAATATTAATTCTCGTGTGCTTCATTATATGAATGTTGATTGATTTTGCATGTCTGGCTAACTTGTTGAATTATCGTTGTTCTATCGTCTGAATTGATTTGTTTCATTGTCTATGTGAGCATAACTTTTCTAGAAGACAACTTGATTCTAGGACCGTGGACTAGGATTAAGGAAGAGTTGTAATTATATGTTTCTGCCATTGACTAGTAGCTTGATTGCTTTTGCATGTATCTTGCATATCCTTGTTTGCATTGCTAATATTGATTTGAGCATCCTTTGTCAGTATGAAGATTTGCCTTGACCGTGGACAGGCGATTAAATAAGATCAGGATAGGAATTAACCATAGGTATAAAAGAATCAGTGGATGAATCTGTGATCGAATAATTATTTCAAAGTAGATCTTTTGAATAAACTTGTTACCCTAGTATTTGTTTGTTTGTTAGTTTGATTTGTTTCTTAGTTTAGTTTAGTTTAGATTTCTCTCTTAACTCTCCCCTTATCTTTAGTTGGTACAAATATTAATACTAGCAGGCGCAAGTTCTCTTGGGTAAGACCTTGACTTACTCGCTATACTAGCTTATATTAGCTAGGGTTAATTATCTTTGGTCTTGGCATAACGATCTAGGCCGAGTCACGCACCCTATTTTTGGCCTAGCTCAATATGGACCGAGCTACTTATCATGTTATTTGCTATTTCCATTTGTTATTTTCTTTGGATGGACAAAATCGCCTTGCTCCATACGGAAATAGAGAAACTCTCTTTTGGCGTTCATTCGGTAGTCCTCCTTCATGTCGGTAGTTCCGATGTGGAATTTCTCAACATCATCCCACATCTCCTTAGCCTTTTCCAAGTTTCTAACCCGGTGGCGTCTTGTTCCCATATTGCGTTTTTTAGAAGGACGATGGCTTTGACGTTAGTCTCCATAAGCTTCCACTCGGTTGAACCCCATAGATCTTCCTTGTCAACTTTGTCGACGTCAAATTTGAAGCCAACTTTCTTTATGACTACCAGCACTTCTAGTCCACACTCCTTATCTAAGCAGCCATCCTTTGGCTCCAGCATTCATAGTTCCCTTCCACTAGACATTGATGTTTGTGTTGCTATTTCCAACAGGCTCCATGTTAGACATCTTTTCCTACAACTAACAAAAATCTAGAGTGTTCCTACTCTGATACCAATTGTTGGATTGTGAGTTGTTAGTACAGATAAGGATGCCCTTAGGGAGGGTGTCCTTGACGGTGGAATAGTAGAAAGTGCAGGAATTAAGTAAGTAAAAACGCAAACTATTTATAGAGGAACCTCGGTTAGACCAACTAGTCTAGATGGATAAACCTCTACCTCTGTGGAGGATTTCAAATGACTTCTTTTACTTCTCACGTGTCCCCTAGTTCCTAAGGAGCACAAACACTCTTGGTTGAAACTGATTTGGTTTTAGTGGACTTCTTCTTTTCCGATCAAGCTCACTCGCACTCACTTTGTTGTTGAAGTGTTTTAGAGTGCTCTGGCAAGAGTGTGGAAGAAGTCACATCGCAATAAAGACATATGGGAATACATGTTTAGACCCCTCAACTTGTAACTTTTATGCAAATAGACCCTCCAACTTTGAATATTACCTATCAAACCCCTAAACTTAACATTTTTTTTCCTATTGAGCCCCTTCTGCTGACCTGATGGGGCGCGTGCAAGTCACTCCTCCAGCTGGTTGTGAAAGTTCCCCAAAATTACTTACATGGCAAAAACAAATATGCCATGTGGAGTCGCAAACCCCATCTTCTTCTTCATCTTCTTCTTATCCACAATCCCCCCATTTTCAGATCTGGGATATCACGTGGCTGCTGAGTGGAATGAAAATGGCCCCGGTCAGCGCGTGTTATTCACACTACGAAAAAGAGGGTTTATTTGCAAAAAAAGGGCTCAATAGGCAAAAAAAGTAAATTTTAGCGGTTCAATAGGAAATATTCAAAGTTGGGGGGTCCATTTGCAAGAAAGTGACAAGTTGGAGGGTCTACAGATGTATTCCGCCTGTATTTATAGGCGATGGAATGGAGTTGCTTTCCTCGAACCCTCTTGCCCTTCTGGCATCCTCATAGATCTTTACAGATCATGTCGCTTTCCCCCTACGTTGCACATATTAAACTGTTTGTCTCCACGTGAAAGTCAACTCTTCTTTTGCTGGGAAGCTTCCACGTGGTCCTTGGGATGATTTTGTTGAAAGCGACATCTTGGAAGCTTGCATTTTGTCTCTAACATCTGAAACTTCTGATGACTGCGGATGTGAAAGATGTCACCTTTGTCGGGCAACCTTGACTTTGCTTGAATTTTAACTTTTGGAATTTTAGCGTCTGTTTCCTTCTAAATAAGGACAAGTTCCCTATCTCGTGGGAAACTCGTTCTTGTTCGTTTGATCGTTGAAGTCATGGGCATCCCTATGGTCTAGGGACGACAATCACTTGTTGTCCTTCTCATATGATAAGCGTCTCTAAATGTGTTCTTGGGAGTTACATTTGGAAACACATTAGATAACATGTAGTTTTTCATTATCAAAACTAGGGACGGATATTATTGATTCGGTGTTAATGACTGGCATCCTTAACACCATCCCAAAAAGCTTCTAATGCCTTGCAATTGTTCACAAGTGTGATCTTCTGAGGAGGCTTCTTAAGGCATAGACTCCTGTAGAAGTTGATGCTGACTATTTGACTTCCAACTACTTACACAGGGGTGCTGATGTAATACCCCAATTGATGAAGCAAGGACATATTGCAACGACCTCGGACTTTCCTACTCAAAGCCGTTTAAGTTTGGGTATGACTTCTCATCGTTCCTCTTTGCCGCAAGGACTTCGAAGTCACCGTCCCTAATGACCTGCCAACATTTGTAGCTTTGACCTCTGAGGAAGTTTTCCATCATGTCCTTCCACCGACTATAGTTCCCATATGTCAAACATGGAGGTTTAACACCACTGATTCCAATAGGTTCTATGTCCATCTTTACCTATAACTACTAAGAATTTAGTAGTTAAAGAGTCAAGCGCGTCCTTATGGGTGTCCTTGTGCAGTGGAATTGAAATATTAAAAGTAGGTAGAAACAATAAGATAAGAATGCGGATATTTATAGAGGAACCCCACAAAGACCAAGTAGTCCTTGTGGGTAAACCTCTATCTCCTTGGAGGATTTTTGAATAGCTTCTTCCTTATCTTATTGAGAGAGTCCTTATAGTTTACAAGGCGAGCTTTACACTTCTCTGCACTTAAGAGTCCATCCTTAAGTCCACAAGTAAACACTCCTTTCACCCTAAACTTGTAACCTAACTCTCACTCCATAAGGACGCTGGACACCTACGTCCCTCATAGTTCTTTGTGAGAGACAAACTTTTTCTTTTCTTTCTTACAAACATGTTTTGTGGTTTGGGTGAACTTCTCTACGATCTAAACACCGGTTCGTCACTTGTTCTTGAGTTTTCTTGGTGTTCTTGGTTACATCACAATAAATACTCACGGGGGTATTTATAGTGCTTGGGAAGGGTGTCTTTCCTCTGCTCATCATGCCCTTGGAGTCCCTTGCTACAGGATCTGCTTCCACGTATCTCTAGAGATGATGAACGAAGCTTCCTGGCAATTTTCGTAGTCCTCTGCTACAGGATCTACTTCCACGTGGTGATGGACTGGTGAACATGATCTGCTTCCACGTGTACTCAATGATCAAGACTTGTTTGGTGATGTCATCTTGTCGGGCAGCCTTGTAAGGACTCAAGGTTTTAGGCTCGTGTTCATACTCATTGGGGACTGCGTCCTCATCTCATAGAAACTCATTCATGTCCTTCTTGAAAGATAGCGTCCCTACTCCTTAGGGACGGCTTCATTCTTGTTGTCCTTTTCATCACATGCGTTCCGAAAACATTACTTGACAACTTATTAGATCAAAGTGAGTTTGTCATTATTAAAACACAAGGGACGATTGTTATAGGTATGATGCTAAGTCCTTAGAGTCCTTAACATCGTCCCAACAATAACCTTTTTATTGAATAAATTTGATTGGTTGATATTTAATTATTGTGTTTTTATTGGTTAAAATTTTATTGTCAATTCTACATATATAAATTGGCTTAAAACATATACAGACACCCGAACTTATCCATTTTGGTCATTTGGACACCTGACCTTTGAAACGGACCTACGGAGTACCCCAACTTGTCAAAACCTACCTAAAAAACACTCCAACTTGTCAAAACCTATCTATTAACATCTCTCCCTAAAGTGGAATTGCACATGTGTACACTTGATTTGAGAGTGTTTTCATTAAAAGTCAGATATTTTTAAGCTTACATGTATAAAGCAATTTGCCCGTTAATGTACTATAGTGACGGGTTTAGTTGACAACTAATTAAACGTTGAGGCCTTATCTGGCATTACGTGGCCTTTTTTTACCGTAATCATGTTCACATAATAACACGTGCGTATTATGACACTCTATAATCAGGGACAAGGTGTTGAAAAAGTAGACTTTGACAAGTTGAGGTGCTCAATGAGTCCGTTTTAAAAGTGAGCTGTCCAAATGACCAAAATGGCCAAGTTCAGGTGTCTGTATATGTTTTAGGCCTATATAAATTATATACAGACATATGATTTACATTTGATTTTTTTTCCAAAATAACTAATGCATCATTAAACGAATCCCATAGGAAGCAAATTGAGTTTAATAATATAAGGTTTTATATCAAACTATTGTTACATAACTTTATATAAAATTACAAGTTTTTAGTTATATTAAAATTGTACTAGTAAAATCTATACTTCTATACTATATATTAAAGTTGTGCCCTTAATTTCGATCCTCCAAATTAATTATAAATCATTCTACAAATTAAAAAAATCCATATATATTTTTATCTAGAGTGGGGATCAAGTGAGAGTAAGTGTTAGAGTGTAAAATAAGAACATATATACCCCGTTGGATCCGAAAAATCAAATGTTATAAGGCGCGTGCGCTTACTCTGAAATGTTTTTCCAAAATAGGGGTATTTTTGGTCCTTTCTCAAAGCAAATTAAAACTTCGATGCAGCTTCTTTCCCTCACACGCATAGTCTTCAATGTAGATTTTGATTGATTCTATTACATACTCGTTGTCACTTGGTTCCTTTGATTTGACTCAATTTTTTCAATGTTTATTTTAATTCTCATTCTCTCTTCATGAAGTGAGGTATTTACTTTGTAATGGCTTCAATTTCACATTTGGGGGTTTTCAATTTTTCATATATGAGGTTTCATTCTTGAAATTACTAGAATTTGGCCGTGTTATTGTGTTTCTTAGAACAATTATTATTGATTTATCTTGTGTATATTTATTAGTGTATCGTAATTTAAAGTGTTTAACTGAAAATTTAAAGTTTTTTTTTATAATTGTTAGATTGTTCATCATGTCTTCGATAAAATGTCTTAAGATATCCAATGCATGATATTAAATGAACCGCATTATGATAGTCTATGAACCATTCCTAGTAAAGTTATGAGTTGAAATGACAATCTTTATAGCCAAGACAACAACTAACTTTACACATGCAAAAGTGATTTGGTCGCTCGATGGAGATCAGGACAAGGCTGCTACTTATTATGAGAGATGAGTTCAACTATACCAGAAGACATATTTTCTCTATTAGCCCATCTTAGTTAATTAATACTACTCTTTTGCTAATGTGATTTTGTTCTTAGTTTGATCTTGAGTAGGATATTATTTTGTGTATCTAAATCAAATTGCATAACTTGATGTTCTTTGCATAAGCAATCTAATGATTACAACTCATATTAACTTTCTTTGGAAAACCAAAGATGAGGATGAGGATGTCAAGATTGAAGGTGGAGCTATATTAATTGATGTTTGAGAACAATATGACCGATTCCAATGATCAGGGGTGATTTTATGATGCTCATCATGTAACAATGTACGGGAAATTGGGGCCTATGGGTGGTGTTGAAGGGTTAATTCTTGAACAAATAAATTTGTCAAGACCCTGCCGAGTATAGCGAAGTAAGGATCGTCCACGGGAGTAAGAAGAATCTATTATCTAGCAATCAAACTATGAAAACAAAACAAAACAAGCAAACAAACACAAATCACATGTTCAGGGATGGGTCACACCCGACCTTAGGGGGGTCGCAGCCGACCTTTAACTGGGAATGAAATTAACTCGGAAAAATATGAGAAAATTATCTATGGACAAGGTTTCACTAAAACATAATCATGCGTTCAAACAATAGTCAATGATCAACTTAACCTATAATCTAATGGATGACTTTCGTCACAAATAAACACATCAAAATCTCAATTTTCATAAAGATGTTGACATGCAATCCTACTTGTTTTCTAAAGGTTTTAACTTTCGTCTTTAACCCCGAATTGTTATTTCAAATTCACGATTTCCTCTTTCAATTCAATTGCAAACAAGAACATGCCTTAACTTTCATCAAAGAATTAAGCATACAAGTTAGATTAAAGGATAGAGATTAAAAGGTCAAGGATAGATCAAAGTTTCAAGTTTTATTATGCATGCTTATGTTGGGTTTCACCCCAACCTTAGAAAAGGTAACTACTACCACTTCATCATGCAAACATTCATCATAAGAGAAGAAGAAGACATGATCAAAAACAAGCAACTTGAATTAAAAAGAGATCCAATCTTACAAATCACAAATTCTTCCTAACAATCCTTGTCTTCCAAGTTTCTCCTAAGAAGAATGAAGCACAATCCTAAAAAGAGACCTCTAAGGCTTCTTATATAGAGGTACAAGATATCTAAAAAGGAAATAAGCTCTTTCCATATCTAAAACATCTAAAAGATCAATAACTTGGGTGACAAGTAAATTCCCGCTTGGCTTCTCGGTAAGGTCGAGGCCGAACATGTACAGCTCGCAGCGACCCCTCCATTCACAACTCAGGGTAGGTCGCAGCCGACCATGGGAAGGTCACATGCGACCCACAGCTGCTTCTTGTGTTCTTCTTGCCTTTGCTTGAACTTGCTCCAAATGATTGATCTTTTCTCGGTGTTTCTTTCGTCTCGTTCCTTGATTCCTTTAAGCTTCTTGTACTCCTTCTAAGGCACCTCTTATTGCAAATTTGTCTCTTGATTGCTTGAAGAAGCCCTCCTAACTTGAGACTCGAAAACCGCTACTAGACGCCACTTCATAGAATGCTCCAAATAGCTTGAAAACTTCTCTTAAACACTCCAAATACCTATAAAACACAAAAGCAACATACAAACGACTCCAACCTCGAAAGAGACTTGAAATCTCATGCAAAACACACAAACTAATAGGAAAATATGCAAAACAACCTAGAAAATATCCTATGAAATCTAACTAAAAAGCATGACATCAGGTGGAAATGTGTATACTGAACTTCATACAATAATTAGTCATACTTTATATAAGTAATTAATGGTTTATATGTGTATAGTTTTGAAAAATGGTGTTCCAATTTGATCATCTATTTTATTATTAGCTCATGCTAATATGGTTAAACTATGTTGAAACCAATAAATAATTAGAGCTATTATTTGTGGCACAAAAAAACGGGTACTACAAACACATTTTCATGAACCTTGCTCACAAATGTTATGAACCTAACCGTTTAAAGACATGAACCAACGGTCCAACATACCAACTTTTATTAACCAAAAAACATGAACCACAAATTCATATATTATGAACTTATCCTTATAAACACATAAACCAAAGGAACATGTGTCATTAACCATCATGAAACAAAGTTAACTAATATGATTTAAAAGACATGAACTTTAGAATAGACTATTATAAACCATAGCCTATAAAATTATGAACCAATAGAAGAAGTACAATGAGCCAAAAGACAAATAAAAAGAAGACCTATAATGAACCAAAAGACAAAATTTATGGTTTGAATAAGCCTATATGGGATTTGAATTCACATCTATGTGCACATGCACATTACTATGCTATTTGAGCTAATAGGCTATCAAATAAATTGAACTATATTCATATTTAGAATGAACCTAAGCATACAAACAAATGAACCAATATAACAAATGTTATGACTCTATAGTATCCAAAAACCATAAGAATAACTATAATGAACCATGACATACAAACTCATGAGCCCACAATACAACTAACTAATATGTCAACATAGATATTTTACGAATGTCATGCACCTCTAACAATAGTAAAAGGACAAAGTTAGTAAAGAGGGTAGCACTGCTACGGGGTTCGCCCGATCTTCTAACACTCAACATAAAAAGTAAGAACAAGATGCAATGGAATTAGATCTAGGTGGGGAATGAAGGCACAATAAAGAAATCAACAAGAAACAAGAAAAACAAGGAAACTCAAGGACATATGTCGAATAACCTTCATATTAGAGGTAAGACACAATGGATCTAAACTCCCAAGCACCAATACCACCCAAATGAAGACCCTTGATAAATAAGGATCAATGCCTCAAGCACTAAGACGATAACATGGACAAACACAAACCAAGCTTCAAATCATAAGATCCACTCAAGAACCAACCAAGCTCTCAAGCGGAGGAAAAGGGCTTTTGTGTTTTCATAATAGAAAATTTGGTTTCTACAATAGCAATGTCTGCTATTTATATGTCCAAAATGCTAGGAATGAAAAAAGGCCCACAATTGTAATAAAATACCACAAATGACCCATAAAATAAAGTGCAAGATAAGTGCCCAAGAAGGGCGCGCCTAGGCATTGGCGCCTCCTTGGCCTTGACAAAGCTCAACCTTAGTGTTGGGCACTCAAACTAGGCACATGACTAATGACGCTTGCGACGGTGTGGACGTCTTAAACAAGGCCTGACAATATAACACTAACTCGACCAAATCATCTTGCTACTTCTTGGCTCTAGGCCAAGTTAGGGGCCCGTCGTCCATGAGTGGTGCTTCCATGTCCTTGCTTGATGGTCCCTCATAAAGCAAAAGCTTAGTGAAGAGGATATCACAAGTTGAAATTTTGGCTTATTTAACTCAAATTACATGCTAGCATTTTAGTATCTACGGATTTGCGCTCTTACATTATTAGATTAGTTATATAAACTACAACCCACAAGTTGAAGAACTAAGCTGTACAAAGTGGGTTTTATACAAATAACGTTTACATTCAAATCATTGGAATGAAATGTCCCAAAACTCCAATTCCCTCTAGCGAGCCAATATCCAAATGACATGCTATAGAAATAATGAAAAAAAATGTAAATCATCATAAAGTACATGCAAATCATCTTTTTTTATACAAATTTAAAATGACTCAAATAAGAAAACCTTAAACGAATTAACCATTCATAATTTGATTGAAATGAAGCCTACTTTTTCAAAGAAAACCTACATAAAGAAGACAAAAGATTAATCATTGATAAGAAAAAAAATCAATGATGAAGGACAATTTACACTAAACTCCACATACTGCAATGTAAGACCTAGAAAATTAAAATATAATGCAAAGAGCTCACCTTGATCATGAAAATTTCAAGCCCAAAAAAATTAGAGAGTGCGAACTTTAGAAATCTTGAACCTAAAGACAACTAAATTCAAACAACTAAATCACACCAAAGCACTCCATTGCCCAAAATCACTAAATTCCTGAAAAATAAACTCAATCCCTATAAATTTCGTTTTATGCATACCCTCTTTAATTTGTTTCTTCATGAAATCTATGAACCGAAAGTTATTTCATTAAGTGAATTCAACGAATTTGTGTGAACTTGAGGGAGAAGTTTTGAATTAGTGGTGTGTTTTTGGAGAGGATGACATTCGATTCTAGAGAAGACTTTAGATGTGAACGAAAATGTGTTTGAATGTAGTCATTCTAGATAGAGGCTTAGGTTAGATAATTGCTAGGGTATTTTAGTCTCATTCTTGACTTTTGATGTAAATTACAGGCCTGTACCATCTTTAATGAACCAACTTAATTCCTTTTATTTTCCCTAAACCATTTTATAAAACTTGATCGTCCGCCTATTGTAATCTGACGACACACATTTGTTCGCATTTTTCATTATATGTATTGATATCATTAGAGCAGGACTCTCTTTATCTAAACCCTATATATTAATATATCAAAATAATATCCATATTTATAATCTATACAATATATCAATATTGTACGAATTTATAAAAAAAATAGATTTACCCTAAAAGAATCTAGCAAAGTAATATCTATACTTGTAATCTATCCAAATAATATTTATCTTCATAATCTATGAGTACCATACTTGTAACACCCTGATAATTTATAAGGGATTTAGGTGCTCCCCATGCCAACAAGAACTCTTCATTTTCATGGTTCGAGAGGTTAAAAGAACTATGAAATTAAGCGTGCTAGGGCGCGAAAGTAGTACCAGGATGGGTGACCTCCTGGGAAGTCCTCGGGTTGGCATAGGATGACACTTCTAGGGTCTCAAGCCTTACAAATGGTATCAGAGCCGACTTTGGGTCACGAGTTGGCTTGGCCGGGGGGTGGTCGCTCGATCCAGGGGCCATCCTTGAGCCTTGACGAGGTCGTCAAGTGCTTAATTGGGAGAGACTATAACACCCCGATAATTTATAAGGGATTTAGGTGCTCCCCATGCCAACAAGAGCTCTTCCTTTTCATGGTTCGAGATGTCAAAAGAACTATGAAGTTAAGTGTGCTAAGGCGAGAGTAGTACTAGGATGGGTGACCTCTTGGCAGGAGGTTAAGAGGGCGGTCACTCGACCCAGGGGCGATCCTTGGGCCTTGACGAGGTCGTCAAGTGCTTAAGTAAGGGAGATTGTAACACTCCGATAATTTATAAGGGATTTAGGTGCTCCCCATGCCAACAAGAGCTATTCCTTTTCATGGTTCGAGATGTCAAAAGAACTATGAAGTTAAGTGTGCTAGGACGAGAGTAGTACGAGGATGGGTGACCTCCTGGGAAGTCCTCGGGTTAGCATGGGATACCCCTTCTAGGGGCTTCGGGCCTTACAATACTAGTTAAGAAAATATTTCGATTTACCCTAAAAGAATTTATTAATATTATCGCATGAATGGATTTATCTACATGAAATATAAATTTAAGTCATGTTAAAGTTGTATATTTAGAGAATATATAACTTTATATAGTATCTATACAAAAATATACAAATATAGGTTATATGGTAAAGTTATATATTTAGAAAATTCTTTATATATTTATCTACATGGAATATATGGCTTTATATTTTAGGTTGGTTTATAAGGCAAATCAAATATTGTTATTAGGAGAAATTTATAAATACAAAATATACTATGATCAATACGTATGTGGAAAAAAAATTAATTAGAATTAAATATAATAGTAGGGTGTATTTTATTAGTAATTGAAATTAAATATACATAAATTCAATAATATAATGTATATAAAATAACTAATATATACTTCTAAATTTGAATGAATTGAGGATGGTTTTGGTATTATATTTTTATATCCCACCCATCTTATTTTCAATAATGGATATTTCATATAAATTTTCTATTCATAAATATTTTATCAACTTGTCTAATTAATACAAATCTTTTTATCTAATCTAATATCAAATAGTCTTAATAAAATATGACTTGTGATGACAATACATATATAGTTGTTAATTAATACTTAACCTATATAACAACATATATATATAAATAAATATGTTAGTCATCAAAGCTTGAATACGGGTTTAGGTAAATTCAATATATATTTCTAAATATAAAATAGTTCAAGACAATTTTATCATTAAGTTGTTTATATCTTGCCTACCCTATTTTTATGTATGAATTTTTATACAGCTTTTATATGTATAAATAATTTATCACCTTTTCTAATTACATACAATTTTTATGCAATATAATGCCAAACCTTTTTAATAAAATATAATTCGGAACAACACTATTAATGAACATATTTCTAATTTATTCTCTCATATTAAAAAATGTATATAATCCATTGTTTGATTATAACAAATCCTAAAATAGAATATTATATATGAATACAAATATTTACAAAACTACTATTAATCAACTACATTATTAATTATTCAGAAAGTTATAGTCCTCTTTTAGCAAAAAATAAAATCCATTTGATTTTTATAAAAAAGTGACTATGTTGATTTACTGGTCGAGTAGGTTTCAGTCATCTTATGTTAGGGTTGAGTGTAATTTCACTTCATGAAAATTTACGGATCAATCGGTAGGGTTATTGTAGTTGTCGTATGGGTGAAGGCAGACCCAACAAGTTAAGAGCGTCAACTTAGTTATATTTAAAAAATTCTATGACTAAATATTATTTTTAAGAATAAAATAATGTCAATATATTTTAAAATATACATGTCATTTTGGTATGGTCAATCGGGTTCCGAGTCAAGTCATGTCGAGTCATGATAGATCATTGGGCGGTTCGAGTCAATCCAACGAGTCAAGAATGTCGAATTTTATATGATAGTCAAAATAATATTAAAATTAAATAATATCATATAATAATATATTATTAATTTATTAGATTATATTATAATAAGACTAAATTATAATGTTCAAAAGAAATTTTATTTTATTTTGCAAATATAACAACTGAGGTTAAGTCAGCTGGTTTCGTGTTTCAATCCAATTGAGCACATGTCAATCAATTTTAGTTTTTCCGTTGGCTTATAGTTTATGGATTGGGTTTCAATTATAAATTGATCGGTTTCGACCATAAAATTTTCGGTTGATTCGAATTGATTTATCGAGATAAGTTGAATTTTGACTTCTCTAATTTAAAATATGTTTGTATATACGATTGTTAATGTAATTATTACCTTATTAACCTTTTACTAATTAAATTATAATACATATATCGTATAAAAATCATTATTATTATTTTTATTAAAAAGGTCTCAAGCAAGACCCAAGGATATAACTTGTTTCAATATGTAAGACATGTACGACGGGCTAAACTAAGTCTTTGTTCTGTAAACGCTTTTCGCGAGCCTTTTCTAGATTGGAGCTTACCGAACACGCTCCTAGTGTCTGATCGGTTGGTCACCAGTTACACTCTCCTTTGCGCCGCTGGTGTCCCTCCTAGGGCTACGCCCCTGGTAGATGGAGAAAAGGCAAATAAGTTCTTCGTATTTTCTGGAATGGATGGGTAGCACAAACACATACCATAATGCCTAATACCTAATATCTAATACCCCTGCCTCATTTCCAATTTGGTCATTGTGCATTTAATTTAAGCTAGCTATACCGAACACATTTTCATCGTTTTTTTCATTTTAAGCTTCCATCTCTAACCTTCTATCTAGCTTTTTACCGAAAGCTCCATCTATAGATAGGAGCTCCTGAACAAAGTCTACGAGCACCCACAATGGTTACTATTCAAGGAGAAAAATGTACAAAAATAATATAAACAAATAAAATTGGGGATGTACCGAGGAAATGGGGTGCAAAATATGATCCCCTACCATGTCAGTATGCTCCTACAAGAAATCCGCAAGGCGCGCGTGTATGCCATCCAAACGTAGCATTTTGAAACAAAAAGAGACAAAACACATTGCTTGGTGGAGGTTTGAGGAGAGGAAAAACAAATGAAAGTGCTACGTGTCGTGCTCTGAGAGGCCCGCGTCTGGCCAATCCTAGCGCGACATGTGGCATCTGGGAAATTAATTTTTGTTAGCTTCGTTTTATTAATATTTTGACAATTTATACATATTAAAAAGTAAAGATTATATCATAATTCATTACTTTCCAGGTAGGGAATTCAATGCTACTCCGTGACCTAAGGTGTTTTTCGAGTGTTTAAATTCGTTTAAGGGCTCAAAACCGCATAAACACCCTTTAATATGAAATAATTTTAATATATAAAATCCGTAAGTAGGTTTTCATAAATTAAATTTTTTATCAAGCAATAGTATTTAATTACATTATTTTATATAATTTATAATAGAAAAGATAATATATGTATAATTATATATGGAGAGAAAAAGGTAAGAATGAAAAAAGTATAAATTAATGGGGTATATGGATGTGGTAAAAATTGAAATGGAGTGGAGGGATAATTTGATAGAAAAGAATTTGAAAAAGCGATGGTGCAATGTAGTGTAGCAATGCTGATGGTCTAAGAGCATATGCAATGGTGAGGAGCTATCATCCTCTCTCAATTTTCTCTCTCCTTTTCTTCATTTGACACATCATCTCCTCTCTCATCCACCTCATTTTCTACTTTTTCATTCCTCTTCTTCATCATCTTTCTTTATTTTTTCCTACAATGGAGAGGATCCTCTTATATTTCACCCTATTTTATATGTATATATATACTCACTTTATAATCTATACAATCAAGAGTATGATAAAATTAATTACTCAACTTAATTAATAATTACACTATATTTAATAAACTAATTCAGTGTAGTTAATAAAATTGTAAATAACTTGTGATAATATAGATTGAATTGCAAATGAAAAAAAAACTTGATTTTTTTTATCAGTAAAAAAACTTGATTAAACATAAAAAAACGCTACAAATGACGAAAGATGAAAAGTAAAAACATTAAGCATACATTATAACAATTAATACTATTGCCATAAGAGCTCCCACGCGAGAACCCTCCGCTCCCTCCGCTCCCTTTCCCTTCCTGTGGTTTCCCTACCCAAAAAAAAATCCCAAATTTTGACCCAAAAAAAAAAATCCCAAATTCAAGTATGCACTTCTCAACTCACAGATCCATTTTCGGGTGAATCTCCTCATCTAAATCTATTGTCGAACTCTTCTACTTGATCAAATCGAGCACCCTAAGCTCTTATCAAACCCGATTTTGAGGGATGTCCATGACCAAATCACAAATTCACTCCCTATGAAGAGGGGTAATTATTCGGATAGATGTAGATCCGTGGAGGGATGGAAGATCAATTGGAGGAGGAGGCTCAAAAACCGCCTGCCTAGAAGGGGTGTACAAAAGGGCTCAGGGTCTTCCCTAACCCTAGATCGAGAAGACACTTTGCGTTTTTGGGGATGCCGCCCGACCAGTTGCGGGGGTAGTTTGGAGTCCGGGCTGCTCGCGTTCCTCGCCACGGTGATCTCAGGAGCTTGAAAAAGGGGCTCAAGACTGCAACACCAGATCTTTGCCTAGACCATCTGGCCCTTTCGAGGTGCTCTCTCTTCTTACTCTCTAACATCATGTCTTTGAATCATAAACGGTCTTATGCCTATTTGATTATGGCCTATGAATCGATCAACTGGGATGATTGTGTCTGCACACAATTCTCTTTTGGAAAACAAACCCCACTGAACAATAGCCCAAGTGAACACATGCACACTACGGTCGAGGAGACCTTAAGTAGTGTTGCTATCTTGAACAAGAAGGGTGATGGGTCTTCTGGCACCAAAAAGAACAAAGGAAACAAAAAATTAAGCTTGACACAAATGCTTGTCTTACCTATTGTATGATGAAGCACATGAACTATGCTTGTTATTACAACTTCTGCACAAAGTCCTTGAGCTGGTGCTATAATATTCAAGGAAAACGTCATGGAAGTAATGTGAACCTGTTTTTATGTGTACATTTGAGCAGGAAATGTGTAGTAGTTTGTTGTTTTGCTTATGGTCTATCCATGCCAAATCATGTACACTATATGGATTATCCAGTCATCAGAATCCTCAAATTTCAGGGTCTTAAGCTACTGAAATTGGAAGGATAGTATGTACCAACTAAATGTTGATAACAAATTCATTGTCCTTGTAACAGGGAAGAAAATGGAGGAGTTGAGCCAAAACACTAATTCAAGTGTGTATCCTCATGAAGGAAGAAATTATCCCCTTTGAACATCTACAACAATGGTATAAGCCTTGGGAGAAGTTATCAACGGATTTCATGAATCTCCAAAACTTCATGTATAGACTATTTAGTAGCTATGATAACTTATGAGAAAAAAAGAAAAAAAAAGAGAGAGTAGCTATGATAACTAATCATGTAACCCAAGGACGAGATTTGCCATTAATCTATTACATATGCAAATCTATTATACACTTGGCCATATGCACTTCCTGCATGATCAACTTCTTCCAAATTAAAACCCTCAGGGAGGAAAAAAGACTAAATATGGAACCAAATCTAGGCCACGATTAATTTACATGGTGGTAATGGCTCTCTCCGCCTTTATCATGAACTTCGAATCTGAACTTGTGACCCAAAAATTTTGGCAAAATTGTTTGTACTTTATTTGCGTATAAATTTTCAAAGAGTAAGAGCTATGTTGGATTTTTCGGATCGAGTTGTGTTAGGCCATGTTGCTTGGTGTTTGGGGCCTCTGAAGATCCTTCATCTCGGTGGAGGGAACGTCAGATGTCCATTTCGCACACCCCAGGATGGGTCGACTTGATACCTGCGACGCTAAGTTTATCCTTAGTGTATGACTCACCCCGATTCCAATCTTTTGTGCTCTTGTTTTTTGAGAATTTGTACTTTCCTTAGTACATTTTGCCTGCCTTGTGGGGCTTTTCTTGACTCACCTAGCCGTTCTTGGCTGCCGTTTAACGGCCTCTCGGGCTACCAATTTATTTGGTAGTCCGAATTCTTACCTTTTCAAAAAAAAAAAAAAAAAATACTATTGCCATAAAAAATCAATCATAATCCGAATCCGATGTCATGTCTTGAAACTTCTCCCATATGTGATCGACCAAGTCGTTCTTTAGAGCAACATGCATTTCTTTACTCCGAAGCTCCTCCCTCCTACCCATAAATCTTATTAGAGTTCGCTCATTATATCGTCCCCGAGACACTATGAATGTCTCATTATCATTTCTTCTTGATGATCCAATTTATAGAGAAAAAAATGACTAATGTAGAAATGATGCAAAATTAGACTCAATTTATAGAGAAAAAAATGATGGAAATTAATTAATTTATTTTTTAAATAAAAAATGTTACATTTTATTATTATTTGGGGTATAATATAACTAGTTATAAATTTGAATGAAATAATTGAAAATAGTTGTAGTAGTAGATAACATGTGTCACATGGTAAATGGGTAAAAGTTAAAGTTTGGCACAAGAGCCAAAATTTACAATCCTTGATAGAAGGAGAATTACTTTCATTCCTCCTTCAAGAGAGGATCCTCTAACAATTTCTATAATGGAGAGGACATCCTCATAGAGGAAAGAGAGTGCTAAGAGGAGAGTGATTCCTCACCATTGTACAGGCTCTAAGTACTTTTGCCCTAGTAGCAAGTCCAAAATTTCGCCCAGCGCAGGCACGAAATAATCAGGCAAAAGCTAAAGCTAAATTTAATTCCTTCGGAGAGAAAGAGTGCAAGGCTTGAGAAAAGATAGAGAAGAGATGGAGAAAGATGACGATTTGAAGAAGCTTCTTAATTCAATCGAATTATCTGAAGTAAGCTTCCTAGCATTTTATGATTCCAATATCAATTCCGATTACTTCTTCAATTTCTTGAAGGAAGCCATTATAGGAAATTTGGTAGTCGAAGTATTATGAGTGCTTATTCAGCGAATGTGTCCAATTTGTGCTCAGAGCCTGATTTGTGTTCTCTCAATCTGCTCAAGCTTTTGAGTTTGTCAATTGTCACTGCTTGCTATCACATTATATTAGTCCATATCTGGCCTTGTCACCATCTACTGAACCTTGCCATGCTATAGGTTGTTGAGGATCGTATTCAGTTGCTTACACAGCTTGAGGCTTTTCAACTGCTAAAGGAGTCAGATCTGGCTTCAGTGCTTGAATGTCTTACAGTATCCTACTTTGATTACGTTTAGTTTCCGGTTTTGCAATCAATCCATTACTCGTCGTCATCTAGCATTCTGCATGTGTTATCAGTTTTTGACATCATCTAAAATGTTCCAGTCTTTTGTACTATTACACTGTTTAGTGCCTTTTTCAACTAGTTACCCGGCCTATGAGTGCTCATAGATGGAAACGTGAGCAACTTTTTTCCATGTAAACACTGAAAACATCTACTTTCTGCTTCTGTCAAACCCATAATTCTTGTCACAAAATGTAGATAATGTCACTAGCAAAGGCATATGTAGCTAGTGAAGTTTTGATATTCAGGATGCTGACACATTTCAGAGTTGGCTGCTTTATTGCTCCATTTTCCTACAACACTTCTAGACTGATATGGTACCTTTACTGGATGAACATGTTGATTTTAGAGCATAATTTGGGTGACAAGAATGCATAATGGCTCATTTACTTGCATTGATCATTGTCTGTTTAATATGAAGCAGTATCTCTCTTGTGTTAAGCTCTACTATTGATGAACCGTTTCTCTTGTATAATCCTTGACAGAGGATTCGACACAATGGGATGATGTTACATGTTTGGATTTATCCCAGTGCTTACTGAACAAAACTGTATTGCATGTTGCTGCAATTTACCTTGAATCAGAGGCAGCAACATGCCTGATATTTTTCCTATCCCTAGGGGCTAAGGTGTGCCTTTTCATTTATGATGTATTGGTGCTGTGAACTTATGTTAATTAATTTCTCTCTTACTATATTATCTGTTACTTTTTAGGCTAGTCTATGGTGTGGGAAGCATCTAAAGATGACACTTGCTCCAACTGGTGACTCAAATGAGGAGGAACATGACAGTCTTTTTTTCCAGGTATTCATAATTGCATGCTAGTATTCTAGTCTTCCTTACTCTTCATATGTTATAGGAGTATGATTTGTTCATTTGTTAATTTATAGTTCTGAGTGGTTGCCATTTCTTGCCTTAATGACTTCTTCTGGTTTTCCTATTAATAAAATTGCATACGCCTGTACTAATGTTTAACATAAAGGCAGATAGTTTTAGAGCTTGTAACAAAAGTGATGATAAGTTTTACAGGTCACCAAACTTTTAATTCCGTACAGCATGTACAATGCAGTATTAAAACTACTTGGGTGGCATATCTTATCTTAACAAAAAAAAAAAAGGAATAAATTCACTTCATGCTTAACTATAGATTAACGGGGATGATGGTTTTCTAACTCCTACTAGAAACCTCAAAATCGCTACTCATCTATTTCTTTTGCCCCTTCAGTTTTCATGATAAACAAATATTCTATTTTCCACATTGTTTCTCCATGCTTTACATATAAATTATATGTTGTGCATAACCCCTTGCTGGTTCTTAGTAAACTTTGTATAAGAAGAGATGTGTTTATAGACAGAAGGGGTGAGTTGCTGGTAGTTGATAAAAATGATAAATGAACTGGTTAATTAGTTGGCAAGAGAGAATGGGTCAGAATCCCGAACATGGGTTGTTGCGAAACATACGACCTTATGATTGGCTCTTTTTTGTAACCATAAATCGTTTCTATTTTTTGTTTTAACACTCCTAGTCTATGCACTTGCAGTTGTTATTGGGATTCTTTACTTTGCTAGTGCTGTGATGCAAAAAGTTGTATTTGCTGTTGCAAGCTGATGATACTTTTTACTTTCATATATTTATCAAAAATCAAATTCTTTTTTTGCAGATGGTTTTGGAGCTATTAGAATTTTCCGCTGCTTGCTTCTCAAGAGTCAGCAAAAGCCCCTTACTTGATGATGAGTTGCTGAAGGATACTCTTGAGAAATTTATTCTTGAAGGATTGAATCTAGTAAAGGAGTTAATAGCAGAGATTAAGGTATATCGCATTTGGATTTTGTTTTTAATTTAATATGGTTGTGAATTCAAGTGGCTCGTATAACCTTGGTAAAGTCTCAGTGTAGGATTGTGCGGCTTAATGAAACAGAGCTTGCTGACAGGATTCAAATGTAGAAACTTATTTACTTCCTCTTAGTTTATATCTGATTCATGTGAGTTAGGCAAACAACCAATTGACTGGCATTCATATCTGGTTTCTAGTGAAATGCATTCACCTTTTTTTGTGAAAGGAGAAGGCAAGTAGTTAGCTGCTTATATTCCTAATTCACGGATTTGGCGGTACGCTTGTATTGGTTGACTTACTGCTAAATGATTACGACATTATGCTGCCATTTAGAATGGTTGCTCATTCCATGTCACAACAATCGAGAATTTTCTGCCTCTATAATTTGAAGTGCTTGATTCTCAAGTACACTATTAAAGGCCATATGCTTCCTGATAGCTTGAAAAAATGGCTGATATTCTGCACATGTACAGAATTGGAGAACATATGATTTGAACTACTCTCAAGAACAAATTAGTATGTGCAATTCTTGTATTTGTCGGAGAAATGTTTATTGAAGCAACTGCTTTAGCTTATCGATTTACTTTTTTATTTAACTTTCAGAAGACTTCATTTGCTTCCGAATTACTGAAGGCATCCCAGTCAGTTCTTGATTCTGCTACGAAGCTTTGCAGGTTATCTGCCATGGGAGTCAACTGGGACTCCTGTGATGATAAAGACAACAGTACAGAGTCTTCAAAAATCACTCATGTAACTAACATAACGAAATATACAATTGAGAAATTGTGTGATATAGGCATTCTTGCAGCCAACAGTGGTGGTAGTCTGGTGACAATTCTCAACTTGTCATGGAAAAGTGTTGTTTCCTTGCTTCAAATAGGAAAAGGGGCATTGGCAGGGAAAGTCAATGTTACTGCTATAATCAGATCCCTAATTGCTCTGGTAAACCAGTCTCTCAAACTTGCAGCTGAAGCATGGTGTTCACTGGAGGAAGACATATCCGTTAGTGAAGCTAAGAGGACATTTCTTCCAATAAAATTCTATCTCATCAATGCAATTAGAATATGCTCCCAGTATCCACTTCTGGCATATGTTGTGAGCCGGGAATTAGCTGCATGTGTATTGATGATCTCTACTTTTGAAGTTACACTGAGCCAATATGATGTGTTGAATAATGTAGTTGAAGCCTTGGAGGAGCATTTGAAGCCGACAGCTCTGCATTTACTAAATTCATTGCTAAATGAAGCACAAATGGATGGAAAGCAAAAGCTTCAAGTTCTTGACTGGCTGTTCATCAGTGAAAGTGAATTGTACTCTGATCATGATAATCATATTAGCAACACAATATATACTGTTCTTAGGAAAACAACACCCGATACTTATGAAGCCTTTTCAAGTATAGGAGTGTCATTAATTGGTCGTGTTGCATTGTTCATTGATCTTCTGAGAGTTTCTCCTCAGCTGGAAGAAGATGTGTTACTTGGGATCTGTAGAAAGCTTGATTGGTGTTTGGTTACTCTAACTAACGAAGAGGTATACTCTTTTGTTCTGGCTCTGGAGGTTCCGGCATCATGGGGAAATCGGAATGCTTCTGTTTCTTCCTGGCAACCTTTGTTCTCTTGTCTTTTAAAAGCTATGAAAGTCTTCATGATATCAGTTTCTTCACATGTAGCTTGGAATGAATTTCAAGCATTTCTCCTTGAGAATTTCCTCCACAGCCACTTTCTCTGCCAGGAAATCATCATGGAGCTGTGGTCTTTCATATTGCGTCACACTGACATAGATACTGTTAATGGTCTGATAGACAAGGTGTGTTCCTTGTACAAGTCAGTTGCATCTTCAGATTCATTTCTGTCTCCTGATTCTGCTTTGAGGAAAATGGCTAGATCAATGCAGATGTTGCTTTCTTCTAACACAGAACATGTGGTGGATCGAGTTTATAGCTTTGTCACAGGTGATGAGAGCCCTCATTTATCCATGCTGATGTTGGCAGCTCTCTTGATGGAAGGATTCCAGATTAGTACATTGTCAACTGACATGAAAAAGATTGCTTCAGAAAGAATCATGAGGGACTATAAACACTTAGTTCAAAATATTGGTGATATTTCAATGAATTTATGCTTTTCAGATGTATTTGGCATACAAGTCTTTATTCTTTCAGCAGCCCTGCAATCTTTGTGAGTATACTCATCTCCTTCAATCATATCTAATATATTCATCTTTACTTTCAAACTGACAAAGAAGCAAGTTAAATCTGATTTTAATGTTCATAATAGTTCATATTTCACTAATAATTTATCCATTACATATTTAATAGTTAAATTGTGATTGGATTTCCTGCAAAGCTTTCATGCCCCCCTCCTAGTAATTTTTTCTGGGCCTGCTTCTATTTTCTTCCTTTCCCACTTTTGCAACATCTCGTTTTCACACCCATTCTACGAAAGGAATAGGAAGAAAATGAAAAATAAAAAAGGATTTTTTTTTTGGGTGCTATAGAATTATTCCAAATTATGGATAACTTTTGGTGCTTGAGAAACATTCCAAGGGTATTCATTATGCTGCATTATAAATCTTGCATTGTAATGCAAGATACTATATTATTAGGTGAGGTCCATACACATCCGAAGATTCTGCTGATTAATCTATCGTTCAAAAAATGTGCAGGAAAGTCAGAGCATTTGATATAGACACAAAAACACTGAAGTTTGTAGTATTTGTTCTTCAGAGCTATCAAAATTCAACAAACAGTTTGATTCGAATGCAGTGTTGTAGGCTGTTAAGTAACACACTGCAGATAGTTTCATATGCAAACCACCTGTACGGGTCAGATGAAATGGAAGAAGTCATCTTACAGCTCCAAAAGGTGTTTATAGTCATGGACGATCCTGAACTACATAAATGCAAATCTGGGCTGACATATTTCATTTCTGGGCTAGCGTGTGTGGAAATGGAAGAATGTGATGGAAATGCAAAGAGCATGGCTATTTGGGACTTGTACCATATGCTACTGAAAGAGAGGCATTGGGCTCTTGTCCATCTATCAACCTCCTCGTTTGGTCAATTTGCTGCTCGAACTACTTGCAACCAGCTGTGGAGATTTGTACCTCAAGATGCGGCTCTTGCTTTTGACATAGAGTCTGGAACGGTTGCCAAAGATGAGAGGTTTATGACTGAACTGAAAGCGTTTATTGAGAAGGAGAATGGTTTTACTTTAACTACCTCTGAGCAGCTGAGACTATCAGTCAATGAAGCAAGGGTACTCAAGGAAACAATTGCAAAGGCCAGTTTATGCCAACAAGAGTTCCTGCCAAACAAACGGCGCAAACTTCCTGATGGATTTTACCAGGGGATGGAGTTGTTGCTAAGCGGTTTGAAACTCATGCACAACCATGAAGTTCACTCTCAGCTTCCTGATGAGATTTCAGCACATTTTGCTTGTCTTGAAGATAGTATAAATCGCTTAGCTGGACTGGCTAGAAGAGAGTGATATCATGAAGACTTTCAGCAATTAGTATGCGTTTCTTCGTTTGTCTCTAGATTCACAGGGTAGGAAATTTTTGCCTTCAGTCTTGAAGATCTAATAGCCCTAAGGTGACTTCCGAAACATGTAGATATAATTGTTAATAATAATGTTCTTATACAACTGGTGAAGTTGGTACATGAAATATTATTAACAATGTTCATATACAACTGGTGAAGTTGGTACATGAAATATGCTAAAATTACACTATCTCGAAGAATTGGTTGACATGTATTATGTTTTTTTTTTCTATATTAAAAAACCAATATAAATGAAATCTAGCAGTGAATGAGCGGTTCCCATGAATAAACCAACTTCCAATTTTTGCCCTCATGACTAACAAACCCATAAATAAACCAACTTCCAATTTTTGACCTCATGACTAACAAACCGAAAAATAAATTCCGACGGTAGAGTTCGATTTCACCAGCAATCTCCCGTAGTTGCCTTTAACTCCTTTTCGGTAACACTTTGTCCAATCATTTTGGAAATAATCATTGTTTAAGTTTGAATAGTGCTTCGGTTTTGAGATTAAAGTTGATATTTTTGAAAAACCTAATTTTCATTTTCTTGCAACGATTGAAAACCGGAAGTTGTGTATTTAATTTGGCGGTTAGATTGTTGTGGAACCAAACAGTAAATGTCTTGTGGGATGTTGTGACCAGCATCAACTAAAGTTATTCATTGCATCAAGTGATTGCTTCGACGTTAGGTTGGAATTGAAGGACAATTGCCATTTCCATCTAGTACAAATGCTAGAGATGGACACTTCGATAATATGATGGATGCAGAGGTTTCAATTGTGACGTGGAGATCACAAGGAGATGATAGAGTGTGACTTAGTAATTTGTATTTTGTGGATGTGTGTAGTATAAGCAGATCTTGGTTGACTTGGCAACTTCCTATAACATGTAATGGACATTTTGTTTTGTTGTTGTAAGGCTCGAGGCTCTAGAAGTGTTATCCCACGCCAACCTGAGAACTTTCTCAATCCCTTATAAATTATCGAGGTGTTACAATCTCCCCTACTTAAGCACTTGATGAACTTGTCAAGGTCCAAGGACTGCCCCCTGGGTCAAGTGACTGTCCTCCGAACCAAGCCAACTCGTAACCCAGAGTCGGTTCTAATTCCATTTGTAAGGCCCGAGGCCCTAAAAGCGCTATCCCATGTCAACCCGAAGACTTTCCAAGAGGTTACCCATCCTGGTACTGCTCTCGCCTTAGCACGCTTAACTTTATTATTCTTTTGACCTCTTAATCCATGAAAAGGAAGAGCTCATGTTGGCAAGGAGAGCACATCAATTTTGATACGTGATTGCTTAACATTCTTGAATGCCACCAATCTCGTCTGAAGCACCACATGCCAAGCCTTGGTCGATCCAAATTTACGAGCGTAACACAGGAGAATTCAAGAGAGAGGGATGAAAGGCATTCCCTTGGATTGGATATCCAACAAGGGTTGTAAACTTAGGAACCAAGTAGAAGAGAAAGAGATTTCTCCTCCACTTAAGTTCGACCTACACACAAAACACAACTTAATCAATATTAATCATAAGCATAATCGAACATAGCAACTTTAATCAAAATCATATTCATGAATGAATAAAGTAGAAAAGAGAAGAGAAGAGAATTGATATGTTTGAAGGAGAAAAGAGGGAGATTGAAGGTGACTTGCAAGAGAATCAATGAACACGAGTTGTTTGGATTTTCAACCCTAGGATCAAACTTTACTCAAGTTTAATTCCAAGGTTATCAATCTGAATTTTTATTATATGGTTCAAAAATATATAGAGAGATAAGCTAGAGAATAATCTATCTTTGCTAACAAGATAAACATATAAGAGATAGAATTATTCATAAAAGCATAGAAATTAGCAAGCGTTATCTTGCAATCCAAGGCACACGTTTTTCCCCTCTAGAAGTTTACATTTAAGTGCTTTCATCATATTTGATTGGTGGTTCAATTTTCTTCAACAAATGAAATTGGTGAGGCAATTATTTTACCCAAGGGGGTGAAAATGACACTACTTAGAGATGGAGGGTCCACTATTGACTGGTTTCTGAAGATGGTAGAGTTCCGAACCGCCAAGACCTGCCACCATACAAAGAAAAGAAGATCAAAGTATCCATTTCCTCTGTGGGTATGTTCTAGGTTTGTTACAAAATTATTATTATACTCCCTCTGTCCCAAATAGTTAGTTCAAAAGTACAAAAATCTCTTGGATTAAGGCAACTAAAATCAACAGTGTACATAAAGTAGATTTTCATATAGTTGTTTTCTACTACAAAATCAAAATAAAGTTAAAGGGTGGATCCATGTGAAAGCTTCTCAACCAATAGGAATCAAACATGATTTATGGGGAACCAATAGAAATCAAGCATTCACTCCACATGGATAACTACCCAAGTTCAACAAACCCTCTACCTTAATAAAGCCACTGACTTTTACAATCTCTTTACATCATTCTTCCTTACAACAGTTGCATCATTGCTTGGTCTTGATGGCCTCAATTATTGACTTGAATGAGGTCCCACTTCCAGCAGATGAAGACCCACTTATAAGGGGAGGATTTTAGCTTGATCTTTAGGAACCAGTAGTGGAAGAAGATGTAGAACATCATAGCACAAAAACAAGGTAACAATTAACAGAGACACATCATTGACCATCTAGAGCCGAGCTCAGTAGTGAAAAGAGGGTCTGCATCTTACTCAAGCTGTTGCAAATTGCAAATGGGGGACATTTAAGGATAAGTGCAATGTAGTTAGTGGCCGCAAAATTCAGCATTTTAACAAGGACCACATGCAAAATATGGAATCAATACAAGCAACAAAGTGAAGGTATGCAAAGGCCAAATGTGACAACAAAATATCAAAATTGTTGTCGTAAGAATGCTCCAGTCAGCATAGATGCAATCAAAGCCATCAAAATGGGGGACAGGACATACATTAGGGATCTGGTAGTACACTAGAAAGTAAGGGAACTTATTATCCAATGTTTGACTTCGTGCATATAGATGAAAAATGGTTTCACTTGAGCAAGAAGTCACAAAGATGTTATCTAACACAAGATGAGAGAGGCAAGTACAAGACAACAAGCTCAAACAAATTCATTCACAAAGTTATGTTCACAGCAGCAGTAGCAAGACCAATATTTGATTCAGAGGGGAATTGCACTTTTGATGGGAAGATTGGAATCTTTCCATTCACTTATCAACAACCAGCAATGAAAAACTCAAAAAATAGAGCAAAGGGGACTATAATCACAAAATTGGTGGAATCAGTGAATCAAAAAGTGACTAGGGAAATGCTCATCAACCAGATTGCGCCAGCAATAAAAGCAAAATGGTCACGGGATGGGGGAGGCCACAAAGTGATATTCATCCAACAAGATAATGCAAAGGCACACACTAGATAAGAAGATGCACAATGATAACATGTATACAAGCAAGACGATTTTACATTTATTCTAATTCAACAACCACCAAACTGTCTTGATTTAAACATATTAGACCTAGGGTTCTTTAGGAGTATTCAGTTCTTGATGCATAAGAAAATGCCAAAGAATGTAGATGCAATGTTAGATCATTGCATTAAGCATTTTTTGAGCTAGAACCAAGAACCCTAAGAAATGTGTGGTTGTGGCTACAATATGTAATGAATGAAATATTGAAAGTGAAAGGGAGCAATGACTTTGACCTTCCACATGCAAACAAGAAGAAGCTATTAGCACAAGGGACTATACCAACACAAATAGAAGCTCCAATGTGGGCTATAATGCAAGCATGGAAGCTGGTATATGGGAATGCACAACTAAACAATGCAGCACAAGAAACTCATGAGACTCAAACAACACATGGGGAACATGACAACCTACAAGATGACATTGAAGATCTTCACTTATTTTAAGGGTTGTGTAAGGTGTGTAACACATTTGTCTTGTGTTTTTGTGGTTCATATGAAGTAGCAAGTATGACAATTTAGAAGTAAATTTTTTGTAAGAACAAGACAAATGTGTAACACATGCCGTGGAATGTATGCACAACTTTTGGAAACTGAAAGAATGTGTCAAGTAAAAAGAAAAAAAATGCAAATCTTAGATTCCCCCTTAACATCATAGATACAAGTCCATCAACTGAAAAACAAACAAGCATAGTCCGTCTGACGCCACAGTGGCTGGTTTCCTAAATGCTTTGATCATTATCAGTTGGAAGAAAAAGGAAATGCATCTTAGGCCAAAAGTGAGTTCATCAGTGATTTGAAAAAATCTCAAAATTTCCCCTCCATCATTGAAACAAGTGCATCACTTTAGCAAGAACACACAAAGGCCTTCCAAATCCACATTAGTGGATGGTTTCCTTCTGTTGTGATCAATGCTAGCAAAATCATGCACTCACTTCTCAAATTTAGTGTGCTTCCTCATTGATTAAAAACAATCTTAAAATTGCCCCTTCATCATTATAACAAGTGCATCAACCTAGCAAGAACACAGAGAGGCCTTCCAAATCCACATTAGTAGATGGTTGGCTATCTGGTATGATCAATACTAACTGAAATCATACACTTGTTTCTCAACCTAATATGGCTTCTTCACTGATTTAAAAAAAAAACAGTAGCAACACTAAACAGACAGACAAAAAAGAAATACAGCATGGATTTATCAAATACAGCACAAACATTAATGTCAAACAAAAAACAAAGCATGAAACATTTTCAAGTATCATTGAATACAACATCAAATACAACATTAAACAAACATACATACAAAACATCATGAAACATGAGCAACACTAAACAAACAAACAAAAGAAACATCATGCATTTATCAAATATAGCACCAAAAATTAATTTAACAAAAAAAAAAACAATGACTTCCTCATTAATTAGAAAAAACAGTAGCAACACTAAACAGACAAACAAAAAAAACAACATGCATTTATCAAATACAACACCAAACATTAATGTCAAAGAAAAAACAGAGCATGAAACATTATTAGGTATCATCAAATACAACATCAAATACAACACTAAATAGACAAACATACAAACCAACATGAAAATTAGCAACACTAGACAGACAAACAAAAAAAATAGCATGCATTGATCAAATACAACACCAAACATTACTTTAAAAAAAATCAATGGCTTCCTCATTGATTTAAAAACAAAACAGTAGCAACACTAAGTAGACACACAAAAACAACAACATGCATTTATCAAATACAACACCAAACATTAATGTCAAACAAAAAACAAAGCATGAAACATTTTCAGGTATCATCAAATACAACATCAAACATTAGCAAGTAACAACAGTAAGTCCAGTGTGAGGATGGAAAGTAACAATATGGACAATTCAAGCTTGACATTTTAATTCCCAACAGATCAACATTCAAGCAGCAACGGTTCCATCAAGCATCAACAATTCAAGCATCAACATCACAATCTCAAGATAAAATGCAAATATTCAGGAGCCAAACGTCAAATTTCAAGAAATCCAAAATCAACACTCCAATCTCAAAATAACATGCAAATAATTAGGAGTCAAAAGCCCAATCTCATCAGATCCAACTTCAACATACTTCAACTGAAGATCACAACAATCAAGGGCCAAAAGTGCAGTCCCAACATGTCCAACATCAACCATGAACAAAAATATCTCAACATCGGGCAACAAAATTTTTAACTACTCAAAACATATCAGGCAAATACTCAAAACAATAACGTAAATGCTCATGCGCATATAGAAATAGATTCAAGCACATATAGAAAATGAAACATGCAAATACTCAAATAAAAAATAAGATCAAAACCAACTTATCTACTGTTTGGATCGGAATTAGGGGCCACAAGGGCGTCCAAGTCCTCAAGCCCAAGAACTTCTAGATCGGAGTCTGGGGCCACAACTCCGACCAATTCCTTTGAAGCGTCGTCACAACCGGGGGACTCGATATCAGATTCATCGACAACACGAGATTCAACCTAAGGGGAGCTTGTGGCTTCGTCACTCTTTCCAAGACAAGTGCAATGTTTGGGTCGAGCATTCACTTCGAGGGATCTTTCAAGTCTCCAATGACTATACGAATGATTTCCTTTGCAATCATCCCCCCAATCACACGCATCCGGGTCAGAGCAACGATATGACCCTGAGTAAGAGGAGTCACTGTCGTCGCCTCCGAAAACCGAGTCGTAGCTCAACTTTTGGCCAGATCTCGAAGAGGGAGGGGGAATTAGTGAGAACTAGCCGAATTTGAAGAGGGATCTCAAAGATCTCAGAATGAAATCAGTAGAGCGAGCGGGTGGGGATTCCAATACAAAACAAGCAAGAATAAGATCGGGCTCAAGCAAGGAGGAGAGTGAGAGAGATGAAATGGAGAGTGAGAGAGAGATTTGTAGGAAGCGGCGGTGATAATGAGTGAGGCAGGGTTAGTGCAAACAAGTTCTCTTATATATATTTATGTGGATCAAGCAAAGAGCATACCACAAAATAGAGCCGAAAAAATCAATCTGGATCCCAATTCAATGTAGCTTACAAAAAGGATTTTTGCAACACAAAAAAAGTATGGGCATATGGTATGAATTAGATGCAAAAAATACGATTAGTGATTTTAATTGCAAGATGTTGTTAAAGATTTTTTTTGATAAAATGGCTTTTAATAGTGTAATTTTAATGAAGTTTTTTTGTAGAAATGAGTAATGTAGAAGATGAAGTTGTTTTTTGAGGGTAATTTATGTGGTAGAATGAGGGTAAAAGAGGAATAAAAATTGGATATAAGTAGAAAGTTTATAAAGGTGGACAAACATTTCGGGACGCCCGAAATGGAATATGAGACAAACGTTTTGGGACGAAGGGGGTAAAAAACAAGAGAGATTGAGATCAACAATTTTTGTTCTACTTGGTGCACCAATGAAGTGGTGAAGGGGCAGTGGAAAAAAAGGTGGTTTGTATCTTCTTCTACATTATAACAAAGGAAGTAGTTGCTGTAAACTCTATGATAGTGCCGGTTTAGCCTTTCCGTGGTTGGAAGCCCATCCGAGCAAGCTTTCCGTACAAAGGATTTAGTTTTGGTCGAGATCTTCAAACGCTAGATCCAAGCACCATCAAAATGACTGCGACAGACCTACCGGTTAAGAAGTTGAGAGGCAGATTTCATCGAGAAGGCACCGTCTGGAGTAGGGGCCCAAATGATATGGTCTTCAACATTAGCAATCGGAATGTGAATTTCAAAAATCTGGTTTACTATATTTGTTAGGAGGGTCTGGATTAGTTTCTTAGTATTCCATTTCTTATCATGGGTGATAAAGTCCTAGACTAAAGCGCTAATGTTGCTTCCATCACATAATGGGGATAACGGAACATCCATGAGCCAATGATGCGTCCAAAAGCGGATATTTTGCCTTGCGCCAAGTTGCCAATGTATCCCTTTGTGAAAAGTATCTTGTAGCGGTAGAAGACGGCTGAATTGCCAAGAAAAATTTGTTTTTTTTTTCATAATCAAAGATGTTAGATGAGCCAATATATTTTTCGGTCACAATCCAAACCCACATATTGGTTGGTTCATTAAGAAGCTTCCACAACAACTTTAATAGGAGAGAAATGTCTATTGTTTGAGCCGTCCTAAGGTTTAGATCTCCTTCATCTTTAGGGGCAAAAATTTTGTCCTAGGAGTTTAGGGGGTGATAGCTCGGAGTGTGCTTGTTCTAGAAAAAATATTTGTTCACCTTATCAATTTAGTCCAAAATTTTATTGGGCAGTAAGAAACTTTGAATTAAGAAATTTGTCTTAGAGGTGAAGTTTGCTTTAATTAGTATATTCTCCCATCTTGGGACAGAGAGTTAGCTTTCCATCTAGACAATTGTATTTTGGGATTCGGTATGGCTTCGTCAAAAGCTTGGTTCTTAACCTCTCCCCGAACGATGGGAATACCCAAGTATTTCTCCAGGTTAGCTGTAAGAGGAATGTTTAAGAATCTTGCTATGACAGAAGCCTCAGAATGCGGAATGTTACTAGAGCATTGGAGGCTACTCTTGTGGAACTTTATAACAAGTCCAATTTTTTGAGCAAAGTTATCTAGGGTCGATTTGATAAATTTCATGCAGCCTTAAGTGACATTAGCCAAGATCATAGTGTCATCTGCAAAGCTAAAAAAGGGCAGGCATGTGCCATTTTTGATTGAATAGATTCCTACCCTCCGAGAAGGGCTTTCAACTTCTTTGGTCAAGGTTCTCGCTAGAAACTCCATGGCTATGATAAAAATGTAAGGTGCTAGGGGGTCACCCTGCCTTATACCCCTATGCGGTTTAAAGACATAGCTTGGTTCATCATTTACTAGGACAGAAAAGGATGGGTAGTAATACACATCATGACCCAAGTGATCCATTTTGGTGGAAACTTTTTATGAGTATTTTTTGAAGAAAGTTCTAAATAGCTGGTTTTCCTTAAAAGATTATTTTTTTCTCTAAAAGAATTTGATGACTGAATAGAATTTTGGATGATGTGGTAAGAAGGTTAGAGTACGCGTAGGGTAGGAGAATCAACCCCTTGTAGAGTATTACTCTACTCATCATAGACTAATTACTTGGCAAAATAAGGAACAAACACCCCCAAGGTGCGGCCGATTCTATTTGCACTCCAAATAATTGCTATTTGCACTCGTGAAATAAGAATTTGTGGGATCTTACGAAATATATATTAGTGAGAGATTTGTCGGGTAACCGAAAAAGCGTTTGGTTGGAGATCGATTTTCACAAAACACCATATAGTGAGATTTCACTAAACCGTGATTAGTGAGAATTGTTTAGTTCTTGGGTGGTAAGCAGACGTGAGGTGGCAAACTCACTAAATGGCGTTTAGTGAGATATTAACTAAATAAGGTTTCGTGATACCTCACTAAATGACGTTTAGTTAGATTTTTACCTAGACTGAAACTTGCCTTCAATTTACCCTACAAAACCATACGAGTTTCTGATTTGACTACAATGGTAACTTTGATTTGACTAGGAATGGTAAAAAAAACAATTTGTCAAAATTCTATAAATAGGTTGAAGAGTGATATTGGAATGCTCACAATTGGCCTCTTGCACTCTAAAACCACTTACAAATGTCTTATTATGAGTTGGATGATAATCGAGATTCATCGGCTTCAAGATAAGAATATACTTCATTCGAAATTTTATATCATTGGTAGATTTATCTATCCCGAGCCCTTGGTTAGAGGTACTTATTACTAATCACAATTTTCATTCCAAGTAATTTTTAATTGAAATAAATTTAATAGTGAACTAAATGACTTAGTAATTGAAATTCATAGTAGTTGTAATTCGCATTATGCTTTAAGTAAATTTTATTAGTCGTCAACTAATTAATTAATGAAAGTGAGTTAAATGAAGAATAATGAAGACGGTATTATGAAGCATCATGGTATTATAACAGATGAATTCAAATGAGATGAGTGATTAAGGTATAAATAAACTAGTATCTTATCTTAATGAAGATGGGTTAAATCAAGAGTAGTCTTTGACTAATGAATACGTTCTCATCACTAGAGTTGGAGAAAAAATGCTCACTAATTTTAATTAATGGCCTAAATTTATCTAGCTATTATTATTATTATATATATTTCGTTCAATTATTTAATAAAGCCATAAAGATAGTAGGAATGAAAAAATAGTAAGTTTATCTTAAACCCTAAACCCTAAACCCTAGTAATTACACATATTACATGTTTAAGTAGATTTTGTTTCTGATTTTTTTTTTTTTTTGGATACAGGAAAGAGATTAGGCTAGTTTTAGAGAAAAACTATCCTATAGCATCCTTACGGATGAGGTCCCGAAGGACCGGATCAGAACCCAACGTAGTCGACGTCACACGGCAGAACGAGCCTGCAATATAATCAGCAGCTGAGTTGGCCTCCCTGAAAATGTGTCTGATGCCCCAACTCTGAAACTGGCCTAGCAGGTACTGAATGTCCGCACGCATAATCTCCACCTCCCACGGGCAGCTCCAATCACCCAACACTGCATTGACGACCTGCAGGTTGTCACCTTCAATGAGAACACGGGGAATGCCAAGGCGAAAGGCCTCCAAAATCCCCTGCCGAAGCGCAAAAGCTTCAGAAAACACCACGGAGCGGCGGCCAAGAAATCCACCATCCAGCACGAAGGGAACCCCCTCCGAATTCCTGATAACAAAGCCAAAAGACGAAAAACCTTCAGCATTAACTGCACCGTCAAAGTTAAGTTTGTAAAAGTCTGTAGTGGGTTTCGTCCATTTGGAGCTTTCCCTTCTGTTAGGTGTGGACCCACTCCTGTTTTTATACTCCTTGTTTTTTGAAGCCTTTGCACTTATCCAATCATTAATCTGCTTCTTTGCGAATTCCACTACTGTTGATGGGCTTGTTTGGCCATTGTTACTTTGGTCGAAAACACTCTTGTTCCTGAGGAACCATGTACTCCACCAAAGGGTAACGACGGTTTCAAATTGAGCTTTCGAGAGTTTAGCTCTGATTTTGTCCAAATAATTTGTAGGATGACGATCATCATAAACAATACTTCTTAATTTTCGCTTAAGATCCTGGTCAAGGAGGTCGTACGCTTGGTTTATGTGGTTACATTCCACAAAAAGGTGAAAGGCGTCTTCATTTGTGTTGTTGCAGAACATGCAACCTTGAGGGACCGCAATGTGATTTGAAGCGAGCCTAGACTTAGTTGGCAACCCATTGCGGCATATTTTCCACAGGAAATTCTTTTGTTTAGGGGGGATGTTAAGTTTCCAGATCCAATCAAGATCGATTTTGGGACTTCTTTTCTTATCCTGAATCCATTTCATGGTAGCATTCGTGGAGAACCAACCATTCTTACTTGGTCGCCAATAGAGTCTATCGGTAATATTGTTAAGGGGTAATACGACTTTACAAACTTCGTCCACCTCTTCGGGCTTGAGGACACGTCTTAGCTTTTCAATATCCCAAGATTTATCATCCTTGATATAGTTGCTAACAGATTCGTCCTCGTCCCACATGGAAAGATTATGAGGCGTGGGTTTAAGCACCCCTTCGGTTATCCAGGTGTCTTTCCAGAAACGTATGGTTTTACCATCGCCTACTTGCCATGAAAGTCCGGTCAGAAAGCCTTCCCGCAGGCTCATCAGTTTAGACCATTGCCATGATGTGTTACACTGTTTTTTATAATTCCAAAGGTTAGAGGATTTCAGGTATTTTTCGTTGACGATTTTGACCCACAGATTGTCCGGTTCTGCAATGAGTTTCCACAGCAACTTCATTTGGAGTGCTTGGTTCATTTCGTCAGTTTTCGCAATCCCAAGCCCGCCATGGTTAGTAGGTCTACAAATAGAGTTCCAGCTAATGAGTGGTTTATAACCACTTTGTTTGTTCCAGAAGAAGTTACGATTGATTTTATCTAGCTCATCGTGAATTGCTTTTGGGAGGTAGAATGATTGCATTAAATAGTTTGGTTGGGCTGAAAGATTGGCCTTGATAAGAGTTTTCCTTCCTTCTTGGGAGAGGGTGTTCGCTTTCCATCTGGCAAGGTGGTCTCTTGTCCTTGAAGGTAAGGCGTTGAAAGTGTTTTTGGTAACCCGCTCATTGATTAGAGGGCACCCCAGGTATTTATCCAGCGCAGTTGTACTTGTTATGTGCAGTGTTTGTTTGATTTGGTTTTTGGTTCGGTTTGTTATGTTTCTAGTTGTTTGAAATGCCGATTTGTGGAAGTTGACTTTCTGGCCAGATGCAGCGCAATAGTCATCAATGATGTTTCGTATATTTTGACATGATTGGTGTGTTGCTTTAGCAAAAATAATGATATCATCTGCGTAAGCAAGAAAGGGGATCTTGGTACCCCCTCTAGAGATTTGGATACCAATTCCGCTTTTTGGATTCAGACTTGCTTGCTGTAGTTGTCATGCCAACACCTCTGCTGCTAGGACAAAAAGGTATGGGGATAAGGGATCACCTTGACGGAGACCTTTAGCTGGTTTAAACTGGTCTGTTGGGCCATTGCTAACTAGCACAGAGAATGATACAGTTTCAACACACTCTCTGATCCAACCAACGAATTTTGAATGGAATCCTAGTGTCTTTAAGACGTGGGTAAGAAAGTCCCAACTGACACAATCGTAGGCTTTCTCCATGTCAAGTTTGATCGCAACCCAACCTCCAAGTCCTTTTTTCTTTCTGAACGAATGCAGAATTTCATGGGCAATCAGAGTATTGTCATGAATACTTCTATTCTCTATGAAAGCGGATTGCATAGGGTGTATGAGCTTTCCCATAACTTTTTTCAATCTGGCAGTTAGGATTTTTGAGATGACTTTGTGTATTGTATTACAAAGGCTAATTGGCCTGTAATGGTTTGTTGATGACGGGTTCTCACATTTTGGGAGGAGTGTTATGAAAGTGTGGTTAATCTGTTTTAGTAGCTTGCCCGAGTGAAAGAAACTTTTCACTGCTTTAGTGACATCGGGGCCAACAATGTGCCAGTATTTCTTGTAGAAACAAGCCGTCATACCGTCGGGGCCAGGGGACTTATCCTCCTCAATACTAAACATCGCTGTTTTAATCTCAGCGTTAGTGACCGGTTTCGTCAAAGTTGAATTGTCTTCCACAGACACTTCCGGGTTCCAATTATGAGTGAGTTCCAACATCTTATTTTTGTTAATGTCGATGCCTTGGAATCTGGCCTGAAAGTCCTTCTGGATTTCGCGTTTGATATTACCTAGACCAGTTATGAAAGTACCTTCATTGGTAGTGATCTCTCGAATGTTGGTCTTGTTTCTTCGCCCGCTTGCAATGCGATGGAAATATTTTGTATTCCTGTCGTTTAGATGAATATGGTTGTTTTTTACCTCTTTGCTTCCAGTATGTGTATTGGAACTGGATCAGACATTCCCGTTTCCTAGATAGTCTTTCATTCTTTTGAGTGAGGGAGTGATTGTTATGCTCAATAATCTGTTTTTGAACATCCAGTAGGTCTTCATTAACCTTTTTGAATTGCTCGAATATGTTTCCAAACGTTGTTCTATTCCACAACTTGGCTTTTGTTTTGAGCAATTGGGTCTTTTTGACAAGTTTAAACATATGCGATCCTTGAGGGTTATACCTCCATGCTTGTTTGACAATGTTTTGGAAGTCATTCCGAGATGTCCACATTGCTTCGAATTTGAACGGACGAGCTTTGACAGGTGCTCCAGTAGAAATATCTATAGAGATTGGACAATGGTCTGAAGAAGAGAAGCTATGATTTTTGGTGGACATAGCTGGGAACCATTGAAGGACTTGGTCGCTAACCAACACACGATCAAGTTTTTCTAATGTATTGTTGTCGAGTTCTTTAGAGCGTCTCCATGTGAATAGATTCCCGAAAGAGGGAATCTCCATCAGGTTGCAATCACTTTTAAAATTAAGTAATCGATCAAATCTTGATGCAGAAGGGATGGCCCCGCCACGTTTTTCGTTTGGACTTTGGATCTCGTTAAGGTCTCCCATTACAATGTAAGGAGTAGTAAGTTGGGTTATGTAGCCTTTGAGCTTCTCCCAAAACGTGTCTTTATCTTGTTCCCTTGGGGGGGCATATGTAAAGATGATCGTAATCTCCTTATGATTTTCTAAGTTCACATATTTCAAGGCTATGAACCGCTCATCTTTATGGATAGTTGTGACTGATTCATTCAGTAGCTGATGGTTTTTCCAGACGATCAAGAGTCCGCCCGACATACCCGCTGAAGGGATAAACTCGAAAGCGTCAAAACCAGCCGAGGTCCATCTTTGAAGGGGTGGAAGTTGTTGGCATTTAATCTCCAATAAAGCTATTAATTGAAATTGTTCTGTTTTACAGAGTGCATTGATTTCTGTCCATCTATTAGGTTTTTTCAACCCGCGACAATTCCATGAGCATATCTTCATATACAACCGTTTATGTTTGGGCTTTTGGCCTTTGACTCTTTTTGTATTTTGTGTATAGTTTGGCATTGGATTTGAATCCATATTTGCTGGCTTTTGTTAGAGCCCGAACGAGAATAATTAGGACGTGATACAGGAATAAGAACTAGAGAGCGAGGGGGATAAACCTTTACTGTAAGACATCCGGCCATAGGCCCTTTGAACTGATGGTTTTTGTCTTGTTCCTGATTTGCTATCATTAATTTTGGGTTTGTATTCATCTTTTGTTGTTTTAGTGATGGAGGCTTTATCATGCCTTTGGATTGTGGTTGACAGCAACACTTTGAAATAGCATGTAATTCGTGAGAAGTCCAAGCACACATACTTAACTTTTCACTAGTTAGCAAAGCATTACAAACGGAGAGCCTACAAATTATAGCACTGATTATTATCACAGCACAAGCGTTTTTCATCGCCAGAGATGGCCGAGTTAAATACAACTGATCAAGCCAAGTCCTTGTAAGGCATAATTTCTTACAGTGCTTACCAAATAAAATCCTACAGGTCTTTTCCCTACCCAAATCAATATCTTTAAAGAAAATCTCCTGAACATAATTAAATAAAACATACCTATTTATTTGGCATTTAGTCTTCATGAGAAGAGTATGTGTAGATGGTCGACTCCAGCAGAACCAGCCCCCATTTCGTGCCTGAAGTACAACCTCCAGCAGCAGCAGCTGAGGTGTTGAAAAACCCCCAACACAATTCTTTTCATGATCGGACGCCTCCATCTTGTTGTACTCAGATTTGCCCCCGTTGTTTTGTTGGTCAAGTGACATGGCTGCTCGGAATGCTATGAGAAAGCTCCGCCTTACAGGTTTTTTCCTTGGGGGTTTTTTCCCTGGGTATTTGTTACTGATTTTGTAGTAGATCCACCCACATAGAAAGTTATTTTTGCAACATGTTGTGATGAGATAGTACATGGAAAGCCTTTTGGGGACCATCACTGCATATATATATAAGATGTAATCTAACGTATGATTTAGGTGAGGGTTGAATTCTCCATATAGTATTTGTCTAAAACAACAGCATGGTAAAACACATGGGTGCAAGTACACATGACTATGGTCAAGACAAGTAAAGTCAAGAGTTGTTTTTAGTAGAATTTTGGTGCTAAGCAGTTGGAGATAACGAAAAGCCAGCCTCCAAACAAAATTGAACTTAAATTCAAAAAGCCATCCTGCTACTAGAATTTTGGTGGTAGGCATCAAACACCCATAAAACTTAAAAGAGTTGTTTTTAGAATTACAACCTGGCTCTAAGAAAGCGAGAGGGGAGAAGACCCAAAGCCTCATAACAGTGAGAGATATATAAAGCGAATGCATCTTGCAAACAAGTAGAAGCAAGAGTGGCCAGATGTTCACACATATAGGTAGAAGAGTAAAAGATTGGAAGGAGATTACCGGGGTTGAGGAATTAATTAACACTTGAAGTTGAGATAAGGGGAAAAGACAGGATGCTCCAAAAGAATCTTGAGCACCGGAAGAGCCCGCACCCAGGATCCCGCTCCACCAGACCGCACAAGCCTTCCACATCAACAACCACCATGACGAATGGCTTGAGATTGAACTCGGACCGCCACCGGGACATGACGACGGGCACAGGGGGTGATTTTTAATGAAAGCATTCGACCTTTGAGACAAAGATTTGGATCGGCTAGAGGAACGGCTCACAACCGCAGACCGCTCCATGGGCCTCTTGCATGGAATTCTTCTTGTCTTTAATCCTCCGATCAGAACCGAAAGAAGGAGCCACCACAAGGGGTTTACGTCTTCGCAACACCCTTTGATTTGAGACTTGATTGAAGTCTGGTAAGACTGAAATTGATTGCGTGGAATCGCTAGATCTTCGTCGTTAGGGGGGTGCCGGAGGCCTTGGTTGGGGGGCGGTTGTCGTTGGGAGGAGCCAGTGCTTGTTGGCGGCGGCTGTTTGGGCGGTAGGGTTTCCTGGGGCTTGGGGGAAAAATAAAGGGCGCGTGAAGCGCGTTCTTCCGAAGGGATTCTCATGGTGATGAGAATCCCTTCGGAAGAACGCGCTTACACAAATTTTGTTTCTGATGTCTTTGTGATTTGTGTATTGACAAGAGCGAGGTATAGATTTTACACAAATTTTTGAGAACAATTATGAGTGGGATAGTAAAGAAGAAGTGATTCAATGAGCAAGAGAATTGGCTGAACCATATAATATTGATTTGACCGTCATGAACTCATATCAAATAATGTTGAAACTAGGTTGCGACCAAGCTGGAAAATCTAGATCTGATTCGGAAGGGGGACATTCAAAAAAGTGTGGTTGCAAATTTGTGTTTACGGGCCGACGAGAGAAGTTTACAAGTAAGTGGACGTTGAAGTTGAAGCATGGCTTCCACAACCATGATATTCCAACTAGTAATGCTTGGGCATGCATTTCGTGGGCATATGATGCTTTGACTTTCTATGTTTGTCTTGACGGAAACTTATGCACATGATGTACTCATGCTTATTTGTTTTTGTTATTTATAGAGAGTTGAAAGGTCAATCTGCAATATTTATCCGAGGTGTAGACAAAATAAGTAGATAGTTTGTTCATTTCCTACCATTAACGCTTGCTTTCTTATCGTGACTTTGTCTCTGTCCTATTTTAGTGTAAAAAGCTAAGCCTAGATATCCTTTCTGCTGAACCTTGCTTAACAAGACCCTAATATCATATTTAGCCAACGCCATGGATGGAGCTATGCATTAATTTTCAAGCATCTGTAACTCTAGACTTATTTTGTGAACCTAATACATCCTAATTTCTCAAATCCATAGGTATCAATTTTTAGGGATTAACTATCACAACCAATTCAACTCTAGACTTATTTAGCGGTGGATGGAGCTATCAATTTCTTAAAGCACTAATCAATTACGCTTTACGCCCCCACTTTTTGGGTCTTCCGAAGCCAGGGACTCGCCGGCAACCACCGTTGAGGACGCCGCTCCAGCACCACCGACGACGCCGCTTGCATCATTGTCGTCGGAACCCGAGCCCCTCTCCGACGCATCTGTGTTTTCGTTTCGATCGGTGCCACAGCCCATCCTGCGACCCTTTCCGCAACCGCCGACCGCATGTCCACCACTGCCTCCGATCTTGATCATCTTTCCATCGGACCCTCGGCCTCTCACCATTTTTTTGTGCCGCCGGAGAAGACCCCTTCAGGAAGCCGGATGAAGTCGCCTCAGATTAGGTCCCATTTTCGCGAGATGGGCTTTAATGAGGCCCAACACAATTGACATCCCGGAAATCTTACTAAACGGTAATTAGTGAGATTTCACTAAATCAGGTTTCGTGAAGTCTTTGTTTTTTTTTTTTACCCGAAATCATTAAGGGGCTGTTTGGTAAGAGAGTTTGTGAATGAGCTAATAATGAGGGTATGATGTTTTGGAATGAGATTCCCCATACCTAATGTTTCGTATATTAATTTTGGGTATCCAAACCCATACCCCAAATCCAATATTATTTATATTTTGAAACCTTATCCCTAGTGTGGGTTTGAGATTTGATTCCTTCCTGTACAGAAAATTAAAATCTAGTATTTTTTTGTCTTCACCCTCAAACATCACCATTACTCCTCTCTACCCACAAAGTAACTAAACACATATGTTTAGGAATCAAATCTCAACTTCATACGTCCCATATCTCATTTCATGTCCAAGCCATATTTTATACCAAAGGCCCCCTTAAAAATGTGATTTCTGAGATCCCAAGAGTTCCGAATTGCCGAGTGCAAAGAGCAATTATTTGGAGTACAAAATAGACTCCCCGCCAAGGCGCTCTTCTTCTGTGCTTGAAGAAGGTGAGAGCCTGGGTCGTACACATTTTTACTCTATCGACTGGTAGCTTGGCAAAAGTCGGTCTGTCCGTCTCACCCCCGAATCCCAACGAAGACCCTTCATGGGAGTAGCAGCAGAGGTGGGCTCTCCCACGATCAAGCCCATAAACAAGGGCGTCGTCCACAGAATCTGCGCCGGCCAGGTCATCTTGGACCTTTCCTCCGCCGTCAAGGAGCTCGTCGAGAACAGCTTGGATGCTGGAGCCACCAGCATCGAGATCGCATTGAAAGACCACGGTGAAGATTCTTTCCAGGTCATCGATAATGGCTGCGGGGTATCCCCCTCCAATTTCAAGGTGTCAGCCCTAAAATTTGCAAGCTTCTTTCTTTCTTTCTGCTTACCTAGTATTGGATTCCTCCAGTGGCCTATAAAATGGGTTGGATTTTATCAGTAGTTAGTTCACTGGGCTTTGATCAATACTATACACTTGTCTGTCGTTGTTCTTCTACTTATACGTGTCCTTTTAGCTCCAGGCTATTCGTTGATGACTCGATGCTCTAGCGTTGTTTCTTCCTATACTGACGAACAAACCTACACATACACTGGTGTATCCGTGTATGAATCAAGTGTGTATCACAAGTTTAAGTGTAACATGTGTCTTGGATTAGCTATTCTTCAGGATATCTCTAATTTTAAAATGAGGGGAAGTTGGTGATTACTTGAAAATGTGTAGGAATTAGGGGATTCACCAAGTGTATGTGTATCATGGGTCTATACTGGCTGTCTGAAACAAGAGATCATTAATACACTACTTATAGAGAATGGGTATCCGCAAGTGTTATTTGGGACACACATCCAGGACATTGTATGCTGGAAACAAGGGGAAAATGTTCTTGCTTGTGGTCTAGTTAAGGTGGGTGGTTGTAGAAAATAGTTTTTCTTAAAGAGTTTCATGTATCCAATAATATGATCGAGCAGCGGTACTGCTATCTACATGACACTGAGGTCAACTCATTCTGTGCGTCTGGATATTTGAACCTGCATTGGGTGTACTTAAGATGATGCAGATGGGATGTCTTAGATTAGAGTGTTTTTAGATGCTTTTATGTTGGGTGTTTCACTGCTTGTGTTTTGTTTGTTTCTCTTTCATTCTTCTCAGATTCTTGCGCTCAAGCATCATACTTCCAAGTTAGCCGATTTCCCCGATCTTCAATCTATAGCGACCTTTGGCTTTAGGGGAGAGGCATTGAGCTCCCTCTGTGCCCTCGGAAACCTGACTGTGGAAACAAGAACAAAAAATGAGCCAGTTGCTACGCATTTGACTTTTGACCATTCTGGCCATTTGGTACATGAAAAGAAAACAGCACGCCAAATTGGTACTACAGTCACTGTGAAGAAGCTATTTTCCAATTTACCTGTGCGGGGCAAAGAATTCAGCCGGAATATCCGAAAGGAGTATGGAAAACTAATTTCCCTTTTGAATGTGAGTAAGGCCTTGTTCACTTTTACCACAAACAATGTTTTCCTCTAAAATTATATTTTACCTTTTTATAACATACATATCACATCTCTAATTTTACTTTTTTCAGGACAAATATTTCACCCAAAACATCACTTTTCAACCAAAAATTACTTTCAACCAAAAAAGTGAAACAAGCCCTAAATTTGCAGTCTCAGACAGCCTTAATTTTTTTTTTTGACTAATTGCATCCATTCTGTCCATCAAATATGACTAATTAGGGATTGCAATATATCTTCTCAGGCCTATGCTCTTATTGCAAAAGGAGTGCGGTTTGTCTGCACTAATTCAGCTGGAAGAAATGCAAGATCAGTGGCTCTAAAGACACAGGGAAGTCATTCCATTAAAGATAACATCATCACATTGTTTGGCATGAATACCTTCACCTGTTTAGAACCGTTGAACATTGATTTAACAGACACTTGCAGAGTCGAGGGCTTCCTCTCCAGGTCTGGGAATGGGAGTGGACGCAATTCGGGAGACAGACAATTTTTTTTTGTGAATGGCCGGCCCGTTGATTTGCCAAAAGTTAGTAAGCTGGTGAATGAGCTATATAGAGGTGCTAATTCCCGCCAATATCCGGTTGCAATCATGAACTTCACAATTCCTGGTGCTTGTTGTGATGTTAATGTCACACCTGATAAAAGGAAAATATTTTTCTCAGATGAGGGCTCTGTTTTGCACGCCTTGAGAGAAGGTTTAGAAGAGATCTATTCTCCTTGTTCTGTCAGTTTAAGGCTTAACAAACTCGATGAAATTGAAGCTGATCAGGCTAACTCTTCTTATCTTCCTGGTAGATTAAGCAATTCATCCAAGAAGCCACATATAGTTCATATAGAAGAAGAATCCTGTGAACATGCTGATGGCTTAACACCTGGGATAGTTCAAATTGGGAATAACCAACTAGATGCTGCTGAATCTGTCCATTGTGGTTCTGAAAATTCACTTGGAAAGGACTTTGTTCTTAAACCCCATGCCATTAAGGAGTATAGTTATTCTGACTGCTCTAATGGTGAACCAACAATTGGTATTGACACTGAGGAAAAAGACAAGGCGTTGGAGAAGGATACTTCACTCTCGTTTTGTACACCAAACAGCAATCAATCATCAATCATCAAATTCCTGTCTATACAGAAGAGAAAGCGTGAAGATACATCTAGTGCTTTAACTGAAGTGCCTATCCTGAGAAATGGTTCTCTTCATTATGAATCAGGAAATAACAGGCCTGAAATGTGCAATGCTGCTAGCAAATCAGCCATTAATTACAACAATGGTGATTGCCGTACTAAGCATAATGAGAACGAGATAGTAAAGCGCTTGAGAATAAAAGAAAATAATTCTGAAAGACTGACCTCTTTGGTGCTTGGTGGCGATACTGACATGGAATTATCAACAGAGGTATGTTGCTCTATCAATTCTTTTTTCTTGGCTGTGGTCTCGGGGCTGCTCTAGTGAAGGACAAACAACATTAGTATATCATGTCAACCTATAGCTATGATTGTTCTCAGATCTTAAATAACCGTAATTGTATCTGATTTCCATTCAGAATTTGGAAGAGGAGAATGATCTTACTCTTTCTAAGATGAACCCATCAAATGATATCAGCGGTAATTTGGTGCATATATCATCTGTTCCAAGTGGAATGATCCAATCACAAAATAAAGCTACATATTCAGAAGCATTAGAGTATGGTTTAGAAGATATTTCAGATGTACCTGTTCCAGATACCCCACCTATGTCTTCTGAACTCGAGCCATGTACAACTTTGCAATTCACTATAGAAGATTTCTTGACAAGGCGGAAAAGTAGGATGTCAAGATTACTTTCGAGTTCCAGTAGAAGGCCAGTAATTAAGAGGTATGAGACTTTCAATCATCCTTGAGCCTCGTACGTGTATTCCAGACTTGCCGATATCTTTCTTTTGGTTTAGTTTTGTATTTCATTTTACTCCTTGTATTGACAGGTGCTACACTGCAGCTACAGTGGACCTTTTTGAAGCAGAAAATGATGAGCGGAAAACCAGGGCACTGGATGCAGCTACAACAGAATTAGAGAGATTGTTTCGAAAGAGAGATTTTAGCAAAATGAAGGTTTTTGTTTCAAAATTCTATGGACTTTTAGCTTCTGATATATTTAGAGTTGCAATCAAGTATGTGCTTGTTTCTAAATTTTATTGTATTGGATACTTCTGCATTGGGATTTAAGTTACGTGGTTCCTGATACTTCTATAATTGTGTCTATTAGAACGGGGAAATATGAAAGTTTTGGCCTTTGTATCCCATTGAAGATGGCTTACGATGGCAGTTCTTTAGAAGAGGTTTTCCACAGGTTAAGTTTGACATCTGCGAGTTGAAGGAATTTCCAAATACCTAGGTGCCAAATTATGCTTAGTATCAGTTTTTGTGTAGGGATTAATTATGGGAGGGTTTTGTTTTTCAGTTTATATAATCCTTGTAAGTAGGATAAGAAAGTTATGACCGGGTTCAGGGAGACAGGTGGAAAAATTGAGTAAATATCCCAGCACTTCACATTCCCCTTTGACCGTATTTGTTCAGATTGTTTGTCAATCTTTTAGTCTGACGTTTAGTACTTATGGAGTAGAGTGGTCATAGAAAGATGCAAATCTTCATTTTTTCTTAAAGCATGAAAATTAGAACGGACAGAAAGAAAGATGCTGTAATTTATTGCTTCAGTTTTAATTGATTGCAGAATGATGAGTGTCTTTTACCTCTTGACTGAATCTTTTCTCAGTAGCTATATAGTATCATTGATTGATATTTTTCAGATGTCTCAAAGAAAGGTTAATTGAGCTGTAACTAATTTGTTCAACCGCAAATGTATTTCAGCTTGCATTGTAGGAAGATATGTCATAATATTATTAGATTGAAAAGTGTTCTTGACCTGTTATCAACAGCCTTGCCCCTCCCACACTCTCCTTCTTGTAAATCTCTTCTAAGTGAATGATTCTCTCATGTTCATGGATGCGATCAGCATTTGCATGGTGTTCGTTTTAAACAACTATCCTTTTGGTTTACTTAGGTGGTTGGACAATTCAATCTCGGATTCATCATTGGAAAGATAGATGAACATCTCTTCATTGTGGATCAGGTGATTATTTTTTTTCAAGACTTGGTCAGGCACATTGCTGTCCACTATTATACTTCTTAATGACCGATTTCTGAGTATCATTTTAAAGATGTCATAATGATACATTTTCTAATATAATAGTAAACATTGGTTGACTAGAAGGCCGGTGAGAGATCTGATCTTTTTCCTACTCTCAGCATGCTGCAGATGAGAAGTACAACTTCGAGCGCCTATCACAATCAACTATCTTGAACCAGCAACCATTACTAAAGTAAGCCCAACCATTTAACCATTTGATTTAGGCCTTGTTTCACTTTCACCTTAAAATTATTTGTAGTTCAAAAACTACAATTTTGAATTTCTTGAAATATGTGTCATTTCGTTACTTTTTATGTTTTTCAATACAAAATTTTCAGCGCAAAAATTATTTTTAACCCAAAAAGTCATTTTCACTCTAAACTAAAACAAGCCCTTAATAATTGTTTAATGGAAGATCAAGTTTGCCCGTTTGTGTTTGTATACAGAGGAGAGAACTGGGAAGGAGAAGACAATATTTTTTCTTTATCATCCATTTCTTTCTAGATTTTATTCTGTTTTGAATCCCATAGGGAAAAGTCAAAAAGTGTTCTGGCTTGTGCTCAACTGTCTGATCTCTGTTTTCCTGTGATATTCAATAGGGCACAGACGTTGGAGTTATCACCTGAAGAGGAAATAGTGGCTTCAATGAATATCGATATAATCAGGTGGCTCACAATTTGGCTATTACGTTTTTTATTCTTGTTTATTTTGGTGCTACTGAAGAATATTCCCCATTTAATTATGCGGTATGCTTTATACGACCCTTGGTTGGTCAGTGTAAAAAAAAACCTGATTAGTTTGGTATTCGTTTGTTCCCCTATCCTTGAGAAGCTATACCTCTCTGATTTTATAAATATGCCATTTTCTTGTTCAATTCTTTCCTTGTCCTCGTGTGCCTCGTTCTGCTTCTCTTTTGGTATTTGTTATTCAAAGCTATCAGAACTAGTTTTTTGTTTCACGTTGTATTCCCATCTGGCCATTCGTTTACTTTATATATTCTCTTTACCAGTTTGTGATTGACATCCAATGTTTGCTTCCTGCTTGACCTTCATTCAGGAGAAATGGATTTTCATTAGAAGAGGACATGAATGCTCTTCCAGGGCACCGGTTTATGTTGAAAGCTGTTCCATTCAGCAAGAATATTATGTTTGGAGTTGAAGGTAAGTATTACATTTAGAACTGGCTAGTAAACACATTTGGAAGCTTGTTATTTGTGGCTGCTTGATACTTGAATCTTGATACAGCATGTAACAAGATAAGCAATGAGAAAAGGGAAAACTAATGGTATCCTGAGCTGTTATGCTTTGTTAACAATCTGTCTGGTGTCACTTGGCATTGCTTGCTCCAGATGTGAAGGAGTTGATTTGTACACTTAGTGATGGTCAAGGGGAATGCTCAGTTAAGAGTTACTGCTACAATAAGAATGCTGCCAATTCAACATGCCCTTCTAGAATGCGTGCAATGCTTGCGTCACGCGCCTGCAGATCTTCAGTCATGGTTGGAGATGCACTTGGAAGAAACGAGATGAAGAAGGTACTGTAGATAAATTTTTTTATTCTTTCTGGACCTGGGTTTTCACCAAAAAAGCCAAAACGAGATTACACTTGTTCTTGTCAGCTCTTTTATTGTGTTTGTTTTGGGAGTGAATGGGAGATAAGTAACTTCCATGGCTCTTGGGGTGATGACAGATTTTAGAGCACTTGGCCGACCTCAACTCTCCTTGGAACTGCCCACATGGAAGACCCACGATGCGCCATCTCGTTGACTTGTCAACAATCCATGACAAAATCAAAACGGGTAGTCGTACTGACGACATGGACCAATGAAGCCTCTATCTTCACTAATCACTATTATGAACTTATACTGTACATTTTGCAACTCTCTTTTTGAGAAGTATCCCACTCTGAATTTATTAATGAACATCATGCAATTCAATGCTCTACAGCTAACTGAGGTTGAAATTTTAATTGGTTTTGGTTTGTTGTTGGATTTTTTTTTTCCCGCTGATAAGACGAGAAATCACTTTACCGGGTTTGTAAGACATAGAATATTCCGTGGCGAGAAACAGACTCGTGTTGGTTAAGGAGTCAAATGGAAAATGATGCATGTGTATGAACTTCAAAGACATCAATAAGTTCTGCCCAAAAGACAACTATCTACGCCCCTCCACTGCAAGACAAGTCGTGCTCAGCTTTTTGGATGCCTAGTCCAAGTACGACTAAATCGTGATGGGCTCATTAGACGAGGAGAGCACTACCTACATCATCTTGTAACAACCGCTGACTCATTGGATGAGAAGACCACTACCTTCATCATCCTATAACACCCCGTCCGTGATGGACTCATTGGATGAGGAGACCACTACCTTCATCATCCTGTAACACCCCGTCCTTCTGATAAAGCGTTACTCGGTACTAGACCTCACAAGGGACTACAAAGCTAGTTTGACAACAAAACAACTCGATCTTGCAACGAGGACACGATGAGAAAACATGAAAATATCCAACTCATATAAACGTATAAGATTTATAGTTTTAAACCAAATGTCATGACTCGATTCCCAAGAACAATACCAAAATCGAATTCCAACAAATACTCTAATACTGTGTAACTCATAGCCTAGAAGTCAATTAAATTCATACTCACATAACAATATATGAAATGAGATAATAATAGTTGACAAATGAAACAACACCCAATCCCAACTACACTGCACCAGAATTCCGCCGAGGCTCGATCACAACGTCCTGATCACCTGGAATGAAAAATAATTTCCCGAAGGCTAGATCCTACTCCATCAATAAAGAATGAACATAACAACCACGAGACGTTTCAAAACGGTTTTCCTAAAGTTAGTAAACAAGTCTGCAAACACACACCTATCTCTAGTCCAATCCTAAGTCCAATTAGTCACTCAGTCAACTCTACATAAGACACGTAATAAAAAACTGTACAAATGATACACTTCGACCCTATCGTTGCATACCCTTACACTATCTAGGCTATACAACACTTCGACCCCATCACTGCATGCCATCACAACGGCATCTACATCCCACGTCGGACTCAGAGACAGGTCATCTCGTAAGCCATCCATCCTCAATCAAACCATCTATCTCAACACAAACAATCCACAACAGGCCTCTACTAGAGCGCTGCCCAACACAGAGAAAACCGACGACAAAACAAGTTCCCTAAAATGATTTGCACAAATCACACATATCAAAACATTTTCATAGATCGATTGAGACTAGTTCCTAAAACCAATCCCATAACTACGATGTGAATCCTAACATGCTAGAACAAGATTGAGCAAGCTGAAAATCGACTTACCTAATAGACAAAAGAATTTCTCTACGAACGAGTAGTGACAACGACCTAGAAAAATCAATCTCCTAAAGACAATAGATAATATTATGAAATGTATTCTTAGGTTAAGACAATTTTTATTAATTAAAGAATTATAAAGGACCCTAATAACCCCAGAACGGAACCCGACTTTACCCAAAATGGCCAATAACTCCTAATTAAGACTACATACCAGACCTACCCCACAATACATCCCTAGACAATCAACTTTGTCAATCTCCTTCCTTTGGCCCACATGCACGACCTTCACTCACCCCTTTTTCCGATTTCCTCTTTGGCTCCTGCATTGAACGACTCGTTCGTCCGGATTCTTTCATTCTCGGCCGCCCCTTCCGGTCTTCCTCCTATGCCAGGCCTCCCAACTTTGCCCTGACAAGTAGCATTGCCATACTGGTGAGCTAGTCGTAGGCCTCGAATCCCCAAACGGCAACCCTAGGCCTATTTCCGATCGGTCAAACCAGATCCCAACGATTTCGATCATCATAGGCGTGACCCACGATGGTGCCTATCGACACCGCCAACCAACTACACCCCCGCTCGCCGTACATCCGACATGACCTCTGCTACTCCCGAGATCCCAACTTGGCGATAGCCTGACCCGATGGCTCCACCCCGGAGACTCTCGATGACTCCACCTAGGCGACTACTACTACCCCCAATGCAACGCACGGAATGGAAGGAGAAGAAAGAGGAGTGAAGGAAATTGGTCCCACATGTGGTGCTAAACTGCTCATACAACAAATCTGTATTAATAGAGTTTATTGATAGAAATTCGAGCTAATGCTCACAATCGGACCAACAACCCGACGATTTACTTGATGATTGATCAAATTGAAGAAACATGATCAACAAAGTAATTCCAAGACTAAGAGATAAACTTTGAGAGTGAATTGAGAATTTGTTATTAATCGGGAATGAGAGAAACAACTTCGCTCTAGCTATTTAAAAGCTGAGCTTACAACAAAATTTTCAAAACAAAATTAAGACGCTATGAGATTAACACACGTGGCAAAACAAGTTCCCTTAAATTAATTCTGTTAGAAATGTTACATTTTTGTAAGAACTTTGAGAAACCTTGCCAACAAGGTTTTTTTAAGCCTGGAAGACAGATATTTCTTCATAAGATCATAAAAGAACTCCCAGGTAGCTTCTTCAATAGGCTGATTCATCCACTTCACTAAAACTTGAGTAGCAACTTTTCCTTGCCGATTAACCATCTTCCTCTCTAATATTTGCTTTGGCTCCTTGATCAACACATCATTGAGAATTGATGGCAACATTGTTGAGGAAGATGGCATACTCATGTGCTGTTTCAATTGAGAAACATGAAAAACCGGATCAATTTGAGAATTTGCAAGAAGCTCTAATTTGTATGCTATCTTCTCAATTTTATCCATGATCTTATATGGACCATAGTACTTTGGTGCTAAATCTGATTCGACCTAAACACCACTAATTTCTGCTTCTACGACCGTAATTTTACAAAAACAAATTCTCCAATATCAAAGCTCCTATCACTTGTGTGTTGATTAGCCACCTGCTCCATCTTATGTTGTGCTCTGAAGAGATGAAATCTGAGTATTCTGGTCATATTTTCCCTCTCCTACAAGCACTTAGTCACCACATCTACTTTTGACTCTCCAGGAAGATAAGGTAAGTGGTGAGGAGGTGCTTGGCCGTACACCACTTCATAAGGAGTGATTTTAGTAGTAGAGTGGAGAGAGGTATTGTACTAAAACTCTGCCAGTGGCAGCCATTTGCTCCAAAGATGTTGTCTGTCGCTAGTCATGCATCTTAGATATGTCTCAATGCATTTATTAACCACCTCTGTCTAGCTATCTGTTTGAGGATGATATGCACTTGACAGATTTAATGATACTCCTTGCAAGGTGAATACTTCCTGCCAAAACTCATTGAGAAATACAACATCTCTATAACTCATTATAGACCTTGGAAATCGATATAGTTTGAATACATTGTGCAGGTATGCTTGAGCCACTGATGAAGCTGAATAAGGGTGAGCTAAAGCTACAAAATGAGCATCTTTGCTAAGTCTGTCCACAATGATCAAGATTACTGACTTACCAAAAGATAAAGGTAAACCATTAATGGAGTCCATGAAAACATCAATCCAAATAGACTCAGGTATCGATAATGGCTGCAATAACCCAGGCAATGGAGCATTATCATATTTGCATTGTTGACATACCTGGCAACCTCTTATGTAACTTTGTATGTCCTTCACCATACCCTTCCTATAGAACAAACTTTCGACCCTTTGATGTGTTACATCTCTTCTCAAATGACCACTAGTGCCAGAATAGTGAAGCCATTCCAAAATCTTGTTCCTTAGGTTGATGTCTTGAGGAACCACTAATTTACTCTTCCTTCTCAAAAAAGGTAACTAACCTGATAACTAACAACAATGCCAAAATGACCTGGTACATCCCTTAGGAAATACTCCCAATTATATAGGACATCAACAATCTCCTCTTAAGTCATATCTTTCAAAGAAGTTTGTGTGTTCTATTTCTATAGAGTGTTACCAAGCAATAGATATTTTGGCCACACATGATCTATACCTTTCGGTTGTGGAGAGTTTCATACAAGACAAATGATATTCTAATTCCGCTAATGCTAATATTGCCCAATCTAACCTCCTTGAGGCATCGTATTCAAAAGGATTTTTTGTACGATTATCCATAAGGATGATGTATGTCGATCCTATATATGAATGGGGCCTAATGCTTATCTTATTTGCTATAAAAGAGGTTATGCATGCACGTCAAGTTGAAGCATTATTCATATATAGAATCCACGTACATACTGAGCCCTAATAATCTCTAATAACCTTTTATTTTTATTTATTTTCTTACATGTGACTTACTCAAAAGGCAAAAGCCTTCATTAGTGTTAGAAAAACTACCAATTAGACTTGTTGAACAGGTCGGGTAGGTTCTATTCGGGTTTGGGTCAATCGGTCGAACTGGGTTGGGTCATGGCGGGTTACTTGGAGGGTTTGGGTTGACAAGCGGGTCAATGATGTCATTTAAAAAACTCAATGTAAAATAATAAAAATATATAAAAAAATGAAGATTTAGATAAGAATTTTTGCGAAGATATAGATTATAAGAAATAGTTGGTCTTCTTCAAATAAATAAGTTTCTTGAACTAATACGTTAGCTTTATAATCATAAAGCATATCAAGTTTTCAAGTTTTCCCTTCCCGATGAGAAGGCATCAAAGAAGTGTACTTCTTTGTTGGTAATATATACTACCCTTCATTGACAAGTTATTATATTTTGTGGCCTTTAATACTCATATAAATAACACAAGAACCACAAATAATATTGATAAGAAATGATGCATAATTTTGCTTGTATACTAGATGTCATAACAACGCAAACTATGTAGCTATCATATAATGATATAAATTTTGGCATTCAATTCTAATGATAGTTCTATAAATATCTAATCTCCATCTCATCCTCCGTTTGAAAGCAAGTCATTTCATATAGATTGGAACAAGCAAGTCATTTCATATAAATTGGAACAAGATACTAGTAAAGGTGAGTTTGTCGTCGTGACTGTTCTCCAAGTTCTAAATCTGCCTATGGATTGGAGCAACAAAGATAGAGAGGTTGAAGAAAGCTGGAAAGTGATCTAATTTAGGTTTAGTTTTTGTTGAAAGTTGGATTTAGCTTTGGACTTATTAAGAACTAGTTCTACCTGTCGCGCCGTGCACGACAATTTGACTTTAAAATATTAAATTATAGTTGGGGATTTTATAATCGAATATTGATATGGAAAATATAATATAAGTTCTAATGTATGGATATGTTTTAAAAAAAGAGTGACGTTGTTTTTGAAGTTTATAAAACTCAAAATATACATAGAAGACAACATTTATAGTTGATTACATTTTTTTTTTCTAAAACCTTATTATAAAAATCTAAGTTGATATACCTTATATTTAAAAACTTCATTTTTATCATCACATTTATTGTTATCAACTAAAATTATTTGTAAAATTAGTCTATATGTTATTGAAAATGAGATATAGACATAATATCTATTTACATTTATAAGTATGAGTATCTATATGTATTACGGAGTATTAGTTATAGAATATCTATATGTTTATTTAAGTAAAAGAAATAAAATAATTCTGATATTTGTATAAATTACGATCTTTGATAATATATTTACACCCAATCATTTCTTAACAAAATTATTCTAATATCTCAATAATATTTTTTATTGATTTAATAACAAATAATACCGAATGGTTTTATTAAGATAATATCTTAGTAAATTAAATAAGATCGGATAATATGTTTCTAATATCATATTAGGTAAAAATATTAAAAATACTGTAGGCATAAAAAGATAAATTTATTTAAGTAAATCAAATAATAAAGTGAAAAAATCAATTATTTTTAAATATGATGTGAATCAAAACGTTAAAAAAATATATACACTAATTTAATATAATGTAATCACAAATAATATCTACTAATTTTATTAAGATACTATATCAGTAAATCAAATAATACATATGAGGTTGTACGTGATTATAATCTACTATAATACAGTATAAAGCGGAACCTATGTCTTTGTTAAAAATTGCGCCTTCTCATCGATGTTGAATAAAAAAAATACTATTGTAATCTAGGCTGAATAAAATAATGCTTTTATTTTAGCAAGTATTAATAAAATAAAATCATTATCCAAAAAGTAATAGAATTATGTACTATAATTGGATCACATATCAAAATGAAAATGGAAAATTATGTTAGCTAGAATCTCTCTCTCTATATTTTTCAGGATTAAGAGATCAACTTCTTACCAAGAATGAAAAATTATTAACCAATTAAAATCTTATCCAATTAAAATATCATGAAAAATTATCGTTTACACATTTCATATAATTTGTATCTTTTAATGTACACGTTAGAAATATGAGATAAGAGAATGAAAAATTATCTTTTACACATATCTCATATAACTTATTTCTTTTAATTATTAAAATAACCCTCAAATAATTTATATGAGCATGAAAAAAATAATTGTTACCCGTACATTGTACGGGTCTTCAACTACTTAAGTATAAGGTTGTACATATGAGAAACAAATGGATTTGAGTGCTTACAAAATAATTTGATTAAAATGTATACGGACTAATTCGACGAATACATGAAATGTCCAATATTAATCAAGGCAAACCCAATTCCAATTGAACACATAAAAATAGCTAAACATGATATTTTTATTATAATATATGGTACATGATTTTATATCAACCGGTAATAATAGTTGTATTTGTACGTGATTTTATATGGTATGTGATTATAATAATATATTGGGTGTCTTTTATACAAGACAATTAAAGATAAAATTATTTAAGGAAAATAAAATTATAGATAGATACTATGACTTTAAAGATAAAATTAAGGATTACATAATTAAGAAAAAGGATATAAAGTTGTTAACAAAAGTAGAACAAAGTAAAATTACGATCAAGATATTACAAGTATACACTAATTAACAAAAGTCATAGTTGAACATAATACATACGGAGTAACAAATTAATTGTAACTTATAGTGTAAAAACGTAGAACTAAGCTAAAAATTAATGAACGATGTTAGATAAGGTAAAAAAGAAAACACAGTTCACATGATTTGATAAAAAAAGTGTTTGGTTATACTTAATTACCTAGTAGAATTATTTAAGGAAAAATAAAATTAAAGATAGATAGTATGGTTTTAAAGATAAAGTTAAGGAAAATAAAAGATATAAAGTTGTTATTATGTATTTGAGCTGGAAAAAAAAATTAAAATCAAGTGGGGTCAGAATCAACGTGGTGGCTCGAAAACGGTCGGCTTTTATAATATATATATTGATATTGATTGATTAGGTGCACAATTACCCGTCAATCTGTCATTTCATTATATTAGAGTGCATTCTAAAATAAGTTTCCCATCTTATAAATTTCTTAACCCACCGGGTTTGACCCGACCCTAAACTAGAATATCTCGGATTTATCGGGTCGGGTTTAAATTGGATTTCGGATTCAAATTTTCGGGTTGAAACCCTGAAATCTCCAAGCAGGTCGGGTTGGCTTTGCGGCTCGGTTCAGCTTTTAAGAGGTCTAGTACCCATGACACTACAGAAGTTCCCCCCAAAACACTTGAAAGTTATTTCGCTGTTTTGATAGTAGAAGGTACGTCAATTTCAGGTTTAAAAACTTAACATTGTCCACATGAACGGAAGGTAATTAACCTATTTTGTTACCCAAAAACGGCCACGTACAGAACTTATATGTAATAACACCTTATCCTATCTTACTTTCCAATAGCATCAAATGTTTACATTGCAGACGTAGAGCATACATTCAAGTCCAAGTCTTGATCTGCACCTCAAATCAGTCGACGCTACAATTTGTGAAGAGTTATACATAGCAGAGATCTGACGACACTACAATTTGTGAAGAGTCTTTTGGCATAACTCTCATAGTTGGAGACGTCAACTACAATTTTTTTTCCAAAGCAGAGATTTGACAACAGCAGAAACGGTAAACTAAAAGCTCCATGGAGAAAAGAGCTTTTTATCTATCAAACTGCAATAGCTCTTACCTGAAGGAAGCACCATTGAAGGCGTATCTGGATGAAACAGAGGTTGACACATTGCCAATCTGGGTTCCCTGGTCGTGTTGGGCCAGCTGTTCTGAGGTGTAGTAATGGACAAGTGGCGTTTCATTGGTTGCCTTCACTTGTTGTACGCTACGAGCTGCCAACAACGGATCCGGTCTGTACTCATCAAGAGGGATGTTTCCTCTTCCCATCAGCTGTAGGCTAGGGTCAGCAGTAGGGTATCTGAGAAGGATCCCTCTCTCCACATCCCTTTGATTGTATCCAAACACTGAGGGTTGTGCAAGCTGACAGAGATCTTGTCTTAGGCCATAGCTAGGGTATTCTATTCGAGTGAGAAAAGGTGGATTGGTGTTATAAGAGATCCCACTTGCCCCAAGGACGTTTGACGTGGGCTTATAAGAGTGAGCAGTTGAAGTAGATTGATCCAGAGGAGAGAACATTGAAATTAGTTTCTTCACCTGTAAATATAAGATATATAAAAATATATGGCACATCATCATCAGCCTTTAGGGAAGATTAGGGATATATATTATAGACATTGTTATGTTCATTTACCTGGCTTGCAGTAAGATCAGTCTTGAATTTGTGTGTTCCCTTATTGTAATTCTCTATAATTGCTTTCCTGAAAACGCTTTCATGGAGTGGCAAGCATTCTTGATAAATTCTAAACCGGACCTGCCAAATGAGCATTGTTAATTACAACCAGATGACCAGCTTTGATGAGAAAAGTTTTGTTTATCATTTGAGGTTAAAATAAAATGCTACCTGGGCAGGGAAGCTGCCTCCAAATGCTTTTGGCTCAAGGTTCATACCACCAGTAGATGTTGCTTCGTATATTCCATATAGTAGCTTGACATCAAAATCATATAGGAAAAGCTTAAGATCAGGCCTAACACCCATCACCTGCTCCTTCTTGGGTGCTGCCATGACTCGGTATCGGTAACAATCATGCTTTGTTTTAGCACTGCACATGAATATGATTCCACCAAGCTCACTATTTTCATCTTCTCCTCTCTTTTCTGCTTCAATCTTGTTCGATAATCTTATCTTCTCTTTCCCTAATCCGGTATTGTTCCTGTCGATCTCATTCCCAGTTTGACTTGAATTAGTACATTCCAATTCATTTGGTTTACAAGAGTCTTGAGTAGACGCTTCAAGAACCACCTCTCCAGGTTTTGATGAGCTTGAACTGTGTTCTGGAGAGACATAAAAACACAAAATAATGAGAAGATGCCTAAATGTTCAGATGGGATTAGTTTAGTGAATGTACCCGTTCGTTCCATTGTTCTTGCAATGTGTTGACTTTGAACTTTTTTCATTATAGCAACTCCAGGTTTTAATGCTTTCGTACAGTTGTTTTCAGGAGTAAGAGGTTCTGAAGAATCTGCAGCCTTTTGATGATTTGTCATTTCCTTTTTACCATGCATCACTCTCCAAGCCTAGCATATATAGAAAGGAAAGAAACAGAACTGGCAAATTTTACCAAGCTTATTAGAGATTCAAGAAATTATATCGAAACTAGCAAGCAACAACCTTATAAGAGGCAACGAACCAATAAAGGTAGAAACGAAAAACTAATCAATGATCATACAGAAATTTGTTTGATTGAGTTCTCTCAGATGTATAGCTTGCAGTCTATTCTAGATGACAACTATATAGCCATGACAAAGAGAGACGTTGAAGTGTTGATTCAAATTCCTTTTGATGGTCGAATAACATGATCAAGAACAACGAAGATCAGAGAGATGAAGTCATGTCACTTGATCATCGATTTGAGGACACCGGTGCGCTGAAGCACTAGCAAGCCTAAGTGTTCCATCAGTCTCTTTGGCCGAACAGCTACATACAACGGATGTAGCATGCTTATGTTGTTATTTTTTGTATCTCTCCTAGATTATTATTTATTACAGAAACGGAAGAAATGCTTTCTAAATGGGCAGATATTTTTAGGGAGGAATCGGGACAGTTAGCATAAGTCACTTACTCACTTTACATTCATGCTGTTCATAACATAATCTAGATATTTAGAATATAGTTTATATATATATTTTTTTTGAGTCAGACTTGGAATAGGGAGAAAATCAATTGGAGTCACCCCTTGGTGAGCTGATGCTGCCAACCTACCCTTTCTATCTTCCAACTTTTTCCCTTTCAATCCCTACTTAAACACATGAAATGCTTCAGCTTTCACCAGATTGAATATTGAGATCTGCTTGACTAAGTTAGTGTTTCAGAATCTCAAAAACTTTTGTGTTCTTAGTTTTCTTTTCATGCAAGTTGCTATGCTCTTCATACGACCTGACTGAGAGAGTCACAAATACCGAGCGTTCTTATGGTTTTCTCCTGATAATACATGTATAAATCTTCACAAATTCTAAGAAAGGAAATGACCGTGCTAGGTCTATAAACCTAAGCAGAAGATATCTAGTGTTGGTTCTAAGGCTCATCAAAGCTCCAACCTTGGCTGAATACAGAAGCATAACTTGAAGGACGAATTCAAAAGTTTTGGACATAAGAAAACAAAGCAGAATCACTTGCTAAAGACTGGACCAACAACAGTCGCAAAGGAGATTCGAGGAGTAGCCATCATGTCTCAATTCCGATTTTAAACATGAAAAGGAAATCACAAGCTTTGCCTTCCTCTATGAGTCCAACACTAAGGGTTAAGCAGCAGAGTTAAAACCCTAAATGAAGCCATCTGCAACTCCCTATATGCTTATGATGTGAATGGTTTGTTATTAGTGCAACCATATGATGGATTTGTTATTAGTCATGCTACACCGGTTCACCTTTAAGCAAACTCCTTTACATGAACTAGGAAAACAAACACATCAAATTTTGTCCCATGATTATGCATAAATATTCCCTTGTACGACTTGAAATTCAATAGGCTTCTACTAAAACATTGCAAGAACTGTGTATGAACTTCCTAAAGATGTCGGTAGGTTCCCAAAGTCACTAAAAAGCACTCGTGGCTTCCAAGTATCCAAATTAGTCAGAAGAAACAAGTTTTTAAAATTTTCTTCCACTTGCATTCATGTAGCAAGTCGAGCAGCCAATTAGTGAACAATTGCACCACTGCTCCTTGAGATTTTTAAGCAGTACAAACACACGATCAATTTTGCAAAGAACAGTCTAAAATGCAGACACCACCAAATGCAAAAATTATGGACCTGAAACTGAGCTGCACAAATTGATACCATGTCGCAGAACATCTATCGACTATCACAAATCAGCAATCAATCGAATTTCCCTTGAAGCCTCAAAATTCGGACGGAAATAGAGAAAATAAAGCAGTTTAGTAAAGAACATGTATCCAAAGGCGATGAGAGATGATCAACCAAACATAAACCTAATATCAGGAAAGGCAGTTCCTCAGTATGATCGGAGAAAGAAACACAATAGACTGTACCACACAAGCACACAAACTACCAACAGAAAGAGAAAAACGAAGAAATGACTTGAGAAATTACCTTCGAAAAATGAGCAACGGGGCGAGAAGATCGCGGCTGAGAATGCAGTCGACGGTAGAGTTTTGCGTTAATGGACTGCATACACGTCTAGGTATATACTGTATGTCTGTATATGGGTCCTCGCTCGTCAAAATACACTCCCTCAAGAAGAAAAACGAAAAATAAAAATTGAACTTCAAATGTTTATAGGGTGAGTCTTTTTAACGCGTATCCAGATTGCTTTGTAATCCATGTATAAATAATGGTAATTTACGCATTTACCCTCTTCATTTTTTGCCTCTTTTCAACGATTTTCCCCTATACGCGTTCCTCTGCCTGCGTTCCAGCGATTTTTTGCCTCTTCGTTCCTCTCCCTTCGCCTCCGCCTTCGCAGCAGCTCTCCCTCCGGTCGCCATCTCGAACATTGTCCTGCTCACCTCCGAATCCATCTCGAGCTCCTCCGACGCCGTCACGAGGTATTGGCTCCAAAATGCCTCTCCAAAGCCTAGCTCTCGGATTTAATGTGCTGTTTTCAGCAACTGAGCCTTTTCCCGTTCTTCGTGAGATTGTTGATTTTGCTTCTGTTTTTTAGAGCACATGTGCTCGAATCGTTGGGATTCATGAGGTTTAATTGTGACCATAAGAAGAAATCGAGCGTTTTCTGGCTGCTACTATTTGTCCTTTGCGGAAAAGAAAATCACATTTTCACTTATGGATTATCGCATCTGTCAATCCTGTCACAGTGAGAATAGTTAATTTTTACTATTATTTAATGGTGAAGTCTGTGGATTATTGATGATTTGCTGACTTCTAATGAATGTGTTCTTAGATTTCAGAGGACTTTTGTAGAAGATAGAGAATTAAATAGTATATTTCTCACAAGAGACTCGGTGATCAAGGTTTAATTTGTGCTGATGAGAGTCCAATATGAGCTTAATGGAATTTTTTCTCTCATTTTGATACCATGTGGGAGTTGGAGAATGGGTCATAATGAAAACCAGGGTGATAAAGCTAACACTTGCAAAGAGCACTGACATAATACTAACTAGTTGAGACCCGTACCGTGTACGGGTAATGATCATTTTTTTCGTTAATTTGTGTATCTACTATAATCTATACTATATATTAATTCTTATATATAAATAGATTAAAATGAGAATTGAAAAGTTAAGTTAATTAATATGTATCTTCTATAGAAAGGAAATTTTAAAGATAGATAATATTGTTTCAAAGATAGATATTAGATGAGTAAGAAAAAGGATAAAATTAAAGGTTAGATAATTAAAGAAATTTTAAAATAAATAATATGCCTTTGAAGTTAGATATTTGATGGGTAAAAAAAAATAAAGTTAAAGATTAGATAATTAGGAAAAATAAAACATATAAAATTGTTAATCAAGTGGGGCCAGAATTAACGTGGAGGTTCGAAATTCTCCGGCTTTAATATATAGTATAGATTTCTTTGGGCTCTTTTCTAGACTGTTCTCATTGTCTTTATTCATCTTATTTAACATACATCTTTGTGGCATGGGAATGGAGGTGTCTGATCTACTGTATGATATGGCTTATTATAGCAACCTCTCCCACCTTTGTTTTCTAATCATTTTGTTCTTTGGTTAATTTTAGAAAGAAGATGGAATTCCCAAACAAGCTGTCAGGGTTGAGGATATTCCTGGATTAAGTGAGTAATAATGTTTGTTTATCACAGTTGATGGATATATATATATATATATATATTTTGTATCCAATTTATATGACTACCGTATGCCATCTTACGGAGTTTTTTTCATGTATCTTATTAATGGATAACATGACAGGGGAGGCTGAATGGACACCTGATCAATATGGCCATTCACATTACAAAGAATTGCTGAGTGGAGATGGTACCCCAAATAAAAAATCACTAACTGCGTTCATGCGATCTCTCTTGAAGGCTAGTAATTTCCTCTTGCCATTTACCTCTCCTTTTCTCGACGTCACATCTACTTCCACTTGTGATTTTGTGCTGATATGAGAACTCAGCTACTGTACTTGCTTATTCTTGGATTTGTATGACATGGCCAGACAATGCTCGACCATCCTGATGTTTACTTGGCCATTTAAGGAACCAGTGGATGTGCGTGACGCACCTGATTATTATGACCATATCCGCGACCCCATGGGTGAGTTCCTGACTACTTTCTATTTTTTAATTGAACAGATTGAAAGCCTCTTCTCTGATTGTGTTTGCACTGCAGATCTAAAAACGATGTCTAAAAGGGTGGAGTTAGAGCAATACTACTTAACACTCGAGATGTTCATTGCTGATGCTAAAAGGATGTTTGCCAATGCTCGCACTTACAACTCTCCTGACACCATATACTACAAATGCTCTACGAGGCATGTCTTATAACAAATCAACGAATACTACAATTGCCATAAGAAAAGCCATTTTGCAAGTCTAGTTATAGTACAACTGTCGAAGTACCTTATTTTGCCCTTTTATTGTATTTGCATACCTGACATAAACTAGCTACCATGTCATGTGTTGCAGTCTAGAGGCCTATTTCTCGAATAAAGTCAAGTCCGGGCTTCAAGCTCTCACCAAGTCACTGTCGTGAGTATGCGGAGAGATCCATTCGTACGGGACAAGGGTTGTTTGAATGAACCAAATAACCTGAATACTTGACATTATCTATGGTGGCTATATGCTTGTATGTTATTTATCTAAATTGTGGACTTGTAAGAGAAAAATGTATAATTCTATATTCAGTTTATGTATTGATGAAAGGCATTCCAACGGCCACAACTTGTAGACACCTCATATTTGGAAGGGCTTGGCCTGCAGAGCTGATGATGCCGGGAAATAAATGTACCATGTTACGTCAAACATTGATTGTTGTGAAATTACTGCCTTATCACTGTAGCATGTGACGTTATAACAATATTTGAGGTGTCGGGCCGATTCTGATTCGAAGGACATAATGTTTGGTTAGGCTTCTTGATCTCGAGAGTATTGCTTGATCTTTTCATAACACCAAACACATGACTCGATTAAAATGTGTTAGTTGTGGGTTAAGTAATGCTATACTCGCTTAAAATGTGTTAGTGTAATGCTATATAGATGCGAATTTCAGCTTTTCACGTACTTATAAATCGTCCATTATAAATACATGAAAAAACTTGATATGTCCACATATATAATGGACAACGTTTCAGGGTCCATAAGTTTTCCATGGACGAACATTTAATGACCATTAAAAAATATTGGACAAGGTTCGTAAACAAAAACTGATGACACACCCGGCCAGTGAAAATGTCTGGACAGTACTACCTTGTCCACAAGTTTCCTATGGTCATGTATGAACCGTCCACAAGTTTTCTGTGGTCATGTATGAACCGTCCATCCCTTTTTAATGGACAAAGGGGTGCGCTATAAAGTAATTCGGGGGTGCGCTATACAGAAAAGCCGATGTTTATATGTAGTGTTCAAATATGTGTATACTAGCAATGATTTCCATTTTAAGCATTGAACACGTAATATAGTCAATTTCTATTAGAGAGAACAAATATTCAGTTATCCTATATTCAAGAAATCTGATTGGACATTCTAATTTAAATATGTAGGAATTTTGAATACTACTCCCTCCGTCCTAATTTTCCTTCTCATTTGACCAAATGCACAATAATTAAGGAATTGGGAAAAAGTTGTAAGATTTGAAAGATTTGATGGGATAGTTTGATAAAAGTAGAAAAAAAGTGATAAAAAGGTGGTAATTTAGAGGGTTTGATAAGGGTAAGATGGTAAAAGAAAAGGAGAGAGATATAAAAAGTAGGTAGTTTGTAGAGATTGATAAGGATAAATTTGACTTTGCACATATCTAGAAAAGGAAAATTTTGTAAATGGGAAGGAAAAAATGGGACACCCAATATGAAAAGTGGGAAGAAAATAATGGGACGGAGGGAGTAATAAGATGTTAATCCGAAATTTCATTATACTATTCTATATTTAAGAATTACGTGTACACATTTTATTTTGAGTCAACCACCTAAAACCACCCGTAAAATAGGCCACATTCAACTTAACCACCCGGAATATGACTAATAATTTTTAACCACCCGTAAAAGACCCTCCGTTAGCAAAATAACACCTACTGTTACTTCCCCCATTAAAATCGTGGCAAAGACCAAAATGCCCTTCTTCTTACCCTTTGACCCGTTGACCCATCTTCAAAACCCCCATTGTTACCGGTTGCCCTCATAACCCCGCAAAACCACCCTCACCCTCCTCCATCTCACCAACTCTGCGAAATCGAGCGATTTTAGTGTTCAAAGCATGGGGCTTTTGGATCTGAGCTCCGATTAAGGCTTGTGCGAGTTGAATCCTTTGTGTTTTGCGAAGAAATATCGTTGGATTGGATCTGCATTTGTCGAACAAGGAGTTAGGGCTAGAGCTGGCTTGCGAAGAACTTGCTTGGGACAGACCTTCGATAGCTCAGACTCCACCTCCTGCTACACGATGGTAAGCTCATTTTCGTGCTCTTTTGTGCATAAGTGTAGTTGTAGTGAAGAATCATGCTCTCTTGCTCACAGTTGTTTCGAAGCTCATTTTCGTGCACTGTCTGTTTGAGTTATATATGCATCTGTCAAATTTTTAGCACTTTGTGAATGTTGAGGCATGTTGAGGCACGTAGGACCACATTAGCACTATGTTGACAACTTAGTTTATGCATGTCCATGTGACAGTTGAAATACATTGAATGAGAAGCACATATTCTTTTTTTGCTTTGTCAGAACATGCATTGTGGCCATTATTTATTGTGTAGACACTGTTAATAAGTTTAATTGTGCTTAGTCATGCTTATTGATTTATTTACTGTTAAAATTGTCTCTTAATAATATAGGAACCCATGGTCTCAATTAGATTCATGTATGAGGGCAGTTTCTACATCTCTCAATTAGGCCATTTGTGCTATAGAAAAGGCAAGGTGCATGTGTATAATGATTTTGACCCAGACATGGTCTCAAAGGTTGTGTTAGAGTCCATGATTAATGAAGAAATAGGAGTGATGGATGGTAAAGAAATGTGGTTTTCAAGACCTGGAATGAAAATAGAAGATGGCCTTACATATATAGCTGGGGATATTGACACCATGGACATGGTGAGGGCTGTTGGTAATGATAGGATGGTGCACCTGTATATTGTGCAAGGGAATGAGCTCAGTACTAATGCCTTAAGGCAACAAGGCCCAAACAAATATCAGCCCAAACCCTCAGCCCAAACCAATGTGGGAACAATTCCATTAAACAGCCAAGAGGGGCAAGCAGGCAATACCCAAACCCTCAACCCTCTCACCAACCTAGACCTAGAATACAGTTCTGAGAGTGATGGAGGCATTGTGGTCTTAGGGGAAGAGAGCTCATCATCAAATAGTGAAGCCGAGTTTGTAGAAACAGAGGGTGAAGATGATGATTTGTTTGAGCAGAATGTAAACCCAACTGTGGATGATTTTGGTGAGGCAAGTACTCGGGTGGGGATCCCAGCTAGTGGTGAAGGTGTGCTTGGTGAGGAGGAAGCTATTGAAGATTCTGATGATGGATTAAGGAGCTTGAGTGATTCTGATGGTGGTGGCACTAACAAAAGGTATGCAGAATTTAATCCTTTATTTGACTTCACCAAAAAAATTCAGTTTAAGAGGGGCATGGTCTTTGGTTCAAATGAAATTTTTAGAAGGGCTCTTAGGCAATGCTCTGTAGAGAATGGAGGGGATTTCTATTACTTGCACAATGATAAGACCAAGGTTTCAGCTTACTGTATGCATAGGTGCAAGTGTAAGAAGGTGCATGGTAGGATAAGGTGTGTGTGTGTAATAAGGTTCTGTGTGGGTTTAAGGCTATTGTTAGAAAGATGGGGTCAGATGGGTCATTTCAGCTTAAGAGTTCCTGTGGGAAGCATGAGTGTGGATGGCAACATGTCAACTCAAAGGTTAATTCTGTGTGGCTTCACACAAGTACTTGGAATACTATAGAGATGATCCACAATGGAAGTTGAAAGCTTTCATGAATGCTGTTCATAGAGACCATAGTGTGACTATCACATACTGCCAAGCCTGGAAAGGAAAATTGAGGGCACTTCTCATGACTCAAGGTGATGCCAAGGTCCAATATGGAAAAGTTTGGGATTATGCTGCCACCATTAAGTGATGGAATGAAAGGAGTTCTGCATTTGTTCATGTCTGTCTTGATGATCTAGAGAAGCCACTATTTCAAAGGCTGTATGTGTGCTTTGAGGCTTGTAAAAAAGGATTCATGCAAGGGTGTAGGCCATTGGTTGGGCTTGATGGATGCCATCTCAGAGGGGCATAAACAGGGAAAATTTTGTGTGCAATTGGGAAAGATGGGAATGACAACATATTCCCTATTGCTATTGCTGTTGTTGAAGCCGAGAGGAAAGAGACTTGGGCCTGGTTCCTAGAGATCCTAATGAGAGATATTGGAGACTGCAATCCAACCTTTATGTCTGATAGGCAAAAGGTAAATTATTGTTATCAATGTTCCAGTTATAGTACACTTACATATATAGCTTCATGTCTCACTTGAATTTCATTTACATACTTACAGGGGCTCATAGAGGCACTCAATGATGTTGTTACTGGCTGTGACACAACGGTATGTGTGAGGCATCTCTATAACAACTTCAAAGCAAGGTGGCCAGGGAAAACATTCAAAGATGCAGTCTGGGCGGCAGCTAGGTCCTTCACTGAGCATGACTTCAAGTATGCAATGGAAGAGGTGAAGAAATTGAGTGAAGATGCACATAGGTACTTGATGGATGCCAATCCAGCTACATGGTCAAGGCATGCATTCAGGGATTATACAAAGTCAAACATGTTGCTTAACAACATTTGTGAGAGCTTTAACAAGTGGATATTGATTGGAATGGAGTTGCCAATTTTATCAATGTTTGAGTGGATTAGGAGGAAGCTGATGAAGAGGCTACAAGAGAAGCGCCAAGGGATGAGGCAGTATGAGGTATCAATCACTCCAAATTTGATGAAGAGAATTGAGCTTGCAACCAGGGAAGCTGTGAGGTGTTGTACACCATATTGGGGTGGGGAGTCAAAGTGGGAGGTTGACCACAGGGGAAGGACATATGTGGTGGACTTGAGTGGCAAGAGTTATGGGTCCTACAGGTGGGATCTCACTGGAATTCCATGTTGCCATGCAGTGGCATGTATGCTCAAAGAAAGGCGCCCACTTGAAGAAGCTGTGCATCCATACTTCCACAAGGATACTTACCTAAGGGCTTATGGAAGCATGATCAACCCAATGCCTGGAGAACTACAATGGGAGAAGACAAGTTACCCACCATCTGAGCCTCCTATGTATGTTGTGCAACCTGGTAGACCACACAAAGCTAGGAGAAGGGAGCAAGGGGAGGAAACTGCCACACAGAGAGCAAAGAATAGGATAAGAGTTGTGGGGCAATCAAAATGCTCTCATTGTGGGCAGATTGGGCATTACAAGAATAAGTGCAATAATCCACCCAAAGGCCCTAAGCCTCCAAGAGTTCCAAACAAGGGTGGGAGGCCACCAAATCCAGCTACTGTCACCTTTGGGGGTCATAAGAGAAAGTACATTAGAAAGGTATGTGTGTAGTGTTTCTAATTTTGTTATTTGCTTTCTTAAAAAGTTCATACACTAAGATGCATATATGTATGTCTGCAAGGGATCTGCTGCTCAAGGGACTTCAAGTGCTGCTCAAGGGACTGAAGCAGCTACTCAAGGGACTCAAATTGGTGGTCAAGGGACTCAAAGTGGTGCTGAAGGGACTCAAACTGGTGCTCAAGTGTATTTGTCTCAGACCAATGTGGAATCTGGTGGGTCAATGGTAAGTCAACTTAGTATGTGTTCATTTGTCAAGGCATGTGTTCATTTTTTGTTAACTTTTGCAAGCCATGTTGTGCTAGGATCAGAATGTACACTTTGGATGCCACCCACCCTTTGTGTCTTCATCAGCTCCAGAATATATTGGTGTTGCATATAGTCTGAGATGTCAACAAGGACAAGACTGTCAAAGCACCCCACATGAAGGAGGAGGAAGCCAATGCACCCCACAACAAGGAGGAGAGAGTCAAAGCACACCACAACAACCACAACAGCCTGTAGGAGGAACTCAAGGCCAGGTCTTCAAACGTGCTACAAGAAAAAAAACCAAGATGATTGCAACCAAAAGCTCACTTGCAAGCGTGGTTAGGCGTTCCCCTAGATGGCAAAAAATAGAGCATTTGACAGTATTTGGTATATTTGGTGATGTCTTAACAAAACTTCTATCACTTTGCTGAAAACTTGGATGGTGTTTGTACCTATGTTGCCGCTTTTGTAACTTTGATGCAACTAGGAAAACTTTGATAGTATTTCTATGCTGCTTTAGAAAGTTTAGACATCTCCATTTGTGCCTCTTTTGCACTAACAGTAAAGCCATTTGGAGTTGCCTATTTTGTATGTGTTATGACAGCTATGGTGCATTTGGTGTTTGGTGTTATGACAATAAAGCCATTTGTGCCTCTCCATTTGTGTTTGGTGTTTTATGGAAGCTCTGTTTAGTTAGGATTTTGACAGCTTTGGTGCATTTGGTTCATTTGACAGCTTTGGTGCATTTGACAATAGTTGGTGCATGGACCACTAGTATTGGTGTATTATGTCAGCAAAATGAGAGCAACATTTCAGTTGTAAAATGACAGCAACATTTGATTCCTCTCTGATAGCATTTGTAACCAACATTTGAGAGCATTTGTCAGTTGCAAAATGAGAGCAACATTTCGTTGCACAATGACAGCATTTGTAACCAACATTTGATTTGCAAACTTAGATATATTTGACAGCAAAATGAGAGCAAAATGACAGCATTTGTCAGTTGCAAAATTAAAGCATTCATTTGAGAGCATTTGACAGCAAACAACACTTCCATTACATTGTTCAAATCAAAAACTTTAGAGTGATCACATTCAACAACATTGCACAAATAATCAAACATATTACAACATTTAGCTTTCTCTGATCATGAGCCCTAAATTTGACAGCAACATTTTCTGCTTCCTTCCTATATGCCTCCTTCTCCATCTTCAACGCATCAATTACTCTGCTAGCATGGCCAACTTCATGCCCCAACTTTTGCAATTCAGTTTGTTGCACATGGAGTGAATTCTTGAGCTGCTCTGTCTCCTTTAAAAGGTTGTGGATGACAGAAATTGCTCTTTCAGAGAACTCTTCGTCCACCTACACGAAGTACTTGCATTTCTTTGAGGTTGCATAGTAAGGGCAACCCAAGAACCTTCGCCCCCAATTCCTCTCTGTATGTGCGGTCGACAACTTAGCCTTATGCCCACAATAGCATGATTAGGGCTGGGAATTGGAGCTCGAAATGCTAGATGTGGACATACTCGGTTTTGTGTAATTTAGGGTTCTTCGAGAATTGGGGCTGATTTTGTGTAATTTAGGGTTTTGATGATTGGGGCTGAGAGAATTGGGGCTGATTTGTGTAATTTAGGGTTCTTGGATTCGGTTTTATGGAGTGAACTGGGGTGAGGTTTTTCGCGCGCCGATTCACCCATTATAGCCGGTGTCCCGGTCACAAATTATTAGATAAAGGGGTATAAGACATCTTACGGGTGGTTTTGCCACGATTTTAACGGGGGAAGTAACGACAGGTGGTATTTTGCTAACGGAGGGTCTTTTACGGGTGGTTAAAAATTATTAGTCATATTCCGGGTGGTTAAGTGGAATGTGACCTATTTTACGGGTGGTTTTAGGTGGTTGACTCTTTTATTTTTACTACGTGGTATTCAACACTAATCTTAACATTTGTCATATTCATGTGTGTATCAGTTGGTTAAAGTAAATGAAGTGAATGCGTCTCCGATAGTGTTTCATATTGCTCCAATGATGAAATTGAAAACAGTTCGAATGTGACTTTGAATGAAAAGTCAGTGGAATTTGAATACAGGGATGATAAAAAAAACAAATCGAAATGATAAGAGTGTAAAATGGGGATTTCGTATTGGCCTAGTCTTTATGATTTGCATTGTATTATTGAAGACATCATACACTCAGATTCGATTAGCAATAACAAATATTCAACTTTGAGCTTGTTCTTCTACATTCAAGACATCTAAAGTCATATTCAATTTTGAATGTAGAATGATCTAGTATTTACCTAGTATTCATGATTTTGCTTTTGATTATTAATGCCAAAATATCATATATTCAATTATTTTAAACAAATATTCGATTAATGATTCGCTCTAGTTTGTATGGTTTAACTCTAGTATTTTAGGGTGTTAGTGAGTGTGTTTAGGTTAGATTTGAGCGTCATTGTAATATGAAGACCCAAGACACAAGATTTGAAGATACGAGAGTTTTTAGGGCTAAAGTTCAATAGAAGTTCGCCACTGTCCAAATTCCACAAATGTGGTGTCTAAGCTGTGATCGCGGTGAAGGAAGGTGACGACAATACATTCCCTAGAAGGCCGCAGGTGCGCCTCCTTGGCCGCAGCCGCGGTAGAATCCGACCTAGCCAACCCGAAGGAAGACCCGCCGCGGGCGCGTTGCTTGAGCCGCAGGCGCGGTGGTGTCCGGATCCGAGCCGAGTGAAATCTTTTCTATCTTGTTTCCTTTTCTATCTTTTGCCTCTTTCCTTATCTATCTCGGGGAGGTTGTTCCTTAGGCTATATAAGGAGGAGCCTGCCTTAGGTTTTAGGTATCCAATTCATATCTCTTGTATCCCAACTTTCTCTTAATTAATTGTTTTAGTTTTCTTGTAATGGAGAACTAATTTCCCTTAAAGTTTATTCAATCAAGAAAGTTTTATCATGAAGTTGTGAAATTCAGGTAACTTCTTTATCCCTAGGTCTTTATTGATACTCTTGTGCTTCATCCCATGATCTTTGTTTGGTTATATGAGCCTGATCAACTTGTTTAATTAGCTTAGATCTATTGTTTGAACTAGGATTGGTTGTTGTCTATGCATCTTTCCTATTCTCGAAACAACTCTATTCTAGGACCGTGGACTAGATTAGAGAAGAGTATTCAATGGTTGTATTATGCATGAGACTGGTAGCTTGATTTCATGATTCAATTTCTTATTATCCTTGTGTCTATTCCATGATTTGAATTAAGCGTTTTTATTCATATCATAGTTTTGCTATGACTGTGGACTAGCGAATAAATTAAGATAAGGATCGGAATTGACCTAGGAATATAAAGAGTGGATGGATTGATGATCAATGAATTAATAAAGTGGAATTGATTGAATGAACTCTGTCTGCTAATATTGATTGAAACCTCCTTCAAAATCCCCTTTTGTTTGCATGTTCGAACTAAAATCACTCTAAGAAACTGATTCTCTTGGGTTCGATCCCTTAGTTACCTGCTATACTTTGCTTGTCTTGGTTGGGTTATTATCTTTGATTTGGGGACAATGACTTTGCCCAAGTCAAATTTTGGCGCCGTTGCCAGGGAACCCTTTTTCTTGTTTGATTTTTGTTCGTTTTCGGTTTATGTGCCAGAAGCGCGCCCGCAGCCCCCTCGGCGCGCCCGTGGTTCTTGCCCAGAAACATCCTTTGGGTGCGGACTTGTCTTATGGTCCGTACCCGGTCTACTAATACTTCTCCTGTTCGCTTTGACCCAGAAATTGACAGGACTCTTCGGAAGATAAGGAGTGCTCCTAGAGCTTCTGCATCCTACACTCTTCTAGACCCCTCTCTCTCTTTGATTCTGAACTGGAGGAAGTCATGGCGGAGAAAACTATTCGCCAACTCACCGCGCCCAATCTGCAACAACAGCAACTGGCTATTAAGTTCCCCGACCTTGGGAAGGGCGTGAAGTTCGAGCTTAATTCCGGGTTCATCCACCACTTACCCACCTTCCACGGGTTGAGTGTTGAGGACCTGAACAAGCATCTGACGAAGTTCCATGCCGTGTGTGTGAGCATGAAGCCAACCGACGTCACGGAGGATCAAATAAAGCTTCGGGCTTTTCCTTTCTCATTGTCCGACTCCGCTAAAGAATGGCTCCTTTATTTGGTGCCGGGCTCGATCACTATGTGGGCCGAGATGAAGAAGGCTTTTCTAGAGAAGTACTTCCCTGCTTCCAAACAAACATGTATCAAGAAGCAGCTCAGTAGTTTGGAGCAAGGGGAGGACGGAAATCTCTATGACTATTATGAGCGTTATAAGAGGCTCATCGCTAGTTGTCCCTACCATGGCTATCTTGCCAAGGACCTCATCTGCTATATTATTGAGGGACTCTGCGACGATGACAAATGCCTTGTGAATGCATCTTACGGAGGCAGTTACGAGAACTTGACTCCCGCACAGGCGTTTGAGAGGATTGATATTCTTGTTGAGCAGGCTCGCAACCAGCGAGCGCGGACTAATGTGAGGTCCGTAAATGTGGTGAATGAGTCCCTGAATGCTAAGTAAGGGAACTCAAAGATCGTATGAAGCAGCCGCTCGTGAAGAAGGGTGCGCAACAAGTCAATGCTTGTGGCTTATGTTATGATGTGAGCCACCACACCGACCAATGCCCTATGATCCAAGAACCCGAGGCATCGGTGAACGCCGTCGGGAACTATGGTGCACCCCGCCGCCGGAACGATCCCTTTTCCAACACTTACAATCCGGGGTGGGCGAACCATCCTAACTTTCGGTGGAACAACCAGCAGTAGTAAGACCCACCACAACAACAGCAGTAGAATGCTCCTCAAGGCCAGCAACAACAATTCCAATCCAATAACTATGCCCCGAAAGCACGTGCACCGTCTCCAAACGATGCCATTAACGCTCTTATTAAGGACAATCAAGAGATGCGAGCTGCTGTGAAGAACCTAGAGACTTAGCTGAGCCAACTCGCCACCATGATCAATAGGCTCGAGTCTAAGGACTCTGAGAAACTCCCTTCTCAACTTGTCAATCATAAAGAGAATGTGAGTTCCATGCAATTGAGGAGCGGTAGAGCAGTGGCAAGACGAGAGCCGCCTTTTGGCGTAATTCCGCGCCTGTGGTATCCATACAGATCTTGAGGAGCCAGTCTTTATCGAGAATCCGCACCCGCGCTCGCCAAACCGCGCATGCAGAAACTCGACAGAATCTTTGGAGCCATCTTCGGATGAAGAGCTGCACCAACGGAGCCCCCTCCGCACCCGCGGAAATCGTGCAGGAATGGATTTAGAGGCTTTACTCGATTACGCTTTCAAGAACTACCAGGCTCATCCGCGCCCGCGCTCTCCGACCGCATCCGCGGTACCACACCCGAGGACGATGACGTGTATGTTGCACCGAAGCTTCCACCTCTCAGCTCTCTAAAGCCTTCTCCTCCTTTCTTGGAAGCACTTCAAGATACGAGAAAGCCTACCCATGAAAAGGAACTCTTCGAGACCTACGCCAATTGCCAGGTAAATGGTCCTCTTCTTAATCTTATCCAAGGAGTCCCTTGGTTTGCTAAATTCATGAAAGATCTATGTACCATCAAAAGAAAGCAAAGGTCTAAACCTAAAACTGAAAAGATAGCTCTAGTTGAAAAGACTAAGGATAGCAACACCGAAACGGTTAATTCTCTTCTCCATAAACAATTGCCTAAAAAATGTGGAGATCCAGGTAGATTTACCGTTCCTGTCTCGATAGGAGAAACCAAAATTCAGCATGCCATGCTAGATTTAGGTGCTTCTATTAATGTCCTTCCCACATGCATATATGAGAAGTTAGGCCTAGGACCTTTAAAAGACACCGATATTTCTATTGAATTGGCTGACCACTCTACCGTGCATCTGAAAGGGTTAGTGGAGGATGTTCTAGTGTAGGTCAATGGTTTGATTTTCCCGACAGATTTCTATGTGATGGAGATAGGTGAAGGGCACAACGACCCGGTTCTCTTACTTGGTCGCCCGTTCATAAAAACCGCCAGGACGGTTATAGATGTTGCCAACGGTTTACTTTCCATATCACATGGTGGCAATGAGGTCCGAATTCAAATCGATGAGGACCCGTTTTGAGCATATCCACGTTGAGCCAACGACGTTAAACAAAAGCGCTGATTGGGAGGCAACCCAAGGATTGGATAGTTTGTTTTTCCCATTCCTAGTTTAGGGTTTGACTCGCTCTAGTTTGTATGGTTTAACTCTAGTATTTTAGGGCGTTAGTGAGTGTGTTTAGGTTAGATTTGAGCGTTATTGTAATATGAAGACCGAAGACACAAGATTTGAAGATACGAGAGTTTTTAGGGCTAAAGTTCAGCAGCAGTTCGCCACTGTTCAAATTCCGCAGGTGCGGTGTCCGAGCCGCGGTCGCGGTGAAGGAAGGTAACGACAATACATTCCCTAGAAGGTCGCAGGTGCGCCGCCTTGGCCGCAAAAACGGTAGAAGCTGACCTAGCCAACCCGAAGGAAGACCCGCCGTTGGCGCGTTGCCTGAGCCGCGGGCGCGGTGGTGTCCGGATCCGAGCCGAGCGAAATCTTTTCTATCTTGTTTCCTTTTCTATCTTTTGCCTCTTTCCTTATCTATCTCGGGGAGGTTGTTTCTTGGGCTATATAAGGAGGAGTCTGCCTTAGGTTTTACGTATCCAATTCATATCTCATGTATCCCAACTTTCTCTTAATTAATTGTATTAGTTTTCTTGTAATGGAGAACTAATCTCCCTTGCAGTTTATTCAATCAAGGAAGCTTTATTATGAAGTTGTGAAATTCTGGTAACTACTTTATCCCTAGGTCTTTATTGATACTCTTGTGCTTCATCCCATGATCTTTGTTTGGTTATATGAGCCTGATCAACTTGGTTAATTAGCTTAGATCTATTGTTTGAAGTAGGAATGGTTGTTGTCTATGCATCTTTCCTATTCCCGAAACAACTCTATTGTAGGACCGTGGACTAGATTAGGGAAGAGTATTCAATGGTTGTTTTATACATGAGACTCGTAGCTTGATTGCATGATTCAATTTCCTATTATCCTTGTGTGTATTGCATGATTTGAATTAAGCATCCTTGTTCATATTATAGTTTTGCTATGATTGTGGACTAGCGAATAATTAAGATAAGGATCGGAATTGACCTAAGAATATAAGAAGTGGATGGATTGATGATCAATGAATTAATAAAGATGAATTGATTGTATGAAATCTGTTTGCTAATATTGATTGAAACCTCCTTCAAAATCCCCTTTTGTTTGCATGTTCGAATTAAAATCACTCTAAGAAACTAATTCTCTTGGGTTCGATCCCTTACTTACCTAGTATACTTTGCTTGTCTTGTTTGGGTTATTATCTTTGATTTGGGGACGACGACTATGCCCGAGTCAATTAACAATTTGTGCTTCTATAATTATATAATAATTTTGAAGCTATATTCAATTTATATATCAAGTATTTTCAATTTTTGCTTAATCTTAACGATTTTCTCTCCAGTATTCAAGGCCTAATACACTCATATTCGACGATCGATAACATATTGGTCCTAACTTTCATTATGATATTCTACATTCAATAATTCTAATTACATATGCTATTTTTACGATGTGATATTCTATTAGTAATAATAATATTAAATTTATCAAATGTACTTCCATATTTAAGAAAATTGTTGGGACGATATTAAGGACGTCAGTCATTAATATGTAAACCAATAATGATCGTCCATTGTTTTGATAATGACAAACTCAAATGTATTTAACAAGTTGTCCAAGTGTTGATCTCAGGTAGGTCCAGTGGACGCACATGAGCGAAAAGGACAACAAGTGAATGGCAGTCCCTAAGCTGTAGGGACGCACTTCATCAGAACTTCCAAAGCTGAACGTAATTGGCCAAGTTCCTGCGCAGATAGGACGGCGTCCTCATCAAGAAGGGACGCGCGCCAAAATACGGACGAAGTTCAAATTCAAATGAAGGCCGCCCCAACATGATTACATCACGTTCGGCCGTAGTCCTCAGAAGGAAGCTTCCCTTGTCTGGGCACGTGTAGACAACTCCAAAGATGTCGCTTTCCCAGCGATGGTCCCCTATCCACGCGGAGGCTTCCCAAGCGTCAACAGAGTTGACTTCCTCAAGATTCTCATCGCACCGTTGATGGAAGATCAAGGATCCTGCCAAGCATCAGAGGACGCTAGAGGACAAGAACCACTTCCGCTATAAATACCCCCCAAGGGATATGCATAGCGGTGTGGACTTTGAAGACTTTCTCTCAAGCTCTCCCGAAGCATTCAAGAACACGAACGAAGATCAAGAAGATCAAGTGAGCTTGAAGCAAGAGAAAGAAAGTCCAACCACATCAAATCCAAAACAAACCAAAAAATAGTTAGAGTTGTAGTTTGTCTTTCACAACGAACCGTGAGAGACGTGTGTGATAGCTTCCTTATAGCTAAGAGAGTTAGGTTACTTTGTTAGGTGGAAGGAGTGTTACTAGTGAGGCTAAGGACGGACGCTTAGCTCAGAGAATTGTAACGACTCGCCTAAGTTGTAAGGACTCTCTCTTAATAAGATAAGGACGGCTATTGAAAATCCTCCAAGCGGAGGTAGAGGTTTACCCATAAGACTAGTTGGTCTTAGTGGGGTTCCTCTATAAATACTCGTGTCCATTATCTCATTGCGTTTCCTGTTAAGTCTAAATTCCGCTGCACCTAAGGACGCCCTTAACCCAGTTAAGGACTCCTTCACTAACAGACTTACGATCCAACAATTGGTATCAGAGCAGGCGCTTTAGATTAAGTTTGAGTTGCAGGAAACATGGAGATGGAACCTATAGGTATCTCAAGTGCAAAACCACCTCGCCTGACGGACGGCAACTTCAATAGGTGGAAGACAAGGTTCGAATGCTTCGTGCGTAGTCAAAACTACCAATGCTGGCTGGTGATAAAGAACGGCGACCTCGAAGTTCCTGCCGCCAAGAAAGACAAGGAGGCAGATTGGGGTCCTGAAGAGTTCAAGCTTATGGAAGCAAATGCAAAGGCCATCTGTTTTCTACAGACGTCCCACTGTGAAAGGGACGACACTCGTGTGAGCAATCTCCCAACAGCTAAGCTTCAATGGGAAGCTTTGGAGAAGTATCATGTTGGGACGCCTGAGATGAAAGAAGACGTCCAGTTGGAAGCAAAAAGGGACTTCTACAAATTCAGGATGTTCACAAATGAGACCATCACCGACTACTCCTTTCGCTTTGAGGCCCTTCTAACTAAGTTGAAAAACTTGGGTGTCAAAGAAACTGAAATTACTCAGAGGATGAAGGCTCAAGTCTTGATAGATGGACTCACGGGACCATGGAACTTTGATAGAATGACGTTCAAAGAGAACCAGGCCAACAAGGGACTGTCCATGGAGGAAATCTATGGAAAACTCAAAGGGTACGAAGCAAGAAGAAACCAAGATCTGGCAGAAATGGGAAAGAGTCCCCAGAATGAGCTGGCTTTAACTCTCGCGGCTAGGACGCCAGAGTATGAGCAATACTATCAAAGGCAAAGAGAGATAAACTCAATGCTAGAAGCCAAAACTCAAGAGCACCAAGAAAATCTTCGTCTTCAAGCGTTAGTGGAACGCAAAGGGAAGACCGAAGAACAAATTTCCGAGGAAGATGAATTGGCCCTGTTGAGCAAAACTCTTCGTGCACTGTACAGAAGAGGCAAAGTCCCAAGAATGAAGATGCCTGTCAAGAAAGAATCTCGCAAGCTTACGGATGCAGAGATGAAGGAAATAGTGTGCTACAAATGCAACAGAAAGGGACACATGGCCAAGAAATGTACCACAGGCCTATCATCAAAGGAAATGAAGGAAAAGGCGCTGGTTGGTGCATTTGAGGGTGCATGGGACGACCTTGACTCAAGTGATGAAGAGCCAGAAAATCAAGTGGCCTACATGGCTATGGAAGACGCCCCAGAGGACGTCTTTGAAACTGAGTAAGAGGTAACCCATGAAACCATGCTAAACTCTCTTGAAAAGTGTTCAAAACCAAAGCTCATTAAATTGATAACTCAAATCATGCAAGAGAGCTATGCCAAAGTTTTGAGGAAGCTGAAACCGAGAATATCGTTGTGGAATGTGAAAATTGTAGTATCACGTCTTTTCAACTAGAGTCCTCTCAGGAAGAAATCAAGTCCCTTAAAAGTCAGATTGTGTGCTTAAAGCTCGAAAATGCTAGTCTTAGGGACGAGGTCAAAGTTCTAGGAAAGAGTCCAATGACTGAGACTGTTAACCCAATAGTTTTTGTTCCAGCTAGGAAAGGATTAGGGTATGAATCAGGATCAAAAAACTCTCTCCCAAGTGACTTTGAAGCTAGCAAGACTACTGAACTAGAGCTTGAGAGGGAAAAGACAAGAAATCTAGAAGAGCGCATTAGGGTTCTAGAGAGTGGTGAGAAAGGACAAAAGGACTACTACACAAATTCTGTCAGTCACAAAATCTACAAGAATATTGCTAAGGGAAAAGGATCTAAGGTAGTGGATCTTGAAAAAATGAAAGAGAATAGAATTCAGCGTCCTAACAAAAAGTACTATCTTGGAAACTATTATAGGACGTGCTGGCATTGTGGCAAAGGTGGTCACTACCAGTATGAGTGTCTTAAGCTGAAACAAGATCTTGAAAATGGAAAGAAGGCTAGAAATGGACGTGAGAATGCTAAACCTAAATCTGCTGATAGGACGCATGCTAGTGTGCCAAATCCTAAAGCCCGATCTCCTAGGACGCATGCTAGAAGATCAAATGATGTGAATGTCTATGATCATTTGCCTACGAAGAAGTTTTACCCTTGTAACGAACCAGGTAGGGGTCACCTTGCCTGGGTCGCAAAGAACTAACTCTTCTTTTCAGGTGGAAGTGAGAGGAAGCCCGTGGATCATCGATATTGGCGCTTCAAATCATATGACTGGAAGCCAGATCCATCTCACTTCTATCCAAACAAATGCCACGGGAGGAACTGTCTCGTTTGGCAACAAGGGAAAAGGAAAGATCAAAGGGACGGGCACCGCAAAGCTGAATCAATCCATCAGTGCGTCCAAAGTTAGTCTTGTCGAAGGACTAGGCTTCAACCTCCTTAGTGTCTCCCAAATATGTGATCAAGGTGAAAACCTAGTCACATTTGACTCTAAGGAATGCCTAGTCATCAACAAGAAAACAAATCAAGTCATTCTCAAAGGGACTCGTGAAAAAAATGTCTACGTCTTCAATCAAAAATTCAAGCCTGCATCCAAGTTGTGCTTATCTGTCTCCGCTGTGGATGCCGATCTCTGGCATCGACGTCTAGGACACGCGGGACCTAGCACAATCTTCAAGCTTCATCAAAAGGATCTAGTAAGAGGTCTTCCCAGAATTGATCCTGAGTAAATTGAGCAATGTGAAGCATGCATCAAAGGGAAGCAAACAAGATCGTCCTTCAAATCCAAGAATGAAGTGAGCACAAAGAAGCCATTGGAACTTCTTCACATGGATCTATGTGGACCCATGCAAACCCAAAGCTATGGTGGAAAAAGGTACATGTATGTCATTGTAGATGATTTTTCAAGATTCAATTGGGTTCTTTTCTTAGTGTCAAAAGCAGATGCCTTCGGGATGTTCAAAATCTTCATCAAGCAAGTAGAAGTTGCTCTTGGGACGAGCTTGAAAGCTCTAAGGTCAGATCATGGAATGGAGTTTAAAAACTCAGAGTTCCTTGACTTCTGTGACCAACAAGGAGTCTCCCACAACTTCTCCTCTCCTCGAACTCCTCAGCAAAATGGTGTTGTTGAAAGAAAGAATAGGACGCTGGAAGACATGGCAAGGACGATGCTTTTGGCCAGTGGCGTCCCCAAACACTTCTGGGCAGAAGCCGTTGCCACCGCAACCTACATTGTCAATCGAGCTATGATTCGTCCGTTGCTCAAAAAGACGTCCTATGAGCTCTTGAATGGAAGAAAGCCAAACATTTCACAGCTCAAAGTCTTCGGGTGTAAATGCTTCATTCACAACAATGGCAAAGACAACATCGGCAAGTTCGATGCTAGGAGTGATGAAGGAATATTTCTTGGGTACTCCCTCCTAGGGACGATGATGAAGATGATGAAGAAGAACCAAGAGGCTCCTCCGTCAAATATTATGTTCCTGAGAACGCCCCTGAGTCTCGCGTTGAGGTCTCAATGGGAGTTCCCAGTGAACAACAAGAGCCTTCTCAAACTTGGTCGTTAAACCAAGTTGAGGCCGGTGAATCAAGTCAACAAGGAGAAAGACACAGTGTGGACGCTCCAGCTGAGGGGGAACACACTGAGCCGACAAATGAAGAAGACGGATTTGACTCTGATGAGTCTGATTGGACGGACCCTAGGTGTACTCCTGCCAGGGACGCTACTCATAAGGGATCCAACCTTTCAAGACTTCACTCAACAGATCAAATCATCTCAGACATCACAAAAGGAGTCCAAACAAGATCAGTTGTGAATCATTCCCTCAACGCCAACATAGCGTTCTGTGCCTTCAATGCCTTTGTGTCCTTAGTTGAACCTAAGAACATAAAGGAAGCACTTTAGGACGCTGATTGGATTCAAGCCATGCAAGAAGAACTCAATCAATTCGAGAGGAACAAAGTTTGGACCCTCGTCCCTAGACCGAGAAACAAAAACATAATAGGGACTAGGTGGGTCTATAGAAACAAGCTTGATGAAAGTGGCCGCGTATCAAGGAACAAAGCAAGGCTTGTGGCTCAAGGCTATAGGCAAGAGGAAGGGATCGATTATGATGAGACCTTCGCTCCTGTCGCTAGAATTGAAGCCATTCGCCTCCTCATCGCCTACGCCGCCCACAAGGGGTTCAATCTCTTTCAAATGGATGTCAAGACAGCCTTTCTCAATGGCAAGCTTAAAGAAGAAGTGTACGTCGCTCAACCTCCAGGATTTGAGGACGCTGATCACCCTGATCATGTGTATTTCTTGGACAAGGCACTCTATGGACTCAAGCAAGCCTCTCGTGCATGGTACGATAGGTTTGCGTCCTTTCTCTTGTCCAACGGGTACACACGAGGTAACATCGATAAAACACTATTCTTAAAGAAAGTCCTTAAAGATGTTTTGATTGTCCAAGTCTATGTCGATGACATAGTCTTTGGAAGCACTAACATGAGACTTGTAGAGGAATTCAAGAACTTGATGAGTAGTGAGTTTGAGATGTCCCTCATAGGAGAACTCAACTTCTTCCTGGGACTCCAAATCACCCAGCTCAAAGATGGGACGCGCATTCACCAACAAAAATACATCCGTTAAATGCTCGAGAAGTATGGAATGAACTCTTCAAAATCCATTGATACTCCCATCTCCCCCAACACTCGCCTTTATGCTGATGAAGAAGGCAAGAGTGTAGATCAAAAGCTTTACAGAGGAATGATAGGGTCCTTGCTATACCTAACGGCAAGTCGTCCCGACATCATGTTCGCTGTGTGCTTGTGTGCTCGTTTCCAAGCAAATCCAAAGGAGTCCCACATGCAAGAGGTCAAGAGAATCTTCAGATACCTCAAGGGACGAGATGACCTATGCCTATGGTATCCCAGAAGAACGTCCCTAAACCTGGTAGCGTACTCTGACGCAGATTACGCTGGCCATGTGGTGGATAGGAAGAGCACATCAGGAATGGCACAATTCCTTGGGTCATGTCTTGTATCTTGGGGATCCAAAAAGCAAAACGCCGTGGCACTCTCCACCGCGGAAGCTGAGTACGTTGCTGCTGCTTCGTGCTGCTCACAAGTCCTATGGATCAAGTACCAACTTGAAGATTATGGTACGTTCCTCAACACAGTCCCTATCTTGTGTGATAACACCAGTGCTATAAGTATTGCCAAAAATCGTGTTCATCATTCTAGGACGAAGCATATTCATATAAGACATCACTTTCTTCGTGATAATGTTGAACTTGGATTAATTAAGGTAGATCATGTTAGGACTGAGGACCAAGTGGCCGATATTTTCACAAAAGCACTTGATAGACGTCCCTTCGAGCACCTCCGGCTGCTCTTGGGGATGATAACTTTCAAATGATCAAGTCCCATTCTATTATTCCCTCCATGATTGGCTATGTTTCGTTGAGAACTTTTTTTTTGAAGTAATGTATTCATTTAAAGTCATCTTTAAAGGACGCTAGTCTAAGACATATGTGTTGCTCATGTTTTTGAACGGTATTCAATTCGCTTTTCATCTCAAGAGTATCCCTGATCAATCTACCCTCATTATAAGCCGAAATGATGGGAACTCTAAGCTTACCTAAGCTGAGAATCTTGCAAACGCGTCCAATGAGCGTTCTTTGCTTTATCTTTACGGGACGTACTTGCTTGATTTTCAAAAATGGTTCTAAGTGATCAAAGGGACGCGTGTTAAGAGCTGAGAGCTGTCCGTACAGAGTTCTAAGTTCAGAGGTTGAGATCGGTGTCTGGGACGCCGTGGTTCAGTTCAGTGTAGTGAAGTGTTGTGTGTTGAAAGGACGCCAAGTCAGAGTCCTTTGCAGTTATGAGAAGTTTGAATGTTTGAAATTGGGAAGGTGAACCGTCTTAGAGAAGTTTCAGCGAAGATCTCGGGATATGCGCAAACAGTGCTCAACAGCTGTGTTTCTTAGCAAAGAAGAAAGCCACGTGTGGGAAGGCGGGTGGAGGAAGCCGAGTGTAAAGACCCTGTTACCCCTGACCGTCCAACTTCGTCTTCTTCCTATAAATACCCACCTGTGCATTCCGAAACACCTTCTTCGCTCCTCTGTTGTTTACTCACTTATAGCAATCTCTCAAGATTTGCAAAATCTTCAAACGCATCCCGAAATCTCATCCTCAACCCTAATCTTTCTCTATATAAACCCTCTCTCTCAAATGGCCAACACCAGAGCTTCCAAAAACCCCTCACCCTCGTCGGCGGCGAAAAACCCTAGCTCCTCGAGATCTCCTCCGGTGAAAGGCCGGTCATTAATGGAGTCAAGAGGCAGACCTTCCGACCGCCAAGAACCCCCTCGCCACCATTCTTCGTCTCAATCCACCCAGCGCCGCCACTCCAACACCCCTCCCCAGCCCCTTCGCTCCTAACCTCCACAACAAAAACAACAACCTCCTCGCTCTCATTCCAAACCCAATCAAAAGCGGTTCTCATTTCTGGAGAAGCCCTTCAAACCCAAGCCTGAGCTAGATAATATCGCCAAAGCCTCTGTTTACAGTGGCTCAATTGGACGGCTCCCCTCTCAACCCAAACGCCGTCCTCCCCTTGACCCTCTCATTGAGGACTGGCTTGAAAAAGAGCCAAGGACGCTCGCCAACATCTGTCTTAGGGCGTCCGCTCACGAACATCCTCCCAAAATCCAACTACTACTTTACTACTTCATGGTAACGTACGTCAAGCCCCGCCTTGCGGAAACCAACAACTCCAACCCTCCATTCATGGGGCCAGGCATCATATCTGACTCGTTTGGTGGAACCGTGGACGAGCTCGCCAAACTGCTCCCAGATATAATGGAGTTTGTCGTTGCTCCTGCGGGCTCCGTCCCATCTCACAAACGAAAAAGGCCTTCCTCTCCCCCTCCTTCCAAAACGCTCCAAATAAAAGGCCCTTCCTCCTCTCCACCAAAACCAATCCCTTCCTCCCCTCCTCACGCCCCAAAGAGACGCTTGAAGACGTCTGCTGAGCTCGAGGGCGTGACCGAGCAACAAATGGCCGCTATCCGCCTCTCGGAGCTTGCAATAGAGAAAGAGGAGAAGGCCAGGCAAGAGCAGGCCGAAAAGGACGCCATTGCTGCGGCGATCCAGCAGAGTTTGCAAGACGTCCCTCGCCTTCCTCCTCCACCGCCAAGGATAGAGGACGTCACTCCCGCTCCTGCTCCTACGGCTTCCTCCGATCCGCTTCAGGCAGAGATCGAGGCGGACTTGGCAAAGCCCATGCCAGCTGCTCCGCAAGCGACTCCTCTCGTACAGGTCCCGGCCAAGGACGCTGTACCAGAAGTGATTATTCTTGAGGATTCTCCTGCCAAGAAGCCGCCTCCTCCCCCTGCTCCGCTCAAAGTGAAGCCCATATCCATGGCTCCGCCAAGCTCCTCCTCTGCCCCCGCTACAAAGGCCAAGATAAGAACTCCCTCTCCCTCTCCTCCCAGAGCTTCAACTCCTCCTCCTCCTCCGCCCGCTAAGGCCGTCGAGGAATCTGCTCAAGTCCAAGGGACGCCTCTTACGACCGTCCCTACAGAGTCCTTGGCACGGACTCCAGCGGTGGACGCGCCTCCCACAGAACAGGTGTCCACTGCTGAGGACACGGAAATGGCTGAGTCCCATGAGCAAGGGGACGAGGCCTCAGACGAAGAGGACGTTCCTCACCAGGATGAGGAACCTGAGGACGAGGAGGGAGACGGCGATGAAGAAGACGCCGGTGATGAAGTGATTGTGAGCAACGGCAGTAAGTAGAAACGCTTAAAGAAAATCTTGTCGCCGCTCCTTTTCACCGCCCAGTTCCTCGAAGAGAATCAACGCCAAGAGTTTTTGGAACTGCTTGAGTTCCAGGGATGGACGCACCTAGGCGCCGAGGCCGCAGAAGTCGACCCCGAACAAGTTCTCCGCTTTTACTCCAAATTTGAAATCTCAGAAGTAAAAGGGAAGCCTCAAGGGACGTTCGAAATTGATGGGGACGAGTACTCAGTTGCTGAGGGTACCGTCCGCAATATGCTAGGCCTGCTTCCCTCTCCGCCAGATGCCATGGACGACCTTCCCAACAAGAATTTTGGTCGTATCTCCCAGGAAGAGATCTTCAACAGAATATTCAACGGGAGACAACCAATTGCTAGGGACAGGGTCGCTCACTGTCTCTCCAAGACAGGCGTCCTTGCACATCACTTCATTGTGCGCATGGTCGTCCCCCACCAAGAAAAGAAGTCGATAGTCCATATCACTGACAGTATCTTGCTGGACGCCTTCTTAGAACGCAAGCCGATCAATTTGCCGCGGGTAATCTTGGAGCACATGGGCAAGTGCACAGGAGGCAAGCACTCTCTTCCTTTCCCTGGCTTAGTCAAGCAGATTCTCAAGCAGCAAGGCCTCTATGCTCCGAAACAAGAACAGTCCTTTGGCATCCACTGGGACGTTAGGCAAATCACCTTGCCTCTAGTTGGAAAACTTCGTTGTGATGAGCCGCTTCCATCCGTCAAACGCCAAATGGAAAAGGAAAGGAAAGAGGCTCAGAGGCAAGCCAAGGCTGCTGCCGCCGCTGCTGCTCAAGAAGCTCAAGGTGATCCAGAAGCTGAAAACTTACAAGTAGTTGGGACGCCGGTTGAGGACGCTGCTGATGAAGAGGACGAGCTCGATGGTATGAGCGTCCCTGATGAGGCCGAGAAGCACTCTACGAAGTATCTGATGGGCATGATGATCGAGAACCAGTGCATGATGATTGATCTAATTCAGCAGGTTCACGACACCCTCCACACCCACACAGAACTTCTTGAGCGCAACAACCCTTGCACAGAACAACCATCTTCAGGAGCAACACCTCAAGGCCCTTGGTAAGCGTCCCCGAAAATGATCACCCTCCCTCTTCCAACCCCTGAAACAATTTATCTTTTCTTTGGTTTTTGCTAAGACATTGGGACGTTGTCCCCGTTTTTAAACCTTGTGTTTGATTGTCTGTAATGATCGTACTTCTCTTGCTATATGAATGCCGTTCATTACATTTGTGATTCATTTTGTCTAAACGTTCTTTACTTTAGTTATGACTTTGTGCTTGCATGCTTTTCAACTTGTTCTCCTTTTCGATGATGCCAAAAGGGGGAAGTATAGTTTTGCAGAGATGCGATTGTCTTTAAGTTGTCATAGAAAGCATGTGTTTAGGGGGAATTCGGCCAAGTCCAAAGGACGCTAGTAGAAAATAAAAGAGAACGCACTTAAAAGAATGTGTTGCATGTCAATCTAAGCTGAAAAGAAAATCAAGTGTAGTTTCTCATGCTAAAAGCTTTACTTCTGTGCGTATTATCTGAAAGAGTTTGTCATCATCAAAAAGGGGGAAATTGTTGGGACGATATTAAGGACGCCAGTTATTAATATCTAAAGCAATAATGATCGTCCCTTGTTTTGACAATGACAAACTCAAATGTATTTAACAAGTTGTCCAAGTGTTGATCTCAGGTAGGTCCAGTGGACGCACATGAACGAAAAGGACAACAAGTGAATGGCAGTCCCTAAGCTGTAGGGACGCACTTCATCAGAACTTCCAAAGCTGAACGTAATTGGCCAAGTTCCTGCGCAGATAGGACGGCGTCCTCATCAAGAAGGGACGCGCGCCAAAATACGGACGAAGTTCAAATTCAAATCAAGGCCGCCCCAACATGATTACATCACGTTCGGCCGTAGTCCTCAGAAGGCAGCTTCCCTTGTCTGGGCACGTGTAGACAACTCCAAAGATGTCGCTTTCACAGCGATGGTCCCCTATCCACGCGGAGGCTTCCCAAGCGTCAACAGAGTTGACTTCCTCAAGATGCTCATCGCACCGTTGATGGAAGATCAAGGATCCTGCCAAGCATCAGAGGACGCTAGAGGACAAGAACTGATCGGTCCGGGATCGGAGGGTCTCACAATTTAAATTTATAAAACCGAACCTCACTTGTAGTAAAGAGGTAGGGTGTCGAACACACGGGAGTTCGTGCGTCGAGAGTACCCGAAAAGACTAAAAAGAGGAGAAAATAAAGACAAAACGAAGGAAAACAAAAGAGATCTCCTCGGACCGACACAGGTCACTTCGGTCCGAGGTAGGATCGAGGTCGAAATGGCCGGGACCGACGTTGGTGCAAGTCGGGCCCGATGACTGGGTACTTCGATTTGGCAAAAATGGTAGATCGGTCTTGGGTTTTTGGGTTCCTCCCCCAACTAGACTTGGATATTCTTCCTCAATTCAACCAATAAGTGTTTGATTCTAGTGAGATCGAGGTTGTTCGCCTCGAATCCCTCCAATCTACACCTCGACCCAAGGGAGCTTTCGCGTCACCTTCGATGCTAGAGACTTGTGATGGGATCGAGACCACTTTCGCTTACTCTTACCAAACACAAGCTCTAGATCCCTTGCTTTCACAAGAGAATTGAAGCTCAATGTAGAGAGGATTCACAAATCAAGCACTCAAGGCTATGGAATTGGGGTTTTCTACCCAAATCTAGCTAGGGGATTCCCCCATAGCCCAAGACTATGGAATCTACTCCATGTGGTAAGAGAAAAGCATAAACAAAAGGGAAATCAAACAAATCTCAATCAACATCATCCAATCAAACTTCAATTGCATTCAAATCCAAAGTGTCTACAAAATCCAAGTTCAAATCTACTAGATCAAAGCAAAACAAAGTACAAAACTCACACTTCCTCCTCTCTTCTCCACCGATCTCTCCTTCTCTTCCTTCTCCCTTCTTCTCCTTGCCCTCCAAGTCTTCCTTGAGCCTTTAGAGAGTGATTTGAGTGTGGTCTATCCAAACATCCCCCCTAGCCAAGGGTTTCTCTCCTCTCCAAGGAAAGGAATTCACCCAAATCCTCCTCTAGATCTTGGGTTCCTTCCCCCCCTTGGAGAAGAGTCCACCCCCTTAAGTGTGTGTAGATGATGAGAGATCACAAGAGTTTAAATAGAGATTTCCCTTCTAAACTCCTTGGGCTCCAAGGCAAGTCCTTGACCTCCAAGGCTTCTAGAACTCCTTGATCTCCAAGGCTTGTCCTTGACCTCCAAGGCTTGTCCTTGACCTCTAAGGCTTCTAGAACTCCTTGATCCCCAAGGCTTCTAGACTCCTTGACCTCCAAGGAAGCAAATATAATTTTGGGAATTAACAAGAAAATCCCAAAAAGAAAGGAATCCGGAGCCACGACCGACATGGATCGACACGGAGGAACCTCGGGCCCGACTTGCCATACCTCGGACCACTGACACATCTTTAAGAGACCTCGGGCCCGACTTACTTCACCTCGGGCCACCACCTCGGGCCACCATTGTACCTCGGGCCCGACATGCTGGGTACCTCGGTCCTAAGGCATTTTTCAGCTTGTTTCGCTCCGTTCTCTCTCGTTTTAGCTCCGATTGACTCGATTCTTTCGCCATTCTCTTCGTCTTCACTTGAGGCTTCTTTCCATGCATTGTTAGCTCCATTTTGGCTCCTTTTCCATCCTTGAATTCCTCCATCACTCCATGCTCCAAACTCCATGATTTTTGCTCCGAAATGCCTACAAAACACACAAAATGCGCATAGTCTCCGAATCTCATAGAATATCAGAATCCATGCTAAAAAGGGACATAACACACAAGAAAAGAAGGAATAAGGACTAAAACTACCAAGGAAAACACACTTAAAACACTACCAAAATGAGAGACATCAGAATACCCCATACTTAAACTTGCTTGTCCTTAAGCAATAACAATGTAAGCAAGACCGAAGCACAATCTTCAAGTAAAGCCTCATATGAAAAACACAAATAAGCGTAAGTGATAGACATTCTAGCAAGATTACATCATCACACATTCAAGGAATAAAGTCTAATGCAACCAAGCCTCACTTTAGGGATAGGAAAATGTGTATCACTCATCATGTGTTTAGGCTTGAAAATGAACACTCAAACTCAACAAACATGCAAGTAAAGGCTTTACAATTGAAGCTAATATCACCAATTCCTCCACCTAGAGATGCCTATTACAATGCACACAAAGAATATGAACTTGGCTCAATGGAGGTCCTCAAAGAGGTTCCATTCGGCCGGGTTGTAATGGGGCTTTTGGTATTTCTCAAGGTGGGAATCACTTTGGTCTTGTGGTGCTTACAATGGGGATTGAACTTTCTAGTCTCTCACCAACTTAACCAAGTCATTCCACTTTCAACTTCACTCATCCAAAAGACTTTGATTTTCTCTTCTTTTCTTTTCTTTCAACCCACTCTTCACTAAACATTCCACTTCATCTTTGCACTACACTTTTTGTTGGATTTTTCACACTTTTGCTCTAGGATCGACTTGCACTATACATCGGGCCCGAAGTGCACTTATCCTCGGTCGGTGCCCTTTCTTTCACTTAAGCACTTTTGCTTTCAATCCACTATTTTTTTCCAACATTTCTTTCTTTCTTTCCACTTCAAAGATGCACTACCCACTTGGTTTTGTAACTCCATTTCTTGCCCTTCACCAAAGAGAATCTCAACTCTCCAAATATTCTTCCAAAACCTCTCACTAAAGTCCAATCCCATAAGGGTCAAGTCATATAGGCTAGGAATCATAATTTTTGAGGAGTTTCAAACAAAGTTCTAAGGCTAAAACAGGGCTACAAACAACAGTTTCTCTTCAAGGTAGGATATGGAATATTTTGTGACTAAATGAAATAAAGTTCAAATCAATGTGACAAAGCATAGAACAAACCTCATATTGGTCTTGGAAAATAGACAAACACCTCAATAGCAAGTTTTACTAAGCATGCATGAGCTAATTCACACAAGAAAATGAGGGATATGCAATCATGAACAAGCATCCCTAAAATGGCCAAAAATAATCTCACAAGGTTCACTCTAGCTTAGTTGCATCAAAACTTATCCAAGAACTCATGTGTTCAATAAAAACATGCAAGATATCATATCACATCAAAAACAACATCCATTTAGAGGCTAAACTATCCAAAAATATGCAAAGGACTTTACATGCTCACATCATCATTAGCCTTCTTTAGATATCTAAGATGGGAATTCCTAGTCCAAAATCAAAATCTTTTTGTTGTTTTCAACAATTTTTCAAATTTTTATGGATGTTTGCAAAACATTTCTCCAACCAAAACAAAAGACACACAAAGCAAACACTACACACAAAGCAAACACAAGACACAAAAGAGTTTCCTTTTCCCATACCCCATACTTAAAATATGCAATGTCCTCATTGCATCCAAGTAAAACCAAAAGGGAAAATGAAAAGGGAAACTCACTAGACAAGGCGTTTGAAGCTAGGAACAATGGTTAATTGTTGACATCGGCACATGGGGAGGGTAAGGTTGAGCACCTTGTCGAACTTCTTGAGAGGTGGTCGAGACCGCTTGCTCGTCTCACATCCTAGTTGTTCGTCCATTTGCATCATACACCTTGACCCTTTGAGCTCATCATTTGAATCAAGAAGTACCTACAAAATCACACCAAAGATACATCCCAAAATTCTTGCATTCAAGGAGTTTAGAGAAAGGGTTAGCACAATAAGCTCAAATCCTAGAAATAAGAAAACAAATCAAAAGGAAACAAAGGATACGTCGGGTTGCCTCCCGAGAAGCGCTCTTTTAACGTCATTAGCTTGACGCACCACCAAATCTCCGTTAGGGTGGAAAATAAGGCTCGGGGTCCATGAACTCTCCAAGGACCATCTCATCACTCAAGTAGAATTGAGGCCATTCACTATAGTTCAACCAAACATGCGCCTCGGCCTCGTCATAATGGCGGGGGACCCCATACTTAGACCAAGAATAATCGGAGATCAAATCCACCGGGTATGGTTCATCTCCACCATATGACTCATAAGATATCCTCACAAAAGATCAAAGGAGATAGGGCAAACGAGTCTCACACATGATCTTGGAGGCGTGTTTCTCGGGTTGGACCGACATAGGAGCTACATCGGGCCCGACTTGTTGCGTCTCCTCCAAAGCTTGTTTAAACCGAGACTCGACTTCTTCTTTAATCATAAGAGAGGGAGAGCTTTCCTTCACTTCAATCCTTGCACGCCTTAGAGCCATGAGGTAGTTCTCCTCCATCGTCACCATCTCACTAGCAACCTTTTCAGACTGGACCGATATTAGTGCCACTTCGGGCCCGACTTCCTTCATCTCGGGCTCGGGGTAGAGTGGAAGCAGGGGGGTCGGACCGATGTCTGGGCAACTCGGGCCCGACATGTCCTCCAACTCGATCCTTGGTTGCAAAGTTGGTCCGACTTGCGGGCAACTCGGGCCCGACACACTAGGTACGTCGGTCCATGTTTGCTCACTCTTCTCGACTTGTGGTGGCTCGACTCGGACCTCGTCATGGCTCTCTTCATTGTCATAGCTCGGAACTTGCTCTTGAGAACTCGAGAGGGATGCCCAATAATAGTCAAATTGGGCGTCGATTTGCCTCCTCCAAACACCCAACTCTTTGAAATGATCATCAAATCTTCTCTCCATATTGGTGAATTGATTTTTCAAGTCTTGAGCCCATGGAGGTTCCTCATCAATCCCCTCTTGCAACACATATGCCCATGGAGGAGTTTCCTCGTAGCTCGGACGTTGGTATGGAGGTACTCCTTGCATTTGAGTGTAAGTGGGACTTCCCCAATATGATTGAGCACCACCTCGTCCATCATAGTGGTCTCGGTTCCCATACAAACCCCTCATGTAACACTCCTCCTCATAGGCTCTCTCTTCTATCTCTTGTTGCATTCTAATCCGGGCATCGAGTTGTTCTTGAGCTCGAACTCTACCTCTCCTTTCTCTTTCCAATTGCTCATCTAACTCGTGGAGTTTTCTTTTTAGACTTGACATCTTCATTTGAAGGTAGAAAACCTCCCACTCATCATCACTATCATAGAATTCCATTTTTCTCTTTTTTTTTTTTTACGAAATGGAATCACCTACAAAAAAGACAAAAAGAAACAAATCAAATAACACAAGAGGGTTCGGGCTAGTCCCTTACCCAAAACAAATCAACCAAACAAACACACAATCACTATAATTCCCCGGCAACGGCGCCAAAATTCTGATCGGTCCGGGATCGGAGGGTCTCACAATTTAAATTTATAAAACCGAACCTCACTTGTAGTAAAGAGGTAGGGTGTCGAACACACGGGAGTTCGTGCGTCGAGAGTACCCGAAAAGACTAAAAAGAGGAGAAAATAAAGACAAAACGAAGGAAAACAAAAGAGATCTCCTCGGACCGACACAGGTCACTTCGGTCCGAGGTAGGATCGAGGTCGAAATGGCCGGGACCGACGTTGGTGCAAGTCGGGCCCGATGACTGGGTACTTCGATTTGGCAAAAATGGTAGATCGGTCTTGGGTTTTTGGGTTCCTCCCCCAACTAGACTTGGATATTCTTCCTCAATTCAACCAATAAGTGTTTGATTCTAGTGAGATCGAGGTTGTTCGCCTCGAATCCCTCCAATCTACACCTCGACCCAAGGGAGCTTTCGCGTCACCTTCGATGCTAGAGACTTGTGATGGGATCGAGACCACTTTCGCTTACTCTTACCAAACACAAGCTCTAGATCCCTTGCTTTCACAAGAGAATTGAAGCTCAATGTAGAGAGGATTCACAAATCAAGCACTCAAGGCTATGGAATTGGGGTTTTCTACCCAAATCTAGCTAGGGGATTCCCCCATAGCCCAAGACTATGGAATCTACTCCATGTGGTAAGAGAAAAGCATAAACAAAAGGGAAATCAAACAAATCTCAATCAACATCATCCAATCAAACTTCAATTGCATTCAAATCCAAAGTGTCTACAAAATCCAAGTTCAAATCTACTAGATCAAAGCAAAACAAAGTACAAAACTCACACTTCCTCCTCTCTTCTCCACCGATCTCTCCTTCTCTTCCTTCTCCCTTCTTCTCCTTGCCCTCCAAGTCTTCCTTGAGCCTTTAGAGAGTGATTTGAGTGTGGTCTATCCAAACATCCCCCCTAGCCAAGGGTTTCTCTCCTCTCCAAGGAAAGGAATTCACCCAAATCCTCCTCTAGATCTTGGGTTCCTTCCCCCCCTTAGAGAAGAGTCCACCCCCTTAAGTGTGTGTAGATGATGAGAGATCACAAGAGTTTAAATAGAGATTTCCCTTCTAAACTCCTTGGGCTCCAAGGCAAGTCCTTGACCTCCAAGGCTTCTAGAACTCCTTGATCTCCAAGGCTTGTCCTTGACCTCTAAGGCTTCTAGAACTCCTTGATCCCCAAGGCTTCTAGACTCCTTGACCTCCAAGGAAGCAAATATAATTTTGGGAATTAACAAGAAAATCCCAAAAAGAAAGGAATCCGAAGCCACGACCGACATGGATCGACATGGAGGAACCTCGGGCCCGACTTGCTTCAACCTCGGTCCAAAGGAACATCTTTAAGGGACCTCGGGCCCGACTTGCCATACCTCGGACCACTGACACATCTTTAAGAGACCTCGGGCCCGACTTACTTCACCTCGGGCCACCATTGTACCTCGGGCCCGACATGCTGGGTACCTCGGTCCTAAGGCATTTTTCAGCTTGTTTCGCTCCGTTCTCTCTCGTTTTAGCTCCGATTGACTCGATTCTTTCGCCATTCTCTTCGTCTTCACTTGAGGCTTCTTTCCATGCATTGTTAGCTCCATTTTGGATCCTTTTCCATCCTTGAATTCCTCCATCACTCCATGCTCCAAACTCCATGATTTTTGCTCCGAAATGCCTACAAAACACACAAAATGCGCATAGTCTCCGAATCTCATAGAATATCGGAATCCATGCTAAAAAGGGACATAACACACAAGAAAAGAAGGAATAAGGACTAAAACTACCAAGGAAAACACACTTAAAACACTACCAAAATGAGAGACATCAAGAACCACTTCCGCTATAAATACCCCCCAAGGGATATGCATAGCGGTGTGGACTTTGAAGACTTTCTCTCAAGCTCTCCCGAAGCATTCAAGAACACGAACGAAGATCAAGAAGATCAAGTGAGCTTGAAGCAAGAGAAAGAAAGTCCAACCACATCAAATCCAAAACAAACCACAAAATAGTTAGAGTTGTAGTTTGTCTTTCACAACGAACCGTGAGAGACGTGTGTGATAGCTTCCTTATAGCTAAGAGAGTTAGGTTACTTTGTTAGGTGGAAGGAGTGTTACTAGTGAGGCTAAGGACGGACGCTTAGCTCAGAGAATTGTAACGACTTGCCTAAGTTGTAAGGACTCTCTCTTAATAAGATAAGGACGGCTATTGAAAATCCTCCAAGCGGAGGTAGAGGTTTACCCATAAGACTAGTTGGTCTTAGTGGGTTCCTTTATAAATACTCGTGTCCATTATCTCATTGCGTTTCCTGTTAAGTCTAAATTCCGCTGCACCTAAGGACGCCCTTAACCCAGTTAAGGACTCCTTCACTAACAGACTTACGATCCAACAAAAATAATACTCATATTCAAATATGTAATTTTAATATTGTAGTATTTGCCTTGTCTTCATGAATTGCTTTTGATTATCAAATCCATAATGCAATTATATTCTATTAGTTATAATAAATATTCAATTAACTATTTGTGCCTCTATATGCAATAAATCTAAAAATATATATCAATTTATAAATGAAGAGTTCCAATGTTTGCTAGTCTTCAAGATTTGCTCTCGAATATTCAAGGCATAAAAAATCATATTCGATAACTAATAACATGTTGGTTCTAAGTTTCATTATGATATTGTATATTCGAGAATGCTCCTCTTGCACATCTCTTTGCTCTTCGAAGACATTGTTCAAGCAACCTTATACGTGAAAAAACACCAATAAAATAATAAAAATTGAAATTGAAATTGAAAATACCTTCAACAATATAAACCCTAATAAATTATGTATGAATTCAGACTTTTAAAATTGAAACATCAAATCAAAACTTTAAATACATATACAAAATCAAATCATGGGACAAAACCCTTAAACATTAGAAATATTTCTTCCCAAATTTGAATACTTTCCTGTCGAACACTAACATTTCGTTTCCTCTTTCTCATGATTTGAAAAAAATTCGATATTTTCACTCAAAGTTCTAATCTGAACTCTTTTGATCGAAACTCAAACTCACGCTCGTACATCGCATACACAAATTTGGACAAATTCAGAATGTATACAAGTATTCCAAACTAAAATGAAAACAACTTGCCTTAAACTCGACAACGATGGAAGCATATTTGACGAGATGAAGTTTGAGAACAATTACAAAAAACATGTAATATTCTAAACCAACGACTTCATCAACTCGCACTAAATCGACAACCAAACAACTGTAATTGGGAGACGAAAATTTAAAGCACTTATGATACAATAAATTATGAGGAAGTTGAACTCGAATTGAAGATGGAAGAATAGAGAGCGGTTGTGGACAATCATCATCAATTAACAATCGAAGAGAGAGAGAGAGAGAGACAGATTTTTGATGGACAATAAAAAAGAAATAAAAGGTGATTGTTGATAGCGTTTCTTGATCCTAAACAAGCAAATAAATTTATAGATCAAGGCCCCACTGAGTATAGCGAAGTCAGGCTCGTCCACGGGAATTAGGAGATTCTAAGACTAGTTGTCAAAACAAACACAAAACAAAGCAAAACAAACTAAAACAAGGCAAACTGACGCTCGGTACTGACCGAACAAGCTCGGTAACAGCCCAACACAAACAACAAACAAACATAGAAATTTCACTAAGTAACACGCTTGGTACCGACCCAAATGGCTTGATAACAACCTACCCAAAAAAATTTCGAGATGAAAAATATATGAATATAAACTTCTAAGGCAAGGGACTACCACAACAAAGCTATACATGCAACCTATATATCAATGATCAATCATATCCAAATCTCAAAATCATTACTTTCGACAATTAAAAAAGAGTTTATTTCGATTTTTATAATAACAAGCACTTTCCTTTTATTTGATATCTAGGGATTTCAACTTTCCCTTCAAAACCCAAATATTATCCAAATTCACAATCTTATCTTTCAATTCAATTGCAAACATGAACATGCCTCAACTTTCATCAAGGAATTAAATCTCAAATAAAGCGGATAAAAAGATAGAGATTTTAAGAACATTAATTGATCATCAATTCATAAATTAACATGCATAACTATGTTTGGTTTTTACCCCAACCCTTGAATAAGAGGACTACTCACTCATCATCATGAAGAACACAAGCAAATTTATAAGAAAAGACACGATTGACACCAAAGAAACAAACTTTGAATTAAAAAGAGAAGCACTTACAAATATCTCCATAAATGACTATTCCTTGCACCACAAGTTACTTCTCTCTCAAAATTCTCTCCCTAGATTGTTGTTTTCGAATTAATCTGAAAAGTTTTGGATGATAATGGATTAGATTGTATTGGTTTAAGGGGCACCCTAGGCCTCCTTATATATTAGTTACAGAAGTCTAAGAAAGGAAACAATATAATCCAAAAATCCCTAAAATAGAACACCCTTAAAAGCTAAACTTGCACTCTACGGAATAGGTCGTACCGACCGGCTCCCTAGGTCGGTATGACTGGTCAACTGTGCTTGTTTTACTCCTCCGTGCCTCGCTTGGTAACGACCCTCTCGGGTCAGTTTCAATCGGTCTGGGCTTGGATTTGCTTCTCTTCTTGGCTTCAATCTTCATCTAAGCTTGGTTCTTCTTCTTCTTCTTCTTCTTCCTTGCTTGAAACATTTCTCTTGAACCTCTTCACTTGAACTTCACTCCAAAGTCTTGAGAATACCTCTAAGATCTTCAATTCTTCTTGGAAATTTCTTAAAACTTGACCATGAGCCATCTTGACTCTTCTTGAACCCTCCTCCTAAACTTGCCTCACCGCCACCTCTAGCAACTAATCTCCAAAGACTTCTAAAAGACTCTAAAACACCTCCTCAACGCTTCAAAATCTACAAAAGAGTAAACAACATATGCATAGATTCCGACTCTCAAAAGATCATCAAAATCAATGCAAAAAAGACACAAAACACCTAAAAACGCCTCAATCTAACTATGAAACAATCTACAAAACCCAAGTAGAATGAGCGAAATCAAAATACCCCATACTTAGACTTGCTTGTCCTCAAACAATCACTTAGCACACATCAACACCAAACAACATAGCTCAAGAATTGCCTTTGAGAAAAGTAAAGCACAAGAAGAACATGAGCAAATAACTTCAACATCATCACACATATGTATGTATCCTAAGCAATCACAATCCAACCTCACAAAGGAACGGTGTCTCACTCATCCCTCAAAGTGTTTATGGTATATCATCACTCAACTCAGTTCCAAACACCAAATCTCATAGGCAATTGAACTTATATCAATTACCCTCTACCGAAGAAGTCATAACAAGTCACATCATCAAAAGAACTTAAGGTGGCTCAATGAAAACATTATAGAAGTCCCATTCGGCCGGGTTGAAATGTGGTTTGGTAATTCATAGGGTGTGGAATAAATTGGGTTTGTGGTGCTAACAAATCCGGGAACCAAGACTCCTAGAAACTCACACAACTTCACCAAAAACTCTTTCTTCCAAAACTACCAAACACTTCAAACTTCATTGCTTTACTTCTTTACCCATCATCCATGTCTTTTCTTCTCTCAACACTTAGAAATCCTTGACTCATGCACTTATTCACAACTCTTTTATTTTCTTTATCACTACTTTTTCCATTTTATTTTTATTTTTTCACGACATTTTTTTCTCTCTCTCTTGCTTGGGACTGTACCGGCACTATGTGTTTGGTAACGACCAGACTATACTTCCACTTTGTGCAAAACGAACCAAAAATCTCTTTTATACTCTTGATTCTCTAAAGACAAACACTTCACTACTTTTCAGAACAACTCACATTGTACCTAACATACATCCAACAACAACTTCCTTCACACCATTCTAAGTCCTAATTCCCGAATTAAGGGTCAAGCTTATCATGGCTAGGGAAGTTTTTGTGGAGCTAAGAAAATAGGCTTTAAGGCTCAAATTAAGGGAACTACAAGCAAAAGAGGATCATACATAGGTAGGAAAAGGATAAAATAGGTTAAGTTAATAAGCTCTTAATCATGTGATTGAACAAGTAATGAACAAATCTTCATTTTCAAGTCAAAGATAACCATGCCATTGTCAAGTGATACATGTGTTTAGAAGAGAAATTCACACAAGAAAGATAAGGAACATGACACGCTTTCTTTTAAGGCCAAAATATATCTCACTAGGGTCAAATATTGTTGGATTGCTTTCAATTAGGATATGTATGCTTAATTCCATCATAAGCTTAAAATTCAAAAACAAGATCATGATCAGGCAAATCTTTTAAACATGCTATAAGATTTATAAGATAGTTTGCAAGTGATTCCTATCCTACGACATCCAATCAAAAACAAATCGATGTCCCCATTGATTAAGAAAAAGTAAAGAGAAAGGAAGAAGAAACTTACTTGGCACTTGAAGCATTGATGTTGAGGAAGAGCTTTCTATTCTTCGAGAGGTGGGGGTGGGTAGTGTGGCAAGAACTCATGAAAGCCCGATTTTGACAACAGGTGGGTCGGTACCGACCCAATTGGGTCATAACCGACCTTACTGCTTCTCTTTTGCTTCGGTTGGATGTAATCCAACCTTCATGAGCTCTTCCGTCGCTTCGTACTCCTACAAAACTTTAGTAGAGATACAAGACAAGCCTCCTATCTATCTTAAACAAATTAAAAGAAATTAAATTAATCAAAAAAGTCCAAAATAAAATAAAAAAGAAAAAGAAAGAAAGAAAAAGGGTGGGTTGCCTCCCATAGGCGCTAAATTTAATGTCTATAGCTAGACAAGGAGTACCTCAAGTAGTCGAAAGATGTGAGAGCCCATGTGGCTTGGATTTCCTCATTTGGTTCGGCTCTTGCATAGTATTTCTTCACTCGGTGCCCGTTGACCTTGAAAATCCCTCCATTCTCATCAACTAGATCGACCGCTCCATGTGGATAAATGTGATGAACCACGAATGGTCCACTCCATCGGGATCGTAGTTTTCCGGGAAATAGTCAAATTCTAGAGTTGAAAAGGAGTACTTGATCACTAACTTCATAGGTCTTCGGGACGAGCTTCTTCTCATGCCACCTTTTGGTTCTTTCTTTGTAGATCTTGGCGTTCTCATACACGTTTAGCCTCAACTCCTCTAGTTCTTGCAAATCTATGAATCGCTTTGCTCCGGCCTCGTCAAGATCCATGTTGTGCTCCTTGAGAGCCCATAAAGCCTTGTGTTCAAGCTCGAGGGACAAATGACACGACTTTCCATACAGTAGGTTGTAGGGAGTGGTGCGAAGGGGCGTCTTGTACGCCGTGTGGTATGCTCATAAAGCATCGTCAAGCTTGGACGACCAATCCTTCCTTGAGCGAGAGAACGTCTTCTCCAAAATACTCTTGATTTGACGGTTAGAGACCTCCACTTGACCGCTAGTTTGAGGATGGTATGGTGTTGCCACCTTGTGAGATATCTCATACTTGGTCAAAAGTGCTTCGATGCTCAGCTCAATAAAGTGAGATCCTCCATCCCTAATGAGCACTTGGGGAACACCAAAACGGGGGAAAATGTTGGTCTTCATGAACTTGGCCACCACCCTTGCAGTATTGGTTCTTGTGGCTATGGCCTTGACCCATTTGGAGACATAATTAACCGTCACGAGGATGTACTTGTAGGGACCTGATGAGGGGAAGGGTCCCATGAAGTCAATACCCCAAACATCGAAGAGCTCAACCTCTAGGATTCTCGTGAGTGGGTTCTCGTTCGTCCAAGTCATATTCCCCGCCCGTTGGCATTCATCACACACTATCACGTACTCTTGGACGTCCTTGAAGAGGGTGGGCCAATAGAATCCACTTTGAAGAATCTTCGTAGTGGTCTTGAATCCCTTAGCATGGTCGTCCGTCGGAGGAGTGTGGCAATGGCGGATTACTCCCTCGATCTCATCATCCAGTACACAAAGTCGAAAGATATGATTGCTCCCTTGCTTGAACAAGTAAGGATCATCCCAATAGTATTGCTTGACATCATGGAGGAAAATCTTCTTAGCTTAGGAAGTCAATCAATCGGGAATTACACCTCCTACAATGTAGTTAGCAAAATCCACAATCAAGGGGTCGTCTACGACCCTCTAATAGCATGTATTGAGTGGGGAGAGAGTGTAGGAGAAGGTGAGGAGGGAAGAGTGACCGAGCTACAGAGTTCGTTATGCAAGCAATCAAATTAATAACCCTAAACTAACAGACAAGTATAACATGCAAGTCAGGGGTCGAACCCAGAGGAATTAGTTGTTCTCAACAATTCTGTTCAATCCAGAAGATAGGGGTTTGAGAAGGTTTTATATCAATAAAAGGAAAGCAGAGGATATTTAATCAGATCCACATAAAGAATCAATCGATCATGAGTTCATCTAGTTTCTTAGATTTCCTTGACTAATTCCAATTTTAATAAATAATCACATGTCCACGGTCCAGACAATACTTAAACCTAGGCAAGGACGCTTAACCTAGATCTAACATTGAGAACAAGAATATGCAGGATATCAAATCCATCAATCAAGCAACGAGTCAATTGCAAGATAAAACAATCAAATCTCTTTCTTAATCCTAGTCCATGGTCCTAGAATCAAGTTGTCTTCACTGGAAAAGATAAGTTCACACAGACAATGAAATAAGTCAATTCAAACTACAGAACGATGACAATTCAATTAGTTCATCAGAATCAAAGAATCATGCAATGTTCTTGGAATTAAGCACAAGGAGAAGAAATATCAATCAAGGTAAGAAACTTGTTGGGACAATGTTAAGGACGCATGTTGTACTTAACATTGTGCCTAACATTCCTTGGTTTTGATATGACAAACTCACTTTGATCTAATAAGTTGTCCTAGTGTTTCAGGAACGCATGTCATGAAAAGGACAACAAGTTGTATAGCCGTCCCTAAGGCGTAGGGACGCTACCTCTTAGAATAAGTGACTTGGCATGATTCTACAAAGGACGCAGTCCTTAATCACTACACAGGAGTCCCTTCAAGGCTAGCCGACAAGATGACATCACCCGACAAGCCTTGATCATGAAGTCCACGTGGAAGCAGATCTTGTACACAAGTTCATCACCACGTGGAGGCCGATCCTGTAGTCAAGTTCAGCAAAAGTTGCCAAGAAGCTTCCCTCATCACTGTCAAGGACACGTGGAAGCCGATGTTGTGGCAACGTCCCAGAAGGGCATTATCGTCAAAGAAGGATGCCCTTCCCGAAGTCACTATAAATACCCTCTCTGGGCATTTATTGTGATTTGACGCTTCGGAGAATATTCAGAGGATATTATCAGTCACTCAAGAACACCAAGAACAGCTCAAGAACACGCGAGAACTAGGTGTTAGATCGAGTGAGAAGCATACACAAAACCACAAAACATTTTGTAAAAGAAAAACCAAAAAGAGAGAACAAGTCCTTACGATGAACTGTAAGGATGTGTGAATAGTGTCCTTTAGAGATTAAGTTAGGTTGCAGTTAGAGGCTGAAAGGAGTGTTACTAGTGGACTTAGGGACGCATACTTAAGTGCCAGAGAAGTGTATTCACTCGCCTTGTAACTGTAAGAACTCTTAATAAGAAAGGAAAGAAGCTATTCGAAAATCCTCCAAGGAGGTAGAGGTTTCCTCTCAAGGACTGCTTTGGTCTTGAGAGGTTCCTCTATAAATAGCCGCGTTCTTTACTTATTCATTTTACTTGTTAAGTCTGTTTATTCCGCTGCACCTAAAGAACGTCCTTAACCTTTCTTAAGGACGCAAAACCTAAGGACGCCCTTAACCTTGTTAAGGACTCTTCTCTACTTGACTTACGATCCAACAATTGGTATCAGAGCAGGCGCTCTAGATTTTGTTTGAGTTGCAGGTGAAAATGGATATGGAACCAATCGACATCAGTAGTGTGAAGCCTCTGCGTCTCACGGACGGCAACTACAACAGATGGAAAGTCAGGTTCGAGAACTTCGTCTGTAGCCAGAACTATCAATGCTGGAAGGTTATAAGGGACGGTGACCTTAAAGTTCCTCCTGCCAAAGAAGGCAAAGGGGAGGACTGGGGTCCTGAAGAGTTTAAGCTCATGGAAACAAACGTCAAGGCTATTTGTTTCTTGCAGACTGCCCTTTTCGAAAGGGACCCTACTCGTGTGAGCAATCTGTCAACTGCCAAGTTCCAACGGGAAGCTCTTGAGAAGTATCATGTTGGGACGCCAAAAATGAAAGAAGACGTCCAATTGAGTGCTAAAAGGGACTTCTACAAATCCAAAATGCTTCCAAATGAGACCATTACCGATTACTCATTCTGTTTTGAAGGCATGTTGACCAAGTTGAAGAACTTGGGAGTCATTGAGACAGAGATCACACAGAGGATGAAGATCCAAGTGTTGATTGATGGCCTAACGAGAGTATGGAACTTTGACAGGACGACCTTTAAGAAGAATCAAGCTAACAAGGGACTGTCAATGGTGGAAATCTGCGGAAAGCTGAAGGCGTACGAAGCAAGAAGGGTCCAAGACCAGCTTGAACTAGAGCAAGGCCAACAAAATGAAGTAGCCTTGAGACTTGAGGCTAGGACACAGGAACATCGTGAAAATCTTCGTCTTCAAGCCATGCTGAAACGTCAAAGCAAGACTGATGAACAAAATGCTGAGGACGATGAGTTGGCTCTCTTGCATAAAACTCTTCGTGCATGGGTAAAGAGAGGCAAAGTCCCAAGGAAGAATTTGCCTTTAAAAAAGGAGAGTCCCAAGCTAACTGAGGAAGAGATGAAGGAAGTGACATGTTCCAAGTGTAACAAGAAGGGTCACTTTGCCAAAAATTACTATACTGGGAAAGAACTGAAGAAGCGAGCACTAATCGGTGCTTATGAAGCTGCATGGGATAATCTTGATTCAGATGATGAAGGACCGTCCGAACACATTGCCTTCATGGCAATGGAGGAGGCCTTAGATGCTTCCAAGGACGCCTCAGAAGCTGAACAAGAGGTACCTCACGACTCCATAATAAGTTCTCTAGGTAAATGTTCTAAGCCTAAACTCATTGCTCAAATCATGCAAGAAAGCTATGCCATGAAAGAACGGCTTGATGAAATTGAATTTGAAAATATTGTTGTTGAGTGTGAGAGCTGTAACACAATGTCAATTGAACTAGAGTCCTCACAAGAAGCAACAAAATCCCTTAAAACTGAAATAGTATATCTCAAGATGGATAACGCTAAGCTAAGGGAAGAAATCAAAGTTCTAGGAAAGAGTCTTGTGACTGAAATTGTTAAACCTGTTGTTTTTGTCCCTGTTAAGAAAGGACTAGGATATGAGTCTAGTTCAAAGAACTCCCTTCCTAGTGACTTTGAAGCTAGTAAAACAACAAAGCTAGAACTTGAAAGAGAAAAGACCAAGAACCTGGAAGAACGTATTAGAGTCATGGAAAGTGGTGAAATGGGACACAAGGACTACTATACGAACTCCACAAGTCATAAAATCTATAAGAAAATTGCTAAAGGAGAAGGCTCCAAGGTTTGTGATCTAAAGAAGATGGAAGAAAACCGAATTCAACGTCCTAACAAAAAGTATTATCTTGGTAATTACTATAGGACTTGTTGGTATGTGGTCAAGGTGGTCATTATAAGTATGATTGTTTAAAGCTAAAGGAAGACCTTGAGAATGGTAAAAATGCTAGGATGAGAATGAAAATCATGAGTCCGTTCCTAAGAGGAATGTTAGATGTCCTAGAGGTTCAAGGAATGCATATAGAAAGCATGCTACTTCTAATGATGTGAACTTGAATGATTATATGCCATAAAAGGACTTCTTTTATTGTAACGAGCTAGGTAAGGAACACCTTGCCTAGGTCGCAAAAGACCAACTCTTTTTAACAGGTGGAAGTGAGAGGAAACCCGTGGATCATCGATAGTGGCGCCTCAAATCATATGACAGGGAGCCAAATCCATCTCACTTCTATCCTATCTAGTACCATGAGAGGAACTATCTCGTTTGGCAACAAGGGCAAAGGAAAGATCAAAGGGACGGGTACTGCTAATCTGAATCAGTCCATCAAAGCTTAAAATGTGAGTCTGGTTGAAGGACTTGGCTTCAACCTCCTTAGTCTCTCACAAATTTGTGATCAAGGTGAAAACTTGGTTATATTTCACTCTAAGGAGTGCCTCGTCATCAACAAGAAATCAAATCAAGTCATTCTCAAGGGAGTCCGTCAAAACAATGTTTACATCTTCAACCAAGAGTTCAAGCCTCCTTCTAAGTTGTGTTTGTCTGTCTTGACTGAGGACGCTGACCTCTGGCATCGACGTCTTGGTCATGCTGGACTAAGCACAATCCTCAAGCTACACCAGCAAGATCTTATAAGAGGACTTCCCCGCATCGATCCTGAGAAAGCTGAACAATATGAAGCTTGTATCAAAGGGAAGCAAACAAGAATGTCCTTCAAATCCAAAAACAAAGTGAGTACAAAGAAGCCCTTGGAACTTCTTCATATGGATCTTTGTGGACCCATGAGGACGATGAGCTACGGTGGAAAGAGGTACATGTACGTTATCGTAGATGATTTTTCTCGATTCACTTGGGTTCTTTTCTTGGTGTCAAAGGCAGATTGCTTCAAGGTGTTCAAGGTCTTCATCAAACAAGTGGAAGTTGCTCTAGGGACGAACTTGAAAGCTATACGATCAGACCATGGGACGGAGTTCCAGAACTCAGAGTTCCTGGCCTTCTGTGATCAAAAAGGAGTCTCCCACAACTTCTCAGCCCTAAGAACTCCTCAATAAAATGGTGTTGTGGAAAGGAAGAATAGGACGCTTTGGATATGGCAAGGACGATGTTGTGGGCAAGTGGCGTTCCCAAGCACTTTTGGGCGGAAGTTGTCTCTACTGCCACGTACATCATAAATCGCGCTATGATCCGTCCTTTGCTAAAGAAGACGTCCTACGAGTTGTTGAATGGGAAGAAACCAAGCATTGCTCATCTCAGAACCTTTGGGTGCAAGTGTTTCGTCCACAACAACAACAAAGAAAACCTTGGAAAGTTTGATGCTAGAAGCGATGAAAGAATATTTCTTGGATACTCCCTCACAAGCAAAACCTATAGAGTTTTCAACAAAAGGACTCTTAAGCTTGAGGAAAGTATTCACGTGGTATTCAAAGAAAACTCAACTTTCAAAGAGAAGTCAAGTAAGAAGGAACGCTCTTTATCACGTCAAGTGGACAACTTTGAAGACGAAGAAGAAAACTGGTCCTCAGGGAAGTACTATCTTCCTAAGGACGGCAATGCAAATCCAGAAGAAGTCTCAGTAGACGTTCCTAGTACTGATCAAGAAGCTCCTTCTAGGACTGAGTCTCCAGCACAACAAGATGTGGCTGAATCAAGTCAACAAGGTGAGCTAAGACAAGGTGTGGATGCTCTCTTTGAGGGGGAACACACCGAGGAAGAAGCTAAAGATGAAGATGTGGACTCTGATGATAGTATTGATCCCCGGTTCTTCCAACTCTTTCAAAGGGAGTCCCGTCTTTCAACTTGCTATGTTGAAAGCCGTGTTCCAACAGATGCTTCAAGAAGCAATGCCTGATATTTTGGCTAATCCACCGAATGCCACAGAGGCAGTTCCTGCTGTGAACCTAGGAGCCGATCATGCTCGTGTTCACGGAGATGTGTCTGAATTCTCCAAGTCATTACAGCCTTTTCTCTCTCTCAAGCCGGAGACCTTCAACGGCGCTGGAGAAGCTGCTAGTGCCCACTACTGGTTCTCCCACATAGAGAAGTTGCTTAGGAACACGCGTCGCACCGAAGTGGAAAAGGTGCAGATTGCAGCCTTGCAACTTAGGGACGAAGCCAACGAATGGTGGGAGAGTTCTAAACTTCCCGACCATCCCAACCTGAACTGGGCAATGTTCAAGGGAAAAATGATGAACCGGTTCTTTTCGTCCGCAATGCAAGTGAGAAGCAGGATGAGTTGTATAATCCCAAGGTGGAGGGATTAAGTGTATTGAAAAGGGCAAAGAAGTTTAATCATTTGCTCCAATATGCCGGGTCAGAGTTCGCAACCGAGGAGCAGAAATAAATGGATGAGCGATACTATTAAACCATGGATGATGATTGGTACCTTCTTATCGCTTGAGGAATATGTTGACCATGCCTACAGAATGGAAGTCACCTTAGGCGAAGCTGAAAAGAAGAAGGATAGTGGGGAGAAATCTCGCTATCAGGGTCAAGGAGGATCCAAGCGTTCTGCAACACCGCAAGCATCTGGATGGTCAAAGAAAAGCAAATTTGATTCATTCATGAATGACTCTTCTAACGAGTCAGGACAGGAGAAAGGTTTTGTGGTTTGCCACAATTGTGGTGAACAGGGCCATATCAACAGAGATTGTACTAAACCCAAGAAAACTTGTTTCAACTGTGGAAAGGAGGGACATGTTCGATCCTACTGCCGTTTAAACAAGGAAGGGGCAAATTAGTCTGGGCCAGCATCGGTTGTACAGAGTAACAGAATCCCATCTGGGTCTACCTCGACCACTTCAGTGGGTCTATTGCGAAAAACAAGGGTAAGACACCGATGCTAGCTGCAAGTCAGGGACAACGACTGTACAGGATGTACCAGTCCAACTTGCCTACTATCCCTGAAGAGTAGTTAGTCTCTTCCCTGTCCTTCCAAGCTAGGAAGCTTGTGATCTAGGATTAAGTATTTCCTTAAACCCTTTTGTACCCTAACCATAGTGGTAGCTTAGGTCTTGTAAGTCGAATATCCTTCCTTGTGAAGATATCGCAGTTTTGGAAGTCTGTTAGATGATTTTGGATAATCATGTATCCTTCAGAATGTTAAATCAGATTATACAAATGTACTAAGTTCATCAGAAAATGACGCATTAGTAATCTTCGACTCTCGTCGTTTGGTCTTCTCAAAACCTAGCTCAAGTGGGAAAACCCTTAAAATTTTCTCGAAGCTTGAGTAGGCAATCCTCCTAAAAGATATTCCTGCCCCGAACCTATGTATTGGGTTGCACTGGTTGGGATGGCGAAGTAAGTTGATAAGGTCTACGTACTAAAAGCTTATATAATATGATTCGCGATGCCTTAAGGATAGAAATGGCTAGTATCATCGTAGCCAAGTGATTAGAATGATAACGTATATAAAGTGGGCTCAAATCATATGTAGCCCATTGTACTTTCACAGAATTGCCACTTAGACACCTCACCTTTGAGTTGGTCCTATTGAACACTCGAACTTATGATTTTGTACCCATTAAACACCTCGTGCGCCAGCTAGTAATACATGTCATTATGTATATTTTTACTTAATCCACGTAAGCACTCTAGGTTTAGCCACATAAGCAACTTAAAAAAAAAATTTAACACTCAAAACCAATTTGAGGGACTTCTCCCCAAATCGATCCTGGATTTGGAGGCCGTAGAGCTCGGCGCGCGGGCGGAGGCGATGGCGGCCGTGTGGCGGAGTTTGTTGACGGAGACGTACTCGGCGGCGCCGGCGGTGTCGTCGACGGCCTCGCGAGTGACGTTGAGGCCGAGCTTGGTGAGCGTGTGCTCGCACTGGGCGAGGGCCTGGGGGTGCGAGATTACACGCAAGAGGTACTCCTTGTGGACGCTTGGGAGCGTGAGCAGGCAGTGGTGGACGGGGAGCTGACCTCGCCGATGATGTGGAGGCGGTGGCGGAGGAGGAGGCTGTAGTTGCGGTGGATGGATCCGCCGAGGGAGTTCTCCACCTCGAACTGGTCGCAGGGGATGGCTTTGCAGCCAGGATAGGCCTTTCCGGCGGCAGCTTCGGAGTAGGCTCCGGGGACTCCCTGGTAGGCGACTCGGAGCGTGGAGCCGTGCATCGGTGCCGGAGAGAGGTCGGCCGACAGCGGCTTCGGGAGATTTGCCGGAACGGTGGTGGCTGCCTCCACAGGGACCAGATCTAGGGTTTTGTAGCCGTTGACGGCGAGAATTGGCTCGGCGCCGCCGCCTTCCTGCTGGGAGACGGCATTGCTGGAGAGGATGGCGCAGAAGTTCTTCCAGTCGGCTCGGCTCATCAAGGCGACGTCGGCGAGGTTGTAGTTGCACTGGACCACGAGTCGTTGACGTTGACGTCGAGAATTGGCTCGGCTCCAGATCCAGGATCGATTTGGAGAACAACCCCTCAAATTGGGTGTTTTTTTTAAAGTTGCTTATGTGGCTAAACCAAGGGTGCTTAGGTGGATTAAGTAAAAAAAATATGTAATGACGTGTATTACGAGTTGGCACACGAGGTGTTCAATGAGTACAAAATCATAAGTTCGAGTGTTCGATAGGACCAACTCAAAAGTGGGGTATCTAAGTGGCAATTTTGTGAAAGTACAGGGGGCTACGTATGATTTGACCCATATAAAGTGCTTCTAGGCCCTGAATATCTCGAGAAGACTACGTTGTTATCACTTTAAATCGACAAAGGAATGTTGGCAGATCAACAAAAGTCGTACATAAGACCAAGGGATAACATAAGAAATTTGGGGAAGCGTGTAACAAATGCAAAGTCGTTTCCCATACTTGTTGTCGTCTTAAAGAAAGAACCAGAGTTCTTTAAGGGGGTGCTACAGCTTGTACTTCCTCTCCAAGAGCGGATATTCTTTATGTACTCAGTCCTTTTAAGCATGTCAGGGTAGCCTCTGCTAGTTTCGGGGTTGAAACTATTTTTAAGGGGGTACCTATAAATAGGAGGTGAATGTGAAGGATAAATTTGCACCTCCCCCTCCTCTCTCTCACTCAAAATCCTCCACAATCTAAGAGTAGAAGTGTTACTCTACCTACTGTTGACACCGGAATCCTCAAGAGGTGGTCGGAATCGTTCGGAGGAAGCTTGCGAAGTTGCGCCGTCGACACACACGCAGGCAGCGACCGCTGCCAAGGGGCAGCGCCCGCCGCCAGTGCACTTGTTTGCATCTTGTTCCATGCCGCGCTCTAGCCATTGCTCGGACCGTTCCTTGCTTGTGCCTTGTGTTTTGCCTTGCCTTAGGCCTCGTCTAATGCCTTGCTAGCCTCGACTTCTCGCCTCGATTAGCGTTCCTGGGATCGTTTTAAGGCAAGTGGATGGTTCTTCGTTTCCTTACTTGATAATCGTGAACTTGCTTTCCATTATCAAAGTAATCATTGGGAACAAACTTGTTTGCTAATAACTTGATTAGGATTATTATGCTTAGAAATAATGACCATTGTTTTAAATATCGTACGCGCTAGTACATGGACTTAGGACCGTTGACGTGTGGCCTCTGATTATTTCAAGTCTCTTTTCGAGACTTTCTTGTGGACTAGTTTAAGACTAGGAATGCGAGATTTAAGACTCTCGTTATTTCTTAATAACTCATGTTACGAGGTGTAATTAGTGCATGCTCGTAATATTAAGGTCATACGACTAATGCTCGTTCCTTAAGATGGGCTATAGCACTCTAGCTAGCTAAGTGCTCAGGAGACGCTTGCTTTCCTGTTAATCCGTGGCCAAGCTCCGATGAGCCGTCACTTAAAATTCGTTAATTAAATTGCTCTGTTTTATGATTTAATAAGATAAGTGCCCAATGCACATTAATTAATAAACGTAGGGTGATTAGTACAACTTGGAAAATCACTCTGGTCCACATTATTGACAATTGCCTATCCAATCTGAATGCATGACTCGACTTGTTAAAATGCCTATTAAATGGCAAGATGGGTTTAGGTGTATAAGAGTCCTTGTGGCCACCTCCCTGTCAGCATCTTCGTGTTATGATGAGGTTGATTACGATTCGGTTAGTGTTGGATGCTTTTTCACTATTGCTTGAATTAATTAAGTTCCCAACAAATCTTAAACACCTATCTTTCTTAGGTGCTACTTCCCTGTAGTATCCTACTTCCGAGAAATCTCATTTCTCATAAGCCTCACATCTCATAAAGCATCAAGCTAAAGTTATCTTTTTCTTTTGAGCCTTGCTCGTCTAAAAAGCTTCTCGCTCAAAAAGCCATATGCGTTCCGCATTAAAGAACCCTTGATTGTTGGCCGTCAACCAGTTTTCAATTGGTCTGTGATGCCCTCATGTCTAAACCTTTATGAGAACCGAACCCTATTCTACCACTTGCTTAGTCTCACGTTCGACTAACATCCCTTTTTTCTTTCCCAACTTTATTGGCTGGTATTCCATGGCTTTATGGGGATATCAGATAGGAAAGGGAAGGATGTTCAGAAGGAAGCCGGAGACATCAGGAAGGAAGGAAGACAGGAAGGAAGAAGTCTTTAAAACGTCTTTTGTTTTGACCATGTTTTTGGGTCCCACACGTTTTTACATTTTAAAGAAATATCATTTAAATTCCGCTACAACTCTCTTTTAAATGATTATTGTAACCTTACAGGAAGTTTATCCCACTTGTAATCCGATTTACATTAATGAAATAGAGTTGATTATTCTCGAATCATCTCGTTAAACTATCTTTCTAGCCGTGGGTGACTTTGGACGGTACAGTCCGAGATCACTAATGGTAATACTCTTTTGGCTTTAAGAAGGGCTTGTTACAGTATCACAACTAACGAGCAAAACTATTCTACATCACACTTAACTAAAGAACTTACACTTAACTTACTATTCTACATGATGTCCTTCGGCTGATGGTGGTGTGGTCGCAACGTGTCACCTACCCCACTTAAATGCAATATGACTACCCCAATGAAAAAGTTTTGAAAACACCAGCTGGATTTTAGTTCAAGTTGGACCTCGTGTGCACTCGTTCATCAGTTCCATGTGCCCTTGTTGTCAACCACGCTCTAATACCAATTTGTAACACCCAGTCTTTCTAACAAGGCGTTACTCAATAGTAGACCTCACGAGGCACTACCAAGCTAGTTTGACAACTGAACAACTAGATCTTGCAACGCGGACACGGCGAGAAAACAAGAAAACATCCAACTTGTACAAGAAAAGAAATAAAATTTATAGTTTTACAACCCAAGATGTCATGAACCAACCCCAAGAACAATACCAGAAACCAACACTAATCAATATTCCACTAACAAGAACTCATAAACTACAAACCACACAACTTATGCTCGCTTAACAATATATCTAAAATAACACATTAAGATCTAGCAACGGAAACAACACCCTAGACTATCTACACTGACACGCTACTGTACTACACCACCATTTCGCCGAAGCTTGGTCACGACAACTTGAATACCTAGAATAGTAAAAAAATAATTCCCCGAAGGGTCAGATCCTATCCTATGAAGTCAGAGTCAACACGGCAACTACAAGATGTTTCAAAACATTTTTCTAAGGTCAGCAACCATATATCCACAAACACACACATAACTCTAGTCCATTCCTAAATCTAGTTAGTCACAATCAGTACCAAAGTCCATAACCAACAACTAAACCATTACTCACACGTTCACAAATTCACAGATCCACGCACACACACACATCATCATCCTTACACACACATTCACAATTCCATACATCCACACACACACACACCGCAGCACACTCAGTGTAGATAATGCAACTCTGCATCCACCGTCGCACTACCATCCACGCTTTACCCACCTAGCGTTTTGAGTGTCGGAAGCAGGCCCTCCCACTCCTTATCCTTTATTGTCTTCTAACCCTTGGTCAAGCCTCCTCGGGAGCACTTGCCAAAAACATAGATAGCTTTTTGGTTTTGAAAGTGGTTTGTCCGCCCCACGATCCCATATCTAGACATCACTTCTCCACCGATTGTCTACACATACGGGTGTGTCGGTACAATACCCATAGAGAAATCCATTTAAAACTTTATTCAATGAAAACACTTTTTAAAACCGATTTTCACACATTATCACAAGCATAAACAGATTCCATAAAAGACGTTCGGGACTTATTCCCGAAACCAATCTCATAACTACCACGCAAATCCTAACAGGCTAAAACAGGACTGAGCAAGTCGAAAATCGACTTAGCTGAAAGACGGAGGAATCCTTTAACGAACGTGGAATGAATACGGTCCCGAATGATCAATCTCCTGAATACGCTCACGACAATTATTATTTTTAAAAAAATTATAAGAACCCAAATAACCCATAATTGAACCCAACTTAAACTGATTCTGACCACTCTTACCCAAAGCTAATTAAATAAGTAGCAAACTAGTAAACAATATTAACTAGCTAGCCTTTAGCAAAATTCACATGACCCTGTTGAACCACTCTTCTCTGTACAATTCCTTTCCCACACCAAACCTTACTTAATTAACTTTCAAGGTCAACTGTTGACCAAGCCTTGCCTAATAATCGATCAACTAAAATCCCCTTCTAACCCACCTTTGACCATTCAGATTACTTAATCGAATTAAACCTTTGCTTAATAATGGAATTAATCCTTCTACCACAAAAAAATAATCGAATTAATCCCCTTCAACTTCCTTTTTTTTTTTTTACAAAGAGGGAAAACACTAGGCCTCCTAATTTGGGTAGGACCAGCCTAAATTATCCGACCGGATGATCTGTAAGAAGTCTCTAGCTTCACGAATTCTTCCTTCACCTAGTCCAAGAGTTGTTCTCAAGCATTCCTCCCAGAACTGCGGTTCGCACTTTATCATTATGCAGGCAAATAAGAGTTGTGGGTCAGCGTTCCTGACCGCTAAGTAATCTGCTGCTCTATTACTCTCCCTGTAGCAATGAAACACACGAACCCCCTCGAAAAGAGAGAGGAGGCCTTTTATATCACCAATAATTGTCTGGATTTCCCAAGGGCATGACCATACCTCCGTGATGCTATTAATTACACATAAGTTGTCGCCTTCAACGACTAGCTTTGTTCTATTGAGGGACCTCGCCTTCCTAATCCCATCCAGAGCCGCCAGAGCTTCAGCTTGGAGGATGGACGGGGCGGCCAACTTCCGTCGATCCAAGGCAAGAATTGTGGAGTTGCCATCTCTCAGGATGTATCCCCCATATGTGGAGGAATTGGATCTTCGGGATCCATCAAAATTTAGTTTTATCCAATCTCGGTCAGGTTTCTTCCATGATGGGGTTTTTGGTCTCTTCCGCCTTGTTGTTGGTTTGCGCTCTTGTTGCTCCGCCATCTGCTATTGCAAGTAAAGAGAAAGAGCCAGGTCCGTTAGTGCCCTGTCCATGTTGAAAAGTCGGTTATTACGGTGCATCGAAATAGTCCACCAAAGGAATAGAATCAAAGTGTCTCCTTTGTTCGCCTTGATTGTTTGGATAATGTTGTGATTCAGGTCACCCCCATTAGAAAGCCCAAGCCGTACTCCAGTACGTTGTTCAAGGAGCCGAATCATGGTAATGGTGAACTCACATTCAAATAAGAGGTGGTTAGCAGATTCTTCTGTAGTATCACACAGGGAACAAGTACTAGGCACTCGCACATAGTACCTATTCAGACGTTCAGTTGTAGGAAGGCAATCCCCTTCAACTTCCTTAATCATCTTCTACCTCTCGCCTACTCTGGAATTTTGCGACCCCGACCACTTGGAGAACCCACTGGAGACCCACACCACCGGCAGCTTTCTTGCCCGGCTCGACCTCCCGCTCTCCCGGAATCCTGACGACAGCCGCTGAAGACTTCGCTTGCGCTCGCACCGTCCGCTTCCGACCGCACGAGCCAACCGCCAAACCCACCCCTGCTCACTCGCCCTCTCTCTATTCCAAATCTGAACCCCTTCTCCCATGCCGGCAGCCCGATTCACCCTCGCTCGCCCTCCCCGACTAAGCCCGTTTCCGATCTCCCTTGCCTGCCCAACCGGACGAACAGGTTCCCAACTCTACCCACCCGACACCGACGAGAAGGATTGAACAGGGGACTACGCTTACCGAGGACGAGTGACGACGAACGTCGGCTTTGGCGACGACGAGAAGAACCGGCCTATTTCAGCAGCAGACGCAAACTCGCGGTGCGACGGCTGGACAGTCGATGCAGCGGAGGGAGGACGCTCCACTGAATTCAATCTCCCCTGTGCTCCGAGGATATAGCCGATGGATGAAGGAATGACGTATCCAAACTTATGAATGAAGTCTCTTCTTATATTTTGATCAAGGAAGTCTCTTCTAATATATATCCATACCTTGTATATATATCCGTACACATATACTTCCCTTTCTTTTTATTTTGACCGACTTCCCCCCTTTGATCAAACATATCCTATACGTATATATGGGTCTGGATCCGGTAGGAATGATTATTATGTTAGGAAATGAGAATGAATCATAGCCATTGGATGAGGAGAGATCAAGTGCTCAAGAACAAAAGGAAAAAAAACGGCACGGACATATTTTCCCCGTATTTTTCGGAAAACACGGATACAGCGCGCGTCTAGACTTTGTTCAACTCTATGGCCGATTTGTGCAACCGTATTTGTTCAACTCTATTGCTCATTTGTTCAACTCTATGGCCGATTTGTGCAACCATATTTGTTCAACTCTATTGCTCATTTGTGCAACTCATTTGTGCAACTCTATGGTCAATTTTGCATTCATGTCATATTTTATAGCAGTCGAAGTTTGTTTCGCTTTGACAATTTGTGCAACTCTATTGCCAATTTGTTCAACTCTATGATCACTTTGTTCATCAATATTCGTTCAACTCAATGGTCAAATTTGTACAACTCTATGGTCAATTTGTTCATTAATATTTGTTCAACTATATTGCGAATGTGTTGAATTCTATGATCAATTTGTTCATCAATATTTGTTCAACTCAATGGTCAAATTTGTTCAACTCAATGGTCAAATTTGTACAACTCTATAATCAATTTGTTCATTAATATTTATTCAACTCTATTGCCAACGTGTTGAATTCTATGGTCAATTTGTTCATCAATATTTGTTCAACTCAATGGTCAAGTTTGTTCAACTCAATGGTCAAATTTGTACAACTCTATGGTCAATGTGTTTACGTGGAGCAACATCCATGTGAAAGTTTGTATAGCTGGATGGGTTCAATAGATAAATTTCTAGCCAGAACGACTAATAAAACAGTTCTTTTCATTGGAAGGAGTCAAATCCATGTCTTAATTGAACAAATCCTTTTCCTAGTTGAACAAAATCATATACTAGTTGAACAAATTGCTATCTCAATTGATGAACCTAATCATAAGCATTCACAAACTCACAACATTCAAATGTGTCGTCCACGGAAACAGGCAAGATTCAAGAAATTGAAGTGTGTTTCACCAAAACCATGACTGCTCGTCCACGGAAATTCATCAAACTCAGATTCACACTTATACATTGAGCATATATGTATAAATCACACACACAACACAAACAGGTAGATCGATCTACTCAAAAAGCACACCAAATTACGATCGAGAATTGTGTAGGTGTATGTCTTTTGATTGAATTAGGATTGTTCATATATATTTATTCAACCCTATTGTCAATTTGTACAACTCTATGATCAATTTGTTCATCCATATTTCATAGCAATCGAACTTTGTATAATTTGTTTTTCTTTGCCAATTTGTTCAACTCTATGGTCAAGTTGTTCATCTATACTTGTTCAACCCTATTGTCAATTTGTTCAACTCTACGGTCAATTTGTTCATTCGTATTTTATGTTGTTGAGCAATATTGACATTATTTGTCAGGTACTATTCCGATGTCCGATGAGGAGACCTGGAAAATTAGATCGAATAGAATAGAATGGCTCAGCATCATTGTTACTTGGAATTTAAAAATAAAGAAAATCAGGTTCAAAACAACGAGAAGATATCTTACGATTTGGCTGATGCACTGAGCGGAGAGATTAAAGGGAGAGAGCTTGGACCGAGTGAAATCGATCTCGAAGCAGCTTTCGTTGTACAAGCTACCGGCTGTCCAAATTCTTCAAAGTTTGCAAGTGAGGACAAAAGCTACATACGAGTGATTAACATGATATTCTAAGGATAGATACGAGTCATCCATTCCATTCTCCAAAATCTGTTGCAACTCTCCTACACCAAGTTTAACAAGTCAAACACTAGCTAGCTAATGATGATGCATCAACATGAAAACACCACCTTGAACTAATTAACTCTAGCTAATAACCAGTAAAAACAAGAACAATAAATATGGATAAAGTCTTCAAATACACAAAAAGGCGAAGAAAACAACAAGAAATAACCAATTTCCAGATTAGATTCCATTAAAATACCTGCATCTCAAATCCGGTGCTCTGAATTCAAAAATCAACAAGTAAATTCAACTGAAGGCACACAACCGGTGACAATTTCAAAACCTATATCGTCAATTTGAAGAGCAAAGCCATAGAAGAAGGTCTAATTTGTTGTGCATAGGTGATTTCACAGATTAGAGCAAAGCCACAGGAAGATCAAGGCTTCGATCTCTTACCCCCATTGAACAGGATCTTGAGGTCGTAGAGCTCGGCGGCGCCGAGGGAGGCGATGGCGGCCGTGTCGCGGAGGTTGTTGACGGAGACGTATTCGGCGGAGCCGGCGGTGTCGTTGCCGGCCTCGCGAGTGACGTTGAGGCCGAGCTTTGTGAGCATGAGTGCGAGCACACGCTCAGTGTGGTATCGTCGACGATGTGGACGAGGAGGAGACAGTGGCACAAAGAGAAGCTTCTCCCCGTTCTTGATGTTCTTGAGAGCGACGAAGACGAGGAAAGGTTTTTTAGGGCTTCGATTGAGAAACCGCCTCTTCGCTAGATGATGCTCAACCAAATCTCAGCTCCAATTCCTGCCTCTGGTCCAACACACAATGCTGGAGCGCGTCACACGCAAACTCCGGCGACGAGGAGCCGCTCATCCACCAGGTCGTCCTTTTTCTTGGGCGTGAATTTGGGGCTCCACTATCTAGAGAAGCGATTAGTTGTTTTCCTGTTCTCTTTGTTGAATTTTCCTTTCAAGAGCAAGAATTCGGAAATTGAAATCGAAATCGATTGATCTGCAGGAAATTGATAAGCCAGGGGACGGGCCGTCGGCGGAGGACGGGCCGTCGGCGAGCGGAGTGGGAGGAGAACCGGCCGGAGTCGACGACGACAAGGTTGGGGCGGCGACGGGGGAGGCGGACGGGGCTAGAGAGACGACGGGAGAGGTCGACAGTGCCGGAGGATGCCTGAGCGAAGCAGGGGGGAGGGACGAGACTTTGAGATTCATTCTCACGCGTTTGATTTTTTTTGGGTAGGGGACGCGTGTAATCCGGGTATATTGAATGGCTGAGATTCATTCCTATTTCCTACCGTAAGACTCATTCTTATATGAGTTTTTCTTCGTATATATAATATTATTATATATTGGAAATGTTTCCGCCTCCGTTCTAAATGTTTTAGCCTTCGTTCCAAATAATCGGTAATGATACGGAAGTTAAAAGAGAAATACCACTTTCCATCCTTTTATTCCTGTTTATTACAACTCTTGCCCAAAAACTTTAATTAATTAATTTTGTCCTCAAAACTTTCCCACTTGACTGAGTAAAAAAGACTCGGAGTTACTTATGGGTCCAGAAACGTAACCGGATAGAACCGAATATTACAAGAAGATTCATTAAATAGCCCAAAAGATACTCCTCTTTCCCTCACCACTTTCACTCGTTCATCTTCTTCCCCCTCTCTCTTAAAGACCAAAAACAACCATTGACCCCTTGTCAATCTTTTCTCCAATGGATTCCTCCAACCAATTCCTTTCTTCTGTTTTCTCCAACAACACCCCCGATGTCATTCCTACGAAGCTTCTTGCCCAATTTGGCAAGGACTTCATGCAAAACGTGATGCTAGAAGCCTCAACCGAAACCCAACCCTCAAAAACCGCCATGGAAACCGACTCTTATGATTGCAAGATATATTTATAGCTAATATGTTTGTCTTGCCTTATTTTTCTACATGTTTATTAGTATTTATGATGATGCCAAAATGCAAAATAACTACGGGTAACTTACTTAAAAGGGGGAATTTGATCGTTGTCTATTTACTCTATATTATGGTGTGGTTTACAACCATAAATAAGTTAAGAAGAATGGAATATTTCTCATCATCAAACAGGAGGAATTTGTTAGACCACTTTAGTATTATGATTGTTCCAATCATGGTTCGCAACAAAGGCTCTCTTCTGTGGTCGCCAACCAAAGTTGTAGGTGTAGAATAGGCAAAATCCTTATTTAATGCAATGTAGAGCAAATCAATCATATGTGTTTCCAGGATGCTATTGAGGATAGAACATGCGTAAAAAGAAGGAAAAATTCGATTAAAGATGACAAGATGAAGTGAAATTATTTTGGGGTTTATTCTGGCATATATTAGGAAAGATGTTGCAAGATTGTTTTTGATTATTTATCTATTAATCTCTTAGGAGTAAATCAGAACACAATCATCTTAGTATTTTGTGAGTTTATTGCCAGAGATGAAGAGAGTTGATCATTGAAGAATATTAAGAGTGTTGTGTGGGTTGAACTTGGGCTTTATTCAAGGTGGTTGAGTGATTGATGAGCTTTGTTAATATGAGTGCATTACTTAGACAAGAGTGATTGGTGAGCTTTGTAATAATTTAGATATAATAAAGCGAGTCGAGAACTCTTCAAGTCCTACCAAGTGAGAAGCTTGGGAGGCAGTGGTTTTTATCTTTGTGAACTAGTTGATTTACAAAGGGTTTCTACTCGAAATCGACGTGTTTAATTCTAGTATTAAGATTCTTTCTTGTGTTTATTCTGTTTATAAAAGATTTATCTCTGGTTGCCGACATCGTAGGTGTTAATGAGATCCTGAGTACTAATGATCCTACAAGGAGTGATGAAGATTCCAATTTCAAAAGCTCATTAATTTTCATACCTCCAAATAGTAATAGTTCAACTCATAAGAAAGAAACAATAAATATAAAGCATTAGTCACAATGAAATTTGAACATATAGTTGTACAGATTGAATAAAGTCACATGAAGAGTATATAACTAGCTAGATAGAAAAGTGAATGTTCACATCTACAATATCAACAACAAAGATATGGGAGACAACTATCTGGAAGAAAATTTCAATGCCATTCAGCCAAATTGAAGGTGTAGCCGAAAGAAGATGATTAAACTTTTAGTCGAACATATGAGTGCACTTTAGGCCTACTAAGCTACATACATGTCAGAAAATAAACCTAATCAAAGCTATACTAGTTTAAATGTTCAGTAAATTCGCAGAAATTGACAACTTATAGAGAATGAGGATGAGTCAGTGATACAGGAAAGGGCTAGGAGATGGAGGATGTTGTCGGTAATAGGATAGTCACCGCGCGTGGAGGAAGAAGGATTTGATAAGGATGGAGATTTAAGACCATGGTGTTGCTCCTGTAGGTGTGAACGAGAAAAGAAAAGTAGAACAATTTTTGCTAAGCATGCAAAATAAGAGAAAGTAGGAAGACATGCGAAACTAGTGGAGGGTGTTTTGACATCATTGCAAATGCCTCTAAAATTTTCTTAATGATATACTATATCAATCTTACTATATTCTGATGTGACCATACCACATCAAGGCCAAGACATAGACAACACCATAGTCACGAATGCTTGCGGACACTCAGGGCGCACGCACGCTAATTGTAGTGCCAATGATTTGGGTGAGGCTAGCATGGACTCATCACTACTTTTCCCGAGCCATCTTTTGGGTGAATACTTACTGGACTCTGTGCCAACTAATGCTCATGAGTGCGCCATTTTTCCAGCTCCCAAACATGAAGAGTGTTGGCCACCGGGCGTGCCTCGTCCGTGCAGCGTGCATACCTAGCTTTGAAGACCCATTGTCAAAGCTAATACAACTTTGATTAGGTTTGTTGTGATTTGTGGCACCATCTTCCATCTTCAAGGCAAGAATTTAAGGTTGGATTTCCAAGCGTTTGAAGACCCATTTCCTGAATTAAAGTTGGACGGTGAAAGGCATTGGAGGGTGGCTAATCTCTTCTTTAAAAGGGGTGAGTTTCTCCTTGAAAAGACAACACTTGAATCAATTTGATACCTCACGAGTTTTCATGTTAACTTTTGTCTTTTGGATTTGGATTCTATCCTTGAATAAAAGTTTCTTTGTTGTTTTTGTTTTTAACTTTGACATGTGAGTAATATCGAATGGATCTTGAGATCCAAGAGCAAGGTGTGTCAAATCCTTGTCCTTGAATTCATGTCTTAATTTCATTAAATTTTTCCATTGCCATGAGGTGTTGGATTTAACCTTATATGATAGGAGATCTTCTTGCGTTAGATATTTTTCTGTAATAACATGTACCAATGTGTTCGATGGTTCCGCAATAATTTTCCATAGAAGTTTCATTTGAAGTGCTTTGTTCATATATTCTGTTTTCCTTCGACCTAAACCCCCGTATTTTTTAGGTTTGCATATCTTGTCCCCTCCTAGGAGTGGTTGTAGTTTTCGTCTTTGTTTTAGAAAAAATTCTTATTAAGCCTATCCAAGTCTTGGTGGACACTAGAGGGCTACATGAAGCTTTGCATTAGGTAGTTTGGTTTGGAGGCTAGATTGGCTCGAATGAGAGTGCTACGGCCTTCTCGAGACAACGCATTTGCCTTCCATTTTGATAGTTGGTTTTCGATTTTTGAGTCATGTCACTGAAGGTTTCCTTATTTACTTTTCCATTAACGATTGGGCATCCTATGTATATTTCTAGGTTTGTCATTGTGGGAATGGTTAGCACTTGTTGAATTTGCTGTTTTTGGTGGTTGGTAACTAGCTTTGACGTTTTGGAAAGCGGATTTGTGATAGTTCACTTTCTGTTCCGATATGGCACAATAATCGTTTACAGTGCCCTTAACGTTTAAGCATTCACTGTGAGTGGCTCTAGCAAAATTATGATGATAACATTTGCAAATGATAGAAAAGGAATTTTTGGTCCAGTTCTTGATAAATTAAAGCCAATCATTTTGGTCGAAATATTAATCTCTTTTTGGATTCTTCTTACTAAGATCTCTTCCCCAATGACAAACAAATAAGGTGATAAGGGATCACCTTGCCTCAATCCTTGCTCAGGGATGAAAGGGTCTGTGAGTCCATTGTTAACTAGCATTGAGTACGAAACTGTTTTCATACATTCACGGATCCATTCTAAGAATTAAGCATCAAATCCAAATTTCTCCATTACTAATAGTAAGAATTCCTAATCCATTCTATCATATGCTTTTTCCACATCAAGTTTAATGGATATGAGTATATTATATTGAATCGATCTCTGAGCTATAAATTCCCCTTGAAGGGGATGGATAATTTTTCCAATCACTTTTGAGTCTTTTGGTAATTATTTTGGATATGATTTTGTAAATTTTCGTACACAAGCTAATAGGTCGATAGTGGTTTGTTGATCTCGGGTCATCTCTTTTTGGAATTAAGGAGATAAAAGTGCGGTTGATATGTTTCAGCAGCTTACCTGAGTGAAAAATGCTATTGACAGGCTTGATTACAGTAAGACCTACAATATCCCAATAATTTTTGTAAAATTCAACTATCATTCCATCTAGGCCAAGCGACTTATCTATTGCAAGAGACATAACAATTCTTTTCTCTTTCTTCGTTAGTAATATCTTTAGTTAGTTCAACGTAGTCTTCTATTGTTATCTCGCTTATAATTAAACAAAGGTCCTCATGCATAACCGTAATATTGATGGGTTCTTTCCTATATCGCATTCTGAAGTCCGTTCTTATTTCCTCTTGGATCTCCCACTATGTGAGCCACTTCCTCATTCATTTCCTTTATTGTTTTCCTATTCCTTCGACCATTGGCCAAGTTATGAAAGCAGCCTGAATTTGATCTGTTAGCTTTACATGCTTGGGTTTTGCCCGTTGTTTCCAATACTTTTTGTGAAAATTTAGTATGCACTCTTTTCTCCATATCAGCCGTATCTTTTTTTGGATGATGTTAGGTTGTGGGGATTGATGGATTTGTTCTTGAAGAGTTTGTAGCCCAATTTCAATGTTTTGAAGTTGTTCGAAAGTGTTACCAAACATTCTCTTATTCCATTGTTTAGCTTGGGTTTTCAGAAGTTGAGTTTTTTTGACTAATTTATAGATACATGAGCCTTCGAAATTGTCTCTCCAAACTTGCTTCACTATGTTCCTAAAATCCTTTCTCTACATCCACATTTTCTCAAATTTAAAGGGTTGGGCTCTAAAGGTTTATCCACTGTTCAGTTCTGTTGCTATCTTACAATGATCTAATATTGAGAATGCGTAGTGTTTAGTAATAAATCTGGGAACCATTGGAGTACTTGGTCGCAAACAAGCATTCTATCTAGTTTTTCATACATACTGTCAGTTTCCGTTTTATTTTTTCTCAAGGTAAACCTTTATAGGTAAGTCCATTAGATCACATGTTTCTTTAAATGTTGTGAGTCCTTCAAACCTAGAGTTTGTCGGATACATGCCAACCTTTTTTTCAGTTGGTTCCTGTATTTAATATAAATCACCCATCACTATTGTAGGCATCTGGAGATGTTGTACAACGTACATTAGTAAATTGCTCCCAGAAAGCTTGCTTATCTTTTTCTTGGGCTGGTCCATAGACTAAACAAATTGCAATAGTATAGTTTACCGCTAGGTTTATATATTTGAGAATTGCGAACCTACTTTCATGTAGCATAACCTTAATGGTTTCATTAATCAATTGATGATCTTACCAAAGGACACACATTCCTCCTACTCTACCGTTTGTCAAGGACCAAATCATATTGTCAAACCCTGCTCGTCTCCATGTCTAGTCTTCTGGTGGTTGGTCTGTTTTTGTTTCAAAGAGCGTCATTACTTGGATTTTCTCTAGCTTATAAAACCAGTCAACTTCAAGCCATAAGGATTTTCAACCAATACCCCTACAATTTCATATGCTTATCTTCATAGTAAGACTTGATAGATTTGTAACCATTTGGTTCTAACTCCCCTTTAGGACGCATGCTAATCAGAATACTACTTCTAGATGAGTTCACCATTCTTGTGATTCTATGGATTTCATTCAATTTTATCTCATATACTGTATTTTAAGTCTGGAGTTGATTTTTCCTTGGTTTGAGGCAAGCTAGCACATAGGCCAATAGTCCATATGTCACAACTCTAAACTTTAAGATAGTGCAGTAATTGAAAAAGACTTGTACTTGAGGAACTTAGCTTGATATGTTGCACACAATATAAATGAAATATATATCTAGTACTAACAATATTTTATACACAGAAAATAATTTTATTTATATAATAATATGATAAATTCCAATTATTAGTACATATAATAAACGTTGCATTCATTGTATCATGCATGTAAAGGTGTTTTTGGATAGCATTATTGTTGGGATCAGCATGGGATAAGTAGGATTTATTATGATCACGTAACAATTAATTATGTGATCGATCATCTAAGGGGTATAAACATAATCTAATGGTCCGTATGGCTCAAACAATTCAGAGAAAAATCCTTTTTTCCTGTTAGGATTCCAACCCATATACTTGCATAACTGATCACTATACCATATTTGTAGTAATGCAATGCATGACCTTCTATAATGGTTGGGTGAATATGTCTTGATGACATCATCCCATCTTGAGATATCATTCTCCATCTCCTTGATACTTGGTAGGTTGAACGTGCCATCGAGTAACTCTAGTAGCCAACGACATCTCATCTCAGATATGAATAAGTTAGAGAAGCTCTCTGAGTATCCAATTACACCTAGTTTGGGAATTCGTGGATGAATACAATGCCTACATGCAACAAATTAAAGTAATGAACAAATGCACTATAATTATTTAATGAAGTACTTAGTAATTAAAGTGCGCTAATGCATGAAAGATTTTCTAACATAACTATATATACTATTAAGTTGGAAGGCACGTATATACTGAATCCTTATATATATGTATATATTTTTTGGTAGAAGTAAATCCAATATATATGCGTCTTATGGACATGGACTAAAAAAGAATCGATAAGTTAACAAGATTTTTGTTTATAACTAATTAATTAATTAATAAGCTAGTAATTAAGATAATATTAAAATTCGCTAAATAAGTAATAATAATATATGTATGTATATATATATATATATTTAAAAAGGAAATGATTGATGAATGAAACCTATAGAGTTGAAGAATAGAGGAAGAGGATCCCATGATGTAGTCTTGAAACATTGTAGAAGCAAACATATCTCTTAGGTTCCGAACGCCATCGAATCCAGTTGCTAGGATAACCAAGTCTGCTTCGATAGGCGTTTCCGATTCTCCTTCAACAATAACACCTTCCTTACAAAACCTAAAATTTTTAGCCTTCTTTAAGACAATGCATCCTTCCTCGACGTGCTTATAAAATCCATCAGGAACGGCGGCCAAGTGACAAGATGCTGCCGCCTCAAGAGCAGTGCCTTCTGGCTCCAGTCCGAGCTTATTTAGAGGTTGTTTTTGTTTTATGTCACTCTCCACTAATTTATTAACCACCCACAACTGATGAACAACACATATATAAATAGTTAGTATAATATTTTATATATGTGCATCTCATACATAAATATATTATTACAGAGCTAGGTCGGCTCAATAGGAACAAGTAATTAATAGTCACAATTAAACTAACTGCTATTGTTGTTACTATTAAACTTATACTTTGGATCATAAGATAACAAATTTAACCTACTTATTATCTTATGATCCAATGGTTTATACTAATCCATTGAGTCTCTAGTTATGTAATTAACAGTCCGACTATTAAACTTAGGAAAATTCCTTTTGGTACCCTCATAGTATTGACAATTCCTTTTGGTGTCCTAAGAATTTTGTTTTTCCTTTTGGTACCCTTATGGTGTACACATTTTCCATTTTGTAACCAATTTTTTATCTAAACACATTTTTCATCCAAAAAGTGTAATTTTCTTTTTAAATTTACATAAAACCCAATTTTAAAATAAAAATTAAAAGAAACAAAATAAAGTAGGCAAAAGAATAGGATAAATATGAAGGAATTGAGAGCATTCAAATTTGCAGGGCCAGTCTCCATTTGCGGGGTATGGAAACATCGAGCTCAATACTGAAGCTGGTTTTTTAAATTATGCTCAAATCTGCATTACTGAATTCATCACTATGAATCAATCTTAAAAAAGAGCCTTAAAAAGGAAAATGTGGGTAATTAAGCTCAATTGACACATGATATATAGTTATAATGACCTGATCAAACCCGCCCATGAAAACGGGCGGATATGGACAACGTTTCTAGCCCAATGGGCCAGGCCGACCCGGTCCGGATATTTTAAAGGGTCGGGTTTGGGCAATAGTATAAAGCCCGGCCCATTACCCGGCCCAACCCGGATAATTTTATAATATATTAATTAAATTACTAAATTACTAAATTACTAACTGAAATATTATTAATTTATATATATCAAAAGTTACAAAACCGTAGTTACCTTTTTACTTCTTGTTTTATGTGTTGTTTCACTCATTTCTTACGTCGAAAAGATGCAGCAAACCAAATAACGAATTATTGCATTGCATTTGATGTAGTTTTTTTATATATTAAGGTTTAAGGAATTCATACTTTTATTTTATAATTTTGTATATGGAATAGATGAATGTGTGCTGGATTCTTAGTCTAGCTTTTTTTTTGAGATCACGGATTCTTGGTTAAACTTATGGATGAACATTAGTTTGCTTAGTTTCAGGTTAATACATCTTAGTTTTAGAAATTTCATGTTAAATTGTAGTTTTTTTAGCTTAAATAAAAATGGACGGCCCGGCGGGCAACCCAGTCCAGCCCTATGGGCGGATTTGGGCAAAAATATTAGGCCCAATGGGTAGCCCAAACCCAGCCAGGACTTTAAAATGGGATGAGAAAATGAGTCAAATCCGGCACGGACCCGACCTAGACCCGTGTTTGATCAGGTCTAGTTATATACGTACAGTGGAGTATTGAAAAGGAAATTATATTTTTGAATGCTATCAATTCTTTTATATTTCTCCTATTTTTTTTGCCTAGGTTCTTTTGTTTATTTTAATTTCTAATTTTTAATTAGTTTTTATTTAAAATTTAAAAGGAAATTATATATATTTAGTGAAAAATATGTTAAAAAAGAATTTTGGTTACAAAAAGGAATTAGTGTTAACCATAAGGGTATCAAAAGGAAAAACTTTTTCCTTAGGGCACCAAAAGGAATTGTCAATACCATAAGGGTACCAAAAGGAATTTCACTTAAACTTAATACTACTAGTGGGTTATATAGCTATATTGTTTATGTATTAATTGGGAGTAGTATTTATCAACCTTCATTTGAATATTTTTTTAATGAGTTAAATGATTGAGATATAAAATTGAAACTAATATAAACGACAAACAATACACTGAATTAATATATACATCATAATGTTTTATCTATTTTTTTAACCAATGTGTGGCAAAGAGGATCTATACCGATGTATGAGAATATTAGATGAACCCGGTTCTAGTTATTCGGTTCACTCAACTTTTGTTTATCTTGGCTTAGTATAAATAAGGTCTAGGGCTTCTTTCCCTGTATAGAAAAGACTATTATGAAATTCTAAGTGGTTGTGTTCTATTAGGCTTGTTCTACAAGCTAAGTAACTTGACATTTCTATTGTTTGTTTTGTATATTTTGATGATTGATTTAGCATCTTTTCTGGTTTCATTTTGTTTCCCTATTCTTGGTTGCCATTAATTTAGATGGTATCAGAGCCTACGAGTGTGATTTTGTGGGAAAAGGAGCTTGCTTTGTTGAGATATTTATGTTGTTGAGTTGTTTTTGTTGAGGTTCAAAAGTGTTACAAGAAAGGTCTAGTATTGAGAATCGTTGGACGATGGAGATGGAGCATCTATGGTCAGATGGCACGAAACCCTAATTGAGCTGCACCGACAGGGAGGAAACAATAGAGGTAGCAACTTCAACCCATACTTCCTGGCAAATTCCGGCAACCTCGAGATGTAGTTGGTGTCCACCTTGTTCGATGAGACCAATATTCGAAGCTAGTGTAGGAATGTGAAGAGGGCAATAGCTTCAAAGATGAACCTTGGCTTTATAAATGGAGTTCTTACTAAGCAAGAGGAAGAATCTGATGACTTCTATCACTGGGAGCGATGTGATAACATGTTGATGAGTTGGCTCATAAACTCGATGTTTAGTTAAGTGGCAAGGAACCTAGTTTATGCCACATTTGCTAGGGAATTATGGGTTAAAACTACAAAGTAGTATGCTGAGTCAAATGCCCCACTCATTTACCAACTTCAACGTGTAATGAGCAACATGAAACATGACATGAAATCAATTCTATATGGATATGTGGTGTCTATGAGCTGTGTACTTGGGCTCTCATGAAATTGTTGATGTGAAGGGGTCAGGAAGTCGATTTTATCAATGCCGGAACTTTTGTCGATTAATAGGGCTTTCAACATGGTCTTGGATATTGAAACTCAAAAGAACATGATAGGGAATGCGCCGCAAATTCATGTTGCTCTAGTTGTCAAGGGGGCTGGAGGATATAGGCAAGTGAGAAACTCTGGCATGAGTTACAAAGGCAACTATGACATAAGGAATGGTGATGTTGGTCGGGACTATGAAATGATCTCTAGAAAAGAGAGTTTAGTAGAGATTTGAAACTGGCTAAACACGATCGAAATGCAACTATTGTCAAGAGAATGGGCACGTCAAGGAAACATGTTTCAAGTTAGTTGGGTAGCCCGAATGGTGGAAAGCCCCGAAGGTGGAAGCGCCACGAAAAATGATGGCTAATATTAAGGATGCATGAGAGTATAACAACCCACTAGACTGTCAAGAAAAGGAAGGTGCGAGAGGGGATGCTTCTCTAGTGAATGCAGTTGTTCAAGAAGTCCTCAAGGTGATGAAGGGGAAAGCTCTTATGGAAGGGAGTTCTGGAGCATGTAATGGGGCATTGTAGTGCCATAAACTTTCTAGGTAATACTACACTTTTATCTTATGAGAAAATGGCTAAAACAAATCAATGCACTTGGATAATCGATTCTGGTGCAACTAACCATGTTCACTATAACATAAGCATTTTTTAGGATCTTCGTATATTAAGTAGACCAATCTTAATTGGTCTACTTGATGGATCGACTCAATTAGTTGAGCATTATGGAACAATTAGTATTTTTGTTGATATATAGTTAACAAACTTTTTATACATACCAACCTTTAAGCATAATCTCATCTTTGTGTCTCGATTAATCACTGATGGGTCACATGTCTTTGTGTTTGGGAGTGATGGTTGTGCATTGTTGGACTTTACTACTAAAAAGGATCCTTGCACATGGAAAGATGGAAGGTGGATTATACAAGCTTGATGTTGTGAAGAATGATGCTAAGAAGAGTAGAAATGATAGTTTACTTTTAGTTTTAAAATCAGACTTATTTCCTATCATTTTGAACTCGGTCTGTAATTATGATGTTGACTTGATACATGCTCGGCTAGGACATCTCTCTTTGTCTAAGATGAAACACGTTCCAACATGTGACTGTTTAAGTTTAAAGAATTATGTTTGTGATATATGTGATCAGGTAAAGACCCAGAAGCTGAGTTTTCAGCCGAGTAACTCTACTACTTCCTCTATGTTTGAATTGGTCCATCTAGATGTATGGGGGACATATAAAACCCCGACCTTTGGAGGTACGAGGTACTTCCTTACAATTGTAGATGATTACTCATGTGGAACATGGATGTTTCTTATGAATAGCAAAAAGCAAGTGCATAAAAGTTTTGTTCAATATTTGGAATACGTTAACACACAGTTCAGTGCTCGGGTGAAGTGCATCAGGTCCGACAACGGGACCGAAATTTTGATCAAAGAGATTGTTTGTAAACTTAGAAGCAAGAGAATTATGCACCAAAGATCGGCTCCTGGAGTGCCCGAACAGAACGGAAGGTTGGAGAGGAGGCATAGGCACCTCATCGAGATGGCAAGGGCCTTGAGGGTACATGCCAAAATACCGCAAATATTTTGGGGTGATTGCATCTTGAGTGCCACCCACATCATCAACATGATTCCTTCCTCCGTCTTGAAATGGATGACAACGATAGAATATCTATACGGAATTGCACCGCATTATTCACATTTTAAAGTGATAGGTTATTTATGTTATGTCCTGGTGCCCAAAACACAATGCGGGAAATTTGATGCATCGTCAAAAAGGTGTGTTTTTTTGGGATTTCCCGGAGACAAAAAGCATTCTTCCAACAAGTAGTGATTGCACCACAAATTGTTTGATTTAACAACACAACAAGTAGTGATTGCAAGAAATGTGTTGTTTAGAGAGGATTTTTTCCCATTTAAAGAAAAGGATTCTTCCAATACTGCTCATCCTTGAACATCCTAGCTACCATTAGTATTCCCAAACACAGATGATGACATTTTTGTGCTCTGTGCTGAGGTCGAACCTCACGGAAGCTCGTGCTCATAAACACCCACCTTTGTTGCACCAGACATTCATTGTAGAGATATTGTAACACCAGCTTCTCATGTGCCAGATTATGATGGTGAAGCCCGAGATCAAGGCCATCAAGTTTCTACTCCTAAATGAATGGATCTTATTTAAATGCCTAATGTTCCTCCTCGTAGATCAACTCGTATGGTAAGGCCTCCTACCTACTTAGACAATTTTGAGTGCAAAAACCTGCCCACATGTGACCAAAATACAGTTGATTTAGTTGATGCTACAAATTCGTTTGCCCAAGCTTTTCACGTGGTTACATTAAATGATTTGCAAAAATACTCATCAAATTATATTCAATCCTTGTTTCATGTCTTTTCACTGGTTGAGCCCACACGTTATGAGCAAGCAAAAGAGGATCCAAAGTGGATCAAAGCGATGCAGATGGAGCTGAATGTTTTGGAACAGAATCAAACATGGGAATTTTCTCCCTTCCCTCAAGGAAAAAAGGCGATAGGCTCAAAGTGGGTCTACAAGATCAAATTTAAACCGAATTGAGATGTCAAAAGGTTGATGACACGATTAGTTACCAAAGAATTCAACCAAGTGAAGGACAGGGATTATAAACATATGTTTTCCCCAGTGGAAAAGTTGTTAACTATTAGACTATTGATTGCAATAGTGGTTGCTCTAGGATGGCCATTGCATCAACTTTATACAAATAATGCATTTCTTCACGGTTATCTCGACAAACAAGTGTACATGGTTCCTCCCCCAGGCTATGCACAAGGATCACCGGGACTTGTCTACAAACTGAAACGTTCCCTCTACGATTTGAAGCAGGCCAGCTGTCAATGGAACGTCGAGCTAACAAAGCACTTGCTTCAACTTGGATTTGTGTAGTCAAAACAGGACTATTTCTTTTCGTGAAGGCAAAGAAAGGAGCAATCACAACTGCACTTGTATACGTAGATGACATGTACTCATAGGTAATTGTCATGTCGTTATTCAAGCTACCAAGTCTTCTTTAGGTAGAGCATATACTATTAAAGACTTGGGTATTGCTCGATGCTTTCTCGGGCTTGAAATATCTCGCTCAGAAATAGGAATCCAAATTAATCAACGCAAGTATGTTATCGATCTCCTCACTGATGTTAAAATCCTAGATGGCAAGACAAGCCCATTCCCAATGCAACGCAATTTGCATCTACATCTTGACATTGGAGATCCACTATCTAATCCAGAGTCCTATAGACGGGTGATCGGATGCCTATTGTATGTAACTCTGTCACGTCTTGACATTGCCTATAACGTTCAACATCTAACTCAATTCCTGTTCACCCCTCGACAACCTCATATGTAGGTTGTAATGTGCCTACTCAGATATTTGAAGGGGACAATTAACTCCACCCTTTTCTATCCAGCCCAAGGAGATATGTCTCTTACAGCTTATAACGATGTTGATTGGGTTGCCTGCACTATGTTGATCATTGACATGGTACTGCATATTTCTTGGTAAATCCCTTGTATCCTGGAAAACGAAAAAGCATAAAGTAGTGCCAAAATCTTCGGCCAAAAGCGAATACCGAAGCATATCGATCTCAAACGGAAAATGAAGTAGTCTAGCTTGAGGTACATTTGCGTGATCTCCAAGTTGTTGTTGCTACTCTGATCTCTCTTTTTTGTGATAATTTAGCAAAACAACAACTAGCCGAGAATCCCATTCTTAATGAGCGCACCAAACATCTCCAAGTCGATTGCCATTATATACGAGAGCTTGTCCAAGAAGGCTTCATCACCACAATGCACATTCGCTCACATCTTCAACTGGTTGACCTTTTTACCAAACCCTTGGGCTCAATGCAACAATTCTTCTATGTAGCAAGTTCGGACTCGTGATTCCTCGTCCCGCTTGAGGAGGGTATATGGGAAGTAGATGAACTCGGTTCTAGTTATCCTATTCACTTAGCTTTTATTTATCTTGGCTTAGTATAAATAAGCTCTAGGGTTGTGTTCCCTAGATAGACAAGACTATTGTGAAATTCTGAGCAGTTGTGCTTTATTGGACTTGTTCTCCAAGCTATGTAGCTTAACATTTGTACATTTTGTTTTTTATATTTTGATGATTGATTCAACATCTTTTCCGGTGTCATTTTGTTTCTCTATCCTTGGTTGCCGGTAGTTTACAGGATGAATAAAAAATATATGAATATCGGAAATATTATTTTAAATGAATCAAACTTTGGTCCTTTCTTTGTGTAGCTGTTCAAAGATGGACTGTTTAATTCGTTGTTTAGTGAAGGATGGAGAGAGAAAGTGGAAGAAGATTCTGAGCAATAGGCGGAATTCGATGGCGATTGTGTGAGAGTTGGTAATATGGACATTAGTGAAAACGAAATTTTATGCTGCGGAGGAATGGAATGACCGTCGTAGATGTTTGTCGGAGAGTCAGTTTATTTAGTTCCCATTCGATTGGATAGTTTAGATCTGTGAGGGATGTTGTGCAGGTTTATACCTTTGGAATGTAACCAGTGATTACAGTTTCTACCTTTGGAAGATGAAATGATAATACCTTTTTTTATTCAATAAAGTTGAGCATATATATGACCAAAAGGATAAAAATTCATGTTGTTAAGATTGTTATAAACTCTAAAAAAAAAATTACGAGTATTGATTACTTACAAGAGGTGAAAGGACGGTGGCAAGAAGTCTAAGAAGCAATCCTTCCCCAGGCTTGTGAAGTAAAAGTTCAGCAAAGCGGGTATAGTAGAGAAAAGAGTAAGAGAGTCCCCACGCGGTGAAGGCAGATTGTTTCCAGTGGAAAGTCCTATATAGAAGATGGCACGGTTGCTCATTTCCTATAAAAATAATTGATTAGTGTTTTTAATTTATGTACATATATAGACATAGGCTATAATTAAACACCTATATATATTATATAGAGCTATAATAGACAAATATAAAGCTTTGGATTTGAATATAATAGATGCAACAAATTTAATCTATAAGTTATAAGAGGGGAGATTATTTACACGATCTCGTAGTTGTAGGGAAACGAAAAATCTTGTATATATATAACTAGTTTTTTTTATAATTACGAGCTTTTGTAAATTTTTTCTTTCTTATAATTTTAAAATTAAACCTGTTATTTTATTTAGCTCCAAATTGAAAGTATATACTATAATTATGGGTATATTGTAGGTATGCTTTAGGAATGAGGCATGTGATATAAAATTGGGTTGAATAATACCGTTTGCTAAGGAGCACTCATATGCAATATCAATAGCAGATTTCTGAAAGCCGACAACGATTACTCGTTTGTTTCGAACCAAATTTCGGGCTGCCTTGTAGTCCAAGCTCGAGTAGTCCTTGTAGTGGATCACCTTCCCCTGGAACAACTCTGGTCCTTTCCCTCGGGGGAACTTCGGCATATGGGGAACATTGCTAAAACGTCCCACGCAAAGTATCACGAAGTCAAACTGCATCACCTACAGATGTACATATACACATAACAATCCATTAATTACTAGCTTGTTAACGTAACTTAATGATACATACCACATAGATTTATACTTATAAGTATATTTCTTCAAATCACAAATACTTTTCCAAACCGTCATTTTTGCAATGGTGCAAGAGGGGGCATTCAACTGCATGGATTTGGCAATGTCTTCCTAGACAGCATGCTTAGATTGCCCGAGTTACAAAAATCTTAATTAGGAAAATGAAATATGATCGAATATATGATACATTCCCTTATTCCCCCTTATTCAACTTTCTTTTTAACTTTGTCAATTTTTAACTTTCCACTTCTTATGAATTATAAAATTATACCCATTCAATCTCAATTCTTATCTATACTGTATCTAACTTTTCACGTACTATATCTGATTTTTCTCGTTCCAAGAATTTTCATCATTTAATTGACATCTAGAAGTAAATTTTAATTGCAACTAAATATCAACATAAATGTACGTGTTGTACGGGTAGAAGCCGCCCATGTATCTACTATACAATTGACCTTAGCTAGTTCGGTAGTTATCCCTCACTCTAAAGCTATTTAGGGACCCTATCATTCCAAAAATAACATGAAGTACCCAAATTTCGGGGAAAAAAATGTTTATTAAAAAAATTAAGTATATAGTATTTATTTGTTATTCCAAAGTAATAGATTTAGATTTTTTAAATATAATAAGGCCAGGATTAAGGTCACCATAAGTACTAGTGAGACTTGTCTAAAGTATTTGTGAGTGATGAGGTCAAACCGCTGTCTTGGAGGCTCGAATCTGAGACCTCATGGCATACCCATGAGACTGAATCGTTGAGTTGATGTGCAAAATGCAAAGTAATAAACTTAGTTAATCACTTCTACTAATGGTTTCAAATTTGCATGTCATATTAATCATACCATGTATAATATGTTGGGTCATTAAAATTTTGTTGAAGAAATACAGGCCAAAAAACTGTAAGAGGCACAAGAATATGTACTTGTTGAGATTGAGTGGGATGATGTTGCACCAATAGACTCCATTTGCCCTTGTTTCCAAACCCCTCACCATTTGCATTCCATAAGGTCCAAGCCTCCATTTCTTGTTCAGCCACACCTTCGAACTCGATGCTTAAGACCTTGGTGTTAAGCCGGATGTGGGTTAGGAGATCAAAGTGGTCGGCGTAAGATCGTAGATACTCAAGCACCTGGTCTCCGGTGGGGTTCATGACGTCTTCCAAGGAAGATGGTCATGGAAAATCCGAGAATTGGTACATGTTCTTAGGAGTTTGAAGTCGGGTTGTTTCAAGTGCATTCACCCAAACTCCGCCGAATTGACTATTAGACTCGAAGACAATGGGGTGATAGCCCTTTGAGAGAGCATATTTGCACGCTAAGAGACCGCTTATGCCGCACCCTACAATACCCACCTTCCTCTCCATTCAAACCGAGGTTTAATTTACTTTTCTTGTAGCAAGATGAATGAAAATTTTAAGATACCATATTTTTTTCTTGGTACCCTTGCTTAGTACTTCTATTTATATAAAGTGACTCTATTATTTTCGTCATTTGTCAAATCTACACCTAATAAAGTGACTGTTTTTCACATTAAATGGAAACTTGCTCTCTTGTTTTCATGACTTGTCTAATCTACTCTTATATATATAAAGTTACTCCCTTCCCCCACATATGTATAACTTTATCCATCCTTATAAGGTTATTTATGTATAGATTGATAACAACTATATGTATAGTATGTAGAGTCTCTTATTTTCATGACTTATCAAACCAAACCCTATCTATTGAAATTTTCCTTGATGATATGACTTGTTAATGATAAAAGAAAAAATAAAAATTGAATTCATTTTGCATAGATATATGATACAATCTATATGTCTAGTTGTCATTTAAATTAGCAAAGTTTTGCAGGGCCTAATGCTTTTCATAAGATGCACCAATATTTGATGTACTTAACATGGAAACTATATACGATTGAATGATATTTAGTCATTCAATTTATGTGAGAAACTTAAATTTCAAAACATTAAAAAATTTGCAAGATCTCTAAAATTGAATTGCACATCACCTTAATCTATATTAATTTAAGACTCGTATATATACGAGTAATGATTGTATAATACAGAGTATTTTATGTTATGCACATGAAAAAAGTTGAACCAAATTATATACTAAAATTTGTATAATAAAGATACTAGTGACTTTAGCAAGAAAAAGATATATATATATGTATGTATGTATCTATATAACTTTCTATTTCAACTAAGACTTTATAGTTCATAAAATATGTAAATATTTACGGATATATATATATATAATAAACTTCCCCTTTTACATCTTATTAAATAAGATAGAATCTTTTAAATTATCAAACAAAATATTATTTATAAACTTCCCATATTTCAAGCCTTTATTAAAATAAATTTAAAAGTTTATTTACTTTAACTTTGCCAAGTGTACGTGTAAGTTTTTGTGAAACTAAGACTTGAGATTTGCTTTATATTGTATTGGTTTAGATATATCAAACACTATAGTTATATATAATTTTCTAATTTTATACCTCTTTATTAGATTTTTATTTTATAAAATTAATTAATAAAGAAGGATTAAAGTTATACATATTTGTATTTATTTATGATGTGAAAAATATGATTTTTGTTTTCTATTCATTATTAGCTTAAATTCCTAATTAGTTTTTCAACGCGTGTTGGGTATTACATGCAAATTTCAACTAAGAATAAACTCAATTCAAAATAGTTGTTTAAATACAAAGTAAGAAAAACCTTTTCCATCATCTGAAATAAAACAACAGTCTAGATTAGAATTTCATTAAAGTGCATAAAAAATAAATTATGGTATTTTTACGAATAATATCTTCAAACTTTTCATGGAGAACGCGCAGAACATGTTTATAAGTTTTCCCTATCATGTGTTTCAGATACCATTGTATGTTCATCAAAACTCATTGTTTGCTAGTGGTTTTTGTATCCACATTTCACAAGATTTTGAAATTATTGTGTCTAAATATGCATTGAAATCCAATATATTACAAGTTTTAGTGTAACTTCGCGGACATTTAAACATTAAATAAATGCACATTTTGGGAAAGATCTATGCACATGCAACAGACACTCAGTGTGCTCGACAATAGTTTCAATCGGATTTTGCAATGTAGACACGACGAGATAACTTAATAAAAATCCAACTTTGTATTCATAAAAATAAGGTAATAACAACATGAATGAAGTACCAAACTATATGTAATGAACCCACCAAACTTATCACCCCAGCTGTCAATAATATTCATAAATTCATTAAAAGGAAAGTCACGAATAGTAGTAATAATATAAAACAAACAATGAAACCTGACCCGACAGACCTTATGTCACGTACATCAATGATCCCCTCCATCATACAACCAAGGTTTTGAGATGGTTACTTGATACGCACCTATATTTGAAAAATAGGTATTCATTTGGGGGTTAGATTCTACTCTCACAAGATAGATTAAATGAAATAGCTTGAGTCCTCAATTCTAGTGGCAAATCTCTGACTTGGTAGTGCCCCTAATTAAGCATAGTCGTCTTGAGATTAGCTAGATAAAAATTTCATGTGTCACTTTGTCTTTTAATTTTTTTATTCTCACTTTCCATCTATTGCTTGAGTGGTTGAATTTCCCAACAATTGGTACAAGAGCGGGTAGTTGAAGATGGATGGAGGAATGTTTCTTATGGAGAGCATTGATGGCTCAGAACTTTGGATTCTTGAAGGTGCAAATTGAGGATGACTTATATCAGTCAAATATGCACTTGCCGTTAGGTGATAAGTTGGAAGACATTGATGAGGATGAGTGAAAGGTGCTGGATAAAAAGGCGATGAGTGAACCGACAAAGGGGAGGTTGAGACAAAGGGGAGGCTGAAGGCTCTATTTGCGTTATAGGAGAAGCCATCAGGGGTGAGCAAGGTGCATCTCATAAGGTGTTTGCTAAACACGAACATGGAGGATACAAGGGTAATATACTCTATTTAGGCCCTGTTCGGCAAAGGTTTTAGTAGGTTTTTATAGGTTTTTGAAATTTAAAACCTACCATTTTGAGCGTTTGGTTACACAATGTTTTTAATCGGGTTGAGGTTTTGGTAGGTTTGTAAAGAGGTTTGAAACCATAAAATAGCAACCTACGGAAAGAAAGGTTTTCGGAGGTTTTAGAATTTTTTCACTCCTCTTGTACTGAAATTGAGTCTCTTCCCTCCTCTTTTAATTTACATCCATTATGTTGGATCGTAAGTCAGTGAAATGGGCATCCTTAGGTGGTAAGGACGTCCTTGTACAGCGGAATTAAGCGAAAGACTTAATAGGTAAAAGCGATAAGTAAAGAATGCGGTTATTTATAGAGGAACCTCTCAAGACCAAAGTAGTCCTTGAGAGTAAACCTCTACCTCCTTGAAGGATTTTCGAATAGCCGTTCTTATCTTATATATGAGGAGTCCTTACAACCTTATGGCGAGTTTACACAGTTCTCTGAACAAAGGTATGCGTTCCTAAGTTCACTAAAAAAACTCCTTTAAGCCTAAAGTTGTTAACTTCACCTCACAACGTAAGGACGCTAAACAACACGCCCCTTTACAGTTCTTCGTAAGGGATAATCCTATCTCTTTTTGGTATTTTCTTACAAACTTGTTTTGTGATGGGGTTTAGCCTTTCTCTCGATCTAACACCTGGTTCTTGAGTGTTCTTGACGTGTTCTTAGTGTTCTTGATCAGCTATCGTATTCTCTCTGAATATTCTCTGAAAGGCTTAAGTCACAATAAATACCCGAGGGGTATTTATAGTGCTTGGGGAAGGGCGTCTTTCCTCTGACGATCATGCCCATCTGGTACGTTACAATAGGATCGGCTTCCACGTATCCTTGGCGGTGATGAGGGAAGCTTCCTAGCAACAGCCGTAGTACTCGGCTACAGGATCAGCTTCCACAGTGTGATGGACTGATCTACAGGATCGGCCTCCACGTGTCCTATATATGATCAAAGCTTGTCGAGTGATGTCATCTTGTCGGGTAGCCTTGTAAGGACTCATGAGCTGAGCTCGCGTTCTTACTTGCTTGGGACTGCGTCCTTGACAAGTAGTAACTTCGTTGGTCCTTACTTCTGGAAAGTGGCGTCCCTTCTCCTCAGGGACGGCCACATCACTTATTGTCCTTTTCATAACTGACGTTCCTGAAACACTTGGACAACTTTATTAGATCAAAGTGAGTTTGTCATATCAAAACTAAAGGATGATTGTGATGGGCACAATGTTAAGTACAAAGGAATCCTTAACATCATCCCAACACATTCCTTCCTAGACCTGCAGAATCGTAGCCCCGCCTAGACCTGCAAATTGATCAACAAAACAGAATTATAATTGGCATACATGTCCTATACAGATTGATCATTCAAGTTATTAATTATCATGGGAGAATGATTAACTAGATTTTTGTAAAACCAATTGGAAGCCATTATTGTTGACTTGAACAAACAAATCAAATCAAATTGGGATCAAGTGATGTATCGATTATGTATCTGATTATAGGTTAAAGATACAAATTTTACTCCAAACCTTATCTTACTTGTGTGATGTAGGCCAATTAATGAGCAACCGGAGAGGACACGACTTCTCTTGGAGCAATCTTTCTAGCAGATAGTTAGGGATGAATTATTAGGGATGAACTATTGTACACATATAGAATATACTAGCAGATGACCCGTACCTTGTACGGGGATGTTATTTATTTATTTATTACTTTGTGTATGAATTTACTATAACAATTACAAATACTATCATATGTATACTTTATTTTAAAATGACGCTTATTTTTTGGAGTATAAAATAACGTAATTCTTCTATATCATCATACATATAAATAAATTTTATTTATATAGTTATGTTTTATACATACATAAATATATATATTTAAATAATTGAGGAAGAATGACATAATATTATCACATTTTACTAACAATTGATACAATTGTTTTGACATTTAATTAAATTATGTAAACTAACTTATATAATAAAATCAATAAGTTTAAATAAAAACTCGGGTTAATATATTATAATACTAAAGATATAGATAATATTTAATAAGTTAAATATAAAATCAAATTATGTCGGATATATGTTATTTTTTATGAAAAAATAATTAAACAATAAGTATGTAAATATGTAATGAAAATGTTAACGAATTATTTTCTTAATTAAGAAATCTATCTTTTTTTTCTAAAGCGTAATCAATATGCAATATTAGCAATATATATATATGGTAAATATGAAATCTACTTTTTTTATTGATATTTTATATGATACGATAGTAAAAATGTATTTAATATATTATTTTAATAGAATGAATATTTGTCTTAAATACAGTGGTAGACTTTGCTACCATTGATGAGTTTTAAAAAATACCATAACAAAATTACGAAAATTATTTAAAGTTAATATGATATTTAATTAAATGGGTAAAATATTAAGATTGTGATTTATAGATTATGAAGAAAAAAATAAAAAAATAAATAAAAGTTTTATAATATATCTATGTATTAATTAAATGTGTATAATGATAAGATAGAGATTTATATATTTGGATAGAATTATTAATTAAAAAACTCAAGTTCTAAGATAGAACTAATATCTTAATCAAGTATTTATAAGATTATGATAAAATCAAGATTTAATAAGATAAATTTTTCAATAAAGGGGTGATGTGGCGCAATATGGTGGCGGAATTTGCTTCCGCTTTAGTATATAGTAATAGATATGGACGTGAGAATTTCCAATTAATGAAAAAAATATTAATACCCTTTAGGTAATTTTACTTGGAACCTATCCAAAAACCTTGTGTTACCAAATAATAGATCGAGTAGGTTTTTTATGAGGTTTTATGAGGTTATAAAAACTTATTTAAAGACCTACCAAAAACCTCTACCTCTCCAAAAACCTTATGAAATACCTACACCTCCTCAAAAACCTTTTTTTGCCGAACAGGGCCATAGTATAAGTTAACTCTTGTATTTAGGGCTTTATTGAGTGTGTTTAGGTTAGACTTTGTGCTTAATTTTAATATAAAGACCAAAGACACAAGGATTCAAGATACAATAGTTTTCGAGACAAGATCTTGAAGTGACGATTTGTTATTGTAGAAGAACCGCGAGCGCAATATTCCGGCCGTGGGCACAATGGTGACCCAGATCCAGATTGGACCAAGTGTTAAAGGCCGCGAGCGCGGTCACCTGAGTGCGTCTGCGGTGGTTCACAGATCCGAGAAGCTTATTTTTCTGTCTTCTTTCCTTTTTCTTATCTTTTCTCTATCTTGTAGTTTCAGATTAGAATGTCTTCCGACTACTATATAATTGGAGGCTTCCCTTAGTTTCCAAGGATCCAATTCACCTTAGATCCAATTGATTCTTACTTTGTATTATGGAGAACTAAATTCCCTTTGGGGGATTATTTATGAAGTGATACGTATTGATGAATTTGTGAAGATCTGATACAGTTTCTTACCTTGATTAATATCTCTTTTCTTTGTGCTTAATTATATTCCATGAGCATTGCATGATTCTTTGAGCTTGATCAACTAATTGAATTGTCATTGTTCTATTGTTTGAATTGATTGGTTTCATTGTCTGTGTGAACTTATCTTTTCTAGAAGACAACTTGATTCTGGGACCGTGGACTATAATTAAGAAAGAGATTAGATTGTTTTATCTTGCAGTTGACTTGTAGCTTGATTGCTTGATTTGATATCCTACATAGTCTTGTTCTCTATGCTAGATCTAGGTTAAGCGTCCTTGTCTAAGTTTAAGTATTGCCTGGACAGTGGACAGGTGATTATTTATGATCAGACTTGGAATTAATCAAGGAAGTCTAAGAAACTGGATGAACTCATGATCAAATGATTTGTTATGTGGATCTGATTAAATATCCTCTGCTTTCCTATTATTGATGTCAAAACCTTTTCAAAACCCCATCTTTCTCTTGATTGAACTAAATTGCTTGAGAATAAATGATTCCTCTGGGTTCGACCCCTTGCTTGCATGCTATACTTGTCTGTTATTTTAGGCTTATTAATTTGATTGCTTGCATAACGACGTCTGCAACCCGGTCAAAGGGCGGCCAAGAACTTGAACCATTCGGTGCTATAATCGCTCAGTTGAAAATGCTTGAGATCGATTGTAATGGTGAGGTACAAGTCCATCTTTTACTATCTTCTTTGCCAGAAAGTTAGAGCGGAATGGTTATAGATCTTACACCCACTTAGTGCTTCGGTGGGAAATAAGATGCTTAAATTCGATGATGTAAGGAATCTAATTGTTGTTGAAGAAACTCGCAGAAAGGAGTCGAGTTCTACATCTGGATCGATTTTGAATGTATTAAATACGGGCAAATATGATTATGATGGGTCAAAGTCCAAAGGTAAGGAAAAGTCATTCAAGGACAAGAACAAGATTAAGTGCTGCAAATATGGGATATTCGGTCACTATAATAATGAGTGCCAGAGATCGCAAGATGTTTTGGAAGATGTAGACGTAGATTATGTGGGAGAGGAGACGAATTGATTCTGAGAGCGGTTAAGTATCCAAATGTCTTGAGATCAAGTGGAAGCAAATAAATGGTTCCAAGTAGGTAGGTGGTCTTCAAGGAAAAACCACATAATGGGTGGACAAATTCATGTGTCGTTTTGTCTTTCGCTTAATATGTTCTTTCTTTCCATTTGTCGGTTGATTTTATAATGAATACCTAATTAAGCCTGGAGTGTACCAACCATACACATACTTTAAACAAATACATTAATGTGAATTCAACAAAAAAATCAATCCCACTAGTTAACAAGCGATTCATTCAAATAAAATTTCTTAAAAACCCATTTACTTTGCATATGTGAAACCCAAATGTCAAGAATGTTGGATCGTTGTTAGTAGATCAAAGTCTAAGGACGTCCTTGAGGAGCGTCCTGATGCATCGGAATAGTTACTTAAGCAGGTATTGAAGACAAAATAAGATAAGGACTGAACTCAAATGATTTATAGAGGAACCCCACTAAGACCAAGTAGTCTTTATGGGTAAACCTCTACCTCCGTGGAGGATTTCCGAATAGCTTTCCTTATCTTATATATGAGGGATTCCTTACAACTTACAAGCGAGTTCCACACTTCTCTGAACTGTAGTGTTCGTCCCTAAGTTCACTAGTGTCACACCTCTAAGCCTAAACTATAACCTAACTCTCACAACGCAAGGATGCTAGACATACGTCCCTCACAGTCCTTTGTGAGAGCCAAGAGTTCTTTGTCACAAATTGTTTTCTTTTTGTCTTTTGACTTCCTTTTGATTCACATATACAAGTCACTCAATTCTAAGTTTGTTCTTCGTGTTCTTGAGGTGTTTTTCGTGTTCTTGTTGTCTCTCTCAAGAGTGTGTGGGAAGTCACATCACAATAAATACGAGTGAGCGCATTAATAGTGATAGGGAAGGGTGTCATTTTGTTGACGCTTTTGCCCTTCTTTTGTCCTCATCCGCACGATCAGATAGGGCCGTCCGTACACTGTTGCATTCTTCCCTATGGTTTCCTGGGAAGCCTCCATGTGTACTGGTCCCCTATATGTGAAGCTTCGGCGAACCTGCTGGCTGTTTGGTGATGTCATCATTGTCGATAGCTTGGGAAGACTCTATCTTTTAAGCGCACATTCCTACTCGTTAGGGATGGTGTCCTCATCTTGCAGGAACACTTTCTGGTCCTCTTTTCTTCGAAGTGTTTTAGCGTCCCTACTCCTAAGGGACTGTTGTACACTTGTTGTCCTTTTAGCATGATATACGTCCTTGTAAGTTCCTAAGACATAATTTGGACAAACATTAGATCAAAGTTGAGTTTGTCATTATCAAAATTCTAGGGACGATCTTTATTGCTACAATGCTAAGTACTGCCGTCCTTAACATCGTCCCAACAAAGAATCTCCAAACCAAATCCCCCATGAACGGTCATCACTAGTAGAAATCAACACATTATAACCAATTAGGTCTTCATCAGTTATTGATGATCGTTACTTCATTCTCTCTCCTAGGATTTTCCCTCAATTGCCTCCATACCTTGTCAAATTACTCTTTCATTTTGTAATTCCGCCTCTTTTATTCCCTGTAATGGCCCCACTTTAGATCTCTAGTCTTTGCTGACCATTTCATCTTTGTGCCCTTCATGTGTTGAACTCCTCTTTGACATTTCTGGGTGTTCTCCGGCATTGGTGTTCCCTCATCGGAACGATGCACTTGTTTGCAACTAACTTTACCTTTTACTTATTCATAATTTTTGGTGCATCGCAGCCACTAAAGTTGTTTGTGGTGTAATATCCGCAAAGTTTATAAAATGGATCAAGGAATTTTCCTTAGCTGTATGACTCAACTTTGTCTTTGGAACGACAAGAGAAAGGGCAAAGGTCACCCGATTAACCGAATAGCGTTGGATAACGCTAAACGGATACCTTAACTTCAAACATTCATAAAACCTTTATTAGAGCTCGGAATCGAGTGATTCCAAATCTTGATGGTAAATAAAGGAGTCTAGTTTCATCCCTCAAAATTTGAGGAAATTATGATAAGTAGATAGAAAGTTATGCCAATTTTACCAAAGCGTTGCCCAGTCCAAGAAGGGTAGCGACCGCCGCCAGGCAGCGGGCTGCCGCTATGAAATTGGTGGGCGCCGCTTTGTTGCAGACGCAAGTCGCTCGACGGGACGTTTTCTTTGTGGGCGCCGTGGTTTTGATTGCTGTTATGGTATTGCTTGAAGATCAATCCTAACACCTTTTTGGCAATGTCAACTACAATATCTCAACTCTTTTTGGATTGTTAGAGAGGGTTGAATACTATAAATAGGGGGTTGGAGATGATGGATTAAGGCATCCGAAATGCGCTTCTTTCCCTCTCAAATCTCTTCCAATACAAAGTAGGAGTGTCCATCTTGCTACTGTTGGCACCGGTTCTCCAAGAAGTGGTCGAAATCGATCGGAGGAAGCTTGCAAAATCATGCCGTCGACACACACGCAAGCAGCGACCGCCGCCAAGGGGCAGCGCCCGCCGCCAGTGCCTTTGCTTGCGTTTTTTCCTGGGCCGTTGCCTAGTTGCTCGGGCCGTTCCTTGCTTTTGCCTTGCGTCTTGCCTTGCCTTAGGCCTCGTCGAGGGCCTTGCTAGCCTCGACTCCACGCCTCGATTAGCGTTGCTAATATTGTCTTAACGCAAGTGGATGGTTCTTCGTTTCCTTACTCGATAATCATGGAATTGCTTTCCGTTATCTAAATAATCATTGGGAACAAACTTGTTTGCTAATAATTTCATTAGGATTATTATGCATAGAAATAACGACCATTGTTATTATTTATTATTATTATCGAATGCTAGACTTGGACTTAGGTCTCCGATGATGTGTGGCCTTTGATTGTTTCAAGTCTCTTTTCGATACATTGCTCTGGATTAGCTTAAGATAGGGATTTTCGGTTTAATGATCCGTTGTCTCTTTATAACGTATTAGGAGGTATATTTAGCTATCGGCTCCTGATACTGGGTCATGACTCTGCCTTTCTCCGAATAGAGAGGCTAACACTCTTGCAAAGTGCTGAGGACTATGTTCCTTACTTTAGCTCGTCCCTCATTAGGGCTTGCCTATCTCTAAACGTCACTAAGTGAATTGCATAGATATATAACTAATGAAAGATTAGCGCTTCGTGCATAGTAATCAATGAACGCAGGGTGATTGGTACAACTTGGAAAATCACTTCGGGTCCACATTGTTGACAATCGCCTATCCAATCTGAATGCATAACTCGAGTTGTTAAAATGCCTATAAAATGGCAAAATGGGTTCAGGTGTATAAGCGTCCTTGTGGCCACCTCCTTGTCGACATCTTCGAGTCATGATGAGTTTGATATGATTCGATATATGTTAGATGCTTTTCAAACTCTCGAATGCTTAAGTTACCAACGAATCAATAAACACATTTCTTTCTTAGGCGTTATTTCCTGATAACGTCCTATTCCCAAGAAAGTTCTATCTTCTCTCATTACCCTTTGTACACCGTGCCAAACACTTAAACCTCTCGTTCCGACTACTGTTTCGCTATCGTCATGATGAACCTCAACTAACGTGCACCTACGAGTCATCATATGGCTAAGGATGGCCGTTATGTTCGACCTTTCTCAGAACCGAAATATTACTCTCCCACTTGTTTAGTCTCGTGTTAGACTACCATCCCTTCTTTCTTTCCCAACTCTGTTGGCTGGTATTCCTTGCTTTTATAGGGATATCAGATAGGAAAGAGAAGGCTAACCAGGAGTAACCGAAGACCTACGATGGAAGGAAGGAAGGAAGGAAGAAAAGAAGAATGCAAGACGTTTTCAAATATTTTACTTTATGGTTTCCACTCGCTTTCGTCTCTATCCGAGACTTGTATATTCTGCAGCAAACTCCTCACTCTTGTATTACTAAACAACTTAGGGCGTATGAGCCTTTGTAACCGAATCCATGTTTTGTTATAAAGATATGATTTGGTTTTGTTATTCTCGTGTTACGATACCCAAGCCTTAAACGGCTTCGGACCGTGGAATCCGGGGTCGTTGGCGGTAATACCATTATGCTTGTGAAATCGGGGTGTTACAGTCGTGGTATCAGAGCTAAAGGTTTTCTTTTCCAAATTTGAAATTTTTTTTAATATTTTTAGAACCGAGTTTTCCCAAGGACTTATACCGATTTGGATATTGGTATTAAAGGATTCCTTTTTGGTTATCAAAGATTTCTAAAAATAAACTTTTTCCTTCCGACGGTTTCTTGTAACAGACCTCAAGAGACCACCGTTTTACACATCGGTTTCTCGTAACAGACCTCGAGAACCAATCATTTCTTCAAACCTTCTCGTAATAGACCTCGAGTAGTGAATTTATGTTTTCCCTAAATATACTTCCTTCATATCATCTTCATAGACTTGCACTGCTGTATCTAACCTTCTACTACTTTACAAGAAGATGTGTTATGATCACCAGACTGCACCTTACCAGACTTGCAACATCGTCAGAGATGTGGTGCCTTCCAAAGAAGGGCTTGCCGAGTGGCCAACTTAGGATGAGCCTTTACAACCGGCCATGTTTGAAGAGCCCGAGGCTATACACCCGACGGTTTGGTATGAGGACATGGGTTATACACAGTCTGAGCTGGAAGATTTTGATCTCGAGGACATTCACAGTTCCAGCGAGGGAGAGTCACCTGATGGCCAGTATCCCACCAATAACCCCTCTACTTTCATCTTGATCAGTTCGGATGAGGAGGATCCCGAAGAAGACCCCAAGGAGGATCCCAAAGAGGTTATGGACGAAATGGAGTACACGCCAATGCCTGTTAGAAGATATCCGACTAGGTACTCGAGTTTCGACTATGAGCCTATCTACTACCGTCCCAATGTTCCGGACCTTAACCGGACTCCTCCGCCGAGTCCTCCTCTTTCGAGTATGTTTGAGGCAGTAGGAGACTATGTGGATCAACACTTTGCTCAAGAGCACCCAGGAGAGCCGCGTGACACATCTATTCCTATCCCGCTTGTGGACATCCAAGTGAGGAGAGACAAACTTATGTGGCATGATTCCGTCTGGCCTTTGACACGTCAGAATCGCCAGAAATTTCTCGCCATGTATGAAATAGCAGCTATAAATGAGCGGAGGCGCGTAGAGCTTCTTGACCATGATATCCAACAGGCGGAATGGCTAATTGATGATGATAGGGATGAGGTGTACGCGAATGACTTCCGTCCAGGATTCCTTGACCGCTACTACTACCTGCCTTCAGCGTCCTTTTAGTCAATAGTTAGGGTAGTGGAGTGCGTAGCCCAAGGTGGCCCACTCAGGATGTAACTTGACTATCCCATTTTGTAGCATGGATAGTTAGGTCGGGGGTAAAGCTTTTAGTCTTCTAGTTGTTGTTCACTTCCTCTGTAAATACGACCGAAGTTAACAATGTTTAATATAAGTATTGCATTTGTTTCAAAAGACGTGTTCGTATGGCTTTGTCACACTTGTTATAATGAAAACAATTGTGAATCAATTATACAGATGGTAAACACTCGGAACACTACTAGGAATGACTGTAATGCTACTCCAGCTGGGGGTGACCGAGATGCTGCTACCTTAGAAGTCAGGGGAAATGCACGAGGTAATGCCGCACCACCGACTATGATCTTAGATGAAGCCACGATGACCATCTTTCGCAATATGGTCAGTCAGCTAGTAAGAGAGGCAATACCACCTGTGACTCTGGGCCAAGTTGACCCAACAAAGACTGTTCCTGCTGGGAACCCAAGAGCCACTAAGGGCTCAGAGCGCGATGGGGGGTTTGACTATGCTAAGGCATTGAAGACTTTTTTGTCATTAAGACCTGAAACATTTGGAGGTGCTAGAGAGCCTTCAAGTGCCTACCACTGGTTTTCCAATATGGAGAAACTTTTAAGATGCTGAAACTTTTAAGAGTGCATATTGCCGCCATCCAGCTGAGGGATGAGGCAAACGACTGGTAGGAAACATTTGAGCTTGCTGAACATCCTGATCTGACTTGGGACATGTTCAAAAGTAAGATGCTGAAACGTTTCTTCTTGCCTGCTATGCTTGAGGAGAAGAAAGATGAGTTGTACGACCCTCAGGTGAAAGGACTTAGTGTCCTGATAGGGCAAAGAAATTCAACCAGCTGCTAAGATACGCTGGCTCTGAATTCACCACTGAGGAGCAAAAGATCCTACGTTTCCATAAGTGGATGAGTGATAACATCAAGCCCTGGATTATGAATCGTGTTTTCTCAACCCTTGAAGAGTATGTCGACCATGCCTACAGTATGGAAGTCACTCTGAATGGGGTTACCCAGATGAAACCTAGTGACGGGAAGTTTAATCCACCGGGTAATGGAGGCTTCAAACGACCTGCTTCACCTATAAGGTCGGGTTGGCCAAAGAAAGGGAAGTTAGAGTCTTCGGTGACTACTTCCTCAAGAGGGTCTGAACGCACTAAGGTCCGTTGGTGTGCTACAATTGCGGTGAACCCGGGCTGATCGCTCTCGTGTGCGAGGGTCTCGAGAATACAATTTATAACCCGACCCCGTTGTAGCACGTGGTGGGTGTCGAACGCTCGGGAATTCTGTCGTTTGATGTACCAAAAGACTTGAAAAATGGAAAAGAGAATTTAAAACAAAGGAAAACAAGAGAAACACTCGGGACCGACACAAAGGTCACGTCGGGCCCGAGGTTGGCGACAAAGGGGGAGTCGGGACCGACGTAGAGCAAGTCGGGCCCGATATTGTTGGATATGTCGAACTCAGAAAATGAAAGGTAGATCTTGGATTTTTGGGTTCCTTCTCTAGTAGGTGTGGGCTTTTCCTCCCCAATTCAAGCAATAAGTGATGATCCTCGTAGGATCGAGGTTGTTCACCTCATTCCCGCCACATTTACACATCGACCCATAGGGATATTGACCTCCCTTTCGATGCAAGGACTTGTGAAGGGCAATTGCTCACTTTCGTTCACCTTTGCCAACCACAAGCACTTGATCCCTTGCTTTCACAAGGAATTGTAGCACTATGTAGAGTGGGTTCTTAGATTAATCACTCAAGGCTATGGAATTGGGGGTTCAAACCCAATCTAGCTAGAGGTTTCCCCCATAGCCCAAGATCAATGGAATCTACTCCATGTGGCAAATGAACAAAGCAAACAAAGCACAAAGCAAAGCAATCTCAATCATCAATCTCAACTCAAAGCCAAATCTCATTAACTAAACAAAGGAAATCCACAAATCCCAATTCAAAGGGTTCCAAATCCATAAAAGCAAGGCAAAACAAAGCCAAACTCACTATTCTCCTCCTTGGTGGCCGATCGCTCTTCTTCTCCTTCTCTTCTCCTTCCTCCTTGCTACCCAAGTCTTCCTAGAGCCTTTGAGAGGTGATTAGTGTGTTGTGTGTGGGATCCCCCTCTCATTAGAAGATAAGAGAGCCTTAATAGAAGAGGGGCAAAAGTGATAGTTTGCATTTCCATACCTTGGAGCCCAATCCATCATCCGACCGACTCGGACTGACACGGGAATAGTTCGGGCCCGAGGTACTGGGCACGTCGGTCCGATGTCTAAAGTCGATCTTGGGTCCGATGTTGCTTGCACCTCAATCCGGTCCTCTGGCCACTTCTTCTTCTTGGCTTCTCTCTTGTTCTTCTTCTTGGGTTGCTCCTCTCTTTCCCTCCTTGCCTTATGCTTTGCTCCTTCCATGAGTCTCCTTCGAAATAGCTCTCAATTCATGCCAAAAACACCTACAAAATACACAAAACGCGCATAGTCTCCGAATCTCATAGAAATGCGGGAACTAAGCTAAAAAGGGACAAAACACACGAGAAAAGGGAAGAAAGAAACATATTTACAAAGGAAAATGACCTATAAAACACCACCAAATTTAGAGACATCACGGGCACGTCAATCGGAAATGCACGAAACCCAAGAAGACCTACTTCGGTTGTGGGAAGGAGTGTCATATCCGGACCTACTGCCAGCAAATCAAGGGTGGTCCCGGGCAATCTAAGGCTTCTTTTGTCTCACAAAGCAATCAGGCACCAACAAAGTCGACAACGTCTGCTTCGATTCAGTCAACGGCTCAGAATAAGGGCAAAGGGCCAGGTTGAAGACATGAATGTCAATGAGTGAAAGGGCCAAGTCGATGAGTTATCCAATTGTCTTTGTCCAGGATTGTGGCAAACAACATGATCAAGGCTAAAACAACGAAGGGGAGGCTAAAGGCTCTGTTTTCGTTATATGAGAAGCCATCAAGGGTGAGAAAGGTGCATCTCATAAGGAGTTTGCTCAACCTGAACATGAAGGAGGATACAAGGGCGGCCAAGAACTTGAGAATTCAGTGCTATAATTGCTCAATTGAAAACGCTTGAGATCGATTATTGTTGGGATGATGTTAAGGACGCCAGTACTTAGCATCGTATCAATAATAATCATCCCTAAGTTTTGATTATGACAAACTCAACTTTGATCTAATTTGTTTGTGCAAGTTCTGTCCCAGGAACTTATAGGGACGCTCATCATGCAAAAAGGACAACAAGTGAACTACAGTCCCTAAGGAGTAGGGACGCAAAGACTTAGAAGAAAGAACAAGAATGAGTTTTTGTGAAAATGAGGACGCAGTCCTTGACGAGCAGGAACGCGCTCCAAAGTTCAAATGTTCAAGACAGACTGTTCGACAAAGATGACATCACCAGACAAGCCATAGTTCTCAACAGATTCGTATGTCAGGGACAAGGACACGTGTAAACTTCCCAAGAAATCCTAGAGCCGACCTTGGGAAGAAGACAACAGTGTACGGACTGCAGATCTGATCGTGTAGATGAGGACTGTTGAGGGCAAAAGGGTCTGAAAAGAGCCCTTCCCAAAACACTATAAATACATTCATTTGCATTTATAGTGATGTGACTTCTCCTAGACACTCTCGAGAGCTATCTCAAGAACACGAAGAACATTTCAAGAACAGAGTGAGCTGTGTGTCTAGATCAAGGAAGAAGTCCAAGAACAAAACCAAAACTGTTTATGACTAGGTAATGTGTCTCTAAAGGATTGTGAGATACGTGTGTTTCAATTCCTTGTAACTTGAGTGTTAGATTACTAGCTTACGCAGAAAGGACTTTCACTAGTGAGCTTAGGGACGGACTCCTTAGTTCAGAGAACTGTTGAACTCACCTTGTTGGATCGTTAGTACTGAGGGATGTCCTTTACTGGAGTAAAGGCGTCCTTTGGTCTGGCGTCCCTACGAGGTGTAGGGGCGTCCTTGAGTAATGCAGCGGAATAAAGTACCAAACAAGTTAATAGATGAACGCAGTGAATTATAGAGGAACCACTCAAGACCAAGTAGTCCTTGAGTATAAACCTCTACCTCCTTGGAGGATTTTTGAATAGTTCTTTCCTTTATATTGAACGTCCTTACAGTTGTACTGGCGAGTCTTTACAGTTCTCTGACACTTAGCTTTTCCCTAAGTTCACTTGTAAAGAACTCCTTTAAGCCTACAACTAAAGCTGGTTCAATCTACTAAAGGACTCTATTCCTACGTTCTGCAGTACTTCGCAGAACTCTTTCTCTCTTTTTGGTTTTTCTGATTACAAACAGTTTTGTGGTTTGGTTACAAAGTCTCACTTGATCTAACACAAGTTCTATCACTGTTCTTGAGTTCTTGAGTTAGTTCTTCGTGTTCTTGAGTGAGCCGCTTTCTACTAATTCTCTCTGAATATTCCTGAAAGCGTTAACGTCACAATAAATGCCTTGGGGCTATTTATAGGACTTGGGGAAGGGCGTCTTTCTCCTGGGACGATCATGCCCTTCGAGGACGTGGCTACAGGATCTTCCTCCACGTAGTAGGGCGGTGATGAGGAAGCTTCCTGTATCCAGCTGTGTATGATGAACTCCGCTACAGGATCGGCCGCCACGTGTTGATGGACTCTGCAACAGGATCGTCCGCCACGTAGTGTTGGACTCCGCTACAGGATCGGTCTCCACGTGTCCTTGGATGATCAAATATTGTCGAGTGATGTCATCCTGTCGGCTATAGAGTAAGGACGCTCTGCTTGCGTTCCTACTTGCTTGGGACTGCGTCCTTGCTCAAGTAGTCTCTGGTCGGTCCTTACTTCCTGTTAGCTAGCGTCCCAAAGCCTATGGGACGCCCATACACACTTGTTGTCCTTTTGTCACTAGCGTTCCTGAACACTTGGACAATCTTTATTAGAATCAAAGTGAGTTTGTCATATCAAAACTAAGGGACGGTTGTGGGCGCGCTACCAAGTACGAGGGCGTCCTTGATAGCGTCCCAACAATTTCCCCCTTTTTGATGATGACAAACTCTTCAGCAAAATAGTTTTGGCGTTTGAGCTTAGCATGCATGAAAACTTAAAAGCGTCCTCTGACACTTAGAGAAATTTCATTTAGCACAAGTTTTCATTCTTTGATTCTCTAACTTTTGGATTTTAAGGAGAGAAAAGCGTCCTAGAATTTTCTAGACGTCCTCTAGTTTATTCTAGCATGGCGTTCCTTAGACCTTTCACTTAATAGTTCCCCGTTAACACTTGCTTATTCTGGATAACTAATTTGTAGCGCATCTCTGCAAAACTACACTTCCCCCTTTTGGCATCATCGAAAAGGATAATAAGTGATAAGAACGATAAGCACAAAAACATAACTAAAGGCAGTGGAACGCTTAAACAATCATAATGCAAGCAAATAATCGAATTGCCATTCAAACGGAAATGAGAGTACGGTTATTACAAACCAAGAACAGGAACATAGTGTTTAAAACAAAAAGAAGCACAAGCAAAAACAATTGTGGGATAAAGGGGTGGGGAACGGTGATCACTGAGGGCGGCTCTTGTCTTGATAAAACTTAAGAAGTTGTTCGTGAAGTTCAGCTGACTTGGTGAAAGCAGAAGACAAGTCCTTTAGAGTAGAGAGGATGAGGCACTGGTTGTCCATGATTGCACCCATGAGTTCTGCAGGAGGATGCTCGGCAAGATTTGCAGGGGCAGAGCGAGGTACTGGACCTGAACTCGAGGAGGGAGCGTTCAAAGGAGGTTCTGAAGCAGGAGAAGTAGCCATCAATACTTGATCAAGAACTGTGAAGTCGACAGCAGACTCTTCTTCCTGAGGATTCTCTTGAGACATAGACGCCAGGCGTTCTTCCTCTTCAGCTGCCAAGCGTTCTTCCTCAGCCTTCTTCCTTGCTTCCTCAGCCTCAGCTTCTTGCTGTTTGATCACAGAAGGCAACTCTTCATTATGCCTGATCTCGACAAGTCCTTTCTTTGCGTTCCACTTCAGTCCAAGTTCTTCTGAAGGAGCGCTTTCATCATAGGCGTTCTGAGACATAAGGATGAGCTTAACAAGGTCTGGGTACGGCAAGGCATGGCGCTTCCTCCCACACTTAGCCATGTGTTGCATAGCAATTCTGGCTAGATTGATGGGGCGGCGTTCTAGAAGAGCGTCAATGAGGATAATATCATGCGTCTGAACGATTGACCTCTTCTCCTGCCTAGGAAGGACGGCGCGACATATGAAGTAATGAGCGATGGCGCCTACCTTGCTCAAAACGTGAGCAACTCTGTCCAGTCCCATTGGCCTCTTGCCCTGAAAAACATGTTCGACCAGGGGCAGTTCTTCATCAGTTGTCTCGAAACCACCTTCTGGAAGAGAGCTTAAAGCATTGGACGGGGGCTTCTGAGCATTGAGACCCATGAAAGCTCGAACCTGGCGTTCATTAACTATGGCTTTCTCACCATCTATTTTGAAATGGAGAGAGCCATCTTTAGGTTTGTAACGCAGATCCGTGTAGAACGCTTTCACCTGCTCCTTGTCAACAACTGAAGGTGTTGGCCCAACGTTCAACCAGCCTTGGAACCTCAGAAGATCTAGAAACTCGTGAACGTCATCATCTTGAAATGAGGCGAGCCATTCCTCTGAGTAGATCAGCGGGCTGAGAACTTTGACTGGGGCGCCATCAGGCTTTCTTTTGCGCTTGCCCTTAGGGGACTCAGAGTCCTCATCATCAGAACTCTCTTCGTCAGCATCAGCGTCCCCTGATTCTTGTTCAGCATTTTTCTCAGCAGAGGCGTCCTCAGTGCCTTGAGCATTTTCTTCAGTGCCACCAGGTGCGGCCTGTTCATTTCCTGAGGAGGCTCTGCCTTGGAACTGGTCTCCTGCGTCCTGGGCCTCTGTTGGTAAAGCAGTTTGGGGCTCAGCGTCCGCAGGGACTTGGGATTCTTTTTGGATTGAAGGGGAGGGGTTGTCTTGTTGGGTGGGTTGGGGGTTTAGGATTGGGAGGGTTTGGTCATATGGAGGGATCTCATATGCATCACGTTCAAGCTCATCGTCCAGACTGAGCTCAACGTTCCCTTGAGTTACCTGGTGCTCACCAGCGTCCTCAACTACTTCGATTCTTTCTGCCTCTGTTGAATCTTTTGAAGCAGGAGCATTCTCAACACCTTGAGCCTCGTCATTGGAGTCCCCTGTTATATCAACGAAGGAGTCACCGGCGGGCATTCCTTGTTTGCTCTCTGAAGAAGAGCTTGAGGAGGAGGAACTGGAGGTGGAGATGTGCTCCGGCTCCGTAGCTGCTTGGATCAGTAGCACTTTGGGCGATTCGCCGGCTTTGCGGCGTTTGAAGGTATGTTCAAGTGCTGGACGCTTCTCGACGTCCTTTGGACCGCTTTCTGATGAAGGACGGCGGGACCTGAGAGTCTCGGGGTCCTTGGGAGGTAAGATATGGGCAGGTGCAGATGGGAAGTTGGCCAAGTTTAAGGGAGAGTGGGTTTTGGGAGGAAAAGGGATTAGGGCATTTTGCCTTGAAGGTTGAGGGGACGGAGGAGGAGTAGGGAGTTGGACGATTGAGATGGGTTTAGGGGGAGGAGTGGATTCCTTGGAAAGGTTGGAGGGCCTTTTTGTGGTGCTAGGCCTTCTTGTGGAGGTTTTGGTGGAGGGGACGCTTGAGGATTTGGCCTTTTTGAGAGGCCTTGGGTCGTGGGTTTTCTTGGAGCGTCCCTCCTTTATATGGGGTGGAAACTTGTCCACTATTTGTGTTGGATTTGAGGAGGAGAAAGGTTGAGATGATTTGGATAGAGGAGAGGATGGAGCAGGACGCTTTAGCAATTTTTTGGTAGTTATGGTGGGGACATGAGGGGGTGGGGGAGAGGGACTTGGTACTCAGGACTTAGTCATTTTAAAGGCGAGGGAGTCCTTCGGGTACATGGGAAACTCTAGGAGGACGGCATTGTGAAGGTCGGGTATAAGTTCAAGAAGAGGGCCAAGATTCTCACCTCCAAACTATGAGAAGAAGAGAACGTCATCCATCCGTCCTGGAAGGTCTTTGTACTCAGTTTTGTGGAGGCTTGGGATGACAAAGCGTTCAATGAACCTCTCATAGTTCTTTGTCTTTGTTGCATCGTTCTTGACCTCTTGTATGTCCATGCGTTCCCTGATTAGATTGTACAACGTCCTGGGCTTCTTGTTGATGAAGTCCAGTAGGGATTCATTAAGGACGATGGGTTTTGGCTTCTCTATATAGTGGGACTTCACCAAACGTCTTCTCTTTCCGCCGGTAGAAGATCCGGCCACGTTCATTAGTCTTTGAGACATGTTTCAAGTGAGATTGTAGTGAGAGAAAGTTGTCGGAGTTCTAGAGAGAAGTCAGAGCACAATTGAGAGCGAGGAAGTGGTTGAGAATAATAAATTCTGAGAGCGACTGTTCTGGCCTTATATAGAGGAAGCGGTGGCACAACTGTAATTATCACTGTTTTACTGTGCGACACGTGGCAGCCTTCCCCCTTAAGTTTTGAGCGAAAGCAACGGTCACTGTTCAAAAGTTCAAAATTCAAATTTCTGACCCTTCAACTTCTTCTCAAAATCTGAACTGGCGTTCTCTGAATCACACACCAAGCGTTCTCTCATACTTAGCAAAATTTTACCTCTTCAAACAAACACAATCCTTTGACAACCGTCCTTGTGATCACCTTGCGAACCATTTGAGAACAAAGCAAGTACGTCCCGTAAAAGAAAAATGAAGCTCATAGGACGCTTTTGCAGAGTTCTCGGCTAGGGTAAGCTTAGAGTTCCCATCATTTCAGCTTATAATGAGGGTTGGGTGATCATGGATACTCTTTTCAAGACAAATAGAGAAATTTGAATGGCGTTCCAAAGTAGAAAACATATGAGGTTTTAGACTAGCGTCCTTGCAAATATGAATTCAAATGCATAACAGTTCTTAAAAACTTAGAATCTACCAAACGTAGCCAATCATTGAGAGAATAGTAGAACGGGACTTGCTACTTAAAAGTTATCATCCCCAAGAGCAACCTTAGATGCTCAAAGGGACGTCTATCAAGCGCCTTAGTGAAAATATCAGCTATTTGGTCTTCAGTCCTTACATGCTCCATACTAATGAGTCCTAGTTCAACATTATCACGCAAGAAATGATGCCTTATATGAATATGCTTTGTGCGTGAATGAAAAACAGGATTCTTAGAAATTTCAATAGCACTTGTGTTATCGCAACGAATGGGTATAGTTTCAAGATTGATACTGTAGTCCTCTAGTTGATATTTGATCCAGATAACTTGTGAACAACACGAGGCAGCAGCAACGTACTCGGCTTCCGCGGTTAAAAGCGCCACAGAGTTCTGTTTCTTAGATCCCCAAGAGACTAGGCATGAACCAAGGAACTGTGCCATTTCTGAGGTGCTTTTCCTATCAATTACATGACCCGCATAATCAGCGTCCGAGTAGCCAACAAGCTTGAAGGACGTCTTCCTGGGGTACCAAAGGCAAAGATCATCGCGTCCTTTGAGGTAGCGAAAGATCCTCTTTACTTCTTGCATGTGGGACTCCTTTGGATTCGCCTGGAAGCGTGCACACAAGCAAACGGAAAACATGATGTCGGGACGGCTTGCGGTCAAGTAGAGCAAAGAGCCAATCATTCCTCTGTAAAGCTTTTGATCAACGTCCTTCCCTTGTTCATCTGCGTAAAGACGCGAGTTGGGAGAACAAGGTGTTGCCATGGGCTTGGACGTATTCATCCCGTACTTCTCAAGCATTTCACGGACATATTTTTGTTGGTGAATCCGCGTCCCTTCCTTGAGTTGATTGATTTGAAGTCCCAAGAAGAAATTGAGTTCTCCAATGAGGGACATCTCGAACTCACTACTCATTAAGGACTTGAACTCATCTACAAGTTTCATGTTAGTGCTACCAAAGACTATATCATCAACATAGACTTGGGCAATTAAAATGTCCTTGTGAACTTTCTTTATGAACAAAGTTTTATCAATTGAACCTCTAGTGTACCCATGAGACAAAAGAAAGGACGCAAACCTGTCATACCATGCACGAGGGGCTTGTTTGAGTCCATAAAGCGCTTTGTCCAAGTAGTACACATGATCTGGGTGAGAGGCGTCCTCGAAGCCAGGCGGCTGAGCAACATACACTTCCTCCTTTAGCTTTCCATTGAGAAAGGCAGTCTTGACGTCCATCTGAAATAACTTGAATCCTTTGTGAGCAGCGAATGCAATAAGAAGACGAACGGCCTCAATTCTAGCAACAGGAGCAAAGGTCTCATCATAGTCTATGCCTTCCTCTTGCTTGAATCCTTGAGCCACCAGTCTTGCCTTGTTCCTTGACACACGTCCACTCTCATCAAGCTTATTTCTGAACACCCATCGCGTCCCTATGATATTTTTGCCTTTGGGACGTGGGACGAGAGTCCAAACTTTGTTCCTTTCAAACTGATTGAGTTCTTCTTGCATCGCTTGAATCCAGTCAGCGTCCTGAAGTGCTTCCTTGATGTTCTTTGGCTCCACCATTGACACAAAAGCGTTGAATGCACAAAAGGCTAAGTTTGCACTTTGGGACTTGCTTGCAGCTGACCTTGTCTGAACACCTTGAGAAGGATCTGAGACTATCTGAGAAGTTGGGTGATCCTTTGAGAAGCGGGACTCTCTTTGAAATAATTGAGCAAACCTTGGATCAATTTCACCATCTGAATCATCACTGTTTTCTTGAGAAACGTCCTCAGTGTGTTCCCCCTCAGAGAGAGCGTCCACACCTTGACCTTGCTCACCTTGTAAACTTGATTCAGCCACATCTTGTTGAACTGGAGACTCACTACGAGAGGGAACTCCTTCAACAATGCTAGGAACGTCTACTGAGACTTCTTCAGGATTTGAAGTAGCGTCCTTGGGAACATAGTATTTTCCAGAGGACCAAACATCAGCTTCATCATCAGAGTCGTCCTACTGTTGTGAGGAAGAGCGTTCTTTCTTACTTGGTTTTTCTTTATGAGAAACGCTCTCCTTGAACACAACATGAATGCTCTCCTCAAGCTTTAGAGTCCTTTTGTTGAAAACTCTATATGCTTTGCTGGTTAGAGAGTACCCAAGGAATATAGCTTCATCACTTCTTGCATCAAACTTTCCAAGTCGTTCTTTGTCGTTGTTGTGAACAAAGCACTTGCATCCAAAAACTCTGAGATAGTCAATGCGAGGCTTCCTTCCATTCAACAACTCATAGGACGTCTTCTTCAGCAAAGGACGGATCATGGCACGATTGATAATATAGCATGCTGTAGCAATAGCTTCCGCCCAGAAGTACGTGGGAACACTATTAGCCAAGAGCATAGTCCTTGCCATATCCTCCAGCGTCCTATTCTTTCTTTCCACAACTCCATTTTGTTGAGGAGTCCTTGGAGCAGAGAAGTTGTGCGAGACACCATGTTGATCACAGTAGGCCAGGAACTCTGAATTTTGAAACTCCGTTCCATGGTCTGATCTTATGGATTTGAGAGGCGTCTCCAGGGCAACTTCCACTTGTTTGATGAAGACTTTGAACGCATTGAAGCAATCTACTTTTGAAGCTAAGAAAAGAACCAAAGTGAATCGAGAAAAATCATCTACAAGAACGTAAATGTACCTCTTTCCACCATAGCTCAACGTCTTCATTGGTCCACAAAGATCCATATGGAGGAGTTCCAAAGGCTTCTTTGTGCTAATTTCGTTCTTGGATTTGAAAGACGTTCTTGTTTGCTTCCCTTTGATACAGGCTTCGCATTGTTCAACTTTTTCAGGATCAATTCGGGGAAGTCCTTTCACAAGATCTCTTTGATGCAATTGGAGGATTGTACTTGGTCCAGCATGGCCAAGGCGGCGATGCCAGAGGTCAGCGTCCTCCTTTAAAGCAGATAGGCACAATTCTGATTTAGGCTTGAACTCCTGGTTGAAGATGTACACATTGTTCTGGCGTACTCCTTTGAGAACAATTTTGTTTGACTTCTTGTTGATAACGAGACATTCCTTTGAGTCAAACGTGACTAGATTTTCACCTTGGTCACACATTTGGGAAACGCTAAGGAGATTGAAGCCAAGTCCTTCAACAAGACTGACATTTGTTGCTTTGATGGACGGATTGAGAATAGCAGTTCCCGTCCCCTTGATCTTTCCCTTGCCCTTGTTGCCAAACGAGACAGTTCCTCCCGTGGCACTACTTTGGATAGAAGTAAGATGGATCTGACTTCCTGTTATATGATTTGAGGCGCCACTATCAATGATCCATGGGCGTCCCCTCACTTCCACCTGCCATAACAAAGTTAGTGTTTTGCGACCCAGGCAAGGTGTTCCTTACCTGGTTCGTTACAGAAATAGAACTCTGGTTCTGGCATGTAGTTATTTATATTAACATCATTTGAAATGGCATGCTTGCGGAAAGAGTTCCTAGAGCGTCTAGAACGCCTAGGATTAGCCTTGGGGACGGACTTATCATTTTCAATGTTAGTCCTAGCAGCTTTTCCACTTTCAATGTCTTCTTTGAGTTTTAAGCAATCATATTTGAAGTGATCTCCTTGTCCACAGTACCAACACGTCCTATAGTAAGTACCGAGGTAGTACTTTTTGTTGGGACGTTGGATTTTGTTTTCTTTCATCTTTTGAGGATCACAAACTCTAGAACCTTCCCCTTTAGCAATTTTCTTGTAGATCCTATGACTAGTGGAGTTAGTATAGTAGTCCTCTTTACCTATTTCTCCACTCTCTATGACCCTAATTCTTTCAAGAAGGTTTTTGGTTTTCTCCCTTTCAAGTTCAAGTTCTGAAGTTTTGCTTGCCTCAAAGTCGCTAGGAAGAGAGTTCTTAGTGTCAGACTCATAACCTAGACCCCTCTTAGCTGGGACAAAGACCATTGGTCTAACTTCTTCAACTATGGGACTCTTGCCCAACACTTTCACTTCTTCCCTAAGCTTAGCGTTCTCAAGTTTAAGACACATAATTTCAGTTTTCAGAGACTTAGTTTCTTCACATGAGGACTCTAGATGAATGGTCATGGAACTACAGTTTTCACATTCAATCACAATGTTTTCATTTTCAAGTTCTAGTTCATCCATTCTATTTTGCATGATCACACTTTCTTCCATGATCTTTCCAATGAGTTTAATAAGCTTGGACTTAGAGCAAGTTTCTAAAGAACTCATCATAGACTCACGGGTTACCTCATTTTCAGATTTCGGAGCGTCCTCCTCAACAACTGTGGTGTCCTCCATAGCCATGAACGCTACTTGTTCATTATCAGAGGCGTCCTCAAGAGCTATGTATGCCTCTTGTTCATCGGGTTCTTCATCATCAGAACTGACATTATCCCATGCAGATGCGAACGCTCCAAGAAGAGCTTTTGTCTTCATCTCCTTTCAGGACATTCCCGTTGTACATTTTTTAGCAAAGTGTCCTTTCTTGTTACATTTGTAACAAGTAAGTTCTTTCATCTCTGCTTCTGTGTACTTGGGACTTTCTTTCTTTGGCATCTTGTGTTTGTTGAAGTATTTGTTTCTTTTGCCAAAAGAACGCAGAACTTTGTTAAAGAGAACAAGTCCTTCCTCTTCTTCAAGTTGTTCCTTAGTCTTGCTTTCTTTCTCTTTCAATGCTTGAACGCGCATCCTTTCACGGATCTCATTCTTATTGGCTTCCACCATCATAGCGAGTTCTTTTTGACGACAAAGATACTCAGCGTACTCCGGTGTTGATGTCATCAATGCTAGATCTGTTTGAGGATTCCTTGCTAGCTCAGCCAAATCGGAGTTCCTCCTTGCTTCGTATCCTCTTAGCTTCCCGTAGATCTCTTCCATATCAAGAGTCTTGTTAGCTGTATTCTCCTTGAACGTGGTTCTATCAAAGTTCCACTTTCCTGTTAGACCATCTATGACCACTTGAACTTTGTTTCTCATTGAAACTTCAGCTTTAGGAACGCCCAGGTTCCTCATCTTGGTAACAAGTTGTTCAAAACGGTATGAATAGTCGTTCACAGTTTATTGGGGAGCATTCTGAAAGCATAGAACTCTCTCTTGGTTTCAAGCTGAACGTCTTCCCTCATCTCAGCAGTTCCTACGTGGAATTTTTCAAGAGCTTCCCACTGTAGTTTGGCAGTTGCCAAATTGCTGACTCTGGTGGCGTCCCTCTCGCAAAGGGACGCTTGAAGGAAGCACATAGCCTTTGCATTTGTTTCCATCAATTTGAATTCATTAGGACCCCACTCGTCCTCTTTGTCCTTCTTATCAGTAGGAACGGCAATGTCACCTTTCATGATCACTTTCCAGCACTGATAGTTCTGACTCCTTACAAAGTTCTCAAATCTGATTTTCCAGCGGTTGAAGTTGCCGTCCGTTAGGCGCGGAGGCTTCACAAAAGAGATTCCAATCGGTTCCATGTCCATCTTTAACCTGCAACTCAGTAAGAATCTAGAGCGCCTGCTCTGATACCAATTGTTGGATCGTTAGTACTGAGGGACGTCCTTTACTGGAGTAAAGGCGTCCTTTGGTCTGGCGTCCCTACGAGGTGTAGGGGCGTCCTTGAGTAATGCAGCGGAATAAAGTACTAAACAAGTTAATAGATGAACGCAGTGAATTATAGAGGAACCACTCAAGACCAAGTAGTCCTTGAGTGTAAACCTCTACCTCCTTGGAGGATTTTTGAATAGTTCTTTCCTTTATATTGAACGTCCTTACAGTTGTACTGGCGAGTCTTTACAGTTCTCTGACACTTAGCTTTTCCCTAAGTTCACTTGTAAAGAACTCCTTTAAGCCTACAACTAAAGCTGGTTCAATCTACTAAAGGACTCTATTCCTACGTTCTGCAGTACTTCGCAGAACTCTTTCTCTCTTTTTGGTTTTTCTGATTACAAACAGTTTTGTGGTTTGGTTACAAAGTCTCACTTGATCTAACACAAGTTCTATCACTGTTCTTGAGTTCTTGAGTTAGTTCTTCGTGTTCTTGAGTGAGCCGCTTTCTACTGATTCTCTCTGAATATTCCTGAAAGCGTTAACGTCACAATAAATGCCTTGGGGCTATTTATAGGACTTGGGGAAGGGCGTCTTTCTCCTGGGACGATCATGCCCTTCGAGGACGTGGCTACAGGATCTTCCTCCACGTAGTAGGGCGGTGATGAGGAAGCTTCCTGTATCCAGCTGTGTATGATGAACTCCGCTACAGGATCGGCCGCCACGTGTTGATGGACTCTGCAACAGGATCGTCCGCCACGTAGTGTTGGACTCCGCTACAGGATCGGTCTCCACGTGTCCTTGGATGATCAAATATTGTCGAGTGATGTCATCCTGTCGGCTATAGAGTAAGGACGCTCTGCTTGCGTTCCTACTTGCTTGGGACTGCGTCCTTGCTCAAGTAGTCTCTGGTCGGTCCTTACTTCCTGTTAGCTAGCGTCCCAAAGCCTATGGGACGCCCATACACCCTTGTTGTCCTTTTGTCACTGGCGTTCCTGAACACTTGGACAATCTTTATTAAAATCAAAGTGAGTTTGTCATATCAAAACTAAGGGACGGTTGTGGGCGCGCTACCAAGTACGAGGGCGTCCTTGATAGCGTCCCAACACACCTTGTAAGTTGTAACGACTCATTCATAATAAGATAAAGAACTCATCGAAAATCCTCCTCGGAGGTAGAGGTTTACCCATAAGGACTAGTTGTTCTTAGTGGGCTTCCTCTATAAATACTGTGTCCTCGTCCTTATCTTATTTCTGTCTTTAAATCATGCTAAGTAATTTTCTGTTGCATAAGGACGCTTCTCTAAGGACGTCCTTATACTCTTACTACTAACACGATCCAAGAATTGGTATCAGAGCAGGCGCTCTAGATTCTTAGTAGTTGTAGGTATAATGGTAGACATGGAATAGATTGGAATCAACAATAACAAGCCTCCTAGGCTGACAGATGGGAACTATAGTCATTGGAGAGATAGAATGGAGAATTGGTTCAGAGGGCAAAACTATCAATGCTAGCAAGTCATCAGGGACGATGTCTTCAAAGTCTTAGAGGAAAAAGCACACGATGTAAAGCTGTGGGGACCTAATTAATTTAAGCTAATGGAAACGAACACAAAAGTTATTTGCTACCTACAGAATGCAATGTGTGAGAGGGACGCCACCCGTGTGAAGAACCTCAAGACCGCGAAGGAAATGTGGGAATCAATTGAGAAGTTTCATGTAGGGACTTCTGACATGAAGGAAGATGCCCAGATGATTGCAAAAAGGGAGTTCCTCTGTTTCCAGATGCTGCAAGATGAGTCCATAAATGACTATGGGTATAATTTTGAAGCCCTTTGTAGTAAGCTGAACCAACTAAGGATCCCAAACACTAAAATCAAACAAAGGATGAGGATTCAAGTTGTGATAGATGGTCTAACAGGAGAATGAAACTTTGACCGCATGCCCCCTTCAAGGAAAATTCCACCAACAAGGGACTACCCATGAGTGAAATCTATGGGAAGTTGAAAGCCTATGAAGTAAGGAGATTGAAGGACAAAGCTGGTATTAAAGAAAAGGGCATCACTCTAAAGATAGAAGCTTGTCTAAAGGAAAAGGACGCTAAGCTTCAAGTTCCTACTTCAGATGACGAAGGTGGAGAGGACAATGATGTGGTCCTTATCACCAAATTCTTTCGTTCAATGATAAAGAAAGGAAACCCGAAGAAGAATTTCTCATCATCCAAAAAGAAGAGTTCCAACCGAGTGATGGAACAAGAAATGAAAAATGTGACTTGTTTCAAGTGCAACAAGAAAGGGCACTTTGCTAAGAATTGCCTTTCTGGAGGAAGTTCGAAGGACAAAGGAAAGGAGAAAGCTTATGTGGCATCTTGGGACAACGAAGATGATCCTAAAGATTAGAGTTCCCCGAACACTTGTCTTATGGACATTGGGTACGCTTTAGAGGACACCGATGAAGAGGTAACTGAGGAAACTATCTTAAAGTCCCGTGCTAGTTACACTAAGCCTCATCAAATTAAGATGCTATCTAGAGTCTTGAATGAATATGTTGAAATGAAGGAAAGATTGGAAACTCTAGATGAAGAATCTGGACTTGCATGTTTAAAATCTAAGAATGCAAAGCTTAGGGAAGAGATGAGTCAAGGCAAGCGTCCTTCTACAAAAGCGATCAAGCCAATCTTGTTCGTTCTTGCTAGAAAGAGACTTGGCTATGACCCATCCTAGAGTGTTAAGGACTCCATGCCTAGTGATTTTTAAGCTTCTAAGCCCATTGAGTTGCAAATTGAAAGTCGACAAAAGACTAAAAATCTTGAAGAAAGAATTCGTGTAATAGAAAGTGGCAACTCTGGTAATAAGGACTACTACACAAACTCTAAAAGTCACAAGATCTATTTTAAGATTGCGAAGGTTGAAGAATCAAAAGTCTGCCACCCTAAGCAAATGAAGAAAAATAAAATTCAAAGTCCTAACCTTATGTACTACCTTGTTGAATATAAAACTTGTTGGCATTGCGGGAACCATGGATACTATCAATATAAATAATCTAAGATTGAGGACGACGTCCAAAAGAGCAGAAAGGCCTGGAATGAAAAGAAGAAACCTATTAGGTCTAAGAACTTCAAGTCTTTTGTTAGGATGCATGCTAGTGTGCCTTATGATGCTAAGAACTCTGTGAAAAAGCATGCTAGATCTTCCAATGATGTGAACTTGTGTGATCATTTGCCAAAGAGAGAACGGTTTTACTGTCACGAACCAGGTAAGAAACACCTTACCTGTGTCGCAAAGAACTAACGTTCTCTTGCAGGTAGGAGTGAGGAGCTGCCCATGGATCATCGATAGTGGAGCTTCAAATTTTTATGACTGGAAGTAAGATCCATCTCACTTCTATCAAGGTAAATACCCAAGGTAGGATAGCCTCCTTTGGGAACAAGGGCAAGGGAAACATCAAAGGGACTGGCATTGTAAAGATCAACAAGTCCACTAGAGTTTCAAATGTTAATCTTGTTGAGGAATTAGGTTTCAACCTCTTGAGTGTCTCTCAAATGTGTGACCAAGGGAACAACTTAGTCACATTTGACTCTCAAGAGTGCCTAGTCATCAACAAGAAGACCAACAAGATTCTGCTAGACGGAGTAACGGAAAACAATGTGTAGGTCCTCAATAAAGAGTTCGAGCCACCTTCAAGAATATACTTATCTGTTTCCTCTGAGGATGCTGAGCTTTGGCATCGACGGCTTGGTCATGCTGAAGTTAGCACAATCCTCATACTCACCAACAAGATCTTGTTAGAGGACTTCCCCGAATCGATCCTGACCAAGTTGAAGCATATTTGATGCATGCGGTTAAGGGAAGCAAACAAGAACATCCTTCAAATCAAAGAATGAAGTGAGTTCAAAGAAGCCATTGGAACTCCTTCATATGGACTTGTGTGGAACCATGAGGACAAAGAGCTACGGTGGAAAGAGGTACATGTACGTTATTGTCGATGATTTTTCTCGATTCACCAGGGTTCTTTTCTTGGTCGGCAAAGCAGATGCTTTTAGGATGTTCAAGATCTTTATCAAGCAAGTAGAAGTTGCTCTTGGGACGCAATTGAAAGCCATAAGGTCAGATCATGGGACGGAGCTCGAAAACTTAGAGTTCCTGAGCTTTTGTGACCTGATGTCTCTCAATTTGGTGGTGTTTTAGAGGTTATTTTCCGACGTAAATATGTGTCTTTTGTTCCTTTTCTTGTGAGTTTTGTCCCTTTTTAGCTTAGATTCCGATTTTCTATGTGATTCGGAGACTATGCGAATTTGGTGCATTTTGTAGGTGTTTTTGGCATGATTCGAGGATGTTTTGGAAGGAGACCCCAAGGAGGAGCAAAACACGAGCATAAAGGAGCGGAAGAGCCGAGCAATCCATGAAGAGAAGCACAAGAAAGGCCAAGAAGAAGAGTGGACCGAGGCTAGGATCGAGCTACCCAGCAACTAGGGCCCGAGATTGACTCTAGGATGTCGGACCGAGGTGTCAGCACATCGGGCCCGAGGTACACCCGTGTCGGTCCAAGTCGGCGGAAGTGTGGATTGGGCTCCAAGGCACACAAATGTGATCTACCACTTTTGCCCCTCTTCCATTTTGGGCATTCTTAGCTTCTAATTAAAAGGAGGAGAAGATTAGAGATCATTATCCATTATTACACACAACTAATCACTCTCAAAGGCTCAAGGAAGACTTGGAGAGCAAGGAGAAGGAGAAGAGGGGGGAAGGAAGAGGAAATCGGTGGAGAAGAGATAGATCTAGGAAGGAATTGTGAGTTTGATCTTGTTTTGATTTGCAATTTGTGGATTTGGATTAGAGTTTGTGAATTTCCTTTGCTTTGAATGAAATTTGGCTTTGCTTTGATTTGGATGATTGAGATTTTTTTGCTTTGTCATTTGATTGCTTGTTACTCTAGCCATATGGAGTAGATTGATCTTGGGCTATAGGGGAAACCTCTAGCTAGGTTTGGGTTTGAACCCCCAATTCCATAGCCTTGAGTGCTTGATCTAGGAACCCACTCTACATAGAGCTACAATCTCTTGTGGAAGCAAGGGATCAAGGGCTTGTGATTGGCAAGAGTGAACGGAAGCGATCGATTGCCTATCACTTGACCTTGCATCGAAAGGGAGGTAAAAGTCCCTAGGGTCGATGTGTAGAAGTGGCGGGGCCGAGGTGAACAACCTCAATCCTACGAGGATCAACACTTATTGGCTGAATTGGGGTGGAATAACCCACATCTACTAGAGGAGGAAACCAAAAACCCAAGATCTATCTCTCCATTTTTGCAAGTTCGACATTCCCAGACATCGGGCCCGACTTTGATTAGTGTCGGTCCCGTGCATTTCTCTGTCGATCCACCTAGGGCCCGAAGTGACCATGTCGGTCCCGAGTGGTTTCTCTTGATTTTCCATGTTTTTAGCTTTTCTTTCCCTTTTACAAGTCTTTTTGGTGCACTCATCGCACGAACTCCCAAGTGTTCGACACCCTACCTTGTGCTACAACTAGGTTTGGTTATAAATTGAATTTTGACCCTTGCATTCCGAACCGATCATGACCAGAATGGCATCTCCCACGACTTCTCAGCCCTGCGAACTTCTCAGCAAAATGGTGTTGCGGAAAGGAAGAATAGGACGCTGGAGGATATGGCAAAGACGATGATGTTGGAAAGTGGCGTCCCCAAGAATTTATGGGCTGAAGCCATTATTGCCACAGTTGCATACATTGTCAACTATGCCATGATCCGTCCTTTGCTCAAGAAGACGTCGTATAAGCTGCTCAAAGGAAGGAAGCCAAACATTGAACATCTCATAACTTTTGGATGCAAGTTTTTCGTCCACAATAATGGCAAAGATAATCTTGGGAAGTTTGATCCAAGAATTGATGAAAGCATATTCCTTGGGTACTCCTCTCAAAGCAAAGCCTATATAGTCTTCAACAAAAGGACTTCTAAGTTGGAGGAAAGTATCCATGTGGTGTTCAAAGAAAATTCAGCTCTCAAGAAAGCACCGAATCAGAAGGAACGCCCTAAGTCATCACCTCAGGACGACGATGATGATGATGATGAAGAAGAGGGCTCGTCCCCAAGAAAATATTGCAACACTGGAGCAAGTCAAAGTTCTGTGAACGCTTCTCAAACTTGGTCGCTCAATCAACAAGAAGGTGGATTAAATAAAGAACCAAGTGAGTAAGGAGAAATAAGCCAAAGTGTGGACTCTCAATCTGAGGGGGAACACACTGAGCCTGAGAAAAAAGTAGAGGACTCTGATGATGAATGTGATGATCCTCGTTGCAATCAAAGTAGGGACGCTAGGCAAAGGGAGCCCTAACTTGTGAGAGATCATCTTGTTGAGCCGATTGTTTCAGACAGATCTCAAGGAGTCCAAAAGAGGTCAGTTACAAACAAGTCCCATGAAGCAAACCTTGCCTTTTGTGCTTTCAATGCCTTTGTGGCTTTAGTTGAACCTAAAAATATTAAGGAAGCACTTAAGGACGTTGACTGGATTCAAGCCATGCAAGAAGAGCTCAACCAGTTCGAAAGGAACAAAGTCTGGAAGCTCGTCCCTAGGCCTTAAAAGAAAAATGTGATAGGGACGCGCTGGGTCTTCTGCAACATGATTGATGAGAGCGGGAGATTTTCAAGAAACAAGTCAAGACTTGTGGCCCAAGGATTTCAACAAGAGGAAGGGATCGACTATGATGAGACATTCACTCCTGTAGCCAGAATTAAAGCCATTCGTCTTCTGATTGTGTTGGGTCGGATTAGTAGTAAGGACTAAGGACTCTCTTTGGGAGAGCATCCTTATACAGCGGAATATATAAAAGCAGAGTTAAAGTAGGTAATAAGCGAGTAAGGACTACACAGAATTTATAGAGGAACCCCACTAAGACCAACTAGTCTTTATGGGTAACCTCTACCTCCGAGGAAGATTTTGAACGACTTCCTTATACTTTTTATAACGCAAGTCCTTATAGCCATTACATAGGCGAATTTCACACTTCCCTAAGTTGCAAGTGTCTGTCCTTATAACTTACTAGTGAAATTTCTCTAAGCCCTAGCTTTGTAACCTAACACGATATAACTTCGTACAATGGAGATGAAACCTCATGTGTCTCACAGTCCTTTGGAGACAGAACCTTCCTTCTTACTTTCTTGTAACAGATTCTTCTTGGTGGTGGACTTCTTCTTCCGATTAAGCTCCTCTCTCTGTTTGTTCTTGAGTTCGCTCTAGTGTTCTTGAAGGCTCTAAAGAGAGTGCTCAGAAGAAGTCACATCGCAATAAGTGACTTGAGCTTGTATATATATGCGATGTGAAGGGGCTCCTATCCTAGTACCCTTTTACCCTTGGGCATCCTCAAAGATTTCCTTTGATCTTATCTCTTCCCATTAGCGATCCGATTTGCATGATGAAATGGTTAGCTCTTCCTTTTGCTTAAAGAGCTTCCACGTGGTCAGGGAACCATTTTATGGATAGTGACGTCTTGGAAGTTTGTGAACATGTCCCAGACATGGAAGCTTCCTTCTGAGGACTACGGCCACTAGTGATGTCATCTTGTCGGGCCGCCTTATTTGAATTTTGAACTCTTGACAATTTGACGCACTTTCTTACTCGCATTCGTTTATCCTAGTTAGTGTAGATAGGTTTTTTTGCTTCGATTTGCTTCGGATTTGTGATTTTATTCTTTTTGTGGAGCACTTGCACCATATTTTTGCATAATTCAAAAGAAAAGAAAAAGAAGCCATAAAAATTGAAAAAAAAGCATAGAAATCCTAGGATGAATCAAAAAATCGAAAGGGCGAATCAGGTAATAAGCAGGTAACCCGGACCAGCATTAGGCTGGGGTAATAAGAGGTTCATGAGTGATTGTGAGTTTTTAGTGAGCACACCTTGAGAAAAATGAAAAGAACGATTAGGTGAAAACCAAAAAAGGGAGCCTAAGTAGAATTGAGTGGTAAAATTCGAGTGTTTAGGATCATTCTTGCTTGGGGACTTTGGGGCTTACATTGTAGACTTGGGTATGTCGCTTAGGTTGCTCTACTCTTTTTAGAGCTTGAGTGTCTTTGTCAATGTTGTGAAGTGTGTGATTTAAGCTTTATTCTTTATGCTCATGATTACTCTATTTTGGGTTCGGGTTGAGAGTTGAGTGTTTTTGTCTTCCCTTGTATTTCCTGAGATCTTAGATATGTTGTCTTGTTATATTTAGTTTGATCTTACTCGAGGATGAACAAGATCTAAGTAAGAAGGAATTTGATATGCTCTATTTAAGATATGTTAACTTATTTTAGGGCTATATTGAGTGTTCTAGCTTAGAGTTTGTGCTTAATTGTAATATCTAGACCGAAGACACAAGGATTCAAGTTTCAAGACTTTTGAAGATGTTTTGAGCTGTGTACCCGACACCTCTTGCTTGCAAGGGATGTATCTGGAGCTACAGTGGTCGGATTGAGCTGATTCTGGTGTCATTGGAAAGCCAACTCAAAGAGCTTCAATTCATGTTTTACACCAAAGTTGGATTCCAAGCCGAAGAGGGTGAAAATAGCGTCTGAAGTGCTGTCAGGGAATAGTACCCACGAGCGCGGTTTTTGAACCGCGGGCGCGGTTGTGCTTGAGACGAGCTGCTCTATCTTTTGAAGACCGCGAGTGCGGTTTCTAAAGCGTGGGCGCGGTTTCGTGACAAATCCAAACGGCGTTTTTCTATCTTCTTTCCTTGTTCTTATCTTTCCTCTTACCTTATTTAGCTTGGAGAGCATGTTCTCCAGGCCTATGTAAGGGGAGCTTTGTCTTAGGTTTTAGGCATCCAATCTCATAATCCAATTTACATTCATTATTCATCCAAATAATTCTTTAGTTTTAGTTTGTATTATGGAGAGCTAGTCTCCTAGGGTTTGTTCAAGGGAGAAGCTCTGATGTATGAACTCGTGAGATTTTGGTATATAATTGATTACTATCCTTTGGTTAATATTAATTCTCTTGTGCTTAATATATTATATGAATGTTGATTAATTCTGCATGAGTAGCTAACTTGTTGAATTGATTGATTTTCTATCGTTGGATTGTGTTTGGACCGTGGACAAACCTGTTTTGTGAAAACAACTTAAACCTAGACCTGTTGTCTATGCAACTAGGATTAAGAAGAGAATTGATTGTATGCTTTTGTAGTTCACTCGTAGCTTGATTTCTTTTGCATGTATCCTACATATCCTTGTTCTCTATGCTAATTTTAGGTTAAGTGTCCTTGCCTGGAGCTATATAATTGCTTGGACCGTGGACTTGAGATTGTTGATGATTAGGATAGGAATTAACTATAAGTGTGATTGAAATCAATGGATGAATCTATGATTGAGTGATTATTTCAGAGTGGATATCTTTTGAAGGAACTTGTTTTCTTTATTGATTTGTTTGATTGCTTTAGTTGTTTTCTTAGATTAGTTTAGTTTAAATCTCTCTTTGATTTCCCCTCATATCTTTAGTTGATCAATATATTAATACTAGAAACCTCAGTTCTCTTGGGTTCAACCCCTTACTTGCATGCTATACTAGCTTTGTTAGTTTAGGGATTATCTTTGATCTTGGCACGACGACTTTAGCCGGGTCAAACGTCATTCCTGTTCTCTTGATTGTTGAATTATTGTGCGTCCCTATGCCTTAGGGACGCTGGTTCACTTATTGTCCTTTTCTATTGTGGGCGTCCTTAGAGCATTTCATAGGATAAAAACTTGGACAAACATTAGATAGCGTTGAGTTTGTCATTATCAAAACTAGGGACGGATATCGTTGATTTGATACAAAAGACGTGCATCCTTAATATCGTCCCAACAATTTCCCCCTTTTTGATGATGACAAACTCTTTAGACTATAAGCACAAATTATAAAGCTTAGCATGAAGTTTAACACTTGAGCGTCCTTTGACAGATTATTATGCCAAATTTTCAAGTGTTTCATAGTTCAGTTTTATGTTGGCGTTCTTAGGACTTTGCCGAAAATTCCCCCTAGATAGATGCATTCTATGATAACCTTTAACAACGCATCTCTGCAAAACTATATATACTTCTCCCTTTTCGCATCATCGAAAAGGAGAACAAGTGTTAGTTCATGTTAGCACAAAATCATAATAAGAGGTAAGAACGCTTAAACAATCAAGTATGTAAAGCAAAGAACTTCATTCACAAAAATATAGAAAAGTATATTACAGAGCACAGAAGTTCAAATGAGTATAACCCAAAAAGATTCAATTTTTCAAGAAATAAAAGGGGAGAGGTGATCATTTGGGACGTGGGGCAACTACCTTTAGGATTTCAGCAATCACTTCGTTGGTGTGGAGGAGAGTCTCTTGCATATTCTGGATGACATCGATCAGGATGCATCGATTATCAATCATCATTCCGTAGAGCTCTTTGGACGTATACTCATTCACGTGAGGAAGAGTCCTGAGGTAGCTCTTTTTCTTGATTTTGGTCTTGAGCCTGATCCTAGAGTGGCGTCCCTATCACTTGTAGATTTTCAGCCTCAGTAGTGGCTGCAGCCTCAACAACGGCCTGCTCATCCAATCTTCTTTGGTGGATTACGGACAGGAGATCTTCATCATGGCGAAGGTGGGAGATCTGCCTAACGTCCCAATGCATGCCAAAGGTTTGTTCTTCCTTAGACTCATACACACCCTGTTGAATCATTACCTTCTTCACCAGCTCATGGTAGGGAAGCGAGTGTTTCTTATTCGTGCACTTGCCCATGTGCTCTAGCATAACCCGGGCCAAGTTGATAGGCTTCTTCTCGAGGAGCGCATCAAGAAGGATGTAGGCAGCCACTTGGACGATTTCATTCTCACCAGGAAGTGGTGAGCAAGTTCCCCTGTCCTTGAAAGGACGTGTGCCACGTAGTCAGGAGTGGCCGGGTTCTTCCCGCTAAAGAGATGAACAATGATCTCCTCTTGATCAAAGCGTCCGAAGCTTTTGTTGGGGACGTCATATAAAGAATCAGGTGGGGAGACAAGAAGATCTAGCATTTTGTAGACGGTACCATCATTTATAGAGAACGGGTCGTCATTCAAGGTGAACGTCACTTGAGGTTTGCCGTTAGACTATGTTACCTCAAAGCTGGAGTAGAACAGTTTCATTTGATCTGAGGTCCACGGAACCTAGTTAAGCACCCAGGTGAGTCAAATCCTCGAACTCGAGCAACTCTAAGAACTCCTCACAAGAATTCTCCTTCAACAATTTGGTAAAGAAGACAAGCGGTCCCAATATCTTTTCTTTCTAGGACTTTGTCCGCTTCCCTTTCCCTTTTTGTTGGTGGTCGTCACCGTCCTCACCACCATCTTCTTCACCTTCTTGAGGATTAGCGTCTTCATCAGATTGCTCGTCCTCTTAATGATGAGAGGACTCGCATATTTCCTCATTCTTACCTCCTGAGGAATCTCCGCAGGGAGCGTTCCTTGGCCTTATACTTCTTCCTCGATTTCAACAGGAGGAGGAGGAGTAGGAGAGCGAGGCTTGGCCGGGGGAGGAGGTGGAGACTTTGCTGGGGAAGTTTCGGTAATATCAATAATCACCGGGGCAGCATCCTTGGCCTGGACCTGCTTGGGCTCATCCTTGGCCACATATGAAGGAGTTTTGGCCAGGTCCGCCTCCATTTCCTTGTCCAGCAGGTCGTCCCTTGGCTTGGGAGACTTATCTTTCGTGGCTTTCTCAAATTGTTGAGGTGGAGGAAGAACCACGATTGCTTTGCTGGAGGAGGAGGAGGAGGCAGTTGAGGACGGTCCCTTTGGGTCAACAACTTTAACTCGCTTGGAAGCAGGAGACATGTCCTTTAGGTCTGCAACATCGTTCTTAGACCTTTCTTCCTTCTCTAAGGCGACCTTAGCCAATCTCATGGCCGCCATCTGCTCGTTAGAAATTCCCTCAATTTCAACAGAAGTCTTCAATCTTCTTTTCGGAGCGGGAGGAGGGAGATGCAGGTCGAGGGGTAGAGACTCGCGACTCTAATAGAAAGGGTAAGCTCTCTGCTCTATTTGCTTGCAATGCTAGAGGACCTGGATTTTTGGGACTTAGAGCATTTGGAAGGTTGGGATAGGGATTTTGGTTGTTTTCTTTTGGAGGAGGGGACGGAGCTAGCTGGGGTGACCAGAAACTCGGCAAGAGAGGGGAGAACTCTGACAAGATCATCTACCGTCCCTCCAAATTCACTTCCAATGATGGAAGGTCCCATGAAGGGAGGATTGGTGACTCGGGCAAAATCGTTGTATCCAAAGTCAAAGATAAATAACCCAAACTACAAACTAAGTATAGTAAGTAAGTAAGGGGTCGAACCCAAGAGAACAAAGGCTTCGAGTATTAATATAATTATCAACCAAGAAAAGGGGGGATTGAAGAGAGAAATCTAAAGTAATCTAAACTAAGAAACAAATATCAAACAAACAAACAAATATGGGAGATAGGTTCATTCAAAAGATCCACTCTTTAATAATAACTCGATCATAGATTTATCCATTGACTTCATTCACACCTATGGTTAATTCGTATCCTGATCATTAACAATCGCAAGTCCACGGTCCAAGCAATTCTATAACCCTAGGCAAGGACGCTTAACCTAGAATTAGCATAGAGAACAAGGATATTAGGAAATCAAATCATGCAATCAAGCTACGAGTCTCATGCACAATTAAACCATTGAATACTCTTCCCTAAACTAGTCCACGGTCCTAGATTAGAGTTGTTTCGAGAAATAGGAAAGATGCATAGACAACAACCAATCCTAAATCAAACAATAGAACATCAATCAATTCAATAGGTTCATGACTCCTAAAGAAACAATAAACATTCATAAGATGAAGCACAAGAGAATCAATATCAACCACAGGATAGAAATCAATTACCAAAACCTCACGAGTTCATACATCAGAGCTTCTCCCTTGAACAAACCCAAGGAGACTAGCTCTCCATAACTAAGCTAAAAACCTAACTTGTGGAAGAAGGTAGAAGGTAGAAGATATCAAAAACCCAAGGCTGACTCCTCCTTATATAGCCCAAGGAACAAGCTCCACGAGATAGATAAGGAAAGAGCCAAAAGATAGAAAAGGAAACAAGATAGAAAGATTTCGGCCCGCTTCGGATTCGGCATCGCCGCGGTCGCGTCGCTCCCACCGCGCCCGCGCTTTCACGACAGAGAATAACAAGTCGGTCTCGGGAAGCACCGCGGTCGCGTCGGCCTGGCCGCGGTATCTCGTTAGAATCGCTGGTGTCACTTCGGAGGCTGTTTTGACCATCTTTTGCTTGGAATCTGACTTCGGTGTAAAAAGATGAATTGAAGCCCTTGAAGTTAGCTTTCCAATGGCACCGGAATCAGCTCAATCCGACCTCTGTAGCTCAAGATATAACCTTTGCAAGCAAGTGGTGTTGGGAAGACAGCTCAAAACGCCTTAGAATTCTTGATTCTTGAATTCTTGTGTCTTCGGCCTAGATATTACAATTACGCACAACTCTAACCTAAACACACTCAATATAGCCCTAAAATACAAGAGTTAACCGATACAAAATAGGCCGAATCAAATTCCCCCATACTTAGATCTTGCTCGTCCTCGAGTAAGCTCAAACAAATATAACAAGGTAGCACATCTAAGATCTCAGGAAATACAAAGGAAGATAAAAACACTCAGCTCACAACCTGAACCCAAGTAGAGAAATAATGAACAAAACAAGAAAGCTCAGCACACACCTCACAAAAATACATCAAAACACTCAAAGCTCCAAATCATGAAAGAGCAATCCTAAGGATCTACCCGACATCTACAATGAATCCCCAAGCCCCAAAGTAGAATGAAATCCTAGACACTCCAATTTTTCCACTCAATTCTACTTAGGCGCCCTTTCGGGTTTTCACCTAACCGCTCTTTTCATTTTTCAATAGGGTGTGCTCACAAATACTTACAACACTCATGAACCTCATATTACCCCAGCCTAATGCTGGTCCGGGTTACCTGCTTATTACCTGAGCCGCCCTTTCGGGTTTTCGACTCATCCCAGGATTTATATGCCTTTTTTCAATCTTTATGGCTTTTTCTATCTTTCTTCTTTTTCTTTCTTCCTTTATTATGCAAAAAATATGGTGCAAGTGCTCCATGAAAAGAAGAAAATCAAAATCCTGAAGCAAATCTCTAACTATACTAACTAGGATAGGCGAATGCGAGTACTCCCTCCCCCATACTTAAATCCTTCATTGTCCTCAATGAAGCAAAGAGAAAGGATAGAAGCAAGGAGAAAGATATATCAGAAGACTCACAAACGATTGAAGAGAGGTGGAATGGAAGAACTCTTCAAAGGTGGTAGAAGAATGGACGAAAAGGAACTTCGGAATACCATTTTTGTAGGCCAACCGCGGACGCGATGAGAGTGGCGCGGGCGCGGAATCATGGCAGAGAGCAGAAGTCTTGGGTTGGCGTACCACCGTGGGCACGGTAGATGTGGCGCGACCGCGGTACTCGTGCAAGGACGATGACTCGACTTCATCTCGAACAACGTGATGTGTAAACAACCTTCGTATCTTGGCTCGTCTCTTGGAAGATGGAATAATACTTGAACTCGAGCCGTGGAGAAGAGAACTCTCTGGGAAACAAAGCTCCCCCATACTTAGGCTTTTACACATAGCCAAAGAATGGAAAACAAAGATGGAAAAGAAGAAGAAATAGAGGGTGGAAAGATAGAAGATGGAAAAGAATGGGATATAGATAGATGAAAGATATATATAGAGGATGGGACCAAAGAGTCCTCTTTTTTTTTTCTTTTTTCTTTTTTTTTCATTTTTTTTTTCCAAAATAAAAACAAGCTAAAACCGAGACGCAGTATCGTTGCCGCGAACACGGGCTAGTACCTGTTCGTCGGGGCGCGCTGACGATCCACCGCGGGCGCGGCCAAGGCGGCGCGGGCGCGGTATCACGCCAAGCGTGTCCTTTCGGACCTAGTACCTGCATGTTAGCCCGGAAAAGAATTTTTATTTTCAATTTCAACTTAAATCTCAAATTCGGATTGCCTCCCGAGAAGCGCCTTTGGTTAACGTCGATGGCTCGACGTACTCATGATCAGACATCGTCAATGACCTGAGCAATCTATCAAATATCTGCGAACAACTCTCATGCAAACATACATAGCACAAAGATGAATTGAAAGTGAATAATATATCATTAAGGCACCGTTTCAATTTATCAAAGTAACTAGAGAAGTTATGATCAGATTGATTAGAATGGAACCAATTTGGAGTATTAGGTGGTTTTTCAAAGTATTCATCAAAAGAGACAAATTCAATTTTAGCACTATCACCTATTTTAGGACTAAAAAGTGAGATCTCATTAGGCAATCTATCATGCTCAAGACCTATGTCAACACCCAAAGGACAATCAATGGAAAATAAGGGAGAAGAGGAAAGGATACAGGGATCGTGATCGATCTTAACCGAGGGTTCCACCGTAGGAGACATAGACATCTCTTCAGGCGGAAAGGAAACCTCCAAAGCATCGTCAGGCTCCTCCGTCGTGACACAATCAGGATCATCCGTCTCATCATCCCATATAGAGTATTTGAGTGCTTCTGGAAGACGTGGACTTGGCTTCTGGGGAACCAGAGGAAGAATGTTAGGCGCCTCATGTGAATCATCGTCGACAACAGAAGACCCACGCTCGAGGAAAGTGTGCCGCGGTCGCGGATCGTCGACAGAAATTGCGAACTCAGCTTCCACACACCCGCGGTCGCGGGTAGGAGATCCGCGGTCGCGGGTAGGCTCTTCTTGAAATTTTACCGCTTCTGCATAGAATACGCGGGCGCGGCATGGTGGACGCGGTCGCGGATCATCCGCTGAGTAATCAACGTGAGCCTCTGTAGGGATTCCGCGGTCGCGGTCTGCTTGACGCGGTCGCGGAGTAGCAACAGGAGCGTCATTCGTTATGCCCAACTCTCGTCCACTCCGTAATGACATAGCACTTACATTCACTAGTGCTTGAGGAGTAATATTGATCTTCTCGGAAATCTCCCTCATTCTCATCTCGATGGCCAACTTCATCTCTCGGAGTTTCCTATCAAATAGCTCATTCATCTCCTCCAGTTTCCTAGAAACATGTTCTTCAGCTGATGGCTCATCAGGACAAGAGGGTGTTGTGCTTCTACTCTCCTCAGCAAAGTTCTCCACTATTTTGAAGACTTCCTGGGGAGCTTTGTCTAGATAAGAGCCTCCACATGAAGTGTTCACTAATCTGCTGTGATAATAGCACATGCCAAACATGATGTACTCAATAAGATCGTGATCTGTGAACCCATGGCCTGGATAACTAGAAACGAGCCTTTTGTAGCGATCAAGATAATCGTACAGGCTCTCCCCGTCATGTTGTTGAAGATTGGTGATGTTCCTCTTGATAACTGCCCGTACTGGAATAGGGAAGTACTTGTCCATGAATGCAACCTTCAACTGACTCCATGTTGTGATCCGTTGAGAGTGAGAATTGTTTAATATTGAGAAAAACCACTCCTTAGCTGATCCGGTCAGAGAGAACGGAAAAGCTCGCATCTTGATTTGATCCTCAGTGACCTTAGCAGGCTTTATGCACAGACATACATGATCAAACTCTGTAAGGTGTTTAATTACATCGTCATCAGGCTGCCCACTGAATCGAGGTAGAAGACCAATCAGACTGGGTTTCAACACAAAATCCACCCCTTCAGCTAGCGCAGGGTACTCAACAACCATCCTGTCTCCTGAAAACAACGACATCACTTGGGAAATAATCAGTAGCAAGGGTGTGGACCGTAAGATAGGTCCACACAACAGTCAATAAAAATACTAATACTAGAAAGAAACCTAAGTTCCCCGGCAACGGCACCAAAATTTGACTCGGGCAAAATCGTTGTATCCAAAGTCAAAGATAAATAACCCAAACTACAAACTAAGTATAGTAAGTAAGTAAGGGGTCGAACCCAAGAAAACAAAGGCTTCTAGTATTAATATAATTATCAACCAAGAAAAGGGGGGATTGAAGAGAGAAATCTAAACTAATCTAAACTAAGAAACAAATATCAAACAAACAAACAAATATGGGAGATAGGTTCATTCAAAAGATCCACTCTTTAATAATCACTCAATCATAGATTTATCCATTGACTTCATTCACACCTATGGTTAATTCCTATCCTGATCATTAACAATCGCAAGTCCACGGTCCAAGCAATTCTATAACCCTAGGCAAGGACGCTTAACCTAGAATTAGCATAGAGAACAAGGATATTAGGAAATCAAATCATGCAATCAAGCTACGAGTCTCATGCACAATTAAACCATTGAATAATCTTCCCTAAACTAGTCCACGGTCCTAGATTAGAGTTGTTTCGAGAAATAGGAAAGATGCATAGACAACAACCAATCCTAAATCAAACAATAGAACATCAATCAATTCAATAGGTTCATGACTCCTAAAGAAACAATAAACATTCATAAGATGAAGCACAAGAGAATCAATATCAACCAAAGGATAGAAATCAATTACCAAAACCTCACGAGTTCATACATCAGAGCTTCTCCCTTGAACAAACCCAAGGAGACTAGCTCTCCATAACTAAGCTAAAAACCTAACTTGTGGAAGAAGGTAGAAGGTAGAAGATATCAAAAACCCAAGGCTGACTCCTCCTTATATAGCCCAAGGAACAAGCTCCACGAGATAGATAAGGAAAGAGCCAAAAGATAGAAAAGGAAACAAGATAGAAAGATTTCGGCCCGCTTCGGATTCGGCATCGCCGCGGTCGCGTCGCTCCCACCGCGCCCGCGCTTTCACGACAGAGAATAACAAGTCGGTCTCGGGAAGCACCGCGGTCGCGTCGGCCTGGCCGCGGTCGCGTCGGCCTGGCCGCGGTCGCGGTATCTCGTCAGAATCGCTGGTGTCACTTCGGAGGCTGTTTTGACCATCTTCCGCTTGGAATCTGACTTTGGTGTAGAAAGATGAATTGAAGCCCTTGAAGTTAGCTTTCCAATGACACCGGAATCAGCTCAATCCGACCTCTTTAGCTCAAGATATAACCTTTGCAAGCAAGTGGTGTCGGGAAGACAGCTCAAAACGCCTTAGAACTCTTGATTCTTGAATTCTTGTGTCTTCGGCCTAGATATTACAATTACGCACAACTCTAACCTAAACACACTCAATATAGCCCTAAAATACAAGAGTTAACCTATACAAAATAGGCCGAATCAATTGGTGTAATTGGTTTCCTCAAGGCGCGGGGTGTCGTGGGTGATCATGAAGTAGTTTAAAAGCCTTTGTTGTTTCGGGGGACAGTTGTGAATGATGGCTCGATGGCAAATGTTAGCAAGGGCCTTGGGTTCTTTCTGGAGCCAGTCCTCAACCAAAGGATCAAGTTTGGGACGGCAGGTAGGGAGACGATCAAAAAGGTTTAAGGGATCGACGGTTGAGGATCATTTAAGGAACGGTTTGGTTTGTCTTTGAGTTGGCCTTTTGGTGGAGGTGGTCGGAGTTGGAACAGGCATTTTGGACGGAGAAGGGGTAGGCTTCTTCAAGGTCTTCTTGCCTTTACTCTCAATCGGCGATTTGCCTTTCGTTGTAGTTGAGGGGTTTTGAGGTTTTCTTGGAGCCATTTGAGTTTTGGAAAGGGTTTTATAGAGACAGTTGGGAGCGAAATCTTGAGAGAGAGGACTTCTTGAAATGGTAAGATCTAAGAAAGCAAAAGTTTGAAAGGAGGGCAACAAGTATGTATATATAGAGAAACGGGGGGCTACAAATGAGTAGGGGTACAGTAGTCTTTTGGCATGCCCCTCACGCTTCCGAGTACTTAGCCATAAAGAAACTCAGTTGTTCTCCACAACTTCCCAATGGCTCTCTTTAAAAACAGTTCGGCTTCCATCTCACAACTGTTCAACTACCTCTTTTTCAAAATTCAAACATTCTGCCTTGGGACTCTGAGCCTGCGTCCTTAACCTGAGCTGACTTTTAGACACTGACAGCAACTGCACCATCCTCCTTATGATCACTTAGAGCCAAATTTGAAAACCAAGCAAGTACGTCCCGTAAAGAAAGATACAAAGGCTCATAGGACGCTTTTGCTTGATTCTCGGCTAGGGTAACCTTAGAGTTCCCATCACTTCGGCTTATAATGAGGGTTGGGTGATCAGGGATACTTTTGAGATCAAAAGAGAAGTGAAATGAAGTTCATAGCAAAACAAACAGGATATCTTAGACTAGCGTCCCTACAAAATTGATTTTAAAATGCAAACAGTTCCTAAGACATGTTTTCTACTAGACATAGCCAATCACTGAGGAAATAATAGAATGGGACTTGTTTAATTAAGGGTTATCTTCCTTAAAAGCAACCTGAGGTGCTCAAAGAGATGTCTATCAAGTGCTTTTGTGAAAATATCGGCTACTTGATCCTCAGTCCTAACATGCTGAACACTTATTAAACCCAGTTCTACATTATCACCCATGAAATGATGCCTTATGTGAATATGCTTGGTGCGAGAATGATGAACAGGATTCTTAGCAATATTGATGGCACTAGTATTATCACACATGATAGGAACGGTGCCAAGGAACGTAGCATAGTCTTCCAGTTGGTACTTTATCCAACGAACTTGAGAGCAACACGAAACAGCAGCAACGTACTCAGCTTCTGTAGTAGACAGGGCTACGGAGTTTTGCTTCTTGGATCCGCATGAGACAAGGCAAGAGCCTAGGAACTGTGCTAACCTTGAAGTGCTCTTACTATCCCCTACATGACCTGCATAATCAACATCTGAATACCCTACAAGATCAAGGGACGTCCTCTTTGGATACCAAAGGCACAGGTCGTCACGTCCCTTGAGGTGCATGAAAATTCTTTTCCCTTCTTTCAAATGTGATTCTTTAGGGTTAGCTTGAAAACGAGCACATAGGCATACAACAAACATAATGTCAGGACTACTCACAGTCAAGTGAAGAAGTGATCCAATCATACCTCTGTAAAGCTTTTCCTCAACACACTTACCGTCCTCATCAACATCGAGGTGTGTGTTGGGTGTGATGGGTGTATCAATTGGCTCTGTCGTGTTCATTTCATACTTCTCCAACATCTCCCTAATGTACTTCTGTTGATGAATGCACGTCCCTTCCTTCAGTTATGAGATTTGGAGTCCCAAGAAGAAGTTGAGTTCTCCTATGAGGGACATCTCGAACTCACTGCTCATTAAGGTCTTAAATTCCTCTACAAGGGCAATGTTAGTGGAACCAAAGACTATGTCACCGTCGACATTGACTTAAACAATCAATATATTCTTACGGACTTTCTTTATGAGCAAAGTTTTATCAATGGAACCTCTAGTATAACCATTTGACAACAAGAAGGACGCAAACCTGTCGTGTCATACACAAGGGGCTTGCTTGAGTCCGTAGAGCACCTTGTCAAGATAGTATGCATGATTTAGGTATTTCTCATTCTCAAATCTTGGGGGCTGAGCAACATACACCTCTTCCTTCAATTTGCCGTTGAGGAAGACGGCCTTGAAGCCCATTTGAAACAACTTGAACCCCTTGTGAGCGGCAAAGGCAATGAGAAGACGTATGGCTTCAATTTTGGCTACAGGAGCGAACGTCTCATATATATATCAAAGTCGATTCCTTGCTCTTGCCTGAATCCTTGGGCCACAAGTCTTGCCTTATTTCTTGAAACTCTTCCGCTCTCATCAAGTTTGTTCCGGAAAACCCAACTCGTCCATATCACATTCTTCCTATTGAGGTCTAGGGACGAGCTTCTAGACTTTGTTTCTTTCAAATTGATTGAGCTCTTCTTGCATGGCTTGAATCCATTCAATGTCCTTAAGTGCTTTCTTTATATTATTAGGTTCAACCAAGGACACAAAGGCATTGAAAGCACAAAAGGCAAGGTTTGCTTCATGAGATTTGTTCGCAACTGACCTTGTTTGGACTCCTTTAGACCTGTCTGAGACAATTTGCTCAACTGGATGATTTCTCACATATTGAGGCTCCTTTTTCCTTGCATCCCCACGTTTATTGCAACGCGGATCATCAACTTCATCATCAGAGTCACCTGCTCTTTCCTCAGGCTCAATGTGTTCCCCCTCAGATTGAGAGTCCACACTTTGCCTTTGTTCACCTTGCTCTCTTGTTTCTACAACACTTGTTGATTCAACGACCAAGTCTGAGATGGTTCTTCATCAGTTCTAGGGGCGTCCAGGGAAACGTCATCACGAGTCCACGAAACGTTACCAGAACCCTGACTTGCACTAGGTGTGTAATACTTTCCTAGAGATGACCAATCATCCGCATCATCATCATCATCGTCCTTTGGTGAAGACTGAGGGCGTTCTTTCTGACTTGTCGCTTTCTTGTGAGTTGAATTTTCTTTGAATACAGCATGGATATATTCCTCCAACTTTAGAGTCCTTTTGTTGAAGACTCTATAGGCTTTGCTTTGGGAGGAATACCTAAAGAATATGCCTTCATCACTTCTTGGATCAAACTTCCCAAGATTATCTTTCCCGTTGTTGTGAACGAAACACTTGTACCCAAAAGTTCTAAGATGTGCAATGTTTGTCTTTCTTTCATTTAGCAGCTCATAGGACGTCTTCTTGAGCAAAGGACGAATCATGGCACGATTAAGAATGTACACAACTGTGGCAATGGCCTCAGCCCAAAAGTGCTTAGGAGTTCGCGAGGCTGAGAAGTTGTGGGAGACAGCTTTTGGTCACAGAAGTTCAAGAACTCTGAGTTTTCAAACTCCGTCCCATGATCTGACCTCATAGCTTTCAAATGCGTCCCAAGAGCAACTTCTACTTGTTTGATGAAAATCTTGAACATCTTGAAAGCATCTACTTTGCCAACCAAGAAAAGAACCCAGGCGAATCGAGAAAAATCACCGACAATAACGTACATGTACCTCTTTCCACCGTAGCTCTTTGTCCTCATGGGACCACATAAGTCCATGTGAAGGAGTTCCAAAGGCTTCTTCGTACTCACTTCGTTCTTTGTTTTGAAGGACGTTCTTGTTTGCTTCCCTTCAATGCATGCTTCAAACGCTTCAGCGTGATCAGGATTCGGGGAAGTCCTCTAACAAGATCTTGTTGGTGCAGCCTAAGAATTGTGCTAACTCCAGCATGACCAACACATCGATGATCCCAAAGCTAAGCGTCCTCATAAGAAACAGACAAGCACAACTTTGAAGGAGGCTCGAACTCTTTGATGAGGACGTACACATTGTTTTCCCGAACTCCTTATAGTAGAATCTTGTTGGTCTTCTTGTTGATGACTAGGCACTCTTGAGAGTCAAATATGACTATGTTATTCCCCTGGTCACACATTTCAAAGACACTCAAGAGATTGAAGCCTAAGTCCTCAACAAGATTGACATTTGAAACTCTTGTGGACTTGTTCAGCTTTGCAATGCCATTCCCTTTGATGTTGCCCTTGCCCTTGTTTCCAAAGGAGAGAGTCCCTCCCTTGGTGCTTACCTTGATAGAAGTGAGGTGGATCTTGCTTCTAGTCATATGATTTGAAGCTCCACTGTCGATGATCCATGAGCAGCTCCTCACTCCTACTTGTAAGAGAACGTTAGTTCTTTGCGACCCAAGCAAGGTGCCCCTTACTTGGTTCGTGATAGTAAAACAGTTCTCTCCTAGGCAAATAGTCATGCAAGTTCACATCATTGGAAGTTTTAGCATGCTTTCTTACAGAGTTCTTAGCAACATGAAGCACACTAGAATGCGTCCTAGCAAAAGACTTAGCATTTTTAGACTTATCATGATTCCTTTGATTCCAAGCCTTCCTGCTCTTTTGGAAGTCGTCCTTAAGCTTAGAACATTCATATTTAGAGTGCCCATGTTTTCCACAATGCCAACAAGTCCTATCATACTCACCAAGATAATACTTATGGTTAGTCCTTTGAATCTTATTTTTCTTCATTTGCTCAGGGTTATAGACTTTTGATCCTTCACCCTTTGCAATCTTAACATAAATCTTGTGGCCTTTAGAGTTTGTGTAGTAGTCCTTGTGACCAGAACTGTCACTTTCTAGGACATGAATTCTTTCCTCAAGATTTCTAGTCTTTTGTTTTTCAAGTTGTAGTTCAGTTGGTTTGCTAGCTTGGAAATCACTTGGCATTGAGTCCTTCACACTTGAGGAAGGATTATAGCCAAGTCCCTTTCTAGAGGAAATGAACAAGACTGGCTTGACCGTTTTTGTAGAAGGAGTCTTGCCTAGAACCTTTATCTTGTCCCTACGCTTTGCATTTTCTGATTTTAAGCATGCCAGTTCAGATTTTATGGACTTAGTCAAATTTTGTGAGGACTCTAGTTCAGATGTCAACTTAGAGCAACTTTCACAATCTTTGTCAATGTTATCAGACTCTTCATGTAGTGTTTCGAATTTTTCTTTCATTTCATCATTTTCTTGTAAGACTCTGCCTAGCATTTTAATAAGATGGGGTAGGGCGTCAGATCAAAGACAGCGTGTTTCTATCTTCTTTTCCTTTTTCTTATCTTTCCTCTGTCCTTATTTAGGTCGGGGAGGATGTTTTCGAAGTCTATATAAGGGGGAGCCTTGCCTTAGGTTTAGATATCTCATAATTCAATATTCCTTGAAATTAATAGATTACCTCTCTTGTAATATGGAGAACTAAACTCCCTTGGACTTTATTCAATCAAGGAAGCCTTTCTATGAAATCGTGAGATTCTGGTAACTTTTTTATCCTTAGGTCGATATTGATACTCTTGTGCTTCATCCCATGATCTATGTTTGATTTTATGAGCCTGATCACCTTGTTTTATTGACTTAGATCTCTTGTTTGAATAGGATTGATTGTTGTTTATGCATCCATTCTATTCTTGAAACAACTCTTATCTAGGACCATGGACTAGGTTTGAGAAAAGTATTCAATAGTTGCTTTATGCATGAGACTCGTTGTTTTATTGTATGATTCAATTTCCTATTATCCTTGTGTTCATTGCATGATTTGAATTAAGAATCCTTGTTCATATAATAGTTTTGTTAGGACCTTGGACTAGTGAATAATTGAGAAAATGATTGGAATTGTCCTAGGAATATAAAGAAGTGGATGAATTGATGATCAATTGATTATAAAGGTGGAATTGATGGAATGAACTTTGATTTCCTCATATTGATAAACAACCTCTCTGAAACCCCCCTAATTGTGTTCTTTGTGATTGAACTGTCTTGCGTAAGAAATACTTGATTCTCTTGGGTTCGACCCCTTACTTGCATGCGATACTTGCTTTGCTAGTCTAGGGATTATTTTTGATATTGGCACGAAGACTTTAGCCGAGTCAAATTTTGGCGCCGTTGCCGGGGAATCTTTCTTTCTTACGTTTTTCGGTTCGATCTCGTTGCCTGGCCCCGAAACCGCTTCCGCGGTCCCCTCGGCGCGCCCGTGGTTTTCGCATAGAACCTACTTTTGGGTGTGGACCTATCTTACGGTCCGCACCCGTTCTACTGATCATTCTCTTCTTCCCTTTGATCCATAAATTAACAGGACTCTTAGCAAGTTGAGGAGCGCATCCAGGGCTTCTACATCAAACAACCTTCTTGGTTCTCTCTCTTTCTCTAATTCTGAACAGGAACAGAGGATGGCGGAGCAAACTATTCGCCAACTCACTGCACCTAACCTTCAACAACAGCAGTTGGTTGTTCAGTTCCCTGCTCTAGGGGAAGGGGTCAGGTTCGAACTCAAGTCCGGCCTAATTCATCACTTTCCCACCTTCCACGGGTTGAGTGGTGAAGACCCGAACAAGCATCTCACAGAGTTCCACGTCGTATGTGTCAGCATGAAGCCAACCGACGTGACCGAAGATCGAATAAAGCTTCGAGCTTTTCCATTCTCGTTGGCGGACTCTACAAAGGAATGGCTCCTTTATTTGGTGCCCGGATCCATCACCACATGGGCTGATATGAAGAAGGTGTTTCTAGAGAAGTACTTCCCTACTTCAAAGCAAACATCTATCAAGAAACAGCTGAGCAGCTTGGAGCAATGGGAGGACGAGAACCTCTATGGCTATTATGAGCGCTACAAGAGGCTCATAGCAAGCTATCCATACCATGGCTACCTCGCCAAAGATCTTATTTGCTATATCATTGAGGGTATCTGCGACGCCGACAAACGCATGGCGAATGCGTCTTGTGGAGGAAGCTACGGGAACTTGACCCCCACGCAGGCTTTTGAGAAGATAGAGGTCGTGGCTGAGCACGCTCATAATTAACGAGCATGGTCCAGTGTGAGGTCTGTCAACGTGGTGAATGAGTCCCTGAATGCTGAAGTAAGGGAGCTTAAGGATCTAATGAAGCAGATGCTCGTGAGTAAGGGTGTGCAATAGGTGAAGGCTTGCGGGATTTGCTATGATGTGAGCCACCCCACCGAACAGTGTCCCACCATTCAGGAGCCAGAGGTGTCGGTGAATGCTATTGGGATTTATGGCCCGCCTAGGCCCCGGAACGACCCTTACTCCAACACTTACAATCCAAGGTGGGCGAACCATCTTAATTTCCGTTGGAGCAATCAGTAGCAGCCGGAGCAACAACAACACCAATTCGCTCCCCAAGGCCAACAACAACAACAATATCCAACAACTATGCTCCGAGGGCCCCTGCACCGTCTCAGGACAATAACGCCATCAATGCTCTAATCTAGGAGAACCAACAGACGAGGGCTACTGTGAAGAACCTCGAGACTCAACTAAGTCACTTGGCCACCATGATCAACCGGCTTGAGGTCAAGGACTCCGGGTTACTTCCCTCTCAACCTCTCAATCATAAGGAGAATGTGAGTGCCATGCAATTAAGGAGTGGGAGAGACGTTGCCAGTCGAGAAGTAAGTTCTGAGGAGAAACCACGTCCGCCCTCTACGGACCGCGCTCGCGGTATCTCCCCAGAACCGGAGGAGCCACGTTTTGTTGAAGAACTGCACCCGCACTCACCAATCCGCGCCCGCGGTTCACCTCCAAGAGCAAATTTCAAAGCTTTGCTCGAAAACCACGAGCAGGCCATCAAACTGTGCCCACGGCAGGACAACCACGCCTAAGGTTTGGCCCCAGAGGAGGACGGCGGCTATGTTCGACCTAACTTTCCACCACTAAACTCATACAAGCCGCCACCCCTGTTCCCCGAGGCGTTGCAAGACACGAGGAAGCTCGCCAATGACAAGGAGATCTTCGAAACGTTTGTCAATTGTCAGGTAAATGTTCCTCTTCTTAATCTCATTAAGAACATTCCTAAGTTTGCTAAATTTTTAAAAGAGCTATGCACCATCAAAAGAAAACAAAGTGAAAAAGGTAAAATCAAAAGGGTAGCTCTAGTGGAAAACAAGAATTTAACTAGCAAAACCAAGGATGTTAATTCCTTGCTTCAAAAACAACTTCCTAAAAAATGTGGAGATCCAGGTAGATTCACCGTTCCTGTCACGATAGGAGAAACTAAAATTGAGCATGCCATGTTAGATTTAGGTGCTTCTATTAATGTTTTTCCTCTTTACATGTATGAGACGTTAGGCCTAGGACCTTTACAAGACACAAATATTACTAATGAATTGGCTGACGACTCTAACGTGCACCGAAAGGGCTAGTTGAGGATGTTCTAGTGCAGGTGGATGGTTTAGTCTTTCTTGCAGATTTCTATGTAATGGAGATTGGAGAAGGGCGAAATGACCTAGTCCTGTTGTTGGGTCGCCCATTCATGAAAACCACAAAGGCCATCATTGACGTTGCCAAAGAATTACTTTCCATGGCACATGGTGACAAGGAGGCCCAGTTCCATATTGATGAGGATTCATTCTGAGCTTAACGACGTCGAGCCGTCGATGTTAAACAAAGGTGTTGCTTGGGAGACAACCCAAGGATAGTTAGATTCTTCTGTTTCTTCTTTGTTCTTAGTTAAGATTTGATGTGATCATGCCCCGACCCCCGAAGGGCGGCCCCGAGCTAGAGAGGGTCGGCGCCGAGTGCCCCGCGCAAGTGGCCTTCGGTGCCGGTGCCTCGTTTGGGCACCGTGTCCGCGGCGCCGGTGCCTCCCGAGGGCGTGCTCGCCTAAGGGCGGGTGCCGGTGATGGGCCTTCAGCTAGGCCACGCCCCGGGCTTTCAAGACAAGCATTTCTCGGAGTCAAATCCACAAGTTTCCAATGCAAGACATTGCGGGCTCGTCCACCACAACAAAGGCAAGGTTCGGGCCCAAGCCCACTCGTTCACATCCATTCTCCACAAGCCCATGCCGGCCACTCCACCTCCTCAAGCATCCTTGGCGGCCAAATTTGAGCTATGAAGGGCGGCTGACTTCCGCGCCAAGCAACCGCCATCAATAAACCTCCTTGGAGCCGAAGTCGCTATCTTAAAATTTCCTCATTTTTGCCCTATAAATAAAGAGGGAATGTAATTTTATTTTCAATGTTGTTTTTGAAGCTTGAACTCTACTTGAGACGTTTTGTCCTAGTTTAGGGTCTCGGGCTGTCCCGGCTTGTGGGACTCAAGCCGTAGGGCTCTCGTGAGACTCGAGAGCCGGGCGGCGGGCTACGGTTCGTGTGACTCGAGCCATGGCCTTGCCGTTCATATTTTTCTATCAAACCCCGGGCTACAGATAACCGAGGGCTCGGAGGGTGGCTTGGCACGTGAGACTCGAGCCTCGCCTCACCCTCCTTAGGCGTCCAAGCTCGGTTCACACCGATTGAGTGCGCCTACCTATCCTTAGGGATGTTCGGGTTGTTAGAGTTCATTTCCGCACCGCTTGTATCCCTTGGTCGTTTTCCCTCGATGAGTTGACCGAATGGGGGAATCCGATCACTTATCCAATATAAATAAAATACCACAAAAAGAGTTTAACCCACATGAAATCCCACCCGTCCGAAGTGTCACGTTCTCGTTCAAATTCGCAAGATTGAGAAAATGCTCTCGTCCAAGTCGTTTTCAAGAAAGCCCATGAACTCCCTCGAGCCAGGATCGAGTCCGATCCTAAGGCGAATCACATCATCTGGTATCAGAGCCTTTCGAAGTGGGTTCTGTAAGTTTTGAATATGTAAATTGCATTTTCATGTTACTTTCATATATGCTCAAAGCCCTTTTAAAACCTCTTCGGCCAACCGAGACCCGAGCCAACTCGAGACCTCACCTTGACTCGGCCACGATCTTATGGCTTAAAAGGGTCCGAGAAAAAATCCCAAAGTGGCGTGGAGAAAATTTCTAACCCTCCCCATGTTCTTTACCCACGCCTAAGCCTGACCTCCTACACCCGAAAAATTGGCGAAATTTTATGGAGGGAGCAATTAAATTTCTTTGAGCCAACTTAACAAACTTTTGAGACTTGGAATCCAAGCAAGCTCAAGGGGCCACGTTTTTCTTTCAAATCCAAGACCGAGCTAGCCATATAGGGGTGAATGGTGTTTACCTATCATTAAGTTCCGAGTTTCACCTAACTAATTCACTAGCTTGGAGGCCAAGGCTTAAACCATTGAAAGAGAGTAATGGGGGGCGTCAAAATGGGAGACACCATCCCCTCCTCTTCCCACAACATTCATGCGTGGGGAATTTAGAGGGAGAAGCTCATTAGATGTCCATCCATTAACCAATTCCACTTCCATTAAGAAGCCACTTCATTTAAACCCGCACCCTTCCATATGTCGACCTTAGTGTGCAAGCTAAGGAGGGGTCTTGATGAGGGAACTTCATGGCTGCCATCCCCTCCTCTTCTCCCCCATAATCACTTAGCTTGGGGCCTAAGCACCTAGCCGACTTCCAGCCAAAGACACCTATAAATACAAGGCCTCACTTCATTGTTGTTATCTTCCAAAACCAAAGAGATTTTCGAGAGCCTTGCCTAGTTCAAACCAGCCGATTAAGTGGTGTAGCTAGCCTTCCCAAACTTCCAAAATTTAGTAAGTACGAGAGTGAGCCATCCATTCACGAGTTTAGAAGGTTGTTGGTGAAGAACTTCGGGATACAAACTCAAGTTTTCTCATTTGACATTTCGAGAATCAATCCAAGTAAGTAACGACTTCTCTACACCTTATCGTCTTCATCCGGATGTGGGTAAGGGGAGTTATTGTAGGGTTGTGTCCCTTTCCAATCCAAGGGGCGTCTCAGCCCCGAAAGAATGGGCAAACTGAACCAAAAATGTGCATATGGCCAAGTTGTCTATCCTAAAACCGAAAACTCCCAAAGCCAACACCTATGAGCAATGAAAGTATTCTATGAAATGTGATTTATTTGTTCATTTACTTATGATGCTTGGATTAAAAGCCAAACGGGAGATGACGAGAGACACGAAACATGATGCTCAAGTCTTAAAACCTGGGGTGGCGCTCATAGGCTTCAAATGCAAGAATGGGATCGTTTAAGTGTTCAAAAAAAAAACGAGCTTGGATGTAAGCTCGGTTGATCCCCGTCATGAAGAAAGAATTGAGCGTTGTGTGTGTTCAAAAATAAAAAGAAGAAAGAAAGACGAGTGGAAAAACCGAGGCTAAGTTAAGCCGGATCGAATGAGTGTCTTACGAAGCCTCTTGTATTTGGTTTGTGGAATTTTCAGGAACTATTCATGGCTTCGAAGATGATGATGTGTGTGAGGAAGAGCGCCTCGAGCCATGCCTTGGCTGGTCCTCGTCGGGTTTGCGGAATGGCGCCCCGTAAGAAGGACATTGTTTTCATCGATCTCGTAAGCGACGACGAGTTCGAAGTGGCGACCAAGGCTGCAAGTGAGCCAAGTGTGAACCAAACGCTCGCTCGGGATGAACATGCGAAGGCTGATGCAAGCTCCGGGGAGGAGACAGACCCGACAATCAGCACCGGCGATGGGTCGGACGACTCTAGCTCGGGCAACTTTGGCTCGAGCGATGAGGCGGACGGTCGCGAGTCGGATCCGTACATGTCCACCGATTAGGAGGACGAATATGTGGAGATCATGGATGATGATGCTCCCGTCGGAGGATTTGAGGGGCCAGCCGAGGAGCACTTGGAGCCGCTTCAAGTAATTTATCCGGAGGAAGACGAGGTCGGAGTCGAGAACTTGAATGAGGGCTTTCCCGAGTGGGAGGATGACGAGTGGTTTGAGCTTGACGAGCTTCTTGACCAACTCGACGAGCCTATGGAAGAAGAAGAGGTCATCGACGAAATGGATAATGTAGGAGACATCCTCATGAGCGAAGACGAGGCCTACTTTGATGGACAAAAGTACAACTTGTTTTATTGCCGGGATCTTGTGTTAGGCGTGGACTGCCTTGTTAATATTGACGGGGGTAGTGCATCCAACCTCGTGTCCAAGGACGTACAAAAACAGGCCAGGCTTCGACTACAACGACGCACCAAGCCCTACACACTTGGGTGGCTCGGCGATGAAGATGCATTACACGTGACACATTACGTGTATGTGCCGCTCGTCATCGGCGGGTACCATGATCTAATTCGGTGCGACGTCGTGCCAATGAAGACGGCGCATGTCATCTTAGGACGTCCTTGGCAATGGATGAGGTGTGTAACCACGACGGACGGCTGAACACGCACTCTTTCGGGCATGACGACGAGATGTTTTGCTTGACACCGTTGGAGGCCGAGGAGGTGGAACCGCTTCTCAAGCGCGGCCCCGCTCGCTTAAGTCATCTCGCCACCGCCACTCCCATGCACCAACCAAAGGATTCGAGGTCGAATCCTCCTCAAGGGGGGGTGGATAGTGTGATCATGCCCCGACCCCCGACGGGCGGCCCCGAGCTAGAGAGGGTCGGCGCCGAGTGCCCCGCGCAAGCGGCCTACGGCGCCGGTGCCTCGTTTGGGCACCGTGTCCGCGGCGCCGGTGCCTCCCAAGGGCGTGCGCACCTAAGGGCGGATGCCGGTGATGGGCCTTCAGCTAGGCCACGCCCCGGGCTTTCAAGACAAGCATTTCTCGGAGTCAAATCCACAAGTTTCCAATGCAAGACATGGCGGGCTCGTCCACAACAACGAAGGCAAGGTTCGGGCCCAAGCCCACTCGTTCAGCTCCATTTTCCACAAGCCCATGCCGGCCACTCCACCTCTACAAGCATCCTTGGCGGCCAAGTTTGAGCTATGAAGGGCGGCTGACTTCCGCGCCAAGCAACCGCCATCAATAAACCTCCTTGGAGCCGAATTCGCTAGCTTAAAATTTCCTCATTTTTGCCCTTTAAATAAAGAGGGAATGTAATTTTATTTTCAATGTTGTTTTTGAAGCTTGAACTCTACTTGAGACATTTTGTCCTAGTTTAGGGTCTCGGGCTGTCCCGGCTTGTGGGACTCAAGCCGTAGGGCTCTCGTGAGACTCGAGAGCCGGGCGGCGGGCTACGGTTTGTGTGACTCGAGCCATGGCCTTGCCGTTCATATTTTTCTATCAAACCCCGGCCTTCGGATAACCGAGGGCTCGGAGGGTGGCTTGGCACGTGAGACTCGAGCCTCGCCTCACCCTCCTTAGGCGTCCAAGCTCGGTTCACACCGATTGAGTGCGCCTACCTATCCTTAGGGATGTTCGGGTTGTTAGGGTTCATTTCGGCATCCCTTGTATCCCTTGGTCGTTTTCCCTCAGTGAGTTGACCGAATGGTGGAATCCGATCACTTATCCAATATAAATAAATTACCACAAAAACAGTTTAACCCACATGAAATCCCACACGTCCGAAAGTGTCTCTTTCTCGTTCAAATTCGCAAGATTGAGCAAAAGCTCTCGTACAAGTCGTTTTCAAGAAAGCCCATGAACTCCCTCGAGCCAGAATCGAGTCCGATCCTAAGCCGAATCATATCAAGATTGCTTTCGTTTTATGGACACGTGCAGGTACGAGGTCGGAAAGGACAACCTGGTGCGAAACCGCGCCCGCGCCTCCTTGGCTGCACCTCGGTGGACCACCAGGGCCATCCCGATGAACAGGTTCTAGCTTGTGCTCGCAGCAACCATACTGCGTCGCGGTTCTGCTTGTTTTGTTCTTTGAAAAAAAAGAGATTGGTTCCATTCTATCTTCCATCTATCATCTATCATCATTCTATTCCATCTTCTATCTTTTCCACCACCTTCTATAGATTCTGTCCATCCACCTTTGGAATTCTTCTTGATGGCTATGTACAACAACCTAAGTATGGGGGAGCTTTGTTCCCCTAAGTATCATCATTGAGGCTCAAAGTTCTAGTGTTCTGACCTATCTCTAGAGACGAGCCCGAGACCCGAGAGTCGCATCTTGCCATTCATATTCACGAAGAAGTCAAGAGTTCATACCGGCTGAAGGCCACGCCCCCACCCCTATGGCCCCGCCCGCGGTTGGCCACCAGAAGTTGACGTTGCTCTTGGTGCTGAATCCGTGACCGCTCTTCCAATAACACGCCCAGGGTTTGCCTGCAGAACGATATTCTGAAGTTTTTCGTCCATTCTTTCTACACCTTTGAACAGTTCTTCCATTCCACCCCTCTTCTTTCGTATGTGAGCCTTCTGATATACCTTCTTCCTTGCTTCTATCTTTGCTCTTAGCTTCATTGCGGACACTGAAGGATTTAAGTATGGGGGAGGGAGTACTCGCATTCGCTTATCATAGTTAGTGTAGATAGTTGTTTTTGCTTTGATTTGCTTCAGATTTTTGGTTTCCTTCTTTTCATGGAGTACTTGCACCATCTTTTTGCATAAGAAAGGAGAAAAGAAAAAGAAAGAAATAGAAAAAACCATAAAAATCGAAAAAAGGCATAGAAATCCTAGGATGAGTCGAAAACCCAAAAGGGTAGCTCAAGTAATAAGCAGGTAACCCGGACCAACATTAGGCTGGGGTAATATGAGGTTCATGAGTGATTTGTGAGCACACCTAGTGAAAAATGAAAAGAGCGGTTAGGTGAAAACCCGAAAGGGCGCCAAAGCAAAATTGTGCGGTACAATTCGAGTGTTTTGGGATCATTCTTGCTTGGGGACCTTGGGATTTCATATTAGATCTGGGTAGATCCTAGGTTGATCTCTACACTTTTTAGAGCTTGAATGTCTTTATCATTGTTATGAGGTGTGTGTTTGAGCTTTATTGTTTATGCTCACTATTGCTCTATTTTGGGTTCGGGTTGAGAGTTGAGTATTTTTGTCTTCCCTTTTATTTTCTGAGATCTCAGATGTGCTGTCTTGTTATTTTTAGTTTGATCTTACTCGAGGACGAGCAAGATCTAAGTATGGGGGAATTTGATGTGCTCTCTTTAGTATAGGTTATCTCTTGTATTTTAGGGTTTTAATGAGTGTTCTAGATTAAGGTTTTGAGCTTAATTATAATATGAAGACCGAAGACACAAGTGTTGAAGATACGAGAGTTTTCGAGACGAAGTTCAAAGAAAAAGTCGCCACCATCGAAGACTCTCGGGCACGTTCCATAAACCGCAGGCGCGATTGTACCTTGGCCGACCTGTTCTATCTCCCGAAGGCCGCGTGCACGGATCACCAGCCACATGCATACTGATTCGCTCTATTTTGTATAGTTAACTCTTAGATTTTGAGATGTTATTGAGTGTGTTTAGGTTAGAGTTGTGCGTAATTGTAATATCTAGGCCGAAGACACAAGAATTCAAGATCCAAGAGTTTTAAGGTGTTTTGAGCTGTCTGCGCGACACCGCTTTCTTGCAAGGGCCATATCTTGAGCTACAAAGGTCGGATTGACATGATTTTGGTGCCATTGGAAAGCTAACTCGAAGGGCTTCAATTGATCTTCTTACACCGAAGTCAGATTCCAAGCCGGAGATGGTCAAAACTGTCTCCGAAGTGACGCCAGAGTTTTTGTCCGAATTCCGCGACCGCGGCCAGGCCGACGCAACCGCGGTGGTTGCCGAGACCGACTTGTTCTTCTCTGTTGTGAAAGCGCGGGCGCGGTGGTGACGACGCGACCGCGGCGATGCCGAATCTGAAGCGGGCCGAAATCTTTCTATCTTGTTTCCTTTTCTATCTTTTGCCTCTTTCCTTATCTATCTCGTGGAGCTTGTTCCTTGGGCTATATAAGGAGGAGCCAGCCTTAGGTTTTTAGTATCTTCTACCTCTTACATTCACATTCTACCTTCTACCTTCTTCTTCAATTAGGTCTTTTAGTTTAGTTATGGAGAGCTAGTCTCCTTGGGTTTGTTCAAGGGTGAAGCTCTGATGTATGAATTCGTGAGATTTGGGTAATTGATTTCTATCCTTTGGTTAATATTGATTCTCTTGTGCTTCATCTTATGAATGTTGATTGTTTCTCTAGGAGTAGCTAACCTATTGAATTGATTGATTTTCTACTGTTTGATTAGGTTTGGACCGTGGACAAAACTAATCTGTGAAAACAACTTAACCTAGACCTGTTGTCTATGCAACTAGGATTAAGAAGAGAATTGATTGTTTTATCTTACAATTGACTCGTAGCTTGATTGTTTGATATTATATCCTGCATATCCTTGTTCTCTATGCTAATTCTAGGTTAAGCGTCCTTGCCTAGGGTTATAGAATTGCTTGGACCGTGGACTTGCGATTGTTAATGATCAGGATAGGAATTAACCATAGGTGTGAATGAAATCAATGGATAAATCTATGATCGAGTGATTGTATTGGAGTGGATCTTTTGAATGAACTTGTTTCCCTTATTTGTTTGATTGTTTATTATTTGCTTTCATAGTTTAGATTAGTTTAGATATCTCTTTGATTTCCCCCCATTTCTTTAGTTGATAAATATATTAATACTACAAGCATTTGTTCTCTTGGGTTCGACCCCTTACTTACTTGCTATACTTAATTTGTAGTTTGGGTTATTTATCTTTGATCTTGGCACGACGAATTTAGCCGAGTCACATACATTAGAAGCCGACTTAATGCCTTTGACCCGATGAAGACTGAGAGCGCGGTTTCCAAAGCGCGGGCACGGTACGGCGTCAATCGAAGACGGCGCGTTTCTATCTTCTTTTCCTTATTCCTTATTTAGTTCGGGGAGTATGTTCTCTGAGTCTATATAAGGGGGAGCCTTGTCTTAGGTTTAGATATCTCACAATTCAATATTCCTTCAAATTAATAGATTAGCTCTCTTGTGATATGGAGAACTGAACTCCCTTGGACTTTATTCAATCAAGGAATCCTTTCTATGAAATCGTGAGATTCTAGTAACTTCTTTACCCTTAGGTCTATATTGATACTCTTGTGCTTCATCCCATGATCTTTGTTTGTTTTTATGAGCCTAATCACCTTATTTGATTGACTTAGATCTATTGTTTGAATAGGATTGATTGTTATCTATGCATCCTTTCTATTCTTGAAACAATCTTATCTATGGCCATGGACTAGGTTTGAGAAGAGTATACAATGGTTGATTTATGCATGAGACTCGTTGTTTGATTGCATGATTCAATTTCCTATTATCCTTGTGATCATTGCATTATTTGAATTAAGCATCCTTGTTCATATCATAGTTTTGCTAGGACCATGGACTAATGAATAATTGAGAAAAGGATTGGAATTGACCTAGGAATTCAAAGAAGTGGGTGAATTGATGGTTGATTGATTATAGAGGTGGAATTGATTGCATGAACTTTGCTTTCCTCATATTGATAAACAACCTCTCTGAAATCCCCACTGATTGTGTTCTTTGTGATTGAATTGTCTTGCGTAAGGAATACTTAATTCTCTTGGATTCGACCCTTTATTTGCATGTTATACTAGCTTTGTTAGTCTAGGGATTATTTTTGATATTGGCACGACGACTTTAGCCGAGTCAACCTTCTTGTTTCACTTAAAGCAAGTCACGTCTTTCATCTCTTGTTCCGTCACTCGATTGGAATTCTTGTCTTTGGAGGTTGTGAAGTTTTTCTTAAACTTTCCTTTCTTCATCAAGGAATGGAAAGTCTTGGTCATAAGGACTAGATCATCGTCCTCTCCACCTTCATCATCTGACACAGTAACTTGTCGCTTGGCTTCCTTTTCCTTTAGACAGGTATCTATCTTTAGAGCAATTCCCTTCTCTATGATTTCAGCCTTGTCCTTTTCCTTTCTTCTTTCATACTGCTTGAGCTTCCCATAGATTTCTGACTCAGGCAAAATCGTTGTACCCAAAATCAAAGATAACCCAAACAAACAAACTAAGTATAGTGAGTAAGTAAGGGATCGAACCCAAGAGAACTTAAGGTATCTAATTCAATATTTGTATCAACCAAGAACAAAGGGGGGATTTTATGAGAGAATTTCAGTCACCAAAGCAAGAAGATAAGTAGACAGTTTCACAAGATCAATCAGATTACTAAAGACAGGTTTATTCAACAAATCCACTTCAAAAGAGTCGTTTGATCATTGATTCACACACAATTCCTTTTTAATCCAATGGTTAATTCCAATCCTAATCTTGACTAATTTCCTGTCCACGGTCCAGGAAATACTTAACATTGATAAAGGACGCTCAAACCAACATTAGCATTAAGAACAAGGATAAATAGGATGCATGCTAGAGAAATCAAGCTACGAGTCAATTTCACAAGCAAACAATCAATTCTCTTCTTAAATCCTAGTTGCATAGACAACAGATCTAGGTTCTAAGTTGTTTTCACAAAATAGATTTGTCCACAGTCCAAACCCGTTCCAACAATAGAAAATCAATCAATTCAATAGGTTAATTACTCCTAAAGAAACAATCAATAATCAGGTAATCAAGCACAAGAGAATCAATAATAACCAAAGGAATAGGAAAAGGATCTAGAATCTCACAAACTTGTCAATTGAAGCTTCATTGATGAACAAACCCTAGAGAGGTTTAGTTCTCCATAGTTCTCATAAAACTTAAGTCTTCAAAACAAAGGTCAAAGATTCCTAACCTAAAGGATTCCAAAACACTTGAATATTTCTTTTGACGAAAATAATATCCAAAAATAAAACAAAACACTAAAGACGGCCCAAAGATAGATCCCGCGTGTCCCGCTGAATTCAGTTCCACCGCAACCGCGCCGACACCGCCGCGCCCGCGGTCAACACCTGGTCAATGGTCCGTTGGCAGCTTCTACCGCGACCGCGGTTCATGCACCGTGCCCGCGGCCTTCGGGTCTTCAATTCTCGAGCTCCTGACGTTGTTCCACGCCCGCGTCCTGGGCTCCGCACCCGCGGAATTTATGCAGTGACGAAAATGCTCATAAAACCTTCACTTTATCAACTTCTGTGTCTTCGGCCTTGATATAACACTTAAGCCTAAAAAGTAGCCTAGAACACTCAAAAACATCCTAACAAAAGATTAAGCAAGTATGGAACTGCCACAATTTTGCCGAGACCAAGAAGGTGCAGCTCGCAGTCCTTGAGTTCTCCGGTTATGCCCTCATATGGTGGGATAACCTGGTGAAGGAAAGGAGGCGCAACCTGGACGGACCTATATCCAGCTGGGAGTAAATTAAGGCGTTGATGAGGGGTCGTTTTATACCCCAACACTACGCCCGGGAGCTAAGACAGCGGCTGGAGAGTCTCAAGCAAGGGTCCATGAGTGTCGAGGAAGCTTACAACGCCATGCAAGTGGCGATGGTAAGGGCTAATGTGGTTGAGGACAATGAAGCCACGATGTCCAGGTTCCTTCGTATTCTCCATCCTTCTTTATCTCATGAAGTTGATCTCTATCCTTATTCTACAATGACTGACCTTTTGCACTTAGCTACGAAAGTAGAGAGGAAATTCAGGTTTAGGAACCAAGGAGGCCAGGCGCGTCCAACCAACCAAACAATTGGAGGAGCCAAAGCCGAGGTGCACAATCTGGCTAAGGAAGAGAAGCCACGCCTTACAAGGAGAAGGGGAGCACGGCTAACGCCCAAGGAGATCAAGGAGGCCGTGGCAAGACACCATGGAGTAATTCACCATCTAACAACAAGGGCAACTTAAAGGGAGCTTCCGCAGCTCCTAAGGGGAGTAACTCTAACACCTGTTCTAGAGCTAGAGATATTGTGTGTTTTAAGTGTCAAGGAAGAGGTCATTATATGAAAGATTGTCCTAACTCTAAGACTCTTTTGATTAACCATCTTGGAGAGTATGAATCCGAGATTGATGATGATAAGGATGATGTTTGTGCTGATGATGAAGCTGATTTGCATGATTGTAATGATAATGACAATGAGCATGAAGTAGAATATGAATCTGGGGAATCGTTGATTGCTAGGAGAACATTGCATGCTAAACCTGCCCCATGTGAAGATAATCAAAGGGAAAACCTATTTCATACTCGTTGTTTGATACAAGGCAAAGTGTGCAATTTAATCATAGATAGCAGTAGTTGTTGTAGCATAGCTAGCATGGAAATGGTACAAAAACTGCAGCTTCCTATTTGATCATCACCCTAGTCCTTACAAATTGCATTGGATGAATGATAGTGGTGAATTGAGAGTGAATAAGCAAACGCATGTTACTATTAAGCTTGGTCATTATGAAGATCATATTTTATGCGATGTAGTTCCTATGCAGGCTTGTCACATCTTATTTGGACGTCCATGGCAATTCGATAGGAAGGTGACACATGATGGATTCACCAACCTCCAGTCCTTTGTGCATAAGGGCCAGAATGTCGTGCTTGATGTCTCTCATTTTGGTGGTGTTTTAGTTGTTAATTTCTCTTGTAATTAATATGTGTGTCTTTTGTTCCTTTCTTTGTGTGTTTTGTCCCTTTTTAGCTTGGATTCCGATTTTCTATGAGATTCGGAGACTATGCGAATTTGTTGTGTTTTCTAGGTGAATTGGCACGTTTTGAGGACGTTTGGGAGGAGATTCTAAGGAGGAGCAAAGCTTGAGAGCAAAGGAGCAGAAGAGCCAAGCAAGGAACGAAGAGGAACTCAAGGAAAACCAAGAAGAGAAGAGGATCGAGGTCCGGAACGACGTGCTCAACAAGTTGGGCACGAGTTGGCACTTTGGAGGCTCGGACCGAGGTTGGTGACGTCGGGCCCAAGGTACTCCGTGTCGGTCCAAGTCGGCAAAATGAGGATTGGGCTCCAAGGTACATAATTGTGATCTACCACTTTTGTCCTTCTTCTATTTTTGAAAATCCTTGGTCCCTAATTTAAAGGAGAAGACAATTAGAGAGAGGAGGAGGCTAATCCACACATCTAATCACTCTCAAAGGCTCAAGGAAGACTTGGAGAGCAAGGAGGAGGAAGGAAGAGGAGAAGAAGAGAGGAAATCGTTGGAGAGTAGGAGTCTAGGAGGAATTTGTGAGTTTGAACTTGTTTTGTTTGTGTTTAGTGGATTTGAGATTTGGATCTTGTGAATTCCTTTGATTTGAATGCAATTTAGCTTTGATTTGAGTTGGATGATTGAGATTTGCTTGCTTTGTCTATTGATTGCTTTTTACTCTTACTTCATGGAGTAGATTCCATAGTCTTGGGCTATGGGGGAAACCCCTAGCTAGGATTGGGTGTGAACCCCCAATTCCATAGCCTTGAGTGCTTGATCTATGAATCCTCTCTACATTGAGCTTCAATTCTCTTGTGAGAACAAGGGATCAAGGACTTGTGGTTGGTAAGAGTAAGCGAAAGCGATCTCGAGCCCATCACTTGACCTTGCATCGAAGGGTAGGTGAAAACCCCCTATATATAGTCGATGTGTAGAGTGGAGGGATCGAAGGCAAACAACCTCGATCTCACAAGGATCAACACTTATTGGCTGAATTGGGGTGGAATTACCCAAGTTTAGTTAGGGAAGGAACCCAAAAACCCAAGACCGATCTACTATTTTGACAAGACCGAGTTACCCAGACCTCGGGCCCGACTTCCACTGTGTCGGTCCCGTGCTAACTCTCATCGATCCTCCTCGGACCGAGGTGACCAAAGTCGGTCCCGAGGAGTTCCCTTTGATTTTCCTTGTTTTTGCCTTTCTTTTCCCCTTTTTAGTCTTTTTGGTACACTCAACGCACGAACTGCCGTGTGTTCGACACCCTACCCTTGTACTACAATCGGGGTTCGGTTCATAAATTTAAATTTTGACCCTCCAATCCGGAACCCATCAGTGCTCAAGCCTATGACGCCCACCCAAGTGTCCGAGGCTTTCGGCAAGGGCAAGGTCAGTAAGGTAAGTGGTGATGGTGAGGGGGAGAATGGGAAGAAAGGGAAAGCTCGGGGTAAGACGAGCCAAACCGAAAGCCCTACACCCTCCTCCATCCTATTAGCTTCCAAGAGGAAGTTAGTGGACGATTACTTGGACGGGGAAACCGACGGCCAAACCGAGGCAAACAATAGGACCATGCATTCATCTACTATGCTTACTCCATTTGAGTGCGTTTATGGTACTAACCCCGTAACTCCTTTAGATCTTACCCCATTTCCGATGAGGGAAAAAGAAAGTTTTGATGTAGGAAAACAGATTGAGTTCATTAAGGAGTTGCATGAGAGGACAAGGATCAAGCTGGAACAAAGGGCCGAGTATAATGCAAATCGGGCAAACAAAGGACGGCGCAAGGTTATTTTCCAGCCCGGTGATCTAATGTGGGTGCACTTAAGGAAGGAGAGGTTCCCCGAGCAACGAAAGTCCAAGCTGTCCCCACGAGGAGCAGGGCCTTTTAAGGTGCTTCAACGCATTGGAGATAATGTATACAAACTGGAGTTGCCCGGAGAGTATGGCGTGAGCGCTACATTCAACGTGGCTGATTTAACTCCTTATCTTTCTGTGGATGAAGACCTTGATTCGATGTCGAATCCTTTTCAAGAAGGGGATGATGATGAGGGACCATCCGTCAAGCCACCACCGAGCACGCCCATCCTCTTTGATGGTCCAATGACGAGGGCACGAGCCAAGAAGCTTCAAAGAGACTTGTTTGCATTTGTGGTATATCATGGAGTCAAGGAAGCCAAGAACGCCTCTGAGTGCAAGCCATTGCTCATGAGCCTCGTCACCAACGAGCCAACTCAAGATGTGCCAGATTTGGGGCACCGCGGCGGTGCCTAGGCTGCAGCACAAGCGCGCGTGCGCCTCACACCGCCCTAGGCTGAGTTTCACCTCAGTCGGCAAAGCGCGGGATAGGCCTCCTAAGGCGCGATCGCACCTCACCTGGTCCAGGCACCTTGCCTCCTGCGTGCCGGTCGTGTGCGTCTAGCATGGGCTTGTTAGGCAACTTTTGGGCCGCCCCTTTTGATTGTTTTACTTAGACATTTTCTTGCTATTTCCGGTTTCTAGGAAAGACATATAAATAGCTTCTAGTTGGTCATTTTTCAGATTAGACAACTTTTGTCACAAAACTTAATTGTTTTCTCTCCATAGTGAGAATCGAAGGCTTTGTTCTTCAAGTATTGCAATTTCAGCTTGGTTTGTCTTGATTGCATCAATTATCGTCCATAGTTGGTGTGCTAGTCGAATACGAGCATCTTCTTCGTGCTTTCAAGGTTGGATCCTTGATTGTGTGAAGTCGTACAAGGTTGGTCACTTGATCATTCAATCTGGTTCTCGTTTTAAAGCAACGAGGGTCTTTTTGTTGTTTCACTTGGTTGACCTTCTTTCCATCTTGTTTCGTTGAGTCTTGTTGTTTCCATTTCCAATTTCAGTATGTTCGAGTGCCATTTTGTTGCACTTCTAACCATTCGTTTGTTTCCTTGTTGTTGAGTTGTTGATTGTCAAAGATTGGGCCAATCACGGTTAACCCCGTATCACCTGTACTCGAAACAACTCTATTCTAGGACCGTGGACTAGATTAGGGAAGAGTATTCAATGGTTGTTTTATGCATGAGACTCGTAGCTTGATTGCATGATTCAATTTCCTATTATCCTTGTGTGTATTGCATGATTTGAATTAAGCGTCCTTGTACATATCATTGTTTTGCTAGGACCGTGGACTAGCGAATAATTAAGATAAGGATTGGAATTGACCTAGGAATATAAAGAATTGGATGAAGTGATCATCTTTGAATTAATAAAGTGGATTGATTGAATGAACTCTGTTTGCTAATATTGATTGAAACCTCCTTCAAAATCCCTCCTTTGTTTAGTTTGCATGATTCGAACTAAAATCAATCTAAGAAACTGATTCTCTTGGGTTCGACCCCTTACTTGCTTGCTATACTGTGTTTGCTTTGTTTGGGTTATTATCTTTGATTTTGGCACGACGACTTTAGCCGAGTCACTAAGTATGGGGGAGCTTTGTTCCCCCGAATGTCATCATTGAGGCTCGAGTTCAAGTATTCTTCCATATCCCGAGAGACGAGCCAAGACCCGAAGGCTACATTGCACATTATCCGGTTCGAGACGAAGTCAAGAGTTCGTAACTCTCCGACGCCGCGCCCGCGGTTGCACCCCAGATGTGAACTCTGCTCTCGGTGCTGATTCCGCGACTATGGCCTGATCACCCGCGCCTGCGGTTTGCCTGCAGAACGGTATTCCGAAGTCTTTTCTTCCATTCTTTCTACCCTTTGAAGAGTTCATCCATTCCACCCCTCTTCTTCGTTTGTGAGTCTTCTGATATACCTTCTTCCTTGCTTCTATCCTTGCTAGCTCTTAGCACTAGTACAAATTTCATCATACAATGCGGAAATTTTAAGACGCCTATGAAAAGCGCACTTATTAGCTACAAACGGAGGGCGCTTTTTAATTAAAAGCGTTGTATAGGATTTTTTTTATTATTAAAAAAAATATGTATACACTATAGGGCGCTTTTAACTAAAAACGCCTTAAGATATGAGACACGGAAAGCGCTTGTTCTAAAAAAGCGCATTCCATACATTTTTATCTAAAAAAAAACAAAATAATTATATTACTCCAGATCCAAAAGCTAGGGTTCCCGTCTTCTTTCTTCTTTTGCCTCACTGCCGCTTCCTTCCTTCTCCCGGCCTCACTGCCGCTCGTTGGCCGCTCAAGAAGGCCTTCACCAGCAGCAGCAGCAGCAGCAGTTGGGCGCTCTTCTCTCCTTCGCGCTCAAGAAGGACTCCTCCTCCGCCGGTGCCGCCTCGTCTGCCGCTCCTTCCTCGGTGCCGAGCAGCGCCGGATCCAAAAGCTAGGGTTCGCGATGTTGACGAATCAAACCGTATCGCCGCCCTTTACTCTCTCCACCGCTTCATTCTCTACCCTCCACACGCCGCCCATTACTCTTTACCGCCGTCCTCCGCTTCAACAACGGCTGAATCGAAGGCTCCTTGCGTCGTGGACGAAGTTGATGCCGAAGAGGTAGATGACGGAGGCGGAGAAAGCGACGAGGGTGGCGAGCTCCGAGAAGGAGACTAGGCGGATGGGGGCGGCCAGCTCCGAGAAGGAGCCCCACCGGAGGAGGAGGAGGAAGAAGAGAAGCGTAAGCTCCCTCTCTGTATGTAGTTTTAGGCTAATTTTTAGGGATTCGTTTCACCAGGGAGGCTGAATTGTTAGGGTTTGTGCAGGTAATTCGCAGCGGAAGAATGTACCGGGAATGTTCGACAACGACGACGCTGATCGTGTGAATTCGTTGTCCACGATGATGAGATCTGAGGCTATGCCGATTGGGCGAACGGAGGAGGTTGATAAGGATTCTCTGTTGGATCAGCCTCTTGATGATTTGTATGAGAAAGGTACATCCAGCTTAAGTTCTAGAAGATACTTTAGCAAAGCTTAAGCAAGCAAGTGATACGTATTGATATCAGTGTAAGAATGTTCATCTTTATATCTGAAACTTATTGGAAAACTCTATAGGGTATCAAAAGTGCATATGTATGAGAAGAAAAGGAAGGAGAAAACTCATTGGAAATTTCATTCTTATAGCTGATAGCTTAGGTTCAAGAACTGTTTCTATAATTACTGTTCAACACTCAATGAATAATAGTTAAATTGGAGCTGAATTATCACATCTAATCATTCATTGCGTCTTACTGTCTGTTGTTAATAAATCTTGGCTTTACTCATGATAAGTTGGTGCTTTGCTAGACAGAAATTCTGACTAGTTTTACTCACTGAATAATAAGTTGGTTTTACTCAGGATGATGATGACGGGTACGGACATGAGCATTCGCATTCGCATAGTTTTGGAGAAGGTGAAGGTGGTGCAAGACATGCTGTTGTTTCTCAGGTGAGCTGATTTCAGCTGTGGATGAATTTGTATAGAAACTGTCATCAATTTTGTAGCTAATTGTAGATGTAGTTACTGATGAGTTAATTAAGAAGCAAAATCAGGTTTGAGATATTTGGTGATTACATAGTGGTTTGCTTCATTGCTGAGAAGCAAACATCAAGCATGGATTTAGGAGTGATTGGTGTTTGGAAAACATGTCCGAATCTGTAAATTTCTATGTTCAGCATTTCCTAGTATAAACTTGTCACTACCAGCCTTGGATGTTGTGTTGTAAAGGCTAAACAAGAAGAATTTATTGTATTATTATTTGCCTTGAAATCTTGAAATGATAGTTTTGGACAAATAGGCATCGATAGGGAAGTTGGAACTGTTTTCTGCTCTTCTGGCTAATTAATTCTACATCTTGTGGATGGGAAATGATAGAACATGCTCACTTCGATCTATTCGCATCGGTGGTAGTGAATGTGGGTAGTTATCATGGTGGGATTCTCTGACTCAGTAGCCTTTTAGTTTTGCTTTTGGGATTTTCAGCATAGGATGTGTTTGTATAGGCTTATAAAATCTTGTAGCTTGGACTTCATGTATTGTTGCTTAATGATTCCGGAGAAAAGAATTAATTAGTAATTTATGAAATGCTTTTAAAGCTAGTTCATTGACTTTTAGTCACAGTCCTATACTTTGTTAGATATCTTGGATGAAATAGATTTTTCCTTTTACATTATTTGTTTTGTTGGGTTCTTTTTCCTTGGTTTCATCATATATTTATTGCTTCATTGTATTTCCAGGCTGTTGCCAATTGCTTATCAGCCCATCAGGAGATATGGAGTTCAGAGGCAAGCCATTCCGAAGAAGCAGCTCCTGAGAGAGATGGTTTGCTTAGCAAGCCTTTTGTCTATTACCTTTTAAATAGCCATGTTTTTTTGGTTTTTTTTTCTCTGTAAACAAACATATCCAGTATAATCTTTCTATACAAGACAAGATTTTTGTTCTCTTTTCTTTTTGTGTCAATTTTTAATTTTTAATTGATTTTGTTTCAATTTGTATCATCATTGCAAATTTTGATAATTCTTCGGAATTATTAAAAAAAACACCATGCAATTTTTTTTTAAAATCAAATTTATATAGGGCGCTTTTTTGAAAAAGCGTACTGTGTTTAGGGCGCTTTTTCAAAAAAGCGTCCTCTGATTTTAGGGTGCTTTTTCCTCCGTTTTTTATTTTTAGTGCGCTTTTTTAGAAGCGCTCTCCGTGTCTTTTAAAGCACTGAGGCTAAATGCGCTAGGAAAAGTGCACTCCGCTTCTTAAAAAAAGCGCATTGTATAGCCAATTTTGTACTAGTGTAGCTTCATTGAGGACAATGAAGGATTTAAGTATGAGGGAGGGATTACTCGCATTTGCTTATCTTAGTTAGTGTAGGTAGTTGATTTGCTTCAGATTTTTGATTTTTTTCTTTTCATGGAGCACTTGCACCATACTTTTTTGCATAATAAAGAAGAAAAGAAAAAGAAAAAGATAGAAAAAGCCATAAAAATTCGGAAAAAGATATAAATTCTGGGATGAGTTGAAAACACGAAAGGACGGCTCAGGTAATAAGCAGGTAACCCCGACCAGTATTAGGCTGGGGTAATATGAGGTTTATGAGTGATTGTGAGTATTTGTGAGCACACCTATAGAAAAATAAAAAGAGTTGTTAGGTGAAAACCTGAAAGGGTGCCTAAGCATAATTGAGCGGTAAAATTCGAGTGTTTAGGATCATTCTTGCTTGGGGACTTTGGGGCTTAAATCGTATATTTAGTAGATCCTAGGTTGCTCTACATGTTTTAGAGCTCGAGTGTTTTATCATGTTGTGAGGTGTGATTTTGAGCTTTGTTATTTATGCTCATAATTACTCTATATTTTTTAGTTCGGGTTGAGAGTTGAGTGCTTTTGTCTTCTGTTGGGACGATGTTAAGATCTCCTTCGTACTTAACATTGTGCCTATAACAATCGTCCCTTAGGTTTGATATGACAAACTCGCTTTGATCTAATAAGTTGTCCAAGTATGTTCATGAACGTTGTATATTGCCATAAGCTTGAAGACCTAAATTTGAGGTTAGTGGGGATTTGACATATAGTTTCTTATTTGATGTGTTAGGGCTTTGATTTTCCATTTTCATCTTTCATTCTGCCTCCTCTAAGGTCTCCTCAATTGGGTATTTCATATGGAATGAGCTGGTTGGGCTAATGGGCTACCTTTATTTAGAAATGGAGAATATTAAGTCACTAGCAGTGATTTGAGGTGAACTACTGCACTGAATTTAGTATAATCTTATTTTGCAAGATTTTGATTGTGTATAAATTGTTCGAAAATTATGGGTAATATTAGACTAGTTGATGATTGTTGTATTAACGTTTTGGGTCATTTGGACTATTAGATAAGTAGCTAAAAATTAGAGTGTAACGAGCTAGTTTATGCCTTACTAAACTTTGAAAATTTATTACTAACAGTGTAATTTGAATTAGGAGACTCATAAATAGTTGTTGGACTGCCCTTTATTATAGCCTTGTGCATTGTCTTGTACTTTGTGGTGCTATATTACTAGGTGATTAATTTACATTATGTTCATTGTTTTAGGAAGGCCAGCCTGCAATTGAGTTTGTCTTTGTTCCCACTCATGAGGGTGTCTTTGTACATGTAATTATATCAGAAAAGTTTGTATTCTTATCCTTTTTCTTTTGCAGTATACTTTTTTCTTGTCTTTTGGTATTGCTTCTTATTTGTATAACATGTAATCTTGCCCAACTTATTACAGACTTGTTCGGACTGCTACAACTGGTGACATTCAGAGATTGTCAAAGTTATCATCAAATACTTCAGGTGGAAGACTTCCTGGTAAGCATCCTGTTTTCTAGTGATGGGCTTTTTGTCGTAGTATTTTCTCTCCATGACAACAAGTTTCAATTTTATCAACATAAAAAGATGAAAAAGTGTAAAAGGCGCAACATTCTGTATTTTGTTTTGCCTAAGAAAACACAACATAATGTTTTGTTTTTGATCGGGAAAGGGAGAAAACACAACATTCGTATTTTTCTATTTAATCCAACAAGATTTTGTAAAGTTCTAAGTTGCTTTGTTGGGGATTGATTTTTCTTGTTTGTAGTCATCACAGGTGCATTTATTTTGATTTTTTTTTGTATACTTTGCTGAAACATGTTATTGGCTATCTTATTCTTGATTTTTGTCGGCACATTATCCATGATTCTCTGTAGTGAAAGGCAAGTACACATAAGTAATTCAGACCGGAATTATATTAGAAACCTTATCGTAAATGAAGCAACCTAACTTGGGTGGCCACCATGAAACTAAAAACTCATGTAATGAGCCAGAGCATAGACTTGTAAATATTAGTTGTAGGCTGTAACACAAGAAATCACATTTTCTTAACAAAACTTGAAAATTTTGTTATTGTATATGGAGTCCTGTATAGTTTTGACTGACCTACCAACTCATCCTTTTAAAAACGTTATTCTAATATTTGATCAACGTTGTAAGTCCATAGCCTCAACCTTTCCAGATTTGCCCAGGTTTTTAATTTTTATATGCAATTTGTTTTTAAATTTAGACGATTATCATGTTTCTTGGAATCCTTGTTGCTTAGAATGTTAGTCAATGCTGCACAATTCCATGTCCATCCTGTCACGTTCACATTCACATTCACATTCACTATGCTGTGCTCTCCCTTGCTATTTCCAGCAGATTTGACAAGGTTTTGATGGATTATAAATCATCCCAAAATTCTGGATGATAGTAGAATAAAGTGTGATGATTTTGTTAAAATTTGAGATCCTTTTGACTTGTAGATTACTGGCTAAAATTAAGAGAAATTTCTGTAAGTGTTATGAAGTTATGACTTGGGTCCTGAATTTTGAAAATGCATAACTAATTGCGTCGGTTGAATTAGGAGGCCTATAAGTAGTCGTTGGAAAGCTTATTTGATAAACTTCATCAAAAATTTATCATTAAGATTTTTTAGGTTCTTAAATGAATCCTAAATTGAATAAACCGAGACAAGTGAGAATCTTGGGCTGTACTAGCTTATGTGCTGAATTAAGTTTAAGCCTATTTGACAAGGTTTTGATGCCTTATAAATCATCCCAAAATTCTGGATGATATTAGAATGATAGATGATTATTTTGTTAAAATTTGGGATCATTTTAACTTGTACAATACTGGATAAAATTTATAGAAATTTCTGTAAGGGTTATGAAGTTATGACTTGGGTCCTGAACTTTGAAAATGCATAACTAATTGTGTAGGTTGAATTAGGAGGCCTATAAGTAGTTGTTGGAAAGGTTATTTGATAAAATTCAGCCTAAATTTATCATTAAGATTTTTAGGTTTTTAAATAGAGCATAAATTGATTTAGTCGAGACAAGTGAGAATCTAGGCTTGTACTAGGTTTTGAGCTGAATTAAGTATAAGGCTATTTGACAAGGGTTTGATGGCTTACAAATCATGCCAAATTTCTAGATGATATTAGAATAACGGATGATGATTATGTTAAAAATTTGGGATCATTAGGGCTTGTAGATTAGCTTCTAAAGTTCTGAGGTTTTCTACAAATTTATTGGGTATATGATTTGGGTGTTAAACTTTTAACAATTCATAGCTAGTTGTGTATGTTGAATTAGGAGATCCATGAGTTGTTGTTGGAAGGATTATTTGATTAACTTCATTGTAATTAGGAAAATTTTAAGGTTCTCTCATTGAACTTATTTTGAATAAACCGAGTCAGGCCAGGTCACTTACGAGACCCTAATAATTAATTAATTCTGATACAAAGGAACTTTTGACTACACATGGTTTTTATTTGCTGACCTAATTTATTTTCTAGATGTGACAAACGTGATCCTTGTCTAGGAAGCTTTTACATTATTAATTTGTTTTTATAGAAAAGAACTCAAACTATTGGCTACCTTGTCCGATCGTATGAACATTATAAATCAATGTCAACGCTAAAGGTACACGCTTGTTTTTTCTATGGTTGTAGCTAGTACTCCCTCCGTCCCTGAAAGTTTGTCCGCCTTTCCTTTTCGGGCGTCCCGGAAAATTTGTCCATCTCTACTTTATTTCCATTTATATCACTATGCTTTTACAATCTTACCCTCATACAATCTCATATATTACCCCCATTATCCAATTTTTCTCTCAACTTTATCACTTTTTCCTATAAAATTACAAAGTTATCCCCAACCAATCTTATAAATTACTCCTTTTTATACCTTTTTCATCAACTTTAACACTTTTTCCCATCACTTATCAAACTTTTCCAATTTTCATTAATCCGCGTGCAAACGTGCTTTATGGACAAACTTTCCGGGACGGAGGGAGTACCTTTTAATGCAAATAGGATCTATTTTATTACTTGTGTGCTTTAATTGCATATTGTGATTTTCACTTTTATGCTCTTTGATATTATAGGCATAGTGATCATATATGATAAATAATAATGTCTTGCTCAATCATTACATGTCATTATTTATTTGTCTTCTAGGTTTTCTTAATTCTAACTTGGCTACTTTAATATTAACAATCATCAGATATTGGTCTTCTCACTATTTTGAATAGTTCATGTATTTAATATTCATCAACACTAATGAACACAAGTTAAATATGGTTATTGACAAGTTTATTTTAATTTCTACCTGCAGGATGGAGATGAGGATGAAGATGATGATGTTGAAGCAACAGACATCAATTAGTCAATCAAATATGGGATGGATGGAACTCTTTTTGGTAGATAATGAGCTATTGGATCAACTATGTGCATTTTGATATATATAGCCTAGTTCTTGCTAATACATATGCCGTATATCAAGGTTGGCTGCTACATAAATAAAGAACCATATGCAGCATGTACTTAGATACAAATATTATTTTTTGGGACTCTTTGTAATTAGGAACTATACTTTAAGCATTAATATTATGAATTTTGCTTTTAAGTATAACAGTGTTCTTGAGAGCATAATTATATATTTAAATGTTTATATATATATAATTACATATAAGCATTTTCATTAATTTATGACATGTGTTACATTAGGTAATTTATGTAATGGAAGTTTGTAGTTGTAACGGTGGTTCCCAATGTAATAGTTTGATATCTAATGTAATGGATGTAATATGTAATGGTTTTTTTAATCTATTGTAAGAGTTGTATAGAAGTTAGTAAACTGTTACATTAGGTGAATCAACCCTTGCAATAAGTCTAATGTAAGGGCTTCTATTGTAACAATGTGTAAAGCATTACATTAGACCTACTGTAGTGGTTTTTGGTCTTATTGTAATAGTTATTGAGGGTTACAATAGCCTTATTATTTGGTAGTGACAACAAGTTGTGTAGCCGTCCCTAAGGTGTAGGGACGCTACCTTTCAGAATTAAGGACCAAACAAGTTTCCACATTGCTAAGGACGCAGTCCCTGACCCCGACAAGTAGGAACACGAGCTCAAATGCGGAGTCCTTACAAGGCTACTCGACAAGATAACATCACTCGACTAGCCTTGATCATAGAGTCCACATGGAGGCAGATCCTGTACATGAGTTCATCACCACGTGGAAGTAGATCCTGTAACCGAGTTCTACAGAAGTTGCCAGGATGCTTCCCTCATCACTGCCAAGGACACGTGGAAGCTGATCCCTGTTGCAATGTACCAGAAGGGCATGATCGTTTAGAGGAATGACGCCCTTCCCAAGCCACTATAAATACCCCTCGGATATTTATTGTGACTCACGCCTCTCAGAGAATATTCAGAGCATATCATCACGATCACGAAGAACACCAAGAACTCACCAAGAATAGTGAAGAACTAAGGTTTAAAACGAGAGAGAGGCAAAATCCAATCACAAAACAATTTTGTAAGAAAACAAAAAACAAAAAGAAAGAATTGTCACTTACGACGAACTGTAAGGGACGTGTGTTTAGCGTCCTTACGTTGTGAGGTTAGGTTTCAGTCTTAGGCTAAAAGGGGTTTCACTAGTGAACTTAGGGATGGACTCCCTTGTTTAGAGAAGTGTGTAGACTCGCCTGTAATATTGTAAGGATCCTCATATATAAGATAAGGAACGGCTATTCGAAAATCCTCCACGGAGGTAGAGGTTTACTCACAAGGACTACTTGGTCTTGTGAGTTTCCTCTATAAATACCTGAGTCCTTTACTTATCGCTTATTACCTATTTAAGTGTTTAAAGTTTACTTCCGCTGCACAAGGACGCCCTTAATTTCTTAAGGACGCCTATTAGAACTGATTTAACGATCCAACATCTTCCCTTGTATTTCCTGAGATCTTAGATGTGCTATCTTGCCATATTTACTTTGAGCTTACTCGAGGACGAGCAAGATATAAGTATGGGGGAATTTGATATACTCTATTTAGGATATGTTAACTCTTGTATTTTAGTGCTATATTGAGTGTGTTTAGGGTAGAGTTTGTGCGTAACTGTAATATCTTGGCCGAAGACACAAGGATTCAAGTTTCAAGAGTTTTCAAGACGTTTTCAGCTGTCTGCGCGACACCTCTTGCTTACAAAGGCTATATCCGGAGCTACAGTGATTAGTTTGAACTAATTCTGGTGTCATTGGAAAGCTAACTCGAAGAGCTTCAATTCAGCTTTGTACACCGAAGTCAGTTTCTGTTGAGGTAGAGTCTCGAACAAATAAATTTGTCAAAATCCCGCTGAGTATAGCAAAGTCAGGATCGTCCACGGGAGTTAGTAGATCTTTAGTCTAGCAATCAACCTACAAAAGCAAAACAAAGCAAAGCAGAGCAAAACGACCCGAACAAACACAAATCACACGTCTCAGGAAGAGGTCGTAGCCGACCCTAGGGAGATCGCGGCCGACCTTCAACAAAACGTAAAAACACACTAAAATCACCTACTAGGGTGGCTCGCAGCCGACCAGTTGCAGGTCGTGGCCGACCTTTCTGGGTACAGAAATTTACTTCGTAAAAACAGGGAAAACAACTAGGGGTAGGGATTCACCACAACATAAGCATGCATTCAAACAATGATAAAAGACCAACTCAACTCATAATCTCATGGGTCACTTTCGTCACAAAAGAACACATCAAAACCTCAACTTTCATGAAGGTGTTAACATGCAATCCAACTTGTATTCTAAGGGTATCAACTTTCATCACAACCCGGATAGTCCTGATTCACAACATAATCTTTCAATTCGTTTGCAAACAAGGTCATGCCCCAATTTTCATCAAGGAATTAAGCATGCAAGAAGGATTGAAGGGTAGAGATTGCAAGTCAAGCATGGTCAAAGCATCAAAGTCTCAAATGCATGTTCATGATGGGTTTCACCCCACACCTAGCCAGAAGACTACTCACACATCATCACACATGCAAGCAACAAAAGAGAAGAGGGAGACATAATCAAAACAAACAACTTAAATTAATTCAAGATCCAAACTTACAAACTTAGCAAATCCACAAGGTTTCTCTACACACCATTGTCTTCCATCTTCTTCCTAAAACAAACAACTAAGACAAGCTTTCTTCCCCACCATTTTCCCTTACAAGAATTCTCTCTCTCACACTCGGTTTCTTCTTCCCCACAGCCCACCTTCTTCTTCCTCTCTTCCTTCAAGCCCGCCTTCTTCTCTCTCCCACAAAGACAAGTGAGCTTTTCCAAGACAAAAGCTAAGTAAAAGAAGAGCCAAAAAGCCCTTTTGTAGAAGCCCACAAAAGTCAAAAAGAAGTCTGCCCAGCCTGCCAAAACTCTGCCATAGCCGCCACCTTTTTCGAATTTACAAAATCCCGCAAAAAGCGTTACTTGGGCTGCAAGGGTCACACGAGCCGATCTCGGGCATATCGCGGCCGACCAAAAGGTGGTCGGCGCTCAGGGTGATCGCGGCCGACCATGGGGTGGTCGGCGCCGACCTACTGCAGGTTATTGTGTCTTTTCTCGTTTTGCTTCGTTCTTGCTCCAAGCGATCGGTCTTTTGCTCAGCGTTTCTTCCTTTTTTGTTCCTTGATTTCCTTGAGCTCCTTGTACTTCTGTGAAGCACCCTTTGTTGCAACTTTGTCTCTTGGTTGTTTGAGGGATTCTTGACATTAATGGTCCTTGAAAACTAACACATCTTGGAAAGCTCCGAAATGCATGAAAAACTTCTCCTAAAAGCTCCAAATACCCACAAAACACGAAACAACACACAAACGACTCCAACCCTCGAAAGAGAGTTGAAATCTTATGCAAAACACACAAACACATAGGAAAATATGCAAATCAAACTAGAAAACAACCTATGAAAATCAACTAAAAAGCACGACATCAAAATACCCCATACTTAGACTTGCTTGTCCTCAAGCAATCACTCACATGCATCAATACCAAATAACAAGCCCGAGAATGCCCTTAAGGAAAATAAGCACAAGATAGAATGATGAGCAAACAACTTCAATATCTTAGCACACATGTATGCGTTCTAAGTAATAACAATCCAACCTCACAAGGGCAATGTGTTTCACTCATCTTCAAGTGTTTAAGGTATATCAATGAGCACTCAATTTCAATTCCAAATGCAAAACCTCATAGACAATGGAACTTTTATTCAACATTTTCTACCGAAGAAGTCAAGACTAGTTAAATCATCAAGAGAACTTAGGTGGCTCAATGAAGACTTCAAAGAAGTTTCATTCGGTCGGGTTGTAATGGGGCTCGGTATTTCAAAGGGTGTGGAATCATTTAGTCTTGTGGTGCTAATGAATCCGGGAACCTAGACTCCTAGACTTCACAACAACAACAACACCAATTCTCCTTTCTTCCTTCTAACACCAAACACTTAATCTTCAAAGCACACATCACTTCACCTATTCCTTTGTTTGTTCCTTATGAAGAAGCCTTGACTCTAGCACTTATTTAAACACCATTTTTTTTTAGAGGGGTTGTCGTAGGTCGGCCGCGACCTAAGGGTGGTCGGCCCCGACCTCCGGCAGAGAGGCCTCCTTTCACTACACTCGTGCTACCCGAGCCAAATCTTCTTCTTTTTCCATTCTTTTCTTAAGACCACTCATTTATCTCCACCTTCACCATCTCTTCATTTTCACCCCTCATCCACATCAACATCACAATCCATTCTAAGTCCTAATTTCCGGATTAATGGGGTCAAGCTTATAATGGCTAGGATACTTTTGTGGGGCAAGAAATAAGGCTTAAGGCTCAAACAAGGGGCTTCAAATCAAGGGTTCATGCATAGGTAGGATGAAAAAGGATACAAATAGGCTAATGAAAGTAAGTTCAATATCATTTGATTTAGCAAGTAATGAATATATCTCCATTGGTTTCAAATTTCAAATAAGCATGCCATTGTTAAGTGATAATTGCATATGGAAGAGTAAAAATCACACATGAAAAACCAAGGAATAAAGCATACATTCCTTGTGGCCAAAAGATTTCTCACTTAGGTTCAAATTTTGTTGGATTGCTTTTCACTTAGTATTATGCATGCTCAATGTTCATTATATGCTCAAAATTCGAAAATCAAATCATGGTTGGGCAATCTTTCAAAGCAAGTTACAAGGAATTACATGAGGATGCTCATAATCACTATCCTAAGACATCTTAGCAAAGGTATTTTTCCATCATGAAAATCAAAACAAAAAGACTCAATCATGCAAACACACACACACATGCAAAGACACACATAACACAAACATAAACAAGTAGTCTCTCCTAAACCACCCCATACTTAAAACATCAATGTCCCCATTGATTAAAAAAGTAAAGAGAGGGAAAAGAGGTACATACTTGGACTTGGAGCATCGGTGGAGAAGGTTCACCTTTGAGGAGGTTGAGGGAATGGAGAATCCGGGAACATCTTTTGAGCGAGCCAAGCATTGTAGGCAAATTGGGCTTGGCGGTCTTCATTGTATTCGTCCCGGAAGGTGTTGAAGCTTTGAGTCGCATCTTGGAAACGGGTCATGGTTTGGTTGTGGTAGGTTTGGAGAGAGGCATACAAGAAGTGTTGTTGGAGGCCAAGGGCGTCCATCTTAGCGTTGAGCTCATTGATGTCGAGAGGGGCTTGGGAGCTAGACTCGCCACCTTGAGGTTCAAATTGAGGACCACCGGGCCACTCGAATCCGTAGGGATTGGAGGAGTACGGGAGCCTCTCGGCTTGAGGGTCCATTGTGTAGTCCATAGATCACCACTCCCCTGCCCTGCCTCGCCACCGACCCCAAAATGCCCGGCGCCTACCTCTTCCCGAGAAGAACCACCCCGCTGGAATTGGTCGCGGCCGACCCCAGAATGGTTGGCGCCGACCTCTTCCAGAGAGCGACTCCTTGCACGTTTTTGTCGTGGTTGCTCCGGATTCGGTGGGCTTGGGACATCTCTCGGAAACCGACTTGGTTGTCGTCTTGCATGTTCATCTTTCAAGAGGAGTTGGGAGTAGGGAGAGGGCGAAGGTGCCCAAACATCATACCAATTAGGGAGGTAGAACAACTCACAATTTTCATCATTAAGGGGCACCTCATGAGTGATGCCGGTGGGAGTGGTGAATTTGTTGAAGTAGCCGGTCTCAGCTTTCCACTCAACAACCGATGCATTGAAATAGTACCGGACGTTCATGTGGATCACGGGCTTGGAGTTGTAGCGGGAGAGATCGACTTTGAGGGTTTGAGCAATGATGACCACCATCCAACCACAAAGGGTATACTTCGGGTTCTTTCTTTGGTTGATGATGTTGTAGACAAACTCATGGGCAAAGTTGATTTGTGGAGAATCGGCGAAGAGGATGGAGGACAAGCATGCGAACTCTCGCAAGGTGGGGCGGGAGAGCTTGAACTTGCACCAAATGGCGGCACCAAGAATGCGCAAGATCACCTTAAAGACCGGGTTAGCAATGTCCCGAGCAAGCGGGTTGCTTGATGTTTCTCCCTTGCCGGTGAGGTAAGACCACATACGTTGGACGGGGAAGTCCTTCAAGGCGTAGGCTCCCGATGGTGTAGGGAAGCCAAGCACCTTGTTGAGTTTGTGGATGGTGATAGCATGCTTCTTCTCGCCGAGTTGGAACGCGATCTTGGTCTTGGCGAAGTCCTCCTTGTGTTGCTCGAAGATCGTGAGGGTGGCGGCGAACTCGCAAGTAAGTGTCGGGTAGTGCCTTTGGACGGGCTCATTGATGAGCTCTTCGGCTCCAAGCAAACGAAACGCCTCCACTACCGCCGAGTGCACAAGGAGGCTCTCGTGCGACTCTTGATAGTAGGAACGCACCGTCACCTTGTCCGCCTTCAATTGCCCATAGAGTAGCATTTGTGCCTCGTCTTGAATTACCACATCATCCATCACTAGTTCCGCCACATTCTTGCCTTTCTTTTGCTTCTTGGTTGCCCTTGATGAAGATGCCATTGTCCTACAAAACCATAAAGCTTCCAAGATAATTTCCAACTCAAAAAGTACAAGCACCACACAAGAGACGCTCAAACGATCACCAAAAAGTCACCCCATACTTGCAAGATACACACACTTTCAATTTCATATGAAAATTCTCAACCAAGCATGCATAGTCATGAAACATAGGCAAGAAATGGGAAAAACTCATGCTTTAATCACTTAAATCATGGCAAGAACAACTCAAATAAGCAAGTTTTCAAAAAGATCACGAGGTATCCGGGGTCGGGGACGACCCATGGAAGCTCGCACATAAACAAGTACGCGCCAAAACAAGCCAACAACAATTTCAAATCTCTGGTGGTGGTCGCGAGCGACCTTTTGGAGGTCGCAGCCGACCACCTGCAGGTTACCCATTTCGAAAATTCGGCATTAATCCCCTCTAATGGCCACCAAAAATCCTAGAAAAATTCTATTGACCCAAAATCACCCAAACAACCATAGATCAAGCACCAAATCATGTCAAAACTCAATAATCATCAACCAAACATGTAGATCTAAGCATATATAACCCAAATTTCAACATTCAAGCTCAAGAACACCCATAATTAGATTTCTAGCTGAACCCTCAAAATTAATTGAGTAAACTTGAATAAAAGAGCAAGGGAGTAGAACAGCATACCAAAGGAGTGTTGAACAAGAAGAATGCAAGCAAAATAGGGGTCGGGGCCGAGGTCTTGAGAGGTCGGGGTGGTGGGTTTTGAGAATGAGGGCTCGAAATTTCTGGGTTTTTGGAGTGGTTTTGGGTAGAGGAAGAGAAAGTAGGAAGGATTTTGGTGGAATTTGGAAGAAAGGAGGTAGATCTAGTGGTTTATGGAGCAGTGGAGTGAATGGAAGCTTGTGGGAGTTTCAATGGAGGAATGGTCGTGGTATGTGGCTGCTAGGTCGTGCAGAGGGACCAAAAAGAGGTGGGGAAGGGATAAAAATTGTAAAGAAAAAGTTCAGGGGCTTACTTGTAATTTCCCGAAATTTTTACACAATTTTCACCTTTCGCCAAAGGGGGTCGGCTGCGACCTAGGGGAGTTAGGTGCCGACCATGTCCAGGGAGCTATCCACCATTTTCGTTTGTTTGTCTCCGATTTCTTGCACCCGCGCGACCAAAGCCTCAGGTTCCTACAAAATTCTAATGGAAATGCAATGCAAACTACCTACCTAGTCTAAGGAAAGGAAATAACGGGTTGCCTCCCGAAAAGCGCTTTGTTTAGCGTCTTTGAGCTAGACAAGGAGTGCCTTAGCTAGGTGGCGGTTGTGAGAGCCCATGTGGCTCGGATTTCCTCATCGGGTTCCATCTTCTCATAGTACTTCTTCAATCGGTGGCCATTGACCTTGAAAATTCCTCCGTTGTCATCTATGAGATCGGCCGCTCCGTGCAAGTACATACAATGGACCGTTAATGGTCCACTCCATCGGGTTCTCAACTTCCCGGGAAAGAGACGAAGCCTAGAATTGAAGAGGAGGACGCGGTCTCCGGCCTTGATGGTTTTGGGCACAAGCTTTCTATCATGCCACTTCTTGGTCTTCTCCTTGTAGATCCTTGAGTTCTCATATGCATTAAGCCTCAATTCTTCTAGCTCATGCAAGTCCATGAATCTTTTTGCTCCGGCCGAGTCGAGGTCCATGTTGAGCTCCTTGAGAGCCCATAAAGCCTTATCTTCAAGCTCGACGGGCAAGTGACACGACTTGCCATACATTAGATTGAAAGGGGTGGTGCGGAGTGGTGTCTTGTAGGCGGTGCGGTATGCCCACAAAGCATCATCAAGCTTGGAGGACCAATCTTTTCTTGAGCAGGAAACCGTCTTCTCTAGGATACTCTTGATTTGACGGTTAGAGACCTCCACTTGACTGCTAGTTTGAGGATGATAAGGTGTGGCTACCTTGTGAGACACCCCATACTTGGTCAAAAGAGATTCAAAGCTCCTCTCAATGAAATGTGAACCACCATCACTAATGAGAACTCGGGGTACACCAAAGCGGGGGAAAATGTTGGTCTTCATGAACTTAGCCACCGCTCGTGCATCATTTGTTCTTGTGGCTACGGCCTCGACCCACTTAGAGACATAGTCGACCGCCACGAGTATGTACTTGTAGGGACCCGAAGAGGGGAAGGGTCCCATGAAGTCTATACCCCAAACATCAAAGAGTTCCACTTCCAAGATTCCGGTGAATGGGTTCACGTTCCTCCATGTGATGTTTCCCGACCTTTGGCATTCTTCACAAGTAGTCACATAAGCTTGCACATCCTTGAAGATAGTAGGCCAATAGAATCCACTTTGAAGAATCTTCGCGGCGGTTTTGAATCCCTTAACATGGCCTCCCGTCGGAAGAGTGTGGCAATGACGGATAACACTTTCTATCTCCTCGTCCGGCACACAACGTCTAAAGATGTGATCGCTCCCTTGCTTGAACAAGTAAGGATCATCCCAATAGTAGCGCTTGACGTCGTGGAGGAACTTCTTCTTGGCTTGGGAGGTCAATCCATCCGGGATAATGCCACCTACAACATAATTAGCAAAATCCGCAAACCACGGGGCTTTCACCCCCTTAATAGCATCTATTGAGTGTGAAATAGAAGAAGGGGAAAGAGGATCAGGAAGTACACAAGAAAGGGAAAAGATGTGACCTTAGGCGACCTCGATCGGGGTCGCTTGTGAATCATCTCGGCTATTGCCGTCAATCGGAGAAGGGGCAGAGGAGGTCGCGGCCGACCTACAACAGAAACTTTTCTCTTGCGACACCTCATTACTCAGGAGAGTTTCGTCTGGACGGGAATCGTTGATTGGCACCGAGATTCCGGACTCCGTGATGTGCTCAATGGGCAGCCTTGAAAGGTGGTCCGCAACAAGGTTTTCCGCTCCCTTCTTGTCTCGTATCTCAAGATCAAATGCTTATGGGAGTAAGCACGGCTTAGAATCCTTCGTGTCCATAAGGTAACGGACAACCGCATGGTCGGTGTAGATTATCACCTTAGAGCCCACCAATTAAGAGCGGAACTTCTCAAATGCGAACACCACGGCTAGAAACTCTTTCTCCGTCGTTGTGTACTTGCTTTGGGCCTCATCAAGCGTCTTGCTTGCATAGTAGATAGCATGAAGCTTCTTCTCCTTTCATTGCCCAAGAACCGTGCCCACGGCATAATCACTTGCATCACACATGATCTTAAAGGGGAGCGTCCAATCCGGTGGTTGCATGATAGGAGCCGTCACAAGTGCATCCCGGATCCTATGAAAAGCTTCAAGACACTCGGAAGAAAACTCAAACACTACATCTTTCATTAGAAGGTTAGTCAATGGTTTGAAAATTTTCGAGAAATCTTGAATAAACCTTCTATAAAACCCGGCATGTCCTAGAAAGCTTCTAATTCCTTTTACGGAGGTAGGGGTGGCAATTTTTCAATCAATTCAATTTTAGCTTGATCCACTTCAATTCCCCTTTTAGACACTATATGACCTAAGACAATCCCTTCTCGAACCATAAAGTGACATTTTTCCCAATTTAGCACTAAGTTGGTTTCTTCACATCCTTTAAGAACTCTAGCAAGATTAGCAAGGCAAGAGTCAAAAGTGGTACCGTACACCGAGAAGTCATCCATGAACACTTCCACAATGTCCTCAATCATGTCGGAGAAAACGGCCATCATACACCTTTGGAAGGTGGCGGGTGCATTGCAAAGTCCGAATGGCATTCTCCTATAGGCAAACGTCCCATAAGGACATGTGAAAGTTGTCTTCTCTTGATCATCGGGGTGTATTGGAACCTGCCAAAAACCACTATAGCCATCGAGATAACAAAAGTAATCATGAAGAGCTAATCTCTCTAGCACTTGGTCAATGAAGGGCAAAGGAAAATGGTCCTTCCTAGTGGCACTATTGAGTTTCCTATAATCAATGCACATGCGCCAACTAGTGGTAGTCCTAGTAGGAATCAATTCGCCTTTCTCATTCTCCACCACGGTGAGGCCACTCTTCTTGGGCACCACATGAACCGGTCTCACTCACTTGCTATCCGAAATCGGGAATATGATTCCCGCATCAAGCATCCTCAAAATCTCCTTCTTCACCACTTCCTTCATGTTTGGATTGAGTCGCCGTTGATGCTCAACGGTTGTTCTATGTCCTTCCTCAAGAAAAAACCGATGCATGTACAAGGAAGGCGAAAGTCCACTCAAGTCCTCAAGCGAGTACCCGATGGCTTTCTTATGAGTCCTAAGAACATCAAGCAACTTTCCAACTTCTTCCACATTTAGATTTGCATTGACAATAACCGGGAAAGTGGAATCTGGGCCAAGAAACTCATACCTCAAAGACTCGGGGAGAGTCTTAAGCTCCGGAGTAGGCGGTGGTGGTGTAATAATGTGATCATCCTCGTCCGCCTTCAGAAACTCCTTTGCTTCACCATCTTCATCGTCCATCTCGCATGTTAGTGAGGTCCTACTGGGGGTCGCGGACGACCAAAGGGGGGTCGGTTACGACCTGTTACAGAGGAGGTTGGTGTCTTCCTCGTCGTCTTCACCTGTGTACTCTCCGAGCAACATCTTGACCTCCATAACTTCACCGGTCTCCTTCATGGTAGGATTGAATCGGAACTCTACCACCTCTTCTCCAATCTCAAAAGTGAGGAGACCTTTGTTCACATCAATGACCGCACCGGCGGTGGTAAGGAATGGCCGTCCAAGAATGATTGGGACGACGGGATCCTCCGGCATGTCCATCACAATGAAGTAGTTGGGCACAAAGACCTTGCCGACTTGGATAGGAAAGTCATCAACAATGCCGGTGGGTTGCACACAAGAGCCATCCGCCATATAGAGCCTCATGTTCACCGGAACCAAAGGACCCATGTTGGTCTTGGACCATATAGAAAGAGGGAGGAGACTTGCACTTGCACCAAGATCACATAGAGCCTTGAATCGGTGAGCTCCAATGCCAATAGTAATAGCAAACTTACCCGGATCGCCAAGCTTTTCCGGGAGCTTTATAGACCGCACATCATTGGTCAATTCGGACATTGACCACTTTTTTGACAAGATTTCTTTGAGGAACTTGGTGTAGGCGGGCATCTCGTTCAAGGCTTCGGTAAAGGGAATGGTGATGTTGAGGCCTTGGAGAACCTTCACGAAACGCTTAAACTTACCCTCCGTGAAATCGTTAGCCTTCTTGGACGGAAAAGGAAGTACCTTCGTTGTCGGAGGCGATAGGACGAATATCGGGACTCTCTGAGGAGGGTCGGCAGCGACCTGGGGGTGGTCGACTGCGACCTCCTCTGTAGCAGGGAGAGGGTCGGTGGCGACCATTGGGGGGTCGGCCACGACCTTCTCCAGAGAGGTTTCATCCTCCTTGTCCGCCGCCTCTTCACTTGTAACTCGGTCCGGCAACTTCTTTCCGCTCCTTAGGTGAACGGCGGCAATATGGCCTCTTGGGTTCTCATCGGGGTGGCCCGGCAAGCGCCCTTGAGGTCGTGGGATTTGAGCCGCGAGATCACCGAGTTGGGAGTCGACGTTCTTCCTCCATGTGTCAAGATCTCCCAATCTCGTATGGACACCTTTCAGCTGAGTGGTGAGCTCCGTCCTCACCCCTTGCATCAATCCTTCTTGCAACTCTTGAACCCATGATGGGTCCGCTTGGTAACCGGGAGGTCTATAAGGAGGGCCCCTTTCTTCTTGCGGGGGAGGTGGATAACCTTGACCATGGCCATTGTTATTCCATTGAGGGTAGTTATTGTTCCTCCCCGCATAAACATTGTTTTGGCCTCGGTAGGGTCCTCTCATATAGTTTGCCTCCGCATAAGCCTCGGCGGCCCGGACTTGCTCCACATTAGTACAAGAAGCCGCGGTGTGAGATTGAGAACCACATTCTTGACAAGGTGGGCCGGCGGACTTGAAATAGCTCACTTGCTTCTTGAGCCGGTTGATCTCATCTTGCATAAATTGGAACTTCACATCTTGATCAATTGGCTCACCATTAGGATCATAGAGCTTCTTAGGTTGAATCCAGACGGCTTGTTGGGTCCCATACATAGCATCGTAGTTGGTGAGTTTGTCCATTAGACCCCATGCCTCGTCGGGATCCATCTCAATGAAACCGCAATCGGTGTGAAGGTTGATGCGGTCTTTTGTGGCGGCATTGATCCCTTGAAAGAATATTTCTTGAAGAACATAAGGAGGTTGTCCATGAGTAGGGCATTGCCGAAGAAGCTCCTTGAATCTCTCCCAAGTTTCAACAAACGTCTCATTGGGAAGTTGATGATAGGAAGTGATGCGCTTCCTTAGCTCAGTAGTCTTGGCCGGTGGAAAGAACTTCGTCATAAACAAGTCCTGCAAAGCTTTCCATGTAGTGATAGACCTAGCGGGCAAACTCTCGAGCCAATGAAGAGCCTTCCCGCATAAGGACCACTTGAACGCCTTGAGGAGCACATACTCAAGTGACACGCCATCGGCGGCGATGGTGTCACAAATATCGGTGAAGTTTTTGATGTGCTCCATGGGGCATTCGGTGGGCTTGCCTTCATATTGAGACCTTTTGATGAGGGTGATGAAGTGGGACTTGATCTCAAAAGCGCGCTCAATTACCGGGAGGACAATAGCGGACTTGGGAACCCTAAGCTCCGGATGCATGTATTGCTTAGCGTTCCTCGGAATGGCATTAAGTTGTTCTCGGAGGCGGGCGGCCGCCTCTCTTTCTTGCCGCGCAGCTGCAGCTTGAGCATCTCGCTCTAATTGCATACGCTCCATTTGAGCGCGAAGTTCAGCCATTTGATGAGCAAGAGCCTCGGCATCGGCCATTGCTTTTCGTTCTCTTAGCTTGCGACGAAGGGTTCTCTCTATTTCGGGATCAAAGGGGAAATGGTCAATTACCCTTCGTACAGTACAAAACACTAGAGAAACGAATTAGTAACAAAATAGGGGTTCGGGCTAGTCCCTTACCCAAAAGAAGGCTAGATAAAGAAACTAAACTAACTCCCCGGCAACGGCGCCAATTTGTTGAGGTAGAGTCTCGAACAAATAAATTTGTTAAGACCCCGCTGAGTAAAACGAAGTCAGGATCGTCCACGGGAGTTAGTAGATATTTAGTCTAGCAATCAACCTACAAAAGCAAAACAAAGCAAAGCAGAAACGACCCAAACAAACACAAATCACACGTCTCAGGAAGAGGTCGCAACCGACCCTAGGGAGGTCGTGGCCGACCATCAACAGAACGTAAAAACACACTAAAATCACCTACTGGGGTGGGTCGCAGCCGACTAGTTGCTGGTCGTGGCCGACCTTTCTGGGTACGGAAATTTACTTCGTAAAAACAGGGGAAACAACTAGGGGTAGGGATTCACCACAACATAAGCATACATTCAAACAATGATAAAAGACCAACTCAAGTCATTATCTCATGGGTGACTTTCGTCACAAAAGAACACATCAAAACCTCAACTTTCATGAAGGTGTTAACATGCAATCCAACTTGTATTATAAGGGTTTCAACTTTCATCACAACCCGGATAGTCCCGATTCACAACATAATCTTTCAATTCGTTTGTAAACAAGGTCATGCCCCAATTTCCATCACTGAATTAAGCATGCAAGAAGGATTGAAGGGTAGAGATTGCAAGTCAAGCATGGTCAAAGGATCAAAGTCTCAAATGCATGTTCATGATGGGTTTCACCCCACACCTAGCAAGAAGACTACTCACACATCATCACACATGCAAGCAACAAAAGAGAAGAGGGAGACATAATCAAAACAAACAACTTAAATTAATTCAAGATCCAAACTTACAAACTTAGCAAATCCACAAGGTTTCTCTACACACCATTGTCTTCCATCTTCTTCCAAAAACAAACAACTAAGACAAGCTTTCTTCCCCACCATTTTCCCTTACAAGAATTCTCTCTCTCACACTCGGTTTCTTCTTCCCCACAACCCACCTTCTTCTTTTTCTCTTCCTTCCAGCCCGCCTTCTTCTCTCTCCCCCAAAGACAAGTGAGCTTTTCCAAGACAAAAGCTAAGTAAAAGAAGAGCCAAAAAGCCCTTTTGTAGCAGCCCACAAAAGTCAAAAAGAAGTCTGCCCATCCTGCCAAAACTCTGCCACAGCCGCCACCTTTTTCGAATTTCAAAAATCCCGCAAAAAGCGTTACTTGGGCGGCAAGGGTCACACAGGCCGACCTCAGGCAGATCGCGGCTGACCAAAAGGTGGTCGGCGCTCAGGGTGGTTGCGGCCGACCATGGGGTGGTCGGCGCCGACCTACTGCTGGTTATTGTGTCTTTTCTCGTTTTGCTTCGTTCTTGCTCCAAGCGATCGGTCTTTTGCTCGGCGTTTCTTCCTTTTTTGTTCCTTGATTTCCTTAAGCTCCTTGTACTTCCTTGAAGCACTCTTTGTTGCATCTTTGTCTCTTGGTTGTTTGAGGGATTCTTGACATTTATGGTCCTTGAAAACTAACACATCCTAGAAAGCTCCGAAATGCATGAAAACTTCTCCTAAAAGCTCCAAATACCTACAAAACACGAAACAACACACAAACGACTCCAACCCTCGAAAGAGAGTTGAAATCTTATGCAAAACACATAAACACATAGGAAAATATGAAAATCAAACTAGAAAACAACCTATAAAAATCAACTAAAAAGCACGACATCAGTTTCCAAGCCGAAGATGGTCAAAACAGCCTCCGAAGTGCTGTTAGTGAACAGTACCGCGCCCGCGGTGGCTGCCCAGAGACGGAGTTTCATTCTGCCGTTAAAGCACGGTTGCGGAGAGTCGGCCGCGGGCGCGGTGGTGCTGAATCCAAGCGAGAGCGAGACTTTTCTATCTTGTTTCGTTTTCTTATCTTTTCTCCTTTCCTAATTAGATTAGCGGAGCATGTTCCTTGGGTCTATATAAAGGGAGCCTTGTCTTAGGTTTTAGGTATCCAATTTCATATCTTAGTTTAGATTCAATTAAATCTTTATTTCTTTTGTATTTTGGAGAGCTAGTCTCCTACGCTTTGTTCAAGGGAGAAGCTCTAATGTATGAACTCGTGAGATTTTGGTAATTGATTTCTATCCTTTGGTTAATATTAATTCTCTTGTGCTTCATTATATGAATGTTGATTGTTTCTCTAGGAGTCATGAACCTATTGAACTTATTGATGTTCTACTGTTAGATTGGGTTTGGACCGTGGACAAAACTGGTATGTGAAAACAACTTAACCTAGACCTGTTGTCTATGCAACTAGGATTAAAAAGATAATTGATTGTATGCTTTTGCAATTGACTCGTAACTTGATTGTTTTTTGCATGTATCCTACATATCCTTGTTCTCTATGCTAATTCTAGGTTAAGCGTCCTTGCCTAGGGTTATAGAATTGCTTAGACCGTGGACTTGCAATTGTTAATGATCAGGATAGGAATTAACCATAGGTGTGAATGAAATCAATGGATGAATCTATGATCGAGTGATTATTTCAGACTGGATCTTTTGAATGAACTTGTTTTCCTTATTTGATTTATTTGTTTGATTTGTTTCTTAGTTTGGTTTAGTTTAGATAATCTCTTTGATTGCCCCCATATCTTTAGTTAGTGGAAATATTGATACTAGAAGCCTCAGTTCTCTTGGCTTCGACCCTTTACTTGCATGCTATACTAGCTTTGTTAGTTTAGGGATTATCTTTGTTCTTGGCATGGCGACTTTAGCCGAGTCAATATGGGATGCACTGGGACGTCCGCCAGCTCATCCCACATTCGCCATGATTAGGACTTCCCTTCTAAGCTTAAGCGCAAGAGAGCTGAAGAGGCTGCTACTTGGGCCGCTGTAGAGAAAGAAGCCAAGGCTACTGCTGAGGCTGAAGCAAATTTGAGCAGGGCTGAAAGGTTGGCATATTTCGATCAATTAGTTGGGGATGCTCCTCCGGATGCCTCTGCTTCTTCAAGCCGTCCTCAACCAATTCCTCCTCCTGCCGTTCCTAACCAGTACACGCTGCATCAGCTGATGGCCTCTTTGCTCCACAATCAGTGTTTGCTCATCAATCATCTAAGGGACTACACTAATCAGCATTGTGCTCTCGTGGACAGAGTCTCTTCAATAGCCAACGGCCAAACTGAGATTCTCAAGGCAACTAATGAGGCCCTGCCAAAAGAGAACCCCGAATGATCACCCCCTTCCCTTTCATTCCCTTCATATCACTTTTGTTGCACTTAACTTCTAAACACTTCATCATGTATTTTTGTAACTCTAAATCTCCATGAATGAAGTTCCTATTGTGTGTATTCTCTATGTTCAAGCGTTCTTATCTTTTGTTATGATTTTATGCTAACCGTCCTCTAACACTTGTTCTTCTTTTCGATGATGCCAAAAGGGGCAAGTTTAGTTTTGCAGAGATACGCTATTAAAAATTTGTCTAGAATACGTAAGTGTTAAGGGGGAATTAAGCCAAAGGTTTTAAGAACACTCACCCTAAAATCCAAATGGTGAAAACTTGTTCACAATTGAAAAATGTTAAGTCCCAAAGGGATGCTCAAAAGTTTTCTCCCTTGCTAAGTCAAATTTTGAGATTATTTTGCTAAGGGTTGTCACTATGTTAAGGACGCCAGTACTTAGCATCGTATCAATAATAATCGTCCCTAAGTTTTGATAATGACAAACTCAACTTTAATCTAATGTGTTTGTCCAAGTTTTGTCCCAACTTACAAAGACGCTCATCATGCAAAAAGGACAACAAGTGAACTGCAGTCCCTAAGGAGTAGGGACGCAAAGACTTAGAAGAAAGAACAAGAATGAGTTTCTGTGAAGATGAGGACGCAATCCTTAACGAGCAGGCACGCGCTCCAAAGCTCAAATGTTCAGGACAAGCTGTCCGACAAAGATGACATCACCAGACAAGCCGCAGTTCTCAAAAACTTCGTATGTCGGGGACAAGGACACTTGTAAGCTTCCCAAGAAACCCTAGAGCCGACCTTGGGAAGAAGACAACAGTGTACGAATTGCCAATCTGATCGTGCGGCTGAGGACTACTAAGGGCAAAAGGGTCCGAAGAAAGGAGCCCTTCCCAAGACACTATACATACATTCATTTGCATTTATAGTGATGTGACTTCTCCAAGACACTCTCGAGAGCTTTCTTAAGAACATGAAGAACAACTCAAGAATAGAATGAACTGTGTGTCTAGATCGAGGAAGAACTCCAAGAACAAAACCAAAGTTGTTTGTCACTATGAAATGTGTCTCCGAAGGACTATGAGATACGCGTGTTTGAATTCCTTGTAACTTGAGTGTTAGATTACTAGCTTAGGCAAAAAGGACTTCACTAGTGAGCTTAGGGACGGACTCCTTGGTTCAGAGAAGTGTGGAACTCGCCTTGTAAGATGTAAGGACTCACTCACAATAAGATAAGGAACTCATTCGATAATCCTCCTCGGAGGTAGAGGTTTACCCATAAGGACTAGTTGGTCTTAGTGGGGTTCCTCTATAAATATTGTGTGCCCGTCCTTATCTTATTTCTGTCTTTAAATCCTGCTAAGTAATTTTTCGCTGCATAAAGACGCTTGTCTAAGGACGTCCTTATACTCTTACTACTAACACGATCCAACAATTGCAATGATGAGGTATAAGTCCCACTTTTATTATCTTCTTTGCGAAAAGTTAGAGCGGAATGGTTATAGCTCTTACTCCCTCTTAGTGCTTCGGTGAAACAAAAGAAGCTTAAATTCGATGATGTAAAGAATCTAATTGTTTTTGAAGAAACTCGCAAAAAGGAGTCAAGCTGGATCGATTTTGAATGTAGTAAACAGGGGCAAATCTGATCATGGTGGGTCAAAGTCCAAAGGTAAGGAAAAGTCATTCAAGGGCAACAATAAGATTAAGTGTTGCAATTGTGGTGAATTCGGTCACTATAAGAATGAGTGCCAGAGATCGCAAGATGTGTTGGAAGATACAGACGTAGATTATGTGGGACAGGAGACAAATTGATTCTGAGAGCGGTTGAGTATGCAGATGTCTTGAGATCATGTGTCGTTTTGTCTTTCGCTTTATATGTTCTTTCTTTCCATTTGTCGGTTGAGTGTATAATGAATACCTAATTAAGTCTGGAGTGTACCAACCATAAATGTACTTTAGACAAATAAATTAATGCGAATTCAACAAAAAATCAACCCTACTACTTAACAAGTGCTTCATTCAAATAAAATTTCCTGAAAACCCATTTACTATGCATATGTGAAACCCAAATGTCAAGAATCTCCAAACGAAATCCCCCATGAACGGTCAGCAGTAGTAGATTTGAACACATCAAAACCAATTAGATCTTCGTCAGTTATTGATGATTGTTACTTCATTCTCTCTCCTAGGGTTTTCTCTCTATTGCCTCCATGCTTGGTCATATTAATCTTTCATCTTGTAATTCTACCTCTTTTATTCCATGTAATGGCCCCAATTTAATCTCTAGTCTTTGATGACCATTGCATCTTTGTGCCCTTCATGTTTTGATCTCCTCTTAGACATTTCTAGGTATTCTCCGAAATTGGTGTTCTCCAAAATTGGTGTTCCCTCATTGGAATGTTGCACTTGTTTGCAACAAAGTTGACCTTTTACTTATTCCCAATTGTTGGTGCATCGCAGCCACTAGAGTTATTCTTGGCCTCTCTGTTGGCGTTTTCCTTTGCTCGTGGTGCTTAGATCCTGCTGGTTGCTTGGATCTACTGCTTGTGCATGGCGGTGCTTTGAGAATTCTGTGGTGTTGCACTGTTCATGGTGCTTCGACCCTAATAGGATTGATGTGTTGCTTCCCGTTTGCCAGGATCTTGGCCGATGGTGGAAGGTTATGCATTTGTCTCTCTACTCCTGCTCTTTCGATTTTTGCTTTACTTTTGAATATTGTTGTCTTCATATCTTCATTTGGCATTCAATTACTTGTCGCTTTATCCTCTTAGTTTGGATCCCGTTTGATCCTTTCTTGTTGGGTTTTAGCTGCTCTACCTGGTTGCTTGAGTGTTTTGGTGTTCTAGTTCCTCCTTGTTTTAAAAGGTTATCGGTCTCTGGGTTTTCACGGGTCATTTTATAGGGTTTGTTTTGAGGTCTTTGGATTTGAGCTGAGTACGAGTTGTGGTCAATTGGGTTCCGATTCAAGTCATGTTGAGTCATGACAGAGCATTGGGCGGTTCGAGTCAGACCGACGAGTCAAGAATGTCAAATTTTATATGATAGTTAAAATAATATTAAAATTAAATAATATCATATAATAATATTACATCATATTATAATAAAACTAGATTATAATATTCAAAGAAATTTTATGTTCTTACAAATATAACAACTGAGGTTAACATACGTGATTTCATATTTCAATCCAATCAAGCACGGATCAATCAATTTTAGTTTTTTTGTTAACCTACTAATTTAAGGGTTGAGTTTCAACTCTAAAATTTTCACTCATTTCGGATTGGTTTCTCGAGTTGAGTTGAATTTTAATTTTTTTGTTGACCTACTAATTCATAGTTCAATGAGTTTGGATTGGTTTCTCGAGTTAAGTGAATTTTGACTGGTCTAATTGTGAGGAAGTCGAATAGTGTTCTGGACAATCTATCCTATCCTATTCCAACGGGTTTGCTCCGAGGCATTTGAAAGCCTGCTCCGTGATGGCCATGGCCGCCAATTCTCTCACTCCTCTCACTGTATCATCAAAGCATCCTCAGGTATCCCCGCCCTTCACAATCCTGCCGCTGTCTGCACAACATCTCCCGTTCCCTTCTCTCTTCGTGTGCCGTTGCCCGCCCCAATCTCGCGTTTCCTCTAAAAGGATATCGCAATTTGTTCGTCGTCGCTCTCTCCCCGGAGATGGAGATGGGGAGTCCGAGTCCATGGGCGCGGTGGATGTTTTCCGTGTTCCAGACCATTGGTTGATCCCTTCTAGGGCTTCTGAGGTGTGTGTGTTATTCTTCTTCCTATTTACTTGTTGTTTTCTGTGTTATGAATAGGCGTTTTATCTGTATTGATTTTGCAAGCCTTTGCTGCATAGTTTGATGAACTTGAGCTTTACATGCTCTCATTGCTCATAGCCATGAATGAATCAAGCTCCTGTAATTTCTCCCAAGGCCTTTATCCAAACCTTGGAAATCTTGGTGAAATACATTGTAAATGGTTGCAAGTTCTCCAGCTGTTTGTAGAATGTACCTTCAGAAGGATATGCATACACCTATACAGAGGCTCTGACCCATATTAGGGATGCTAACATAATTTACATACTTACATGGTGGTATTGGTATTCTATGTGGCACAACCTTTTCCCATGTTTTCATTACCTTTGGTAATCATGTGCTCAGATAATGCTGTTTTGGCTTTATACATTATCTCTAAAATTCAAGATTTCCCATTAAATCAGGTCAATCAAATTTACTGCTTGTGCCAACAGTTTTGTTCTAGAATCATTTTTTGCTTTTTATCTTCAAACGAACAAGCTGGAAATCAAGTTCTGTACAAACAATTTTTCGTAAAAATAAATCTATGATTTCTGGCCTTGTATAGATGAATCCTTTTACAATATGAATGAAGAGAGAGGTATCTGGATATTGGGGTCAATAATTCAGTTATATGCATCTGGCCCATGTATAGATGAAACATTTTCGACATGATTGATGAGAGGGTTATCTGAATATGGGCGCCGATATTGCAGTAAAAGACATCTGAATTGTACAAGAGATCCATTATATGAAAATGTCTGCTGTTTGCATTTATTTTATCATTTAGAAATCGTTGGCACCAGAAAATTCCATCTTGAGATCTTTGTTACTATCACTCTTGGAATCCACTCATGTTTTTAATCCCTTTTGGTTGAGTGATTAATGAGCTAGGAAATGAGGATCATTAGATGTTAGGGTTAATTCCCCCTTGATCTCTACACTTGGCCCTTGTCCCAAAGGAGTCTTCAATTATCAAAGTTATGGTCCAAATTCAGTCATTGTCCTTCTGGTAGATTGCTAGATGCTAAAAGGATAGCGTATCTCCACTGTGTCCGTGGCACTGAAGAGTATCTTGACAATACCAGCTACATAAGAGTATATAACTAATGGAAACCGAAAGTGTGTAAATCTGTAAGTGGGTCTCGAAGGAGAGGACAATAAGGCCTCAGTTACAGAAAATATTGATTTCTTGGTCATTAATAGTGAGGGTGACGGATGGGGCTATAAAGCTGAAACTGAAAGTGTTGTGGGTTAATCTACTCAGGATGGACCAAGTTTTGAGACCTTGTGATTCTTCTTGTAATAAGCTAGTTTCCATATTTTTCTTCAAAAGTGAATTTCATTTCCTGTTTTCTTATATGTAATATCAGCTTCTTTCTACTTTTTATCACCTGCATAATGATGATGCCAACAAGATGTTTTCATTGCCATGGTGGCCACATGCCATCCTGTCAATTGTGACTGTAAAAAGTCTAACGTAAGAACCATATATGAATTAGGACCCATAATTTAGGGATCTCTGCTGGAGAATTTGATAGTTTAGGGACCAGTTTGGACAATAGCCAAACTTTAGCATCCAAACAGGAAATTTTGCCTAAATTTTATTTGTCTAGCCATATGTCCTGAGTGCACAAATGTTTGTGTCACTTGAGTTTGTCTTTGAACATCTTGGTGCGTGTTTATAGATTTGGTTGGTCTAGATCTGAGACTTGAAGCTCTCTTGGCAGGAAGCTGAGTGGCTTAGAATTACTCTTCATAAATGGCTGGATGATGAGTACTGTCCCGAGCCAACAAATGTGGAGATCAGCAAGCTTGCTGCAGAATCATATTATAGATCACTGCTGCAGAAGACAACTGATCTGGGTGAGATTTTACTAAAAATGGCTAGAGAGCTGGAATCCATTTCGTACCAAGAAAGCTTTCATGGAGCATTCTCATCTGCTAATGCTGCTATTAGTTTGATTGCTGAGCGTATAGAGCAGGTATAATTGCAAGAGATTCGCTGCTCAACAATGAGTATTGCAACTGTTTTGTATATGTTCACACCAGGGTGGGGTCAGATCATTTCAAGAGAATTTTGTCAACTTTTTTTTCCTTTGATATCATTACTGGAATTTGTGGCATGGAATACAGTCCAAGGACGTACAAATGCAGCAAATTTGGGAATGTTTGCTCTTTGTTTCTTTCCCCACAAGGTATTACTTCAGTTCTTCATGTATGCTACTGGCAAATTCTGTTGAATTCTTCAAATCTGAACTTTGTCAAATATATATATTTTAATTTATTGCACATGTAGAGAACTATTCTTTTGTAATGGGCAACATTACCCAGAAGGTTTTGTTTCTAAATAATGGACCTTAAAGATCAATCGATTCAAATGCCTTTCTGAGGTAAAATCACCCCAGATTTTTTCTTTGTTACGTTCTAGTTTTGTAGCTTGTAGAAATCTTGGGTAAAGCATACATTTAGATTTACTTGCGTGTGATTTCTAGAAATCTTGGCTGTGACTCGAAATTTTGTTGGTTGCAAAATGGACTTTTTGTGAGTCAAAGCTGTGATGCATTATTGCTCCTAACGAATAGTCATGGATGATAGAAACAAGGTTGTCCAAGAGATTGGGAAAGTTTGGTGAACAAATTGGTTTCAGTGTGGTCCCATCTTTTGCAATGATGCATTTCTTCCGTTGGTGCTTCCCTCAGATGCTGTTTTAGATTCATATGAACATAAGCACAGGTGTGGCAACAATTATTTATCTAGCCATTATTGCTGTGTGAGAGCTCAGTAAAGAATGACACATGACAGTGAAAACCATTTCAAGTTATGAACTTATTCATCAAAATGAACTGAATATTTCAATTTTTAGGATCCTTTGGCTCTGGATCTTGTCTCTCATTATTGGGTTTTGATACCATTTCAATCAAACAAGGTACGGATCAGTGGGGATCGCTAAACTACCCAGTTGGTCCCTTGTCTACATGTAATAATGGTTGTAGTGTGTGGCCCTGGTCCTGTTTCTTCTCGAAAGGGATATGTGTGCAAGCTTCTTACTGGTTATTCACTTTTACCAGCTGTTAAATGTAAACTTGTAACCTCTAGTTCTACATGTGCAAATCTATATATATATATATAAGCAATAAGGTTTAGAACCGCCACATTGCGCCACAGAGGATTTTTCCACGTGTCGTCTTCACATCTCACCACCCAGGATTTCAACATATCGGTCTATAGTTACTCTATGTCACATATATTTTAATTTTTTATTAAGTGACATCATGTTAGGCAAAATACATGTTTAGACCCCTCAACTTGTAACTTTTATGCAAATAGACCCTCCAACTTTGAACATTACCTATCAAACCCCCCAACTTAACATTTTTTTACTATTGAGCCCCTTTTGCTGACCTGACGCGGCGCGTGCAAGTAACTCCTCCGGCTGGCTGTAAAATTTTCCCAAAATTACTTACATGGCAAAAAAAAATATGCCATGTCGAGTCCCAAACCCCATCTTCTTCCTCATCTTCTTCCTATCCACAATCCCCTCATTTTCATATCTGGGATGTCACGTGGCTGCTGAGTGGAATGAAAATGGCCCTGGTTAGCGCGTGTTATTCACACTACGAAAAAAGAGGGTTCATTTGCAAAAAAAGGGCTCAATAGGCAAAAAAGGTAAAGTTTAGGGGTCCAATAGGAAATATTCAAAGTTGGGGGGTTCATTTGCAAAAAAGTGACAAGTTGGAGGGTCTACAGATGTATTCTGCCTATTCATGTTATATATATATAGTATTAGGTTCCATAGAGAACATCTAAATATTAGAGAACAAATGTGCAATTATAGGTCATTAGATTAAAAGCAAATAGAGAGTTGAGATTGATTATAATTGGTGGGCCACTTTAATAAAAAATCATTAACGTGTATTTAGGGAAGGTGGAAATTTGGTACAATAAGAAAAAAAACAAATCATTTACAAAATTACATCAGTTGAAAAAATATCCAAAATTATCTCCAATTTGTTTCCAAAAAAAGAAAAACCACTAGTCTTCCCTCTCTCTACAATTTCCACTACTATTCTCAAGCCCTAACTCTCCCAAATCTCTCGCCCGATACATTGCCCTCCCCCCCCTCCCAACCCCCATATTGCGATTCCACCTTCAATCAGTGATTCGCCGGTGGTCTCAATCGACACCTGACTCGGGCAAAGTCGTTGTCCCCAAATCAAAGATAAAACCCAAACAAGACAAGCAAAGTATAGCAAGTAAGTAAGGGGTCGAACCCAAGAGAATCAGTTTCTTATGTTGATTTTAGTTCGATCATGCAAACACAAACAAGGAGGGTTTTTAAGGAGGTTTTTAATCAATATTAGCAAACAAAGTTCATCCAATCAATTCCACTTTATTAATTCATCGATCATCAATTCATCCACTTCTTTATATTCCTGGGTCAATTCCAATCCTTATCTTAATTATTCGCTAGTCCATGGTCCTTGCAAAACTATGATTATGAACAATGACGCTTTATTCAAATCATACAGTGAATAGAAAGATAATAGGAAATTTCATAAGTGGCCGTCTTCAAAAGGACAACAAGTGATTTCATAAGTGGCCGTCCTCAAGGAGCAGGACGCTACACATCTGAAAGAACGACTTGACAAAACAACAAATAAGGACACCGTCCTTAATCACTCCACTAGAGTCCTCCAAAGCTAGCCGACAAAGTGACATCACCAGACAAGCTTTGATCATAAACTCCACGTGGCGGAAGATCCTGAAGTCAAGTCTAACGGAATTGCCAGTAAGCTTCCTTGATCATCACAGAGACACGTGGAAGCCGATTACTGTAGCAACGTCCTCAAGGGTATGATCGTCAGAGAATGACACCCTTCCTAATAGGGCTGTCCAACGGGTCGACCCGACCCGACCCGTAACCCGGTTTACGGGTTACGGGTCGACCCGTTGACCCGTAACCCGGTTTACGGGTTACGGGTCGACCCGTTGACCCGTAACCCGGTTTACGGGTTACGGGTCGACCCGTTGACCCGTAACTTGGAAAATTCTGACCCGAGACCCGACCCGTAACCCGGTTTACGGGTTACGGGTTTTACGGGTCGGGTCACGGGTCAACCCATTTGACCCGTTTGACCCGAGCGAAACTGCACAAGGGAACCCAGCAAGGTTGCCGGCGAGCGAGGAGGGCACCGAGCAAGGTCGCCGGAGAGCGAGGAGGGCGCCGAGCAAGGTCGCCGGAGAGCGAGGAGGGCGCCGAGCAAGGGCGCTGGCGAGTGAGCAGGGCGCCGAGCGAAGGCAACGCGAGCCGAATCTGCAAGTTGCTGAAGAATGCAAGTCAGGGGACTTCGAACGAAGGTCGAGCAAAATAAATTTTGGGCTGAAGAAGGCGAGCGAACCTGTAGCAAGTTAGGGGACTCCGACGAGTGAAGGCGGCACCGTTGAGAAGAGATGCAGTAGAGCGGCGCAACAGCCACAACGGGTCTTCACTCGACGCAACCGCCAGGGACGTCGGAGGCTCGGAGTCAATTCGCCGCCGCCAGGGACGCCGACACTGAGCAGGGCCGAAGGAGTGCGGCGCCGGTTTGGCTTCTAGATCTAGGGTTGTTCGGTTGATTTGGAAAAAGGTGCTGCTTGTTTACTGGTTTTATTAATTAGGAGGGTTGCGTGTTTACAGGTTGAAAATTGCTACTTCTAAGTAATTTAATAATACCTACTCAAGTATTTAAAAAATACATTACGGGTTTACGGGTCGACCCGTAACCCGCCGGGTCGACCCGTACCCGACCCGTAACCTGTAAAAGGCAAAATTATTGACCCGTGACCCGACCCGTAATTTACGGGTCGGGTCGGTCCGGGTTACGGGCGACCCGGACCGTTGGACAGCCCTACTTCCTAATGTCACTATAAATACTCTCCCAGAGCATTTATTGTTACTGTGACTGCGACGCTTCAGAGAATATTCAGAGGAATTTGTCAGACGCTCAAGAACATCAAGAACACCAAGAACAATCTCAAGAACTTGTGTGAATTAGGTGTTAGATTGAGCGTGAAGCGTACAACAAAACCACAAATCTGTTTGTAATAAAAAAGAACAAAAAGAGAGAGAGAGTCCTTACGAAGTACTGTAAGGACGAGGTGATAGCGTCCTTTAGGAAGATTAAGTTAGGTTATAGTTCAGGCTTAAGGAAGTTGTTACTAGTGGACTTAGGGACGCCTTCTAAGTACCAGAGAAGTGTAACTGCTCGCCAGTGAATTGTAAGGAAACTTAATAGAAAGGAAAGAAGCTATTACAAAATCCTCCAAGGAGGTAGAGGTTTACACTCAAGGACTAGTTGGTACTTGAGTGGTTCCTCTATAAATCAAAAGCGTTCTTTACTTTCTGTCTTTACTTGTCTAGTCTTTTGTTTTTCCGCTGCCACTCAAAGACGTCCTTAGTCTTTACTAAGAACGTGAGAGTCAAGGACGCTCTTAATTGTGTTAAGGACGCCCTTTTGTTAAGACTAACGATCCAACAAACGGCCTACAATTGCTCTCTTCTTCTCTCAAATTTAATTGTTCTCTATTGAACCTCAATCTATCTATATCAATATCTATATAAGCGTGAGTTCAAATAAAAAAGTTAGTTACCTATATAAATGATATAACACGTCATATGCATGATTTTAATATGTTATATGCATATAAAGGTTATAAAGGTTATATGCACGATGTTTTGTTAGTTATATACATCAAATCCCCAAATCTTGAAATTATAGGAATTGAAGTTAGTTACCTATAAGCATGATATAACACGTCATATGAATGAGTTTAATACGCTATATGCATGATTATAAATGTTATAAGCATGATATTTTATTAGTTGTATATATGAATACACAAACCCCGGGATTATAGAAACTGAAGTTAGTTACCTATATGCATGATACAGCACGTGAGATGCATGAGTTTAATATGCTATATGCATGATGATAAAGTTTATATGGATGATGTTCTTTTAGTTATATACATGAATACACAAATCCCGGAATTATAGGAACTGAAAATAGTTATCTATATGCATGATATAACACGTCATATGCATGATTTTGATACGCTATATGCATGATTATAAAAGGTTATTTGCATGATGTTTTATTAGTTGTATACATGAATACATAAATCTCGGAATTATAGGAACTGAAGTTAGTTACCTATATGCATGATATAACACGTCATATGCATGAATTTAATAGGTTATATTCATGACTATAAATGTTATATGAATAATATTTTATCGCGGGATTCTTGCGCACTGGTTTTTTTATTTTCCGCACCGCACTTCACGAAATGAGGATGCGCGTCATGGTAAAATCGTAAAAATCAACGGCGGGTAGGCGACGCGACGTGACGCAAGGATGCGCGGACGACGCGCAGGCTGGCTTCGCGCTGGGTGGCTCGAAGGCCCATTGCGTGCGCCTGTTGGGCCAGCTCGAATGCCCATTGTGCGCCACTAGGTCAAAGTACACCACTAGTTCGATCCTTAGTTTTGATTCTTCATCGTGTTCGACTATCGTTTCGGTTTATGTTTTTAGTCTTTCATGAACATTCACTTAGATCGAGAATTCTATTCGGTTTGGATCGTATTAATCCTAATGGGCCAATAGGCCCAATCGAGTACAATTCTTTAGTTTCGGTTCTTCATCATTTTCGTGTTCGATTATATTTTTGGTTTATGTTCTTACTCTTTAATGAACGTAAGAACATAAACCAGAACAATAGTGGAACATGATGAAGAACCGAAACTAAAGAATCGAACTCGAATTGGGCCTATGGGCACATTAGGCCCACTACGGCCAAACCGAATAGAACTCCCGATCCAAAACAATGTTCATGAAAGATTAAGAACGTAAACCGAAACGATAGGCCCAATACGTTGCCTTGGATCGAGAGTTCCATTCGGTTTATATTGTATTGGGCCTAATGAGCCCATAGGCACAACTCGAGCTCAATTCCTTAATTTCGGTTTTTCATCAAGTTCGACTATCGTTTCGGTTTATGTTCTTACTCTTTTATGAACGTTGCCTTGGATCAAGAGTTTTATTCGGTTTGGATCGTATTGGGCCTAATGGGCCCATATATAGGCCCAACTAGATTTCAATTCTTTAGTTTCGGTTGTTCATCACGTTCGACTATCATTTCGGTTTATGTTCTTACTATTTCATGAACGTTGCCTTGGATCGGGACTTCTATTCGGTTTGAATCGTATTGGGGAAAGAGGAGGTGGAGAAATTGGAGAGCCTAGTGCACGGGAACCTAGCCAAAGCCTAGTGCATGTCGGACATGGAGGATCCATATCAGGCACTTGCCGGAGAGGCGGACGGGGAGGAATTCACGGACGTGGATCCGCACAATGTGAACGGATCTATAGAGCTAGGGTTTGGATTCGATGAACAGTAGGTGCAAAAATTGTGCAACACGTTGCCGACATTGGATCTTTACTTCGTCGCGAACAGGAAGCTGACGCCGAGCCCCGTGTCCGGTGAAAATCTTGGCCGCGATCGCTTGCCTCCTCCTCTCCCTCCGCCTATTGTTCACCCTATCCCGCCACGACGGCTTCCTCCTCGCCGCCCGCGCCACAGCCACCACTGCCAGGCCACCTTCGCCGCCCTCAGTCACCATTTTCTCGCTCTCTGATTTGAGGGGAAAAGGGAGGGGCTTTGTTGGAGAAGATGAACAAGAATTGAGAGAAATGGAGAGCGTATTTTCACGAATGAGAAATGAGAGATAATGAGGAAAGTGGGGAAAGACATCTTGGTTATTAACACCCTATTCTCAGATTTAATCCTGGTCATTGATTTTCTTTTAATCCAATGTACCAGATTTGTCCACAATGGATCACCCCAACCTATATTATCACTTGAACCCAAACCTATATATATATATATAGATTAAAGTTCAATAGAGAACATGTAAGTATTAGAGAACAAGAGAACAATTGTGGGCCTTTGGATGATAATCAAATGAATGGCGCGCTCAGATTACCTATACAAATTTGACATAATTTCAAAATTAAATCAATCCCTTAAATATATATTGGAAGTGATGATTAATTTTAGAATTAAACCAATCCCTTAATTATAGGAAGTGATGATTAATTTTATAATTTTCGAAAAATAACAAAATCTAGTGATCTGCTCGGGTGTTTTTTTTTGGGTAAAAATTATAGCAATTGATTCTATTTTTATCCTACTCCCAATTTGTACCCTAAATTATAGCAATAGTCGTCCTCCCCAAAATCGCATGTATATAGACATACATACGGTGTATACGGAGGTCAATTATATATGTTGACATAATACATATATCATATACCCTAATAAAGATGGTTTATACATTCCTCAGGTTGTCATATACATTATTATTGTACATATATACATCTTGGTTTGTAAGAATAGGTCACACAAACAATCCAGCCACAACAAATTGCTTTTATACATTCCTCAGTTTGTCATATACATTATTACTGTACATATACGGGAGTAGGTCACACAAACAATCCAGCCACAACAAATTGCTTATATACATTGGTCAGATTGTCATATACATTATTATTGTATGTATATACATCTTGATCTGTATGAATAGGTGACATACACAATACAACCACAACAAAATTCGTATATACATTCCTCAGGTTGTTATTTACACAATTAATGTACATATATACATCTTGAGCTATAGAAATAGGTCACACAAACAATCCAGCCACAACAAATTTCGTATATACATTCCTCAGGTTGTCATATACATTGTTACTCTACGTATATACATCTTGATCTATGGCCGGCGATGTGGTGGCCGACGATTTTGGATATGCGTGATTCCTAATATTCTCCGAATGGAACTGCGTACAGTTTTCACAATATGGTAGCCTGCGTTTTTTTGGATATACGTGATTTCACAATTTGTTATTTTCCAAAATTATATTGTTGGTGGTTACAAGGAGTAGATCATGGGAGAAAATCTCTCCTGTTTTGGATTTTTTTCTAGTTTCTTATTAATTGATATTGTAGACACTAATCTCACCATCCATTACAAATCTCATCCGATGGATGAGATTTGTTCTCTTGTTCTCTATAGGACCTTGTTAACTGTAGAACCTACCTCTATATATATATATATAGATTAAAGTTCAATAGTGGACAATTAAATATGAGTGAACAAGTGAACAATTGTAGTCCTTTAGATGCTATTCCAATGGATGGTCCAGATTACATATCAAAACTTGACTCAAATTCAAATTTGAACCTCTTCCCTTAATTATAGGGAGTGTTAATTAATTTTCGGATTTATAGAAAAATCACAAAAAGAAATCCCTTAATTATAGCAAGTGTTACTTAATTTTCAAATTTCAACTCAATCTCGTAATTATAGCAAGTGTTAATTATATATTGGATATCCACACGTCTTTTACGAATTATTAAATATATATACATGCTATAGTCTTGTATATACATCCTGGGATCATTATATACACTATATTTACAGTATTATTAAATATATATCTGTAGAAATAGGTCACATAAACAATCCAACTACAAGAAATTTCGTATATACATGCCTTAAGTTGTCATGTACAATATTACTGTACATATATACATCTTCATCTGTAGAAATAGGTTACATAAATAATCCAACCACAACAAATTTCGTATATACATTCATCAAGTCGTCATATACCATATTACTGTACATATATACAATAATCGGCAACGTGGTGTTAGTGGTGGCTTTGGCGACGTGGTGGTACAATATGGTGGTTCCGACGGCCGGCGCAATGGTGGTTCGAGGTGGCCGGCGCAATGGTGGTGGCCGGCGAAGTGTTTCCACCGGCGAAGTGGTTATTCCGAGCGCAATGGTGGTTCGATGTGGTGGTGAGATTAGTGTCCGGAACAATGGTGGTGGCCGGCGAAATACGATTGAGGCCAACGAAGTGGTGATTCTGCGATGTAGTTACACCGGTGGCGAAGTTGTGGTTCGGCAAAATTCGTATACATATTAATCTGTATGAAAAGATCACATAAACAATCCAGCCACAACAAATTCCGCATATACATTCCTCAGGTTGTTATATACAAAAGTATTGTACATATATACATCTTTATCTGTAGCAGTAGGTCACATGAATAATCCAGTCACAACAAATTTTGTATATACATTCCTTAGGTTATTATATACAAAATAACGACACATATAGGTCAAATAAAAAATCCAGCCACATCAAATTTTGTATATACATTCCTCATGTTTGCGTATACATTATTACTATACATATATACATCTTGATCTATAGGAATATGTCACATAAATAATCCAGCCACAACAAATTTCGTATATACGTTTATCAGATTGTCATATACATTATTAATTTATACTTAGGTGTCCATATACATTTAATCTGTACGTATATACATCTTGATCCCTATGAATAGGTCACATAAACAACGTAACAACATAAATTTTCGTATATACATATATTAGGCTGTCAAATACATTATTATTATACATATGTACATCTTCATCTGTATGAATAGGCCAAATAAGCGATTTACACATAAGATAATGGTATATACAAGTTCAAAACACCCATATAAACGAAATAAAAATTATATACACTGATACCTGATGCCATATTTAATTGCGACGTGGTGGTGAAATTCTATAGCGAGAGGGACGTCTGCAATGGCGATAGGGAGGACGTTTGCAATGGCGAGAGGGAGGACGTCTGCAATTGCGGTGGCGAATTTCTATAGCGAGAGGGACGTCTGCAATGGCTGAAATCGGTTATGGAGGACGTTTGCAATGGCGACGTGGTGGTCTGTAATTGCGGAACTGCTGCGTTGGAGGACGCTGCAATGGCGGAAGACACAAATCGCAGATGCGTGTCTGCAATGGCTTCTCTGCAATGGCGTCTGCAATGGCGTCGTGAGCGGGGGTTGTGCAATGGAGGACGCCGGGGGTTGACACTCGAGGGCGGGGGCTCTGTCGATGCCGCGGGCTGCAATGGCGTCTACAATGGCGTTTCTGCGATGGCGTCTGCAATGGCAATTCGCAGATGCGTGTTTTTGTTTTGATAATTGTGATTTGGGTGGTTACAAAATATGGGAGAAAATCTCTGCAATTTTTGTTTTATATTTCTATTTTCTTATAAATGAATATTGCATATACAAATCCAGCCATCCATTACAAATCTCATCCTATGGATGAGATTTGTTCACTTGTTCTCTATAGAAAGTTGTCCACTATAGAACCTAACTCTATATATATATATTTATGGGCGGGTAGATTCCGCTATCTATTAGGTAGTAGTATCTTTTATTATCTTATTTATTATTTAGATATCTTTATAATTAAGCATGTGCCAATATCTTTTGTTTATTTATTAGGGTAGCTACTCTAGATTAGGATATTTATGGTGGAAGTATCTCTCATAATTAAAGGATAGATTCTGGGATGGATTGGGCAGCAAGTCATCGACTCATCGCCTTGCTTGGGCCCCAACCGACCCGTTCGGGCCCAAGGGGTACTCGACCTGCCCTCGCCTTCTACTATAAATACATATGTCATCGCCATGTGAAGGTAAAGTTTGAACACATATCGCTCTACCTTGACATTATCCTTATTGATTTAAGCATTAGAGGCGGATTAGGGAGACGCTCGCCCCCTTATCCATTGTTTTACAGGTCTTGAAGGTCAAAAGGCGTTCCTGAAGGAAAGATTACAATCAAACCTTGTACAATGCGAATTATTGTGTACTAACTATATATTTCTCCACATAAGATTTTATTAAGCCACATCATATTTATTTAGGTAAATGAGATTACTTTCCTACCAAAAAGATAAGTATAGAGATTTTTTCTAAAATATTTTTTTTTTATAATTGTACAAATCTTATCCATAAGATATTAATTAAGGTATTAATTAAGAAAAGAAAAGATTTTGATAATTATATATGGTCAATAGATATTCTTATCAAATAAGCAAAATATTTTATTTTTTAATTCATATGTTAATTAGTGTTTTTTCTTAATTATAAGTTTAATTGATAATAGCTTACCCCTTTAATTCTTATCAAATAGTCAAAACAATCATTTTTAATTAATATGTTAATAAGTCTTTTATTTCTTAATTAAATATTTGATTGTAATCTTCATTTTAAAAAATGACTATATACATGAATATGATCACAATTTCTCAAACAATCCTACTTATGTATTTTATAGCACTAGTAGTTATATATAGATTTTATTTATATATGAGATCAAATATAATATTTATAATTAAAAATATATTAAATCTAACATTTTATTCAACTCTTGTACACGGTATAGGGATTGCACTAGTATATATCTGTTATCACTAAGAGTGTCTCCAAGAGATCCTCCATATTCCTGAAAATCTCAAATTTGGAGATTTTTAAGTGTGTTTTAGCTCCAACAAGAACTTCATTTGCTTCTCCAAAATGAAAATTAACAAAATGAATATGAGCATCCTTATATTTGGGGTTATCTCCAAATTATGAATTCTCCTTCATTCATTTATTTTTTTAAAGAAAATAAATACAAAGTTCTTCCTAACTAGCATAAATCCCGTACCATGTACGGGTAATATAAATATAAATCCGATATAATTGATCCGAGATCGAGTTTTGACTCGAGCTTGATTTTTATTGGATAATGTCCCAAATAAATTTATGTCTTATTTGATAATATATCTTTTAATTTTTTAATGTATAAATAAATAAATTCAATCAATTTGATTAAGCTTATTATGTAAGATTATTTTCCCAAATAATATTTATCGAAATATTTTTTATATTTTTATTAACTTTTTTTTGTATATAATAACATGGTTATCTGTATTTTATCTATAAATATATAAAATACAATTACTTCAATTATAAAATCCATTATTTTAATTCATTATCTAGAATCCTCATAACAATAATCTAAAAAATCTCTTTTACCTATTTAAATGGAAGCTATATTTCTTAAGATAACAATATTAGGTAAGGCATCAAAGACATCAAAAAATGTGTTGGGACGATATTAAGGACGCCAGTCATTAATATCTAAACCAATAATAATCGTCCCTTGTTTTGATAATGACAAACTCAAAGGTATTTGATAAGTTGTCCAAGTGTTGATCTTAGGTAAGTCCAGTGGACGCATATGAGCGAAAAGGACAACAAGTGAACGAGAGTCCCTAACTCTATAGGGATGCATTTCATCAGAACTTCCAAAGCTGAACGCAATTGGCGAAGTCCCTGCGCAGATAGGACGGCGTCCTCATCAGGAAGGGACGCGCGCCATACGGACGAAGTTCAAATTCAAATCAAGGCTGCCCCAACATGATTACATCATATTCGGCCGTAGTCCTCAGAAGGAAGCTTCCCTTGTCTGGGCACGTGTAGACAACTCCAAAGATGTCGCTTTCCCAACAATGGTCCCCTATCCACGTGGAGGCTTCCCAAGCATCAACGACTTCCCCAAGATGCTCATCGCACCGTTGATGGAAGATCAAGGATCCTGTCAAGTATCAGAGGACGCTAGAGGACAGGAACCACTTCCGCTATAAATACCCCCCAAGGGGTATGCATAGCGGTGTGGACTTTGAAAACTTTCTCTCAAGCTCTCCCGAAGCATTCAAGTACAAGAACGAAGATCAAGAAGATCAAGTGAGCTTGAAGCAAGAGAAAGAAAGTCCAACCACATCAAATCCAAAACAAACCACAAAATGGTTAGAGTTGTAGTTTGTCTCTCACGACGGACCGTGAGAGACGAGAGTGATAGCTTCCTTATAACTAAGAGAGTTAGGTTACTTGTTAGGTGGAAAGGAGTGTTACTAGTGAGGTTAAGGACGGACGCTTAGCTCAGTGAAGTGTAACGACTCGCCTAAATTGTAAGGACTCTCTTTGAATAAGATAAGGACGGCTATTGAAAATCCTCCAACAGAGGTAGAGGTTTACCTATAAGACTAGTTGGTCTTAGTGGGGTTCCTCTATACATATTTGTGTCCATCATCTTATCTCGTTTCCTGTTAAGTCTATTTTCCGCTGCACCTAAGGACGCCCTTAACCCAGTTAAGGACGGCCATTCTAACAGACTTACGATCCAACAATTGGTATCAGAGCCGGCGCTCTAGATTAAGTTTGAGTTGCAGGAAACATGGATATGGAACCTATAGGTATCTCAAGTGCGAAGCCTCCCCGCCTCACGGACGGGAAATTCAACCGATGGAAGACAAGATTTGAGTGCGTCGTGCGAAGTCAAAACTACCAATGCTGGCTGGTGATAAAGAACGGCGACCTAGAACTCCCTGCTGCTAAAAAGGACAAAGAAGGAGAATGGGGTCCCGATGAGTTTAAGCTCATGGAGGCAAACGCCAAAGCTATCTGCTTCCTATAGACGTCCCTCTGCGAAAGGGACGCCACCCATGTGAGCAATCTTCCAACTGCTAAGCTCCAATGGGAAGCTCTGGAGAAGTACCGTGTTGGGACGCCTGAGATGAAAGAGGACGTCCAGCTTGAAGCTAATAGGGACTTCTACAAGTTCAGAATGTTCACAAATGAGACCATCACCGACTACTCCTTCCGCTTTGAGGCCCTACTAACCAAGTTGAAAAACTTGGGTGTCAAAGAAACGGAGATCACTTAGAGGATGAAGGTTCAAGTTTTGATCGATGGACTCACGGGACCATGGAACTTCGACAGGATGATGTTCAAAGAAAACCAAGCCAACAAAGGACTGTCCATGGAGGAAATTTATGGAAAGCTTAAGGGGTACGAAGCAAGGACAAATCAAGATTTGCTGGAAATGGGGAAGAGTTCCCAAAATGAGCTGGCTTTAACTCTTACGGCTAGGACGCCAGAGTATGAGCAATACTACCAAAGACAAAGGGAACTGAACTCCATGCTAGAAGCCAAAACTCAAGAGCACCAAGAGAATCTTCGTCTTCAGGCTTTAGTAGAACGCAAAGGGAAGACTGAAGAACAAATATCTGAAGAAGATGAGCTAGCACTGTTGCACAAAACTCTTCGTACTTTGTACAAAAGAGGCAAAGTCCCAAGAATGAAGATGCCTTACAAGAAGGAAAGTCGCAAACCTTCGGATGCTGAAATGAAGGATATAGTCTGCTACAAATGCAACAGGAAGGGACACATGGCCAAGAAATGTACCACAGGGTTAACATCAAAAGAAATGAAGGAAAAGGCTCTGGTTGGTGCATTTGAAGGTGCGTGGGACGACCTCGACTCAAGTGATGAGGAACCAGAAAATCAAGTAGCTTACATGGCCATGGAAGACGCTCCAGCCTCTCTAGAGGACGTCTCTGAAACTGAGCAAGAGGTAACTCATGAATCCATGTTAAGCTCACTTGAAAAATGCTCAAAACCCAAGCTTATCAAACTAATCACTCAAATCATGCAAGAAAGCTATGCCATGAAACAAAGTTTTGATGAACTTGAATATGAGAATATTGTTGTGGAATGTGAAAATTGCAATACTATGTCTTTTCAACTAGAGTCCTCTCAGGAAGAGGTCAAGTCCCTTAAGAGTCATCTTGTGTGCCTAAAACTTGAAAATGCAAATCTTAGGGACGAAGTGAAAGTCCTAGGAAAGAGTCCTATGACTGAAACTATGAATCCGATAGTCTTTGTTCCAGCTAGGAAAGGACTAGGGTATGAATCAGGCTCAAAGAACTCTCTCCCTAGCGACTTCGAGGCTAGCAAAACCACTGAACTAGAACTTGACAGGGAAAAGACAAAGAACCTAGAGGAACGCATAAGAGTCCTTGAGAGTGGTGAGAAAGGCCAAAGGGACTACTACACAAATTCCACTAGCCATAAAATCTACAAAAAGATTGCAAAAGGTGAAGGATCTAAGGTAGTTGATCCACAGAAGATGAAAGAGAATAGAATTCAACGTCCTAACAAGAAGTACTACCTTGGAAACTACTATAGGACGTGCTGGCATTGTGGCAAAGGTGGTCACTACCAGTATGAGTGTCTTAAGCTAAAACAGGATCTTGAGAATGGAAGAAAGGCTAGAAGTGGCAGTAAGAACGCCAAGCCTAAATCTGCTGATAGGACGCATTCTAGTATGCCAAATGCTAAAAATCAATCTCCTAGGATGCATGCTAGAAGAACAAATGATGTGAATGTATATGATTATTTGCCCATGAAAGAGTTGTACCCATGTAATGAGCCAGGTAAGGGTCACCTTGCATGGGTCGCAAAGAACTAACTCTTCTTTTCAGGTGGAAGTGAGAGGAAGCCCGTGGATCATTGATAGTGGCGCCTCAAATCACATGACTGGAAGCCAGATCCATCTCACTTCTATCCAATCAAATGCCACGGGAGGAACTGTCTCGTTTGGCAATAAGGGCAAAGGAAGAATAAAAGGGACGGGCACCACAAAGCTAAATCAATCCATCAGTGCGTCCAAAGTCAGTCTTGTCGAGGGACTAGGCTTCAACCTCCTTAGCGTTTCTCAAATATGTGATCAAGGTGAAAACCTAGTCACATTTGATTCTAAGGAGTGTCTGGTTATCAACAAGAAAACAAATCAAGTCATTCTCAAAGGGACTCGTGAGAACAATGTCTATGTCTTCAATCAAAGATTCAAGCCTGCATCCAAGTTGTGCTTATCCGTCTCTGCTGTGGACGCCGATCTCTGGCATCGACGTCTTGGACATGCTGGTCCTAGCACTATCTTCAATCTTCATCAAAAGGAACTTGTAAGAGGACTTCCCCGAATTGATCCTGAGCAAATTGAGCAATGTGAAGCATGCATCAAAGGGAAGCAGACAAGATCGTCCTTCAAATCCAAAAATGAAGTGAGCACAAAGAGGCCGCTAGATTTCCTTCACATGGATTTGTGTGGACCCATGCAGACCCAAAGCTATGGTGGAAAGAGGTACATCTACGTTATTGTAGATGATTTTTCAAGATTCACTTGGGTTCTCTTCTTGGTGTCAAAAGCAGAAGCCTTCCAGATGTTCAAAATCTTCGTCAAGCAAATAGAAGTTGCTCTTGGGACGAGCTTAAAAGCATTAAGGTCAGATCATGGAACGGAGTTCAAAAACTCAGAGTTTCTTGACTTCTTTGACCAACAAGGAATCTCCCACAACTTCTCTTGCCCCCGAACTCCTCAGCAAAATGGCATTGTTGAAAGAAAGAATAGGACGCTGGAAGACATGGTAAGGACGATGCTCCTGGCAAGCGGCGTCCCCAAACACTTTTGGGCAGAAGCTGTGGCCACAGCTACCTACATCATAAACCGAGCCATGATTCGTCCTTTGCTCAAAAAGACGTCCTATGAGCTCCTAAATGGAAGAAAGCCAAACATTTCGCATCTCAAAGTCTTTGGATGCAAATGCTTCATTCACAACAACGGCAAGGACAACATTGGCAAATTTGATGCTAGGAGTGATGAAGGCATATTCCTTGGATACTCCCTCACAAGCAAAGCCTATAGAGTCTTCAACAAACGGACTCTTAAGCTTGAGGAAAGTATCCACGTGGTGTTTAAAGAAAATGCTTCTCACAAGAAAGAACCAAGTAAGAAGGAACGTCGTACCTTTCCAAGGGACGATGATGAAGATGATGAGGAAGAACCTAGAGGCTCCTCCGATAAATACTACGTTCCTAGGAACGCCCCTGAAGCTCGCGATGAGGTTTCAATGGGAGTCCCTAGTGAACAGCAAGAGCCCTCTCAAACTTGGTCGCTAAACCAAGTAGATGCTACTGAATCAAGTCAACAAGGAGAAGAAAGGCACAGTGTGGACGCTCAACCTGAGGGGGAACACACTGAGCCTACCAATGAAGAAGATGGCTTTGACTCCAATGAGTCTGACTGGACGGACCCTAGGTGTACTCCTGTAAGGGACGCTACTCATAGAGGATCCAACCTTTCAAGACTTCATTCAACAGATCAAATTATCTCGGACATTTCAAAAGGAGTTCAAACAAGATCAGTTGTGAATCAGTCCCATAGCGCCAACATAGCGTTCTGTGCTTTCAACGCCTTTGTGTCCTTAATTGAACCTAAGAACATAAAGGAGGCACTTCAGGACGCTGATTGGATTCAAGCCATGCAAGAAAAACTCAATCAATTTGAGAGAAACAAAGTTTGGACCCTCGTACCTCGTCCGAAAAACAAAAACATAATAGGGACGAGGTGGGTCTATAGAAACAAGCTTGATGAAAGTCGTGCGTTTCAAGAAACAAAGCAAGGCTTGTGGCTCAAGGCTATAGGCAAGAGGAAGGAATCAATTATGATGAGACCTTCGCTCCTGTCGCTAGAATTGAAGCCATTCGCCTCCTCATTGCCTATGCCGCTCACAAGGGGTTCAAGCTTTTTCAAATGGACATCAAGACAGCCTTCCTCAACGGCAAGCTTAAGTAAGAAGTGTATGTCGCTCAACCTCCAGGTTTTGAGGACGCTGATCATCCTAATCATGTGTACTTCTTGGACAAAGCACTCTGTGGACTCAAGCAAGCCCCTCGTGCCTGGTACGATAGGTTTGCGTCCTTTCTGTTGTCCAATGGGTATACACGAGGTAACATTGACAAAACCTTGTTCTTAAAGAAAGTCCTTAAAGATGTTTGATTGTCCAAGTCTATGTCGATGACATAGTCTTTGGAAGCACTAACATGAAACTTGTAGAGGAATTCAAGAACTTGATGAGTAGTGAGTTTGAGATGTCCCTCATAGGAGAACTCAACTTCTTCTTAGGACTCCAAATCACTCAGCTCAAAGATGGGACGCGCATTCACCAACAGAAGTACATTCGGGAAATGCTCGAGAAGTATGGGATGAACTCATCAAAGTCCATTGATACTCCCATCTCTCCCAACACTCGCCTTTATGCTGATGAAGAAGGCAAGAGTGTAGATCAAAAGCTCTACAGAGGAATGATAGGGTCCTTACTATATCTAACGGCAAGTCGTCCCGACATCATGTTCGCTGTGTGCTTATGCGCCCGCTTCCAAGCAAATCCAAAGGAGTCCCACATGCAAGAGGTCAAAAGAATCTTCAGATACCTCAAGGGACGGGATGACCTATGCCTATGGTATCCCAGAAGGACGTCCGTGAACCTGGTAGCGTACTCTGACGCAAATTATGTTGGCCATGTAGTGGATAGGAAGAGCACCTCAGGAATGGCTCAATTCCTAGGCTCGTGCCTTGTATCATGGGGATCCAAAAAGCAAAACTCCGTGGCACTCTCAACCGCGGAAGCTGAGTACGTTGCTGCTGCTTCGTGCTGCTCACAAGTCCTATGGATCAAGTACCAACTTGAAGATTATGGTACGTTCCTCAACACAGTCCCTATCTTGTGTGATAACACTAGTGCCATAAGTATTGCCAAGAATCCTGTTCATCATTCTAGGACGAAGCATATTCATATAAGACATCATTTTCTTCGTGATAATGTTGAACTCGGATTAATTAGAGTGGATCATGTTAGGACTGAGGACCAAGTGGCCGATATTTTCACAAAAGCACTTGATAGACGTCCCTACGAGCACCTCCGGTTGCTCTTAGGGATGATAACTTTTAAATGATCAAGTCTCATTCTATTATTCCCTCTATGATTGGCTATGTTTTGTTGAGAACTTGTTTTGAAGTGTGTCATGCATTTAAAGTCATCTTTAAAGGAAGCTAGTCTAAGACATGTGTTTTGCTTGTGCTTTGAACGCTATTCATTTCGCTTTTCATCTCAAGAGTACCCCTGATCACCCTACCCTCATTACAAGCCGAAATGATGGGAACTCTAAACTAACCTAAGCCGAGAGTCTTGCAAATGCGTCATATGAGCGTTCTTTGTTTTATCTTTACGGGACGTACTTGCTTGATTTTCAAAACCGGTGCTAAGTGATCAATGGGACGCTTGTTAAGAGCTGAAGGATGTCAGGGAAGAGTTCCAAGAATCAGAGGTTGTAATCAGTGTTTGGGACGCCGTGGTTCAGTTCTGAGTAAAGCAGTGTTGTGTGTAGAAAGGACGCCGAGATAGAGTCCTTTGCAGTTGTGAAAAGTTTGAAATTTGAAAATGGGAAGGTGAACCGTCTTTAAGAAGTTAAACGCAGATCTCGGGATACGCGCTAACAGTGCTCAACAGCTGTGTTACTTAGTAGAGAAGATAACCACGTGTGGAAACGCGGGTGGAGGAAGCCAAGTGAAAGGACCCTGTTACCCCTACCCTTTCCACTTCGTCTTCTACCTATAAATTCACCCCTACTACCTCTGAACACTCTCTTCGCACATCTTACCTGTTTGCCCAAATCTGGAAATCTCTCTCAAATCTCCCTACATCCCTATTACAGATCTCGAAATCTCCTTCCCTCAACCCTAAATCTCTTCTGTAAAACCTCTCAAATCTCATCATGACCAACACAAGATCCTCAAAGAAACCTCAGCCCTCTCAGCCATCCCTCTCGGCGGCAAGAAACCCTAAATCACCAAGATCCTCAACTCCGGTCAAGGGCCGGTCGTTGATGGATTCAAGAGGTCGACCCGCTGGGCGTCAAGAACCTTCTCGCCACCAGCACTCCTCTCATTCTTCCCAGCGCCGCCCTTCAACCACCCCTCCAAAGCCACAAAGAAATCAACCTCCTCCTCCAAAACCCCATCCTTCCCGATCCCAATCCAAACCCTCACAAAAACGCTTCCAATTCCTGGAGAAGCCATTTAAACCTGAGCAAGAGCAAGGGAACCCTTCAAAGACCTCCGTCTTTAGACTCCCAGCCCATCCTAAATGCCGTCCTCCTTTTGACCCACTTATTGAGGACTGGCTTGAAAAAGAGCCAAGGACGCTGGCCAATATTTGCCTAAGGGCGTCCGCTCATGACCATCCTTCAAAAATCCAACGCCTCCTTCACTATTTTATGGTTACCTATGTCCAGCCACGCCTACAAGAAACCAACCATACCAATCCTCCTTTCATGGGGCCAGGTATTATTTCTGACTCTTTTGGTGGGACGGTGGATGAGCTCGCCAAGCTGCTCCCAGATATCATGGAGTTCCTTGTGGCTCCTGCGGGCTTCGTCCCTTCACAAAAGAGAAAGAGGCCTTCTATCCCTCCCCCTTCTCAACAGCTCCAAATCAAAGGCTCCCCCTCCTCCTCCTCTCAACCCAAACCAATCCCATCCTCCCCTCCCCCCGCTCCCAAACGCTGACTGAAGACGTCCGCTCAGCTTGAGGGCGTCACAGAGGAACAAATGGCAGCTATTCGCCTCTCCGAGCTGCAAATTGAGAAAGAGGAGAAGGCGAAGCAGGAGCAAGCGGAAAAGGACACCATTGCTGCGGCGATCCAACAGAGTTTGCAAGAAGTCCCTCTGCTCCCTCCTCCTCCACCAAGGATAGAGGACGTGACCCTTGTCTCCGAGGCTGCTGTGGATCCGCTTGAAGCGGAAATAGAGGCGGACTTGGCAAAACCTATGCCTAAGGTCCAAAAGGAAGCTCCTCAAGTACAGGTCCCGGCCAAGGACGTTGTACCCAAAGTCATCACTCTAGAGGACTCCCCCGCTAAGAAGCCACCTCCTCCCCCTGCTCCGCTCAAGGTCAAGCCAATTTCTGTGGCTCCGCCTAGCTCCTCCTCTGCTCCCGCCCCCAAGGCCAAGCTAAGAACACCCACTCCCTCTCCTTCAAAAGCAAAATCTCCAACTCCTCCGCCTGCTTCGGCTATCGAGGAAAATGTTCAAGTCCAGGGGACGGCTTCTGTTGAAGTCCCCATCGAGTCCTTGGCAGGGACTCCAGCTGTGGACGCGCCTCTTCCAGCACAAGCGTCCACTAGTGAGGACACAAAGATGGTCGAGTCCCATGAGCAAGGGGACGAGGCCTCCAATGAAGACGATGCTCCTCACCAGGATGAGGATCATGAGGACGAGGAGGGAGACGGTGAAGAAGAAGACGCTGGTGATGAGGTTATTGTGAGCAACGGCAGCAAGCAGAAAAGGCTCAAAAAGATTCTGTCGCCGCTCCTCTTTACTGCTCAGTTTTTGGAAGAGAACCAGCGCACAGAGTTTTTTGGAACTGCTTGAGTTCCAGGGTTGGACGCACTTGGGCGCTGAGGCCGCTGAAGTCGACCCCGAACAGGTTCTCCGCTTTTACTCAAAATTTGAGATATCTGAAGTAAAAGAGAAGCCTCAAGGGACGTTCGAGATTGATGGGGACGAGTACTCAATTGCTGAGGGTACCGTCCGAAATATACTGGGCCTGCGTCCTTCTCGGCCTGATGCTCTGCACGACCTTCCCAACAAAAACTTTGGCCGTTTCTCCCACGAAGAGATATTCAACCACATATTCAATGGGAGATAGCCAGTTGCTAGGGATAAGGTTGCCTATTGTCTTTCCAAGACAGATATCCTTGCGCATCACTTCATAGTGCGCATGGTCGTCCCCCGCCAAGAGAAGAAGTCGATCGTCCAAATCACTGATAGCATCTTACTGGACGCCTTCTTGCAACGCAAGCCCATCAACTTGCCGCGGGGTATCTTGGAGCACATGGGTAAGTGCACAACAAGGCCGCCACTCGCTTCCCTTCCCTGGCTTGGTCAAGCAGATCCTAAAGCAGCAACATCTCTATGCCTCCAAAGAAGAACAGTCCTTTGGCATTCACTGGGACGTTAGGAAAATCACCCTACCCCCAGTTGGAAAACTGAGATATGATGAGCCGCTCCCCTCAGTGAAACGACAACTGGCCAAAGAGAAGAAAGAGGCTGAACGAAGAGCTAAGGCCGCTGCTCCTGCTGCTAAGAATGTGGAAGACGAGCCTGAGGCTGAAAATTTGCAAGTAGTTGGGACGCCAGTTGAGGAAGCTGACGCTGAAGAAGAGGAAGATGAACTTGATGGCATGAGCGTCCCTCATGAGGCTGAGAAGCATTCCCAGAAGTATTTGCTTGGAATGATGATCGAGAACCAGTGCATGATGATTGATCTCATCCAACAGGTTCATGACACTCTCCATCAACACACTGAACTTCTGGAACGCAATAATGAGCTCCTTGCGCAGAACAACTATCTTCAGGAGCAGAATCTCAAAGCTCTCGGCAAGCGTCCATGCAAATGATCACCCTTCCCTTCAAACCCCTGCAAAAGTTTATCTGTTCTTTGTTTTTTTTGTTAAGACATTGGGACGATGTCCCCGTTTTGGAACTTCTGTTGAATGTTTGTAATGATCGTACTCTCATTTCTTGAATGGCGTTCATTGCATTTGTGATTCATTCCGTCTAAGTGTTCCTTTCTTTAGTTATGATTTTGTGTGTCCATGCTTATCAACTTGTTCTCCTTTTCGATGATGCCAAAAGGGGGAAGTATAGTTTTGCAGAGATGCGATTGTTTTTAAGTCGTCATAGAAAGCATGTGTTTAGGGGGAATTTTGGCCAAGTCCAAAGGACGATAGTAGAAAATAAAATAGGACGCACTTAAAAGAATGTGTTGCATGCCAACCTAAGCTAAAAGGAAAATCAAAGTGTAGTCTCTCATGCTAAAAGCTTTACTTATGAGCATATTGTTTAAAGGAGTTTGTCATCATCAAAAAGGGGGAAATTGTTGGGACGATATTAAGGACGCCAGTCATTAATATCTAAACCAATAATAATCGTCCCTTGTTTTGATAATGACAAACTCAAAGGTATTTGATAAGTTGTTCAAGTGTTGATCTCAGGTTAGTCCAGTGGACGCATATGAGCGAAAAGGACAACAAGTGAACGAGAGTCCCTAACTCTAGAGGGACGCATTTCATCAGAACTTCCAAAGCTGAATGCAATTGGCGAAGTCCCTGCGCAGATAGGACGGCGTCCTCATCAGGAAGGGCCGCGCGCCAAAATACGGACGAAGTTCAAATTCAAATCAAGGCCGCCCCAACATGATTACATCATATTCGGCCGTAGTCCTCAGAAGGAAGCTTCCCTTGTCTGGGCACGTGTAGACAACTCCAAAGATGTCGCTTTCCCAACAATGGTCCCCTATCCACGCGGAGGCTTCCCAAGCATCAACAGAGTTGACTTCCTCAAGATGCTCATCGCACCGTTGATGGAAGATCAAGGATCCTGCCAAGTATCAGAGGACGCTAGAGGACAAGAACCACTTCTGCTATAAATACCCCCCAAGGGGTATGCATAGCGGTGTGGACTTTGAAGACTTTCTCTCAAGCTCTCCCGAAGCATTCAAGTACAAGAAAGAAGATCAAGAAGATCAAGTGAGCTTGAAGCAAGAGAAAGAAAGTCCAACCACATCAAATCCAAAACAAACCACAAAATGGTTAGAGTTGTAGTTTGTCTCTCACGACGGACCGTGAGAGACGTGAGTGATAGCTTCCTTATAACTAAGAGAGTTAGGTTACTTGTTAGGTGGAAAGGAGTGTTACTAGTGAGGCTAAGGACGGACGCTTAGCTCAGTGAAGTGTAACGACTCGCCTAAATTGTAAGGACTCTCTCTGAATAAGATAAGGACGGCTATTGAAAATCCTCCAGCGGAGGTAGAGGTTTACCCATAAGACTAGTTGGTCTTAGTGGGGTTCCTCTATAAATACTTGTGTCCATCATCTTATCTCGTTTCCTGTTAAGTCTATTTTCCGCTACACCTAAGGACGCCCTTAACCCAGTTAAGGACGCCCATTCTAACAGACTTACGATCCAACAAAATGGATAAGATATCAATTGAAAATAAAGACTTTTTTGTACGATATAATCAAACAAATAAAATCATTATTATATTCTATCACGATGATGTGGCGTAAATTTTAACAAAGTCTTAAGTTCCGCTTTATACTGTATTGTAGTAGATTAATCTCTAAAATAGAGAATCCGTTGGAATTAGAGTTAAAAGCTTTTGGAGAAAAGGGTTATTGTTTAGTTCTTCTATTTTTTACTTTTTTTCTATTTTTTCCCTCTCTTTATTTATTCTCGGCCTCCCTCGGGAGACATGGCCCAATTTCCCTTCTTTTTTTTCTCTTTCGATTTCTTCATTTTGGAGAAATTTTAAGAGCATCTAAGGAGGTAAGAATCTCAAGGCAGGCAGGGATTTTTATCGGAATTATTTGAAAAACTAATCTGTATAGAAACTTTTAAGTTGCTAGTGCTTTCATCAATCCTTGGAGAAGAAGAGGTTATTTATGTTTGTTTGGTCCTTCATAACCAGGTATATCAAAATGCTAGTTGATGGATTTAGTATGTACTGGCAAATGACTCTTACCGTGTACCGAGTGTTATTTATTTATTTATTACTTTTTAGACGCATTTGTTATAACAAATACAAATATTATCATATGCATATTATGTTTTAAAATGAAACTTATTTTGTGGATTGTAAAATGATATAATTCTAGTATATCAGCACATATTTATATAAAAATAAATTAAAATTATATATTAACTTTTTATACATGAATAAACATATATTTAAATAATAGATGAAGAATGACATAAAATAAGATGCATTACCACATTTTATATTAAAAATTGATAAAAATATTTTGGCATTTATATAAATCACGTAAACTAACTTATATAATAAAATCAACGATTTTAAATAAAAGTTGGATTAAAATATTATTATATTAAAGGTATAGATAATATTTAATAAGATAATTAATATATAAATATTTAATAAAAAATTAAACGAATCATTATCTCAATTAAGAAATCCATTTTTTCATCGAAAGCTTAATCATTATGTAATATTAGAGGTATATTTATGCTAAATATAACATCTAATATTTTTTATAGAGATTTTAATATGATATGATAGTGAAAAATATATTTAATATGATACTTTGATAGAATGAATATTTGGCTTAAATATTGTGGTAGAATTTGCTACCAATACTATTGTCTTATTTAATTTATAATAAAAAGTTATGAAAAATAATTTATAATTAATGTCCTATTTAATAAATGGGTAAAATATTAAGATTAATGTTTATACATTATGACTAAATCAAAATACTTTTTATAAATAAAACTTTATCATAGATATATGTAGTAATTAAATGGGTATAATGTTAAGACCGAAATTTATATATTTGGATATAATTATTAATCAAACAATTCAAATTCTAAGATAGAACTAATGATGTGATCGGGCCCGAGCTTCACGCCCCCACGCCGCCCGGCGCCGGTGCCTCATCAAGGCACCCGACCCGCGGCGCCGGTGCCTCACGTGGGCACTCGCGTCTTCGGGCCGGTGCCACTTTTGGGTGTCCATCTATGTCACGCTTCGGGCCTTTTCCTAAGGCAATCCAAGCAAGAAAGACCACAACCTTCAAAAACAAGTTGGGCCGGACTAGCTCTCCTCAACGAAGTCAAGTACGAGCCCAAGCCCAATCTTCCACCGTCTTCCAACTCATCCCACACGCACCACTTCCACCTCCTCAAGCAAGATTGGCGGCCAAGGAAGAGCCATGAAGGGAGGAAGCCTTCCGCTCCAAGCAATGCATCATCAAAACGACGTCTTGGAGCCTAAGTCGACTAGCTAGAAAATCCCTAATTTTGACCCTATAAATAAAGGGATGTAACCTCTATTTTAGATAAGTTTTTATGTATTAGCTTGAACCTTAAACTTGGTGACTTCGAGTCCTTGTTTTTAGGTTTTGGGTTGTCCCGGCTTGTGGGACTCAAGCCGAAGGCTCTCGTGAGACTTGACGGCCGGATGGCGGGCTATGGTTCGTAAGACTCGAACCTTGGCCTAGCCATTCTTATTTTTCATAACCACCATAGTTTTCGGGTGACCGAAGGCTCGGACGGAGGCTTGGCTCGTGAGACTCGAGCCTAGCCTAGCCTTGCCTTCCTTAGGCGTCCATACTTGGTTCACCGCCAAGTGTGTTCGTCTACTTATCCCTTGGAGTTATAGGATTGTAAGGGCTGGCTCCTAATCCTTGTGTCCCTTATTCGATCTCTCTTGGTGAGTTGACCGAATTGGAGGGTTCGACTACTTATCCAATATAAATAAAATACCAAAAAGAGTTTGTTCCTAAAAAATCCCACACGTCTCAGTTTGTCACATTTATGTTCAAACCCGCAAGTTTAAGCAAGAGCCCTCATCAAAGACGAACTCAAGAAGCAACGCGAACTCCCTCGAGCCAGAATCGAGTCCGATCCTAAGGCGAATCACATCAAATAATATCTTAATTAAGTATGTATAAGATTATGATAAAATCAATATTTAATAAAATAACATTTTAAATAAGGGGGTGATGTGATGCAATATGGTGCCAAAATTTACTTCCGCTTTAGTATATAGTAATAGATTTGAGCAGAGAAAGAGTATTATATTTTTGTTACTGTTATTGTTATTGGACCGAATATTCCATGAGGATCTTACTATAAATAGTGCCTTGTGCACTTCAGAATTAGAGCATCTCCAAGACTCCAACAGAGCCTCCAAATTCTTAAATTCGGTGCATTTGGGGATTTTGGACCTATTTTAATGTCCAACAAATTCTCCATTACATTCTCCATTTTGGAGAAGATCTCCAAAAGTTGAACTCCTTTCTCTAAATGTGGGGATATCCCTAAAATTATTTGGGAAAGACAATAATTAGGGCATCTCCAACAAATTCTCCATAATTTCTTTTAATATAGAGAATCAAAAGCTATTTTCTCTAAAAAAATATACTTGAACTCCAAGAGCTTCCCCATTTTGAACAATTTCACATTTATTATTTTACTTTTTATATTTAAATTTTTTGTAAAATATTATAAAAATCAATAGAACCAATGAGATGTTGTGATGTATAGTATTTCATTTAATGCGTTCCCCAAATGGATTTGGAGAATTCCCCAAATATGGGGAAAACACCCACTATTAGAAAACGGTGTAAATTAAGACGCTTTTTTTCCTACGCTTCTTGGGTTCGTCGAGAAGAAAATACCAGTGCAGGGTAACTTTTGACGCTTTTATTTGTCAAAAAATGGGGGCGACGCTTTTATTTGTCAATAAAGGCCCCCAAATATAATCCCGCGCCTATATTTAGTAATTCTTGACGCTTTTTGTAATCGGGAAAAATCTTGACGCTTTTATTTGTCGAGAGAGGCCTTCCCAATATTAAAATCTTGACGTTTTTCTTTGTCAAGAGAGCCCTTTCTGATATTTAAACCTTGACGCTTTTATTTGTCAAGAGGCCTTCCCAATATTCCAAGGGCTAAAACTCCACTCATTCACGCAATTAAGGGCGAAAACTCCAAATCGAGAACTCTCTGAGTTCTGAGCGAAGCATCTTCCTCCGATTTTCCTTTGTCTACTCTTCCTCCTGTGAGATTGAAATTCAATCGAGCCCTAGAGTTGTGCGAGTTGATGTTCGGTGAGATCGTGGATTCTGCAAGCGACGCTTACTGGCTTTCTCAATTTTCTGCTCTTCTTCTTCTCTCTTTCCACTCACTTTCTCCATCCCTTTGTTCTATGAATTGATTTGAATCAATCTCTTCGCTGTGCTCGAGCGCACATCAATGGCGGAAGAACTCGCAAGGTTCTTCGAAGCCGTAACGGAAGACAAGCCGACATCCGCATCCTCGACAAGCTAGGGTTTCAACGATGGGACCAGTCGCAGAATCTCTGCTACTCGACATCCGCAGTCCGTTTCTTATATCGCCCTAGCGCTTGTCTCTGCTACTCGATCTTTGTCATGTTTGTGCAGAATCTCAGTCTTCATTCGTAGCTTATTCTAGGTTTGATTTGTTAATTGGTTATTGAATGATTTTTTCCTGTTGTTGTTGTGTTTGATTGGGTGCTGGCAGTGGAGCACGTGGACCCGATAGTTATAGCGGCTGTACAGAAGTCTATAGAGTTTGCCTTGTGCTTTCTGGATAAATCGGACATTACCTGCGGTGATTTGAGTCTTCAGGTGCGTTTGAAAGTGCAAGTTATCATTTGTTTTTGCCTGCAGATTATACCATATCTGTAATTCTCAATCATCAAATGTTATTATGCTTATTTATTGTAGTGGACTTTCAACTCTGATACTAGTATCTCATCCTATTCATATTTTGTGCTCCTAGTATCTGATAGATGAAAAACAATTACATATAAAAAATAAGTTTGAAGGGTTAATAAGTACTCACCTTCTGCTTTAGTCTGCTGCCTACACTTTTTGCAACATTATTGTGCTTAGGTTTTACAAATAAATGTTGTGACTTGAGAGGAGAAACTAGATATTGGTTCACTTGTTGATAATATTGATTTTTAGTGGCTGTCAATGAAAATTGAGCATACAACAGTAGCTGAGTGAATACAGATTCTAGATCTCCTGATATTAAGGAATCTAAAATTTGCATCATAACAAAGAAAAAACGGATTAGCTTTGCAGTGCTCAATATTGACCTTACCTAATTCTTTGCCTGATTTTTGAAGAAGTTAGTTGCAGCTTTTTGAGTTGACGATACTACTTTTTGTTCTTTCGTACATGTATCATGTATGTGCATGATGGGGTACCAACAGAGAAGGTAATCTGTCACTATCTGTTGAAAATGGAACTTTAATATTGGAAAAATATGATAATTTGAATATAAATCTGCAGGCACAAACCATAATGCAGCTTGCTGCTAATCGATAGAAACCCTGCACAATGGGGCAACCCTGGCCACTTTCCTGGTTCAAGTGTCAAAGTTAATATGCTTCCAGCTAGTACAGCTGTCACCCATCCGGTGCAAACTGGTAGGTGAAGATGGAGAGGATTTCTAATCTCCTTGACTGTGTTCATGCTTACTGTTTTTTGTGAAAATTTTGACTGCTTCTTGACTTGTTTCTTGTTCATAATGGAGAATTGTGTCTACTAAGTAACTTCTCCCTTGGGGTTCTCTTATGAGGTGGGTGATAAATCAAGAAGTGTTTGATAATCTAATCCGGTAAACCTTGCTGAGAAATTAATAAGTGTTTCTGGATTGTAACTGTTGAGCCTCAGCTAGCAGAGAGTTTATGATAACCATCGTGTTTCAGAAGTTGACATTTGCTGTCGGTTCATGTCTTGATAGATTTGGGTGAAGGATTTATGGTTGTTCTTGGTAATAATTTGGTAAAGCGGTTTGGTTGGATTTGATTGCAAAGTGGCTGGACTTTGCTGGCCCTTAGTATAAAAGATGTGTCAATTTTGACAATGAAATAGGATAAGAATGCCATGGAGATATTTGAGGGGAGAGCATGAAGCAATCTGGCTTTTTTTTAAAAAAAAATAATTTATGAATACTTTAATTAGTTTCTTAACAAGTATGAGGAAAGCCTTATAATGCACCTGAGCTTTCAATTTAATGCTTGAAATTGATATGGCTTAATGCTTGTAACATGCCTACAAGATAGATGATACCCTTAAATTGATATGATTTTAGATCTAGCCAAGTTGCTCTCTGATATTGGATACTATGTTTGAGATGCATATATATGCATACATATTTTTTAAGCTATGTCTTAGCTACGTGTGATTGTGTCCTCTGTGGATGTCAGGGAAGATGAGAGAGTATATCCAACAATCTAGACAGGAAAGGAACCTGCCTCTTGAAGCTGGTACATTTTCATATTCTTTAACAAGTCTCAGAATTTTGGAACTTGCAAGTTCAAATTTACGCTGTTTACGTTCAAGTTAAGCCTTCAAACGAATATTTGAATATTTGAATATTTAACAGTATGAATTTAGAATTATCTGTATAAAGACTTGTGGAATCCAGTATAGTTTCACTTGTAAAAGATACCTAATGGACTTATGAGAGACTTGCTACACAACCAAACTTTCCAGACATCTCAATCCAATTTTCTGAGTCTCATTTGCACTTTTTATTATTCTACTTGTTTTGTGGAATTCAAGCAACAGGAGTTTTCATCAAACTGGCAACTTTTAGATTCATTTTCTAGTGTACTGATAAATTCATTTTTGTGTAGAAACCCAGTCACTTCTTGACAAAGCTTGGTATGTTGCCACCTTTCTACTTTCTGTAGATGATAATAGTCCATCCATCACTCAAAATCAGAATTTCGATGAAATTATAGTTCCAAGTTTTAGAAACAGCTATTGAATGATGTTGTTCTTCTGTTTGTTGTATGTTCCCAAGGTCAACACATGAAACTTATGTTCCCAAGGTCAACCCAAACTTTCTCGAACTGATTTTATCATATCGCACTATGCTGGAGAGGTTGCTTTTCTTGGGGTTACATCTGAGGTGTTAGTACAGGACTTGGCTATGATCTGTTGAAATCACTGATTCATTACTCTTGACTGTAGGTTGCATATCAAACTGATTTGTTTCTGGAGAAAATAAAAATTACGTGGTGGCTGAGCATCAAGCTTTGCTGACTGCATCTAAGTGTTCCTTTGCGGTGTCTCTATTTCCCCCACTTTCACAAGACTTGTCAAAATCATCCAAGTCTTCTTCCATTAGTTCACGCTTCAAGGTATTCTTGTAAATTTCATTTTGTTTCAATACATATACACTACTAGAATGAGTCTTATGGCATCTGATAATGCAAATTTCATAGTCCTTGACATGATATCAAAGTAGGTAAGAGTGAGTCTTATGGCATCTGATAATGCAAATTTAGGTAGCATTGTTGATTTAGGAGTGTTGTCCATATGACCTGGTTTTTGATTTCTAAGATAGTTGTGTTAATTCTATATTATAAGCATGTGATGATTGCCATATTACTGTAGGTGCTGGTAAGAGTTGCCTTCTATTACGTTTCTCTGATGGAGCTGTCTGTTATGTTTCTCTGATGGTTATCCTGGTTATGGAAACTATCAGCAACCTCAGCAGGTATGTGTTTATGTTCCTTGGAAATAATGTATTTCATTCTCACCAACTACTTATATTGTAGAAATGTACTTACCTACCCTAATTGTTGAATTGGTTGATGGGTTTATTTTCCTTGTACTGATCTGAGTTGTGTTTACTGCAGTGATTTTGCTTTTCCTACATGAAGTGGCATGCTGTGACATCAGTCTGCCTCTTTATCCGCGAAGATTTGTATGAAAAACACGTCATTGACAGATCTTCTTGATGAAGAGAAGCTCCCTGTGCTCTTTGAGTCTCTGTCCCCTTTTTTCTTTTAATCCTTCTCTTCCTCCCTAGTCAGAATTTACTATCTTTGTTTGTGAGAATTTGAGGGTCATTTGTCTTGGCTGTTGTCTACAACTGGAACCATGTTTGGGTCTCATACTTATGTAGATATAAGTAAATGGATTCGTAACATTGAGCAGCACGCATGTGACAATGTATATTTTTTTTTATTTATGAGCACTGATTTCCCGACGCTTATTATTGTCGGAAAACATTCTTGACGCTTTTTTCTGTCGATATTTTTACAAATCTTGACGCTTTTGTGTGTCATGAAATAATTTAGGGTTTGGTACCGACCACAATTTTCGACGCTTTTTGTTGTCGGAAAAATTTTCGACCTTTTTTAGTGTCGTGAATCTCGACGCTTTTTAGCGTCGGTAAATCGTGACGTTGAAAATTTTGACGCTTCACACAAGCGTCGGGAGGCAATTTCTCTACGCTTTAAACTGACAAAAATGGCTTAAAAAAAGGTCGAAAAGTGGCGTGTTTTCTAGTAGTGACCTCATATTTTTCACTCTATCCCTATTTTAGAGAATGGGATGGAGCATCTATTGGAGTTAAAAATCTCCAAATTCACATATACCAATGTATTTGGAGCATCTCTTGGAGATGCTTATATATATTAAATCATATCTTCTCCTAATTGGTCAATTTTGAATTTATAATAGTTTATATATAAATATAATAATGATAAAAATATAACTCCTTAAAATGGAAAATTTGTTAAAATTAAGACATAAAAAATTTGGAAAATGTAGGACTATGGTCTTATTTTGGAGAAAATTATAGAACAAATTGGTTCAGCACGCATCTTTCAAAATGGTGGACACAGGTTCCTATTCAGAAACTTGGACATTGTGTTGCTTTTTGTCTGGGTTTTCATTTTAGTGAAAATGGTGAAGCCGTATTGTATCATTTATTGGTTGAACTTTGGCTTTGAATCGAATCGAATGAATATGCGATTCCTCTTTTGCCGGACCACCATGTTAGTCACATGTATCTGTTTGTTCATAATGATTGAGTTGTAACTACCACATAAATTTGTAAGTTGGATGATTGTCAGTCTTTAACTTGTTGATTTCACCTTGCAATTGAAATGTACTGTCATTCCAACCGACAACTGATGTGATACGTCTACAGGTGTCAAACGGGTCGGTTTAGGCGGGTTCGGATTCAGATTGAGTGCGGATTCAGTCTCTTCTGGTTCGTGTTAAGTCCATGTTCGGTCTGTTCAGGATCAAGTTGAGTACGCATTGGCACCAATCGGGTTATTATGCAGGTTCAGATCGACCTAATTGGTCAAGAACTTAAAATTTAAATAATTATTAACATAAGATTATGATTAAATAATAATATTTAATAATAAAATATTATTTTTAATAGTTTTATTCAAAAAATATATTATAATTTTTAAAATAAAATATATTTATCCTACATATATATAAAAAAATTGGGTCAATGCAACGGGTTCAGGTCGGGTTTGAGTTTCAACCCAATCGGTTTCGGGTTAATCAGGTTCGATTTGTTCCTTTGTCCGTTACTTTTCGAGTCGGGTTTCAACCCTAAAATTTCGATCGGTTCGAATTGATTTCCTGGATCAGATCAGGTTTTGACAGATCTAGACATGTCTAATTGATCTAAGGGCCAACCTTGTGGACACTAATAGTGTTCATGTGACCTTTAGATGCAGATGTTTGTTAATTTGGTTCGGTTAACCTGTACTAAAGCACTCTCTACAATCTTCCATTCTCCATCATTCATAACATTTTTTTTTCATCCTTTTTTAGATTCATCAAAGGCTCCATGCTTTTAAATCATTGTTTAAAAATATGTTATGTCCTAGGAACCACCTAATTAATTCTCCTCATCACAGCATTAACTTTTGCTAGAAAAAAAAATTAACAAGCTAAACCTGAAAAAGCTCAGAAATTTTGGCACTTTAATTTGCCTGCATGCATTTTGTTTCTAGTTCTAGGTGTTTATGCTGAATTCTGATACCCAGATTTCTCTGCATATAGGTACGCTAGTTAGATGAAATCGTATATATGCTTTTTAGAAGAAAAGAAACACGTTTAAATCCAAAATAGTATCTCGAATAATAGTTGTGGAGAGTGAGAATGAAGACCAAATCCTATGTTTATTATTCCCTTATAAGAAATATTTGGTGATCTATCTTGATTTTCTTGTTAAATAATACTTGTAATTTGATACAAGCTAGGGTAGCTTGTATGTAAGTAACCAATATCGAACACTGTAACCGGGAGAATGGAGATGAGAGGCGCAAAAGAGGAAAAGGAGGGAGAGAGAGACCAAGGGAATTAGGGCAGAAGAGATCTATTTTCTGGATAAATCCCAACAAGATTACAATAGGAGTATTTATTAGTTATGCCTTACGGGTTCAATAAAAATACGACTCAGGAAAAAAAACACGAAAGAAAACCTGAGAAGAGAGTAAAACTCTTGTCTAAAAATACATTAATTAAAATAAATAAAATAAACAAGTAAATTAAAGAAATTAGTCTCTAAATTTGATCGGAACGCGGCGTTCGCGCACCGATCTTCGCAAGGGTCGGATACCGTCCGTATCATAATTTGATATATTTTATCTATCGATGGATTTTCTAAAGCTGATCCACAAATAAGTGAAACCTAAAAATACAAGTGAAAAATGAAATATTAAGATCAGTTTTTCTATTATGTGCCCTAAGGGCACATGATAAACATACCAAAAACAGAAATTAAAACCCTAAAGTGAAAAGAGTGAACCAGTCACAAAAAGGTTTAAAAAATAAAAAAATTAAGATCTACCAAATATTTCCGTTATTAGCTGCTTATTAATATTTTCGTTATTAGTGCACACAATAGAAAATTTGTATTAAGATTTGGCATGGAGAGGGTCAAGATAATGAAAGTATGTTTTTTGGTTGAAATTGTAGATTACAAAAGTAGTTGAAGGTTTTGTTAGATTTGAGTGAGATTCAAATCTACTCTCGGTAATTAATGAAAACTAAAGACGGGGATGCATTAATTTCAATTTCAATAATTGTGATTTTGATCAACAGCAAGAACAACAAAATTCGGACCCAGACGTAGCCTTCTTTAATTTTGTTTCTTGTGTGTGCGTGTGTATACAGCAGGATGCATGGGGCCTTCTCATCTAGGAAGAGGAGAATAATCGACTGGAATTCATGGATGAAAAGTATTAACGTCCACAGACTTGCACAAGCCAATCCATATATACATACATACAAAAATAAAAAAGTAGTAGCTTAATTATTAAATTTGACAGTGCTGTTTCTGCCACCGATGCGCTCAATTCAATTGTGTACGTGTATGCGTAACGTGTGCGCATATGTATGCATGCTCTGTTTAATAAATAATAATTCTATATATTCTAATAAACTTGTATGTATAATGTAATTAAACAATAACAACTGCCTGCACTTTTTTATTGTCAAGAAAAATTTAGGGTGGGAGATAAGTGCTCCAATCCAAGGTTCACAGAGCTCTTACTCACCTCAAGGAGATTAGGGAGGATTGAACATGCGGCCTGTCGGAACGATTTTCTGTCAATCTGTCATGTTCCACTAGACCAAGCCTTTGAGGTTAACAACTCCTTGCACGGGTAAGCGTTAACGTCCACCACCAAAGGGAGTTGGCTCAAGTAGTATAGTAAGCGGCATGCTCCACATCTACGAGGTCTGGGATACAACTCCAGTGGATGTCACAAAATTCCCTTTGAGAGTTTGAGAGACTCACCCATCAAAGCTAGGTGCGTGACCCGGATCGAACTGAATGTAGCCAAAACGAAACTCTGGCACGTGAACCAGTGTGCAACCGGAAAAAAAAAAAAAAAAAAGCGTTAACGTCCACGGACTCGCACAACGGTCTTTGTAGGTGCCACGACGATGCACTGAAATTCAGTTCACATTTAATATATAATTCTCTATCCTAATAAACTTGTACTGCATATATATATGCATGTAGGGATGCATTAAACCAACGTTCTGCTAACCTAATAAACAATGTTCTCCATCCTAATAAAATTACCTTTATAACGGAAGATAGAAAAAATAACCATGGTTTCTCAACCAAAAAAAAATTACCATCGTTTAATTTACCCGTTCAGGGTGGTATCAATATAATTGGTTGCCTGGCTAGCTAGCATATCACAAACTCAATTTGTGGGTATGGATATCTAGGTAGGTATATATGGGTGTCAATATAACCGACGTGCCAATTATCCATGGATCGTAAACACCTCAATTATGGAGGAAAGGAAGTTGTGATGGAGCCACAGCCACAAGTAGTCATTGATGTTAGTTGGAACACTGGAGAAGAAACGTACGGGCTCACACACGTACATCACGTGATTGATAAATTCTTATGAAAAGCGGCTCTACTTATTTTAAGAGGCTAGCTCCTCCTCTTTCAGTTAATTCGGTCTGATGAGCCTTGAACACATATAGAATAAACGTACACTCTAGCTATACTCGATCGATCGATCGATCTTGTTCCGAAAATGGTTCAGAAAAGCCAAGTGTTTGTGTGCACCAAAGTGGAAGGGGAAAGCATGGAGCAGAGTGTCAAGTCCATGGACAGGGCCAAAGCGGAAGGCGCCGATCTCGTTCAGCTCTCCTTCAATTCCTTCGACTTCACCGACGCTTCGGAGGTCGAGTTCCTCCTCAAACACAGGCCTCTCCCTGTCATTGTCTCCTTGTGGTAACCCATCTTCCATCCTTTCCGTATTCAAAATACAGTCGCCTTTAATAAACCTCTGCCTCCAATCCTCCGTGTATGTGCAATCAATGTGGGTTGGCTTTTAATTAGTTATACACAAATGAACCCATGAGAATATATAATGTGATTATATATTCACACAACATATTCATTTTTTGTTTATTTTTATTATAAAACAGAAGAAGATTCTAAGATTTTCTTCCAGGTGGCCGGTCCTGTATGTTATGCACGTTTTTTTTTTTTTACCAACATATAATTCTGTAGTATGTACACACAAGACATTATATTATATAGGGTAACATGTAGAGCAAAACTTAGAAAAATTTGGTAGTATGCCCGCTGATTTCAGTCTGATTTCATTTGGTTGGTTTCATTTCGAGTTTGTGATTGGACTTTCAGCCTGGAATCAACACGTGGTGCAAATGGAAGAAGAAGAAGAGGCGAGTACAAGAAGAAGGATGCCTACATTCAAGTGCTGAAGCTGGCCCTGCAAGCAGATGTTGAGTTCGTCGAATTAGATCCCGAGGTGCGTACATATATATTACCATTAGGCCAAACTCATCAAACACTGGAATTGGATGACGATTTATCAAACTCGATCGATCAGGAGCTGTTAGACAACGACACGAGTGTGATCGAGAGCAACCGAAAGAGCACCAGAGTGATCGCTTGCGGCCATGTGAACGCTGACCTGCACTCGACCGAGAAGCTCGCTGACCTCATCGCAGCCCTTCAGTCCACCGGAGCCGACATCATCAAGCTCGTGATGGATGTGTCCTATATCACCGACGTCGCCCCCGTCTTCCAAATGCTGACCCACTGCCAGGTGCCTTTGATTGCTGCAGCCGTGGGAGACAGGGGTCTCATCTGCCAGCTGCTAGGCCCCAAGTTTGGCGGGTTCGTGGTGTATGGCTCCCTACGCGACAACCGTGTGCCGGGCTGGCCGAGTCTTGTTAGCCTAAGGCAGGTGTACAAGCCTGAGAAGCTGAACCCAGATACCAAGATCTTCGGTCTCGTTTCGAACCCTGTAGGCCACAGCAAGGGCCCTCTTTTGCACAATCCCGCGCTTAGACACGCTGGCTACAATGGGATTTACGTGCCCATGCTCGTCGACTCTGTCAAGGACTTCTTCCGAGTCTATTCTTCCTCTGATTTTGCTGGCTTCAGGTGGGTAAAAGTAAACCACTGTGCTTTACGTTCTGCCTTGTGTGTTGCTATGTTTATTTTCTCAAGTAATTAAACAATGCTCGCGATCGATCTATGCAGTGTTGGCATACCGCATAAGGAAGCCGTTGTGAGCTGCTGTGATGAAGTCCATCCCCTAGCAAAGGTTGACAACGCGTCTTTAATTTATCCATCATCTATTTAGCTAATTAGCGTCGTATACATGTTAACATAAGAGATCCAGTGCTTGCTTGCATCTCCTATATGTCAGTCTATAGGAGCTGTGAACACCATTGTAAGAAGGCCCATTGATGGCAAGCTTATTGGATACAACACCGACTGCGAGGCTTCCATAACTGCAATTGAGGATGCCTTGAGAGGTAATTACTCACCAAACTCCATCTTACCATCAAACTTGTGATGGAAACTTAATTGTACAATTTTTTGAATAGGGAACATGAGCATGAATGAGGACGCGTTACATCCATCGCCTTTATCCGGAACCATGTTTGTGCTAATTGGAGCAGGAGGCGCTGGGAGAGCTTTGGCTTTTGGTGCTAAGAGCAGAGGCGCTCACGTCGTCATATTCAACCGTAACTATGGTAGATGACAAGATTAATCTACATCCTTCTTAAATCATATTTATACAGATCGAGAAGCAATGATCTCGTACGTTAATAAGTCTAACACCAAAAATCTTTGCTGTTTTATTTTACAACAAGAGAGGGCAAAGGCTCTTGCAAGTGCAGTATCTGGAGAAGCTCTGCCTTATGATTTAATCGACACATTCAGCTCAGACAAACAAATGATCCTTGCAAACTCGTCTTCCGTAGGAATGGTTCCCCATGTAAATACAACTCCTATCTCAAAGGTATCTATCCTCTCAATCTCAAGTCTTTCTATTGCAAAGAAGCACGCGGCTGATCATATATATATGTGATCCCAAAGGCGGCATTGGGTTCATACAAGCTTGTTTTCGACGCGGTGTACACCCCTAGAAGCACGAGACTCCTGCATGAGGCTGCGGAGGCGGGAGCCATAACTGTGAGTGGGCTTGAGATGTTCATAAGACAAGCCATTGGTCAGTTCAGACTGTTCACTGGTGGCCTAGGTGTTGTCTCTTTCTTCTTCTCTTACACCAAATTAGTTCCAGAAAATGTTCAATTTACTGAAATTTGTGCCTGCTTTTTTCCCCTTGTATGTAGCACCTGAAAACTACATCAGGAAGTTGGTTATGGAGCAATTTTAACGGCCCACAATTTGTGCATAGCCATCGGAGTTAAACACACAAGGAATCCAAGGAGAAAGGTGAAGGGAGCCCACATCTAATAAGAGTGCTTGTAGCTTTGTAAGGGTTGCAAATCTTGTTTGTGAGGAAGATAGCTTAATCATATAATAATAATAACTAGTGTAGTTCCGGTGCCTACATGGATTGTATAAAAATATTATTAGTGTAAAATTATCCAAATAAATAATATAGATTTATTCTAATTAATATGAAAGACCTCACAATTTTAGAAAATAAATCTCAATCCAAAAATATTATTTAATCATATCTAAGCCTTCCAATTAAATCATACTCCCTCCGTCTGGTTATATTTGATGTTTCCTTCCAATTACAAATTAATTTCCTTCTTTCATACATGTTGTAGAAGATAGTTTATATTATTTGTTATATAGAGAATTACATTGACATGGGCACCATAATTAAGCACGGTTAAACTCAATGTATATGTTTTAGGTGCATAGCAAAAACTCTCTCACCACCTTCTCTCTCGAGTAGTTGATCGACAATTGACTGTTGTTGAGCAATCGTTGACCGATCGTTGATTGTCATCACTTGACCATTGTCATCACTCAATCACTCAATCATCACTCGATCACTTTGTCATCACTCGATCAATCTGTCATTACTCGATCACTTTATCATCATTCAACCACTGTTATAACTCAATCGATGTACGTGTCATCACTTTGTCACTTTATCATCACTTGACCATTGTTATCACTCAATCGATGTGTCATCACTCGATAACTCAATTCAATGTCATCACTTGATCACTCGACTACTTAATTTGTCATCACTTAACCTCTCTCATCACTTGATCATTGAGTTATTGCTCGATTCAATGTCATCACTCAATCATGACATATATTGAGTGATCACTCACCAATGAAGTTTGATGATTCTTACTCCCTTAGTTGACCTAGTTGGCTCGGTTAATCAGGTTGACCCGATATCATCACTCGATCAATGAGTCATCACTCAATCGATCAAGACATATTTTGAATGATGACACACCAATGACATTTCATGATTGTTACTCCCTTAGTTGACCTAGTTTGTTTTGTTAACCGGGTTGACCCGATATCATCACTCGATCAATGTGGCATCACTCGGTGACTCTCTGTCATCACTACATAGTCATCACTTGTCGACTTTGCCATCAATCATTTGATTTAATGTCATCACTCAATCACTACAATCACATGATAATTGTGATGACACTTCAACGAAATTTGATAACACTTGTTTTCTCATCATTTGACGACACTTGATTTGTCATCATGAGGGGACACTCAATTTATTATAACAAGGTGACTCTCGGTTTGTCATCACGAGGTAAAAAACGAGTATCACCTTGACTAAAGAGGACGTACATATAACTTGAATAAGCATGGAAGAACAGTATTATCATGTGATGAAAAAATCCTCATCTGATCAAAAAGAAATCCTCATCTACCAAAATTATACAAAGTCATGATCAATTTCGTTCCCGATCCATGCTTTCAACAAATTTCTTACTCAAATGTTTTGACCATTGAAAACAAAAATTAATCTAATTTCACAATAACCATCAATTCAACCAGAATCTCACCAAAACCCAATAAATCTTACATTTTGACCAAATCCTGAAAGAAAACTTGTTATTACTAAGTCTATGAGTTTGGTTCTGTTATAAACAAGCCTTAGAGTGTAAAATGAGAAACAATCTCTACCGTTAGATCTTTCATATCTAACGGTAGAGATTGTTTCTCATTAAATAAGAAAATAAAGCTAGATGGTAAACAAGGTGGCGTTTTTGTAAATAAGCAAATTTTGACCGAAAAGGACAAAAAAGCCCCCACTAGTCAAAACTCAAAGCCCCCCTCATTCTCTTTCAGATCTCACACGTTCAAAACCCTAGCCCCGTCGCGATTTTCGTCTCTCCTCCGCCGTCGCGATTTTCGTCTCTCCCCCGCCGTCCCTCCCCCACCGTCGCTCCCCCCGGCGTCGCTCCCCCCGCCGTCGCTCGCTCCGGCCGTCGCAAGCTCCGCCGTTGCGAGCTCCCGCTGTTCCTCGCTCCTGCCGTTGCTCGCTCCGCCGACGCTCGCCCCTGCCGTCACGAGCTCCGCCGACGCTTGCTCTAGCCGTCGCTCGCACCTCCGTCGCTCGCACCTCCGTCGCGAGCTCCCTCCGACGCGAGCTCCTCCGTCTCTGCCAAATCCGACGCGAGCTCCTCCGTCGCGAGCTTCTCCCTCTGTCCCGAGGTCCCTCCGTCTCTGCCAAATCCGTCCGTCCGTCTCTACCATGGCGAAATTAGGTTTATGTTTGGATTTCGAAGCTTGGTGATGGATTGAAATGGTTTTTGCGATTTTGTATGAAAACAAGCCTTGTCAGCGTTCAATAGAGCTTGTTCTGGTTGATTTCGATTGTATGTGCTACTGATCTGTTGAAATGTGCACAATAGAGCACAATAGAGCTTTGTCTAGTTTTTGTCTGTTGAAATGTGCTACTGATTTCGATTGTATGTCTGGCTGATTTTCGATTTTTGTGAAGCTTGGCTGATTTCAATAGAGCACGATCTGTTGAAATGTGCTACTGATCTATGTGGTCGTGTACTTTGATTTGCTTAGGAAGTCATTTGGATGCCTAGCTATAGTTTTGACTTTTGCTTTAGTTTTGATTTGCGATTTTGATTGTATGGTTTTTGATCTCTGATTGAAGATCTAGCGATGACCTTCCTACATTTCCTGATTTTGCACAAGCCTACTTCTGGATGTGGCCAACTGAATTCCTGAAATTAGTTGAATGCAATTGTTGTAGTTCGATTTGGAGTTTTGAATCTGATTTTGCATCTTGTTGAACGGTTTTGAAGAATCAAGGCTTATTGACAAATTATTGATCTACATGTGCAATTTGCTTTATCTTTGAGAAATTATTGATCTACATGTGCAATTTGCTTTATCTAAGCTAAATGTTAAATGTTGTTCCTCTGAAGCAGATTAATGGATTGGTAATTCTTGAACTTTGTGGTGTGGCTGTTTGGTTCATGCTAGTTTGAGTTTTTCTTCCCTCTCCGTAAGTGTTTGGTTTGGCTGTTTTGATAGGTGCACTACAAGAATCCAGTACAGAAGAAGATTGTCGAACGAGAGAAGTTCGATGCAAAATGGCACAAGATGATCGGCAAAAAAAAGTTCAATCTCCTGCGAAAAAAGGTGAATGAAATCATATATTTACTTTGGGTTCATGATCATTTTTCATTAGGTTCATAGGCTTTGTTGATATGGTTCATGAAAAATTTGATTTCAAGGTTCATGAAAAGTTTGGTGCATCATCTTATCCTAGTTCATAATTTTATACTTCGGGGTTCATGGTCATGCATGTTTAGGTTCATGAAAAAAAACTTACTAAACCTTAATCACTAGTTTCCAATTCTTTTGCGTATAATGCACTTGATGAGTTTATTATGTGACAGTTCATGCTCGTTTCCATTAAGTTCATAGGCTTTGGTGATAACTTTGTTCATGAAAACTTTGTTGCATCATCTTATTACAGTTCATAACCTTATACTTCGGGGTTCATGAGTATGCACTCTTAGGTTCATGAAAATCTCATTAAACCTTGCTTTTGCATATTTCAGGCTTGAAAAAAAGAAAGGATGTTGGCCAGACACGCCAAAGTCCTCGCCTCAAGAAAACGCTCAAGCTTTCAACTCCATTGACCGGTAGCTTGGAGTTGGAAGTAACTGAAAGCGAAGAAGAAGATCACCAAGAGGCAAATAATCAAGTGGATGAAGACTCCGATGATTTTGAGATTCCACTTGAAGCTGCCAAGGAACATCTTGTACAATCCAAGAAGCTAGCTGATACGAAAGAAGCTGCGGGCAAGAGAAAGCAAAGAGGAGGAGGAAAAAAAGAGAAGAAGAGTGATGGATCAAAACTTCAATATCCTTCCTTGCTCACTAGAAATGTCGGTAAATCATTCATGGAAACAATAGAGAAGATAAAGGCAAGTGGAAAGAAGACAGAGATGGTCAGACAAATGGGATTTGGGCAGTTGGTTAGCTTGCCCAAAATTGAGTTTCCACATAAACTTGCCTATTGGGTCTTGGAAAACTTTGATGAGGTACAATGCAAGTTGAAGATGAAGAGTGGCAACGGTTTCTATATCAATGAAGACGACGTACACAGGGTATTTGGAATTCCAAAAGGCCCTGCCCTAGTTGAGAGAAAATCTAAAAAGGAAAGCCCTGAAATCTGGGAAAGTTGGAGCTTGGAGTTCCAGGGTTTGGCTGATGTGAGGTCGTCACATATTGCTACAAAGATAGAGAGCTGGAATGAAGACGGAGGGGATGAGTCCTGGTTCAAGAGGCACTTCATCACTTTTTTTGTGAGCTCTATAGTGGAAAGCAATCAAAAGGGCACTGTCCTGAAGGATTTCATGGTGGAGGACACCGACAATATTTCCAAGATGAACTGGTGTAGATTTGTCTTCAATAGCCTGATTACAACGACTACAGAGTGGAAAAAGAACAAACAAGGGTTCTTAAAAGGGCCAATCCTCTTTTTACTTGTGAGTGAAATATTTTTAAATTAATACATTTTGCTTTGTTTTCCTTTCCTATCTTTGCTTATATTAACCTTTTTGCTCATTTTTGTCTCTTTTGCAGCTTTGTTATGTTGACCGAGTGGTCATACGAGGCAAGAAAAATCCAAGGAGCATTCCTATTTTCTTGAATTGGGGAGGTGACAGGTTAATCGCAAGACAAAATGAAGAAGCTCTTGACATTGGTGGATTCGGTCTTGGTCGTGTCATAGGCAAAAAAGATGAACCACTCAATGGAGGAGAAGGACCATCTCAAGTGAATCAAGGGGTTGAAGAGCTGGAAAAGCAGAAAGAAAATCCAAAAGAAAGAAGAAAACAGACACACTGCAGGTATTGGAATAAAATTTAGTATGTTCATGCATTTTGTAGCTTAGGTTCATAAAATTCAATTTACTGGTTCATGATGTACAACAAGACAGTTCATGAGAAAATATTAACAAGGTTTACTGGTTCATGATCTTACTGGTTCATCTTGGTATAAGTTCGGTTCATAGATTTTCAAGTGTGGGTTCATGATTTTCAGTTAAACGGTTCATACATATTTGGGGATTATGTTTGGTCTTTTAATTTATCTGTTTTAATATAGGATTGCGTTCAAATGTTTGTTGAGAGAAAGATGAATCTAGCCAATGCAATTGTAGAGTTGGCTGAAGCTGTGGAGTTGATACCGATACGATTCAGAGAAGATCAAACACTTCAAGCAATGCTAAACAGTGCAAGGTCGTGGATTAGCACGTCCAAAGAGGAGAGCCCGACTCAAAATGATTTTGAGCAAGTATGGAATGACTCTCAGCACCCGTTTTGGACGGATCCAGACTTGCTGAAATGTTTAAAAGAAGCTGAGGAGGCTGCAGAGAGGGTTGAAAAAGCCCGTAAGATCGTCGACGAGCCATTTCACCACTCAACACAACAACAAGCGGTTGTAAATGCTGAAGACGAGGCGATTGAACAACAACAACAAAACACAACAAATGATGATGCTCAGCCCGTAAGATCAAAGTTTGAGGAAGTGGATGGTGAAAACTTTGAGGAAGTGGATGGTGGGTTAGATAATGCAATGGAGATTGCAAATGCTGAAGGCGAGGCGATTGAACAACAACAACAACAAAACGCAACAAATAATGATGCTCAGCCGTCTAGAAAGAAAATTGCAATCAAATCCCTCACGCCACCTTCTTTCAACCTCATGATAACACAAGAACGTAGTCAAGAGGTTCCAGCTGAACTAGAAGCCCAAACAGAACAAGCGAATGAGCCTTCAAAGGAGAAGGTTAGTCGGTTCATATATTAGACCTTTACAGTTCATGATCTTCAAGTTCGTGGTTCATGATGTTTTATTGTACTATTTGGTTTATTCTTACCTAGAAAAGCTGCATTGTTTGTGTTCCAGGATAAAGGGAAAAGGCCTGCAGTGGAGCCATCTGATGTCCATCTCAAAAAACAAAAAGGAAAGGTTAGTGACTGAAACTTGAATGTTAGTCAGTTCATAGATTAGACCTTTACAGTTCATCATCTGCAAGTTCATGGTTCATGACGTTTTGCTGTACTGTTTGCTTTATCTAATACCCAGAAAAAGGGGAAGGTGGAGGCAGAACCAGTGCCACCATCACACGACCAAACTGAGGAAGTGCATGGCGATAAAAGAATTACAAGGTATTGTGGGAACATGAATGCCAAGCTCCAAGAAAGATTAAATGAAGAACAAAAGGCAGTCTAGAGCTTCGTGATAGAAAAACCTATGAATCCAAAGTAAGTTCTTTTTCTAGTATCCTGTGTTGGAACACTCAAAGTTCAATTGCTTGTAGGTTCATGAAAAATTTGATTTCAAGGTTCATGAAAAGTTTGGTGCATCATCTTATCCCAGTTCATAATTTCATACTTCGAGGTTCATGAGTATGCACTCTTAGGTTCATGAGAGCATTTGTTGACGGTTGTTTTTTTCATAGTCACCTAGAGATATTGTTCGAGTGGGCGAAGGTGAGATGTTATCGGATCAACCTCATGTCTATGGATCACGATCCGGATCTTGATGTCATGACTGCATGGCCATTGCACCTCAATCGTCTAGAACAGACCAAGAGTAAATCGAAACCTGCTAGACTATTTGGTAGATGTTTTTCAAGAGGTATGTATTTACACTTGAAAGAATTTTTTTAAAGCAATATGATTTCAGAATTAGATGCATCATACTAATCCTCTCATCATCATCATCTTTGATGACCTATGTTTGTAGGAGGATGAAAAAGACAAAATGAGCTACATGGCAGGCTTAATGGAAGCTATGCAATTGGTACCGAGAAGGCTACTTAAACAGATTGAGCTAGTAAGTGTGATTTTTCAATCCAATATAATAACTTGTGTTCATGCTAATGTTTCAATCCAATATAAGAACTTAAACAATTGCAGATTCTTATCCCGGTCAGGGATGCCGATCAACATTACTATGTTATGAGCTTTAATCTGAAGAAGCCAGCTGTTGAGATAATAGATATTCTGACCGGTGAAGAAACGGTCGAGGAATTATATGGAGAAACTCCAAACAAGCTGGTAAGTACTATTTTTTGTATTGAATTAAAGGTTCATAAAATATGACATCATGGTTCATATGCAGTGCCCTACTGGTTCGTATGTAATACTCTAATTCTTGATCTTATTTTCCCTTGTTTGTTTTGTATTTCAGAGGACAATAGTGGCAACGTTTCTAGGTGTAAACTCTCTCCGTATGAAAGAAAAAAGTGTCACCAAAGCAACAATTACAAGAGTTCAGATTCCATGGTTAGAATCCTGTGAAAAAGCACACTTTGGGATTTTTGCAATGAGGCACCTAGAAGCCTATATGGGGGTAGCAGCCACTGAAGAATGGGACTGCAACGAGCTCAAGCAAAAGAGTATTGAGGATTACGTTGATAGTCTAAAGAAGACTTACCTGCATGCTCTCCTCACCTCACCTGTGAATGCAATGAAGAAGTCTCTGATGATGGAAGTGAAGAAATATATGAAAAATGTGGGTAAAAATCAGTAGACGAAAACAAGGTTTTTATTTTAGAATGTTGGACAAATCGACTAGAAACTATGGTAGGTCTTTTGTAAGCAAATACCTAACTAGAAACTGTGGTGTAATTTGAAAGAACTTATGAAATGAATGGAAGGTTCATTTTGTTGAATATGGTTCATTTTGTTGGGTCCGAAAGTGCATTATATTACACTTGTAGGTTCATTGTCCTCCATAAGTAAGATCAAGCTGGCAAGTTCAATTGTCCATAAAAACCCTTGAACGTTTGAAAACGTGTAAATCATGTAAAAGAAAAGAGTAAGGTTCAATTGTATGTAGGTTCATGAAGTTTAATCACTCGGTTCACAAATTTGAATCACTCGGTTCATGAATTTGGATCACTTGGTTCATGAATGACAAAATGCTCATGTATGACAAAATGCAAAACTTTTGTAATCGAAAATGTGTTTGGTTCATTGTGTTTAACTTGTCGGTTCATTAAACTTAATGAATTGGTGCATAAAATGAAAGGTGCGTTCAGCTTTCATGAAGTATCAATCGGTTCATAAACGACATGTGTTGGGTTCATAGGTTTCAACTTATAGGTTCATGAACCTTAGTCATTCGGTTCATTTAATGTGTAACTGCATATAAGACAGCTTAATCCTCAAAAAACACATAACAACTACTTAAAAAAGAGAAGTATATGGTTCATTATCTTCTACGCGATGGTTCATGAATGTGAATCACTTGGTTCATGTATGTCGAAACGAGAAAATTGTGTAAACACTTGGGAAAAATAAAAAAGTTCAATGATGAATCGTGGAACATAGAAGACAGTTCAATTCCCAGGACATGTGCGGATGTTATGACCATCTGTTTTCCCTCATTTGCCGCATCGCCTTTTTCCTGCCGCACTTGATGACATTGCACTCTCTCTACCACCCAACATTCGCTTACCGGAACCCTTGTTCTTAGCTTGTTCGGGTTGGTGCACATGAATCTCGCTGGGTACACTAATACCGGCTAAGGACTCAACACTCTTAGCATTCACTGATTTCTCACTAAGCGAAGAACTACTACCAGCCACAAGTTTATCTTTTTGCTCCTTAAGAACACGGGAAAACTCATGCAGCAATTGAGGATGGTCTTCTAAGATACCCAAGCAACTATAGAAATCCGATATCACTGAACTAGTTAAGGTTTGAGTTTCTTCCATAGCAGCACACTGGTCAACAATGGTACCATCAATGGTAGTCGCAGCTTTTGTCCAACGTGAAAGGATGACATTTGCAGAAATTGATTCCAAACCGAGGTTCTTGAAGACCACAAACATATGACGACAAGGTAACCCAATCCGTTGGAACATTCGACAACCGCAAATAACATCATTGTTACCCAGATTATGAGCAACTTGAACATCAATCTCACCTTCTTCCTTTATGCCGTAAATTTTACCTTCAGCATCTGGAGCCAAGGTATCAATGCAACAGGTATAGCATGCAGAAACGATCTCAATCTGGACCTCATGAAAAACAGAAATTGTGTAGACTTCAGCTGCATGACGCTCTAGCTGTAGAGGTGTCTTAAGATCTGGAACCATATGAGTAGAATCATAGTTGAACTTGGATTGACCGTGTCTTTGAGAATCAATGGCAGTCTCAAAGTGCATCACCAACTCACACAGCCTGAAAAATTTGTCTGTAAAACTGCCAAAAAAGTTATTCTGAACCTCTGATATGGAAGTAGTCCGAACTAAACCATCAAACATTTCATCTCTAAAATAAGCTGGAATCCAAAAATGTCGAAGGGCAAACATAACATCAAACCAGCGTCTACTTGGGGAGGAGATATGACTAACCAACTCCAACCACCTAGATTCAAACTCAGCCGGAACAATCTGATGACTCCACACTATACTGTTTAGTTGTTTCCTAAATGCATCCACGTCGCCAGATTCGGTCTTTATCTTTCCAGGCACTTTCATCATAATGTGCCACATACAGAGCCTATGGAGGGTCCGAGGAAACACCCTCTCAAGAGCAACTTTCATGGCGGCATCTTGATCGGTCACCAGAATTCTTGGATCATGCCCCATTGCTTTCTTAAAGTGTTCAAACACCCAAGAAAAAGATTCTATGTCTTCCTTGAGCAATAGCCTGGCTCCAAAAGTAACACATCTCTTATGATGATCAACGCCGGTAAAAGGAGCAAAGACCATATTGTACTTGTGATTTGAGTAAACATAACAGTTCATGATTCATACGCTAATAGTTCAGGAATTCGATCAAGGAAGTTCACAAATATTAACATAACAGTTCATGCATTCCAGGACGAGAGTTCGGAAGAATACCTGTTGGTCCGATACGTAGAATCAAAAGACACGACTTCACCAAATAATGAGAAATTCTTGCGGGAAACGGGATCAGTCCAGAATAACCTTGTTATCAACATCATATGCAAAGTAAAACGCACTACACATCTCCTTCTTTTTTTCAAACCTATTAATCACCATTTGAGCATCGGAACCCTCAATGTAAGCCATCAAATCTCTTTTATAGTTCTTAAAATCGACAGCTGAAGCACCCAAAAGATGGCTGGACAACTTATGACTTGTTGTTGGACCAATATTGGATTTCTCACAGGTCAACATGAAGTTCTTGTGGCCAATGTCAAGCTTTCGGTTGGACTTTAGGAACTGTTTGTAGGCACCAGTGATAGGCTTGTGACTATGTCGCTCTACAAACTTCTTGACCGAATAACCAAGCATACCGACAAATTTAAACAGAATCTGCGCATCACATCCAACTCTGTTCGACGCTCTTTTACGTTTGCCCGAGTTGTTTTTCCCGTCCTTGAACCCTTGACGATTACACAACATATACTTGTGAAGGGTAGTCTTATCAACCGAATCCGTACGAGAACCACCATGACGGACATCAAAACCACAAATTGAAGCATACCGTGTGTAAAAGGATATGCCCTCATCCAAAGTGATAAAATGTTGACCTTCATGTGGTTTATACTCATCCGGACAAGAAGGAATGAAATATGAACAATCTTGCGATAAGTGGAGAATGTAGGCATCACTATCGTTGCCATCATCACCCAATGGGGCTCCACTTATAGTACTTGCATCATTGTCATTCAATGAAAGTCCATCGGTACTAGCATCACCATCCGAATGAGAAATGTTAGGATGGCCGGAACTTGATGAACAACCTACAACAGAAACGTAAAAACTATGAGTGAAACAACATGAAACACACATAATGAGTAGTACAAATGGGCAAATACGGGTATTCTTTTGGTTCACAAAGAGTATCGGTATGGTTCATAAACTTTCAAGTAATGGTTCATTTAAAGCAATTGGACGGTTCATGCAAATTAAGGCAAACGTACCTAATTAGCTTTGTTTATTTTTTGGTTCACAAAGAGTGTCGGTATGGCTCATACACTTTCAAGTAATGGTTCATTCAAAGCAATTGGATGGTTCATGCAAATTAAAGCACATTGGTTGAGGCATTTTGTCGAACACATGGTAGGCAATAAGGCAAACGTACCTAATCAGCTTTTAGGTTCAATCGAAAAACTACAAAAATCACATTAGAATGCAATGAACTCATGTAAACTTCAATCATACACCCAAATCTTATCTCAAAAGCACAAGTTCTTACTTAATTTAATCAAGGAAAACCTAAAATTGAAAATGAACAAGGGCTATGAACAGATCACTTTCAAAAACCCCAAAATCGTTTACCTATATCCATAAAGTCAATAGAACAAGAGCCGAAAACGAAAATAGAAGTGAAAAACACTTGAAATATGCTGGAAAAGGGAGTCGGAGATCGAATCTGTGGATCAAGCACGAAGAGCCGGAGTTCCACACAGATCGCACGCAAGGGGGAAGAGGATGAACAGTACAAATAAGCAAAAAGACAAAAATACCCCTCCCACTTAAAACCCATATAAAACCAGCGTGTAATCCTGTACGTTAATTTCCTCCCATCCAACGGCCAATAATTGTTCGCATTTTACACCCTAATCTTCATTCTCACCTGATCGCGAATCCTAAGTCTATTACATAACACTATGACATAGATAGTGGCATAGCAATGTAATATATCTTAGAGTTAGGGATTTATGTACAAGTCTAGAACCGGGTTCGAGCTTCGCTAAACCGGGCAAATTAAAACACTTAATTAGTAGTAAGTGGCCACCCGGTTTTATGTTAGATGGAGGCAGCTAATGACCATTAAGTGTTTGGGCCTAATTTTGTGGGCTTTGAACTAGTAAATTGAACAGCCCATATTTGGAGGCAAAGCTCGGTGGAAACCTAGCTATATAACCTCATAATTAGGAGCAGCTCATTCTTCATTCACTTGAGTGCCGTTTCAGAGAAACAAAGAAAGTTCTAGAGAGTGAGAAAAAGAGAAGATCAAGAGGAGTGAAGAAGACTCCGGCGTCCTTGGTGGAGAGAACGACAGCGACCTCGATGGCGTTTCATTCTCGCTGAGATCCAAAGACAACGATGACAGAGGCTTCATCTCAAAGCCTTTCCTGGCCTTAATCAAGGGCGATAATCCCGATTCGAGATCCCTTCTTCCTTATTCTTCCATTAATGCTTTATGTTCTTGTTTCCTGGGTGCTTTATTGTCTTGATTTGTACTAAGATCCTAGATTTAAGATTGTACTTGTAGCCGATCTTGAAAGTCATTGAGATATAGTGGATTAAGACGAGTCTCCGGTATTGAGACTCCCCAGACGTAGGGTTATCCCGAACTGGGTCACCAAATCCTCCGTGTTCTTTTTGGTTTTAGTTCGTTTTTGCATGCTTAAAATCGAATCTGAAAGTATATAGATGAACATGTTCGATTCTGTTTTTCAATGTGGTATTAGAGCCAAGTTGCGTTTTTCTGTTCTGTGCTTCCGCCAAAACCCTAGATCCGTTTTCTTGCTCGGATTAAATTAGGGTTTATAATCTGTACCACCTTCAGTTTCGTTTCTTAAATAAGTCTCGGATTGATTCTTGTCTCAGATTGCTTGTTTTCCCTTTTCTAGGATCTCTGTTGTTCATAGTGTTTTCTTGGTCTTTTCTGTTTCAATATAAAAGAATCTAAACTTAGATTTCTTTTCTTAAAATTGTTTTCAGGTAACAATGACTGACCACTTTAGGGTCAAACCCTACGATGGGGTCATGGATTTCTCCATGTGGAAAGTGAAAATGCAAGCTATTCTTACAAAGGAGAGGTGTTTCCATGTTGTTACTGGTTTTTGGGACCAGGACACAACAACTGCAAAAAAGGAAGAAACTCAGGCATTAGCTCATGCCGAAATTATGTTGAGGTTAAGCTGACGAGGTCGCTCGTCTGGTGGCTAGTCACACTAAAGCTAAAGACCTCTGGACTGCTCTTGATGATATTTATCTTAAAAAATCTTTGCCTAGTAGAATCACTCTTTTATGTAAGCTTTTCATGTTAAAAATGGATACTAGCATGACTTTGAGTTATAATCTTGATAAGTTTTTAAAACTGACCCAAGACCTAGCTAGGTGTAAGGACACCATAAAAGATGGGCATCAAGTTGTAATTCTGCTTAATTCTTTTCCTAGCCAATTTGATGTTTTTAAAGGATGTCATACAATATGTTACGGATGACTTCACTGTAAGTAAGTTGATTGAGGCTTTCATTCAGAAAAATGATTCTTTGAAAGTTTTTAAAACCATAAATGGGTCTAAAAATTCTGAAAATAAGTCTGAGTCTAAAAACGAAGTCATGTACACCAAGGGTAAAGGCAAGAATAACAAAAACAAGAAAAAGCATGATAAAAACTTTGAAACGAATTCTTAAAAGAAAATTGATTCCTCTGTGAAATGCTATGACAGTGGTAAAGATGGTCACTATTCCACTGATTGTAGGAAGAAAAAGAGGGATGATAAAGAAAAGAATAAAGAGAGTGCAAATGGTTTCTCTAACGTGTTTGAATCTCATTGCCAATATTCTAATGTATTGCTTATTGTCTCGCATGCTAATGATGATGATGACTGGATTTTAGACTCTGGTTATACAATGCATGCTACTCCAAATAAAAACTAGTTTGAATCATTATCTTTGTGTGATGCTGGTGTTGTGATGCTTGGTGATCATTCTTCATTACCCATCAAGGGAATAGGTTGCATACCTCTTAGAATGCATGATGGCATGATTAGAAAATTTTAAAATTTTAGATGGGTCCCTGACCTAATAAGAAATCTGCTCTCTGAGTCTGTTTTTGATGATTTAAGATGTCAAATTATCACTTCAAATTGAATAAGAAATGTAGTCAGTGATGGTACAGTTCTTATTAAGAGTGTTAAGAAGGGAGGGTTATATCATGTTATTGCTTCTCCTAAACTGAATATCTCTGAAAATGTGAATAATCTTGATATCTTGGATTATACAACGACATGGCATGCTAGAATGGGTCATTTAGGAAACAATGGTCTACATCATTTGTTTAAAAATGAGTTGATTGACATGAATCCATGTGATATTACTTTCTGCGAAACTTGTGTGTTAGGAAAGAAAAGTGCGCATAGGTTTGATAAGTCAAGTTATAGAGCTTCTAAACCTTTAGAATATGTGCATGCTGATATGTGGGGTCCTTCTCAAGTTGAAACAATTGGGGGAAGAAAATATGTTTTATCTCTGATTGATCATTATTCTAGAAAGGTCCAGATTTGCTTGTTGAAATCTAAAGATGAAGCCTTTGAAAACTTTAAACAATGGTAGAGAGTCAAGCTGGATTCAAATTAAAATGTCTAAACATTGATAATGGCCTTGGATTGTGCAATAGCATATTTAATGAATTCAGTAAGTTGCATGGTGTCAAAAGACATTTGACCGTTCTTGGCACCCCTCGGCAGAACGGTACTGTTGAGAGGATGAACAGGACACTGCTTGAGAAGGCCAGATGCCTTCTCATCAGTGTTGGCATGAAAAAATCACTGTGGGGGGAAGCTATGGTTACAACAGCCTATCTAATAAATAGGTCTCCCTCCTCAGCAATTGACTTTAAAACTCCTCAAGAATTATGGGCTGGAAAGAAACCTGATTTATCTCATTTAAGACCTTTTGGTTGTAAGGCTTATGCTCAAATTTCCCAGGGGAAACTTCAACCTAGGGCCCAAAAAATGTGTTATGTTAGGTTATCCAGAAGGAGTTAAAGGATATAAACTTCTCCTAATTCAACCTAGAGGTTATAAAGTCATAGTGTCAAGGTCTGTCACATTTAGTAAAAAAGAGTTTTATTTGAAGTCAATTCTAACGCCAGCACATGAGAATTCAGGTAACCCTCAAGACAATCATGAGGAAAGGAGTGGGCAATTCTTTAAACCCCAAGAGGCAGAGCATGATGACCCATCAGAGTTTGATATTGGACATCCAATAGGCACTCCTCAAGCTGAAAAGGAGGACTTAGACGTGCCAGAAACTGAAAACTCAGACACTAAGGGCTCGGCACCTCACTAATTAGGTGGGGGAGTAGTAAGTAGTTCCTCAAACTCAAATAATTCTATTTCTGAACATGATCATGATGATGCTGATTCTATGTCTCAAACTGTTGTTGAAAATGATTTGCATGATGAGCATGATGAAGTAGAACAAGAGATGCATGAAAATCAGATTGATAATAATAACATTCATGCCCATGATCTAGCAGATTATCAATTGACTAGGGATAGAGAACCGAGAATTCAAATTCCTAATGCTAAATTTGCTAACTTTGTGAACACTACTAGATTAACGAGGTAATGATACGGTTCAGTTGCTGCGGTTTGATCTAATGAGGCGGTTTTTTGCTGCGGTCTGGGTAATGCAGCGCATTTGCAACGGTTTTGCTGCGGTTTAAGCTTTTAGCCAGGACCCGGATCTAATGGAGCGGGTAGATAAAACTAATAAAGCGGTTTTATGAATTATTTTAAAAAGAGAGAAGAAAAAGAGGCCTAATGATACGGTTTTGGGTAAATTGAGAGCGCGCACCCAAAATTTAGCCCGCCTGTACGTACGAATGAGTCCCCAAAATATTTCAATCGAAATTTTAGTCTCGCCAGTCGTGCCTTCGTTCCTTCGACCTAGCTTCCAAATTCCAATCGAAATCGCTAGTCGTGCCTTCGACCTTCCACTCGATCTCGCCGACCAGCCCATCAACAACGTCGACCTTCCAATCGCCGGTCCCGCACTCCTTTTCGCTTGCTTCAAGGTAAGGGTTTTGACCCCAGTCGTGCATTCTCTATTATATGTTTTTGTTTCGAGCTCTGATGTGGTCCTTTGCTTGTTGATTTCGAGCTCTGGTGTGGGTTTCGACCCTCTTTCTGTTGCTTGTTTGGTGAAAGCTCTGATGTGGTTTGGTTTGTGGTCCTTTGCATTGGTGCCTTTGCACGACCCTCTTTCTGATGTGGGTTTGGTTTGGCTTGCTTCAAAATTGTTTTTTTTTTCCATTCTGGATTTGGGGAATTATAGAAGGTTATAGCTACTGACAATCTAAAATTGATCTTGCTGTTTGGTGTGTGTATATACCGTGCCTCCTTCATCTTGAAAAGTCTTCCTATTTCTAGCTATTGACAATCTGAAATTGATCTTGCTGTTTGTTTGCTGTTTGGTGTGTGTATATACTGTGTTCTCTTTCTTCACCCCATCTTATTTTGCTTGAGAACTCTTCATAAAGGTAGAAGTGTTAGAGGGCTGAGTGTTGTTTCCTTTATGCCTCCATAAACGTCTTCCATTATTTGCTTTTGGGGAGTATGTGTTTCTTTTGACACAAGGTGGATCCTTACTTTCATCTGATGCATACAATATAAAATGCTAAGCCATCCATTTTCAGTAGCAAATCAGCTGATCATATATACTCTTTCTTGTCAGCTATTATTCTAGTTTCTATAACTTACTACTTCTCTCAACCTGTGAAGATGGCTACCTGGACTAGGGCTTTGTTGTATCCCTTTTTGTGTGTTGCTAGCTTAATTTGAGGCAATAATCTTCCTATTTCTTCACCCCATCTTATTTTGTTCAACATGATAACACATTTGCACATTTGCTTTGTTCAACATGATGGGTTGTAGAAATGGTAGAAGCAAATGATAGAGCATGATAAAGAACTCTTCACCCCATGTTATTTTGCTCTTCTATTTTTTGCTTTTCTAAAAAAGTTCATTTAGGTTGATGTGTAGTGCATGATAAATGATAATAAATGCCCTTCATATGTTATACTTCTCTGTAATGATAATAACAATGAGCATAAAATAATAATACTAAGAATAATAACATTATTATCAATAATAATGAGAAGAAGATGAAGAAGAGAGGAATAAGAGGACATACATACAGAGAATGCACTTGTGTGTGTTTGTATGCAAGAGAAGAAAGGGGTGAGCTAAACTGAGGGATTTTTTTCTTCTCTGTTTATTATTATGTCTTGTGTGAATCTTCTTTGTAAGGAATATCAACTAATGCGAGAAATATCTTCTCATCTTTAGAATTGGAAAGAAAAGATTCGATCAAAATGTAATGAATTATGAAACTGGTGGTACTATTTAATACAAAAGAATTGTTATGGTGGGATGAGCTTTTTTTTCTTTTCTTTTTTTCCCGGTGGCAATGGACAGGTGTTAGCCCTCATTATATACTCTGTTTAGGCTGGAACAGTTGAACCTCTATGTCCTTCTTTACACTTTTCCACTTCATTTTCACTTTTATACCCTTTAGTTGATTAATTAATTAATACGGCAATACATTGCCAATGTGAATTGAATGTCATATTGCCCTATATAAGTCAATAAATATTACTTTTGTTTTGGTTGAAGAGTAAATAAATACATATTCTCTTCTATATATAGAGTCTCTATACATTGGCTTAATCCTGTAACACTGGCTTCTCAAAATTTTGTTTTCCCATGTGAAGAAGACTTGAATCTTGGAGATGTATGCATTTGATCACTCATGCTGATAATTACTACTCTTATTTTAATCTTCCAGGTTAAAGCTACAACAGAAAATTGGATGAAGCTATTCAAGAACTGCCTGATCGCAACTTGGTAAGGTAGTCCTCTTTTTTTCTGTTTTTTTTTTCCTGTTTTCATACAGCCGTTGCATCCATAGCTAGTAAGGTTATTTTCTTGACATGTTTGTTTTCTTTATCCCTAGTAAATCTTCAAGTCCATAGAGTTAATATTCTTTCTGTTTACCAATCAGGTATTGAGTCTCATTTATAATATATATCAGGCTGCTATCTGTATGTATGTGTTGTCATGCACTTTCCTTTTTCTTACTTTGTCTCACAAGCTCTAAGTAAAATTCGTTTATTGGTTTTGAACAATACCATTATACTTAACACTGAGTTGAATACAGTATATTGTAGTGGTTTTAACAAATCCATTGCTGATGTATATATATGTCATGCTTGGAGTAATTGACAACAAATTCATTGTTGATGCATTCACCTATTATTTTTATTATTATAAAAATTGACCAATTAAAATTTGACTTTAGTTTGATTCTGGGGGTTGTTTTATCAAATTGGTTCTTTTCTTTGGCGTTCTGTCCGACATACTTTCATTTTTGGTTCAAATATTTCAAAGACTATATTTGAAATGTCTTTATAATTATAATACAAAAAAAAACCTTTATATTTATTTTGGGATGAAAAATATTTACTTCTTGGCACTTTTCTTGGTCAATTTTGATTCTTTCTCAGTCTTGATCATATTCACCTTTGTATTGAATCTGCAGGTGCAGAACTGAAAAGATGAGTTGTATTCAACTCAGTGTTATGTATAAATTTTGTCACGTGGATTTTGATGTTGTGTAGTTCAAGCTGGCTCTAATGATATAATAAATGAGTTGTACGTAAGTGATTATTCAATCTGAAATTTAAAATTTTCAATGGCTTATTTTTTGTTGTGTACCAGAGTGATTAATGGAAATTGGCACCATATTTTAAAAGCAGCTCACCTTCTGGGTTATTTGCTCATATATAAAGGGCTTCTTTGGATCAGGTACTTAAGCATCCACCTTGATTATACACTATCTTTTTCAGCTAATTAAACATTAGATTACAGTTTCCATATGCTATCATATAAATACTAAGTTGAGTAATGCCTAGTAGTTGTTATACATATATATATAATATACAACCTATAATAGTGACTACATGATAGTGATGGGTAGGATATAGTAGCTTTTTTATACGTTATAATAACCACAAGCTATTGTCATAAGTTGCTATTGATTTAAGTTATCAAAAGTCCATATGAAACTTCATATTTTGGTGTATATTTACATCTGAAATGTACTTGTAATTACATCTTGATGATTAATCAACTTTAGGCATGGAACAATCTAGTTTAAGCTGGTGGGTGTATCCTCGTTGGAGTAAGGAGTATGGAAAAGGAGTAGATAGCTATATAGAAAAAACTTTTGCAAATGGATCTCAAGGAGAAGAAATTCAATGTCCGTGTAGAAATTGTCATTTTCGGAGCTGGCTGAATGTGAATGTTGTGAGAGATCATATGATTTCGAAGGGTGTTAGTGAACTAATGAAGATACCGGAGGACACACAACGAGCAAGTGTTGAAAGGACTATTTCTGACAATGATATGGCTAATAACTTTGATGATAACATCAATGATCTATTGCATGACACATTTAGAAATGGTCCGAATGAAGAGTCAGATAGATTTTACAAGTTTGTAGAAGAGGGAAAAGAAGAGTTATATCCTGGATGTGACAGATTTTCTAGACTTTCCTTCACCATCCGGTTATTTGTCTTCAAGCGGGACCATAAGTTGAGTAATCAGGCTTTTTCTGATCTGTTGTTACTTCTAAAGACTCTTCAACCTGATGCGAAGTTGCCTAGGTCATCTAGTGACGCTAAAAATGTCCTCAAGGTCTTGGGTCTCGATTACATCAAGATCGATGCATGCCAAAATGATTGCATGTTGTATGGGGAGGATTATGCAGAGGCAACAAGTTGTCATGTTTGTAAGGCTTCTAGGTGGAAAAAAACCAGCAAGGATGAAGAGACTAGTAAAATTCGCAGAGTTCTTGCAAAAATTCTGAGATACTTTCCAATAAAGAAAAGGTTACAAAGGTTGTTTATGAGCCCAAAAATTGCTCGTTACATGACGTGGCATGCTGATGGACGTCCAAATGATGGACTTTTAAGACACCCAGCTGATGGTGATGATTGGAAGAACTTTAATTTGAAATATCCTACATTTGCTCAAGATCCACGTAATGTTAGGTTGGGTTTAGTCAGTGATGGATTCAATCCGTTTAACACAATGAGTATCGTTCACAGTACATGGCCAGTGATATTAAGCAATTACAACTTGCCACCATGGATGTCTATGAAACCAGAGTTCTTAATGCTAGCTTTGCTCATTCCTGGCCCTTCATCCCCAAGAAACGACATCGATGTGTACTTACAACCGCTAGTGAAAGACTTGAAAGAAATATGGGAGAATGGGTTAGAAACATTTGATGCTGTAAAAAATCAGATGTTCATAATGCATGCAGCGTTGTTATTGACGATAAGTGATTTTCCTGGTTACGTAATGTTGTCTGGGTGGAGCACAAAAGGGAAGTTTGCTTGTCCGATTTGTCATTATGAAACTTGTTCTTGCTATTTGCCTCATAGTAGAAAACAATGTTACATGGGACACCGCAGATTTGCTGATTTGGATCACCAATATCGCCGTGATACGAGACATTTTGGGCATATTGAGAGTGATATAGCACCTGTCCGCTTATCTGGGTTAGAAGTGTTAGATTTATTGTCTGATTTCCAAAATGAATTTGGAAAGAGTTTAGGAAAACAAAAAAAGAAATGCAGCAAGCAAGAAGAAGTTTGTCCATGGAAGAAAAAATCAGTTTTTTTTGACTTGCCATATTGGAGGTATATAGCTTGTCGTCATTGTCTCGATGTGATGCATATAGAGAAGAATATATGCGACAATGTGATTGGGATGTTGTTAGGTATTCCAGGAAAGACGAAAGATCATATGAATGCAAGATTGGACTTGGAGAAACTTGAAATGATGCAAGAGCTTCTATTGGACAAGTCTGGTGATGGTCAGATTTATATAATGCCAAAGTCTCATTTTTGGATGAATCTGGCTGAGAAGTCGAGATTTTGTGGTGTTATTAAGAATGCCAGGCTACCACAAGTGTGTGATTCCAACATTGCAAGATGTGTGCAAATGAATCAGAGGAAAATTATTGGTTATATATAAGAGTCACGATGCTCATTTTTTCATGCAATATTTGCTTCCAGTTGCTGCAGCAGTAAGTTTGCATAGAGATATTGCAATTCCTCTGATGAGATTGAGTGCGTTTTTTAAAGCCATATGTAGCAAGGTTATTGACCCTCAAGAACTTGATTACCTACAATTAGAAATTACAGAGACTCTATGTCAGTTCGAAATGTTCTTTCCTCCAGCCTTTTTCGACATTATGGTTCATCTACCAATTCACTTAGTCGAAGAAATTAAGCTTGGGGGACCAGTTTCAGCAAGATGGATGTATCCCATTGAAAGATACCTTCGAAAGTTGAAATCTTTTGTTCGGAATAAGAGTCGTCCAGAAGGTTCTATGGCAGAAGCGTACTTGGTTGATGAATGTGTGAACTTTTGTGCTAGATATATTGACAGAGGATCCAACAAAATGGATCAGCAGTTTGAGAATAACAATTGCTTACAAATTTTTTGGAAGATGGGTCATCCTATCAAAGGACAGGGGAAGAGAAAAAAAAAGAACATGAGCATTACAAGATTGATCATATCAAGTGGACTCAAGCTCATCGTTATGTTTTATTCAATTGCAACATAGAAGAAGTTGAAACATACATACGGTATACTATTTCCTAATTTCATACTTTAATATATTCTAGTTAGTTTCCAATGATATCAAACTTCAGTTTATTTGTCTTCTTTTCAATGTAGTGATCATGAGACACTTGTTAGTAGCAAAAAGAAAAGAAAGTGGGACTCTGCCCAAATCCATAGCAAGGATTTCATCAGCTGGTTTAAGGATAAAGTGCAGTCTGAGATTAATGATGGTCAACATGTGGAAGATTATATCAGATGTCTGTCTAATGGCCCTTCATTCTTCCCTAGACGTTATAGTGGATATTCTATCAATGGCTACAGATTTCACACTATGCAACGTGATAGAAACAAGGTGACTGAAAACAGTGGGGTGATGTTGAGGGCATTAACTCGAAGTTTCGCTAGTACTAAAGATAAAAACCCTATTGTAGGAGATGTGTCATATTATGGATCGATTGAAGAAATTATTGAAGTATTCTATGATGACAACTACAGTCTTGTTCTATTTGGTTGTGTTTGGTATCAATCTGAGGAAGACGCTTATGGACTTGTTCGAGTAAATCGTAAGAAGTTCATCTATCAAGATGAACCTTTTATTTTGGCATCTCAGGCTACTCAAATTTTTTACATTGATGACCCATTGTCAAATGATATGGATTATGTTGTTCAAGAACTTCCAAAAGATCATTCTGATTTCAAGGATGAAGACAATGACAGCTTTGCTAACATATATTGGAAGGAGCCTAATTGTACTCATCAAAAGAGGTTCGACACAAGGGAAGATGATGCTGACATTCGTCTTACAAGAGACGACATAAATGCAACCATAATTGACAAGGATGGAAATATTCTAGATGAGTAGATATTCAAGGTCTAGATGAGTCTCTGTTGCTTTTTTCAATTTAGGTATAAAGGCTGAATATAGTTGAGGTACATCCATTGGTTTTAATGTCAAGCCTTGTCTAATATGCCTCTGGTAACCATATAATTGACTATTTTTTTTTTTACATATGTATGTTGTAACTGACATATGTCTGCTGAGATGTGTATGATGTAACTGTCTTTTTTTTTTTTTTTTTGTCTTAACAGATGGCAAGGATGACCCCTCAAGCTGGAAATGGTGGACATGTGAATGCCTATGAACAAGAAAGGATGAAAAGAATAGCTGAAGATGAAGCGATTTTACAAGCTAATGGATTGCCCAGCTATATAAGTAAGAAGTTCTCAACAAAGAGTAAACATGTTGCAAAATCTGTTGTTCCAGAGACCGGTCGTCCTTCTGAGGTACAGTTGTATACTCAAGCTGGAAAATATTATTCTCAATAAAGAAATTAATATAATCAAGCTGGAAATCAATATATTCAATAAAGAAATTAATATACTCAAGCTGTCCATTTTTGTTTGTTGTTTAATTGGTTGATTTTGCGATCTGTAATTATCCTCTGTTCACCGAGTTGGAAAACATGAAAGTTGACTTTGATGTGTTTGTTTTTGTAATTGCTTGGATTGATGTGTTTTGGATTTTAAGGGGTGCTTATGGCTTCTTTTATTCACTGTATATGAATCCAAGTTAAGCCACACAATTTATGATTAACAAATATTATGAAACCCAAGGAATTGACACAATTATAGAAAAGCCTGACTGCAGAATTGAGTTTCAGGCAATCTCACACAAGTCTGTAGAACTGAGCTTCCAAACCTGGAAATGAACTATTAATAATTCATTTAGTTTTCAATCTTAAGCAAGTTCATGAAATCTAAATGTTCATAGCTAATTCAGCTAAATGAATTTCAGCAAATATAAAATAGGGCTTTTTGTTTTGAGTGCATTGTTTAGGGTGAATATGAAGGCATGATTAGATATTTCAAATAATAAAAATTTAAAGGCCTGCCGGCTGTGGGTTTGAGTGTATAGTTGGCCTGATTTGTTTTTGTCATCATTTCACATCACCCATTATGTATGTGTGTGTACGGATGTTTGGGGTGAATTTGAATAGTAGTTGAATAATATTACATATATAGTATTATTTTTTAAATCAAAATCATTACTATGCTTCACATCACCCATTGTCATCATTTCCACTGTTTTCTACAGAACTGAGGTATTTTTGTTTTCCTCTTGTTTGATATATTATTTACTTGCATTTGGTATTCTAATTTAAAATTATATCACATGTAATGCAGAGCTGCTCCAAAGGTAAAAGAGAAAAGAAACCTCTAATTCAAAATTTACCTATGACCGAGTTTTTTGAGTTAAAGCGTCAGGAAACAAAAAAAAAGGAAGGGCGAAGAATTAGTTCCAAATGTCAGCCAACCTCAAAACAAAGAACTTCAACCACAATATTCGGCCACATTACAAAAAAATCAAGGGAAAATCAATCTAGGCCAGCCAAATGGAATTCAACATAAGAAATCATCAGTCCAGCTGCAAAAGAGCCAATCTGAGGACAATTTAGGCCAGCAACCGAAAAAAATCCAGAAGGTATTTTGTCCTCCAGGCAGCTTATTTAAATATAAGAATCTAAGGAGAGGGCAGGAATCAAGAAGTCACAAAAGCAATGATGTACTCGTGAGTCATTCAAAGGAGGTTTCAGCTTTTGTTGGTGGTGATTCGAGACCACAACAGCCACCAGATGCGACTGAGGGAGATTCAAGAGGTAGGCAACCATCAAATGGCAATCTTGACCAATCACTCAATCATTCAGATTTGGTGAGTGAAGAGGCAAGCGATTTCTCCGAAACAGATAATTCAAGTGAAGTTCCAAATGCACAAAATGAAGTACCAAACGCATTTGACTTACCATTACAGGGCGAAACACAAACTGGAGGTAGCTTCTCTTTCAATTCTTGCAAACCTTTTTTATTTCTCAGTATTCATGATAGTTGTTAACTTTGTAATTTTACTTGCTTTAGAAAAGAAGAAGCATCGAGGGAAAACTGTTTTGACAAGGGTCCAAACTCGGACGATGGAAGAACGCGATGGTGTCATCTTTAATAACTTATTTCAACCTGTAGGACCTACCACAGAGATCATTAATGATTTCACTCATCTTCTTGGAGTTTATGCTAGAAATCCACTTCTTCTTCCTTTGACTTTCATAAGCTGGAAGTATGTACCTCAGGCTACAAAGGACGATATGTGGGAAAATGTAAAGGTATCTTAATTGTGTTTGTTAGTTGTTTTTATACTTAATTGTTAATATTATATTTGTCGAAACTAATAAGAGTATATTTTGTCTCTGGATGGTTTAGAAAAAGTTCATTGTTCCTGAGGCGGCAAAGAGATGGGTGTTAAGAAATATCAATGAGAAATGGAAACAAGAGAAAACAAGGGTAGAAGCTAATCACTATACTAACTTCGTGTCTTTGCCATATGAAGAAAGGTTAGCTCATCGTCCCCCACACATACCGTTAGAAGATTTCAAAGAGCTTATACGTTTTTGGGACTCTCCCGAATCTCAGGTGTTATACCTCACTTAAATACCATATAGCTTATATACGCCCACTCTTGTCTCTTCTTATATATAACACAATTGACTTCATTTTTTTATGTGTAATATAAATAGGAAACAAGTAAAAAAAACAAAAGGAATCGGGATAAACAAGATGACATGCACACTTTGGGTCCAAAGTCACTTGCTGTTTTGCGCCATGAGTTGGTAATTTCTTTTCCATCTTCAATATTAGTTATTAATGATAGTTTTGTACTTTTATTCTTGCAAACATTTTCTATTATATCCATGGCTGAGTCTGTTTTTATACTTCTATTCTCCCCAATTTGTTTTTCATCTTCAACAAAACATTAAGAATTTCCAACACTGCTGTTTTTTTATTTTTAGCAAGAGAAGCACCCAGAGAAGAAACCTCCATCACAAACAGATGTATACATGGAATCAAGAGTGAGAACTCCTGGACACACCTACTTAACAACAAATGATGAAACTTTGAAAAATATTGTGAGTTGAAATCATCTCTTAATTTAACTTTTATTTATATTCATTATTATTAAAATATATTGAGTTCTTGCTTTACTGTACAAAGGAGAAAATGAGAGCCCTTCAAGCCTTGAATGACGAAAGCAGCGAAAAAGACCCAAACTATGATCCATATTATGACGTCATCACTAAGAAGGAACATAGCGGGAGAGTGCGACTACAAGGAAGTGGTGTCACTAAGGCTCAATTGAAGAGCAGGGATGTGAAGACCCCATACATTGTTCCTCCAGTGTTCTTAGAGTCGATTGTGGAGACAATGCAGGAAAGTATCACTAAACAAGTTCAGAAAAAATTATCTAAACAGATGGATCAACAAATTTCAGATCTTCTATTGAAAATTAAAGAAGCCAATCCTGGTGTTAATATTGTTATGCCTGAATTCTCAGCCAACCAAGAAGATGGGTAAGACATGAAACTGCCATACGTTTTGTCTCACTAATTTAAGCCTGACTTTTTTTTAATTACTTTGTTCTGATTTTTGGAGCTCTTGAGATGATAATTGATATGATTTTGCCATACATTCAAAGGTATGTGCTAGTCTTTTGCCTTTTGTGAGTTTTGAGCTATTGTGTGGAGTTATTTTGATATGGATTTGTTTTATTTGAAGTGCAGGTTGCTGATTTGTTGATGTTGGATTGGTTTTGCTGGTTCAATTGATTGATGCTGATTTGCTTTGTTGGGTTTTGTTAGATTAATTGTTGATTTGCTGCTTGTTGATTTGGCGTTGGATTTAGTATATTTTCTTGGCTACTAAATAAAAGCTTCTGACTGATTTTTTGCTGTGTTGTTGCAGCAGGATATGGTGCTGTGCTACATGCATTTTTTGTTGGACTAAAGTAGTGCATGTGTACGTGTTTCTTTTGCTAGCTAGCTAATCTTGCAGCTTTAAAATATTAGTCTTATATATAGATGTACGTAGCTGACTTTTTTTGGGAGAAGGGTATGTTAAACAAGTGTTAAACTTGCTACAACTAATTTAATTAGTTATCCTAGTATGAATCCTCATTTTGTAATTGTATAATTACGATCTAATATATATTAAGCTTACTTAGTGTATTATCTTTGTCATTACATATATGCATGGTATCTAAAAAAAAACAAAAGCTGAACCAATTGAAAAAAAAAACAGATCGATAACAACCTTCCATCAGTAATTATATATTAATTTGACAATTCAACATATTAATTAAAACAACTTCATTGCATAAAAATGTAGCATTAGACTAAAAAAACCCGTTGTAAAAACTATTTCATTATACCCAAAAACCGTAGCATTAGGTTTATAAAACCGCTTAAGTAGACTGAAAACCGTAGCATTATCCAACCCAAAGAACCGCCTCAATACGTCTTCAAAAGCAACGGTTTTTTCACTTAATGCTACGGTTTTAAGCCTTCCTAGCAAACCGCTTCATTAGCTCACAAAAACCGTTGCATTAGACCTAATGCTACACGAGCAGATGATACGGTCCAAAACCGCTACATTAAGTCTAATGAAGCGGTTTTTTGATCTAATAAAGCGGTTTTTAACCGCTACATCTGACTCTTAATCTAGTAGTGGAATCTGCATGAAATCCATGAAAATTATTTGATAGAGAATTACAATCGAACTGTTGACTATGCTTTTACCGTGGCTGAAGTAGTTAGTAACTTTACTCCTAATACTTACGAGCAGGCTACTAGTTGTAAAAATGCTAATGAGTGGCTTAAGGCTATGAATGAGGAAATGCAATCCATGTATGTAAATAAAACTTGGACCTTAGTTCCTAAGCCTAGTAAAGCCAGATTAATAGATTGCAAATTGATTTATAAGCTTAAGGAAAGAGTTAGTCCCCTTGATCCCCCTAGATTTAAAGCTAGATTAGTAGCAAAAGGATTTACCCAAAGAGAAGGGATATATTATAACGATATTTTCTCTCCAGTTGTTAAATATAAAACCTTAAGGCTTCTAATTGTTGTCTATGACTGGGAATTGGAACAAATGGACGTAAAAACTGCTTTCTTGCATGGAAACCTAGTTGAGACAATCTATACGAAACAACCAAAAGGATTCATAGACAAAAACAAACCTGATCATGCATGCTTACTAAAAAGATCCATATGGCCTTAAACAATCTCCTAGACAGTGGAATAAGAAGTTTGATTCATGCATGTTTTCTCTTGGTTTCAAAAGAAGTCAGTTTGATATTTGTCTTTATTTCAAAAATATTAAGTCTCATCTAGCCATCTATATTCTGTTATATGTTGATGATATATTACACATGAGCAAATCCAAATCTGAAATAGTTCGCTTAAAATATGACTTAGAAAAAACATTTTGATATGAAAGACTTGGGTGAAGCTAAAAAGATCCTTAGCATATCCATATCTAGGAACCATGCTAAGAAATTAATCTTCTTATGTCAAACTGATTATTTGAACAAGGTGTTAGACAGGTTTGCTATGAAGGACTCTAAGGCTGCCCAACCCCATTAGGAGGGCACCTTAAGTTCACTAAGAAAAATTGCCCTAAAACTGCTACTGAGAAGAAGAAGATGGAAAATATTCCATATGTTATTGTTGTAGGCTCATTGATGTATGCAATGTTATTTACCCGACCTGGTTTAGCTTTCTCCATTAGTGTTCTTAGCAGATATATGTCTAATCCAGGTCCTGATCACTGGGTTGGCATGAAATACTTGTTAAGATATGTAAAAGGACTATTAGTTTGGGATTGGTTTATGCTGAGCATTGTCAGAGTGGCACCCTAACTGGGTATGTCGACTCCGACTATGCGAGCAATAAGACACTAGAAAATTCACCACAACTTATTTCTATACGTGGGCTGTGAATTGTGTCTCCTAGAAAACACAATAGCATCCTATAGTGGCCCTCTCATCCATTGAGGTTGAGTATATAGCAGCTATTGAAGGTTCTAAGGAAGCTACCGGGTTATAGGGTACTTTGTGTGAGATTAAGGGCAAGAATTCCTTTCCTACTTTGAATATGGAGTCAGAGTGCTTTATATTCTAAGGACCTAGTCCTTCATGAGAGAACAAAGCATATTGACGTGAGATATCATTATATTAGATTGAAAGTTGAATTGACATGAGATATCATTATATTAGACTGAAAGTTGAATCCCAAGAACTAAATGTCAAAAAAATACCTGGAGATGAAAATCCTGCTGACTTTGGGACAAAAATTGTTCCTTCTAACAAATTTGTCTATTGCAGGAACTTTCTTCACATCAATGATAGACCTTGAAATGTGAGGATCGAGTCGATGAAGAACAAGATACTCGTTATGGAATCCACTGTAATCTTTAACTAGTTTCTTTAGTTGTTGTGTATTAGACTTAGGAGGGCAAATTGTTATTACTAAGTCTATTACATAACACAATGACATCGATAGTGGCATAGCAACGTAATATATCTTAAAGTTAGGGATTTATGTACAAGTCGAGAACCGGGTTCGAGCCTCGCTAAACCGGGCAAATTAAAACACCTAATTAGTAGTAAGTGGCCACCCGGTTTTATATTAGATGGCGGCAGCTTATAAACATTAAGTGTTTGGGCCTAATTTGATGGGCTTTGAACTAGTAAATTGAGCAGCTCATATTTGGATGCAAAGCTCGGTAGCAACCTAGCTATATAATCTCACAATTAGGAGCAGCTCATTTTTCATTCACTTGAACGCCGTTTCAGAGAAACAAATAAAGTTCCAGAGAGTGAGAGAAAGGCAAGATCAAGAGGAGTGAAGAAGATTCCGGCGTCCTTGGTGGAGAGAACGACGGCGGCCTCGACGGCGTTCCATTCTCGCTGAGATCCAAAGACAACGATGATAGAAGCTTCATCTCAGAGCCTTTCCTTGCCTTAATCGGGGGCGATAATCCCGATTCGAGATCCCTTCTTCCTTATTCTTCCATTAATGCTTTATGTTCTTGTTTCCTGGGTGCTTTATTGTCTTTATTTGTACTAAGATCCTAGATCTGAGATTGTACTTGTATCCGTGAAACTCGTTGAGATATAGTGGATTCCGACCAGTCTCCGGTACTAAGACTCCCCAGACGTAGGGTTATCCCGAGCAGGGTCACCAAATCCTCCGTGTTCTTTTTGCTTTCGTTTAAGTTCGTTTTTGCATGCTTAAAATCGAATCTGAAAGTATACAGATGAACATGTTCGATTCTGTTTTTCAATGCTAAAAAAGAGTTTCATTTCAAGTCAATTCTAACGCCAGCACATGAGAATTCAGGTACCCGTCAAGACAATCATGAGGAAAGGAATGGGCAATTCTTTGAACCCCAAGAGGCAGAGGATGATGACCCATCAGAGTTCGATATTGGACATCCAATAGGCACTCCTCAAGCTGAAAAGGAGGACTTAGACGTGCCGGAAATTGAAAAGGAGGACTTAGACGTGCCAGAAACTGAAAACTCATAATGGAAAATTTATAGATAATCATAATCATAATAGAAAATTTGAAGATTATGGGTGTTATTTGTACCTGACATCGACAAAGTGCTATGATGTATCTTAATTAAAACTAAGTATTTTTATGTGATTTAATAATATAATGACATGTGTTAATATCGTAATTGGCTAAATCTAGATTCGACATGTTGCAAAGATTGACGTGGCTTGCTTTAATCCTTACCGGTTTTAAATATATGGATAGATTATAATTTTAAAATTATATATGTAATTGGATTTCTCCAGCAAGACAATTGGAAGCAACTAATTTTCAAAGCCATGCTAGGGACATGTGGGTTATGGCCCAATACGTAGGGCTGGAGATTATCCACACATGGCCGCCTTCCTCGCTCAACCCAACCCATTTATGCAGGTGAAAACCTATGGAGAAGAGCTTTATGGGTTACTCGGTTGACGGGTGAAACGGTTTATAGGTCGGATATGGGTAAAATTTGGCAACCGTTTCACCTTACCTATCAATTAATCGACCCATCACCCATCAACTATTTACCACCCATTCTACCCACAATTGTTTAAACTATTATATATATATATACCCATTTTTTCTCTCATTCAATCGATTAATTGGTCAAACCCTAATATTTTTTATTGTCTTTGCTTTGAGCCTCTGCCTCCAAATTGCTTCTATAATCTAGCGAGTGGCAGCTGTCACTGGTCCCGTGTTTTTGCTTCATCTTCGTCACACCGTTGATGTGCCACACAAAGGTTCCAAGGAGACACATTCCAAGGGCACAAGGCGCGCCCATGCCGATGCCCATGCTCGGCGCCACCTAGGCCGAAAGCCTTACTCAAGAAAGAAGGTCATTCAAGGGTGCCACCTTTGAAATGCTTCCAAGACCTCAATGATAGAAAAGAAGATGATTTTGCTCCACATGATGTCGATGATCTTTTGATGACTCCAATTCAAGGTCCAATCACAAGAAGGCGAGCTAAGAAGATCATGAAAGGGACAACCTTGGCCCTTGAATGTTTATTTTCTAAGCTTGAAGCAAGAAGAAGCCAATTATGTTGCTTTTAAGTGAGGTGGGCGAGCCATGCATAGGAAAGGTGGCGAGTGAGGGAGTGTTGCATGGCCAAGGAGCAAGACATGTCCAAAGCAACAGGGCAAGCGAACGCGCGCCAGGCTAGCGTGCGCACAGGCAAGGGCCATGGCCAGGCCTTGTCCAAGGCGTGTGCACGGGTGAGCCTGGGCTTTCTTGTCCGGGCGTGTCCTTTGCGCGTATGGGCCGTGTCTCTTGGCCAGGCGTGGGCACCCTTCCCCATCAATCAAGATCGAGCTAGATTTCTATCCAATCTTCAAGATTTTATGTAGTTTTTGTTGTTAACTTTCTTCCTATCTAAACATTAGTTTTATTATTTTATTTTTAGGATAAAATTTTCTTAATTAATTCGTGTACGATGTTATAAATTGCATACGAATGACATAGTTTTTCCTTAGCATATTTTTTAGAGGGAAAACCTATTGTTGGTTTCTCTCCTACGCCATTGAACAATTTTGATTGCAATACAATTTTGATTTACAAGTTCTCAAGTCTAGTTCCTACAATCATCAAGGCATGCGATTCTTCCGGATTGTCATGCAACAAGTGGTATCTAGAGTCATACGACTTTAAGTACAAGTTAAGTCATCTAATCCTTGTTCATGCTTCATAATTTGCAATTTTCAGTTCGAATCCTCCATTAGTTTGCCTCTAAGTTTTATTGTTGCAGGCAAAGTTAACCACGACCTAATTTGGCCAACCTAGTGCTCACGCACCAAACCTACCCAAACTTACCCATGGCCAAGTTTTCGTTTTCCTTAAAACGAAAGCTCACTCTTTTATTTCTAATTTTTGTTAGGGTTCAAACGACCTTAAGTCCTACCTTAATAGAATTCTCTCCATTAAAGATGTCAATTTGCATTACATAAGCTGAATCTCGAATTTTATTGCATATTATTTGTCAACTGAAAATTCTAAAGATTAAATTTGAGTTATTTGATTTGCTTAATTAATGTCGATCTTGATGGCTACAATTTGCATAAATTCATCTTGCATTGCTTGTTTCTCTAATTGCTCCTAGTTAGTTTCATTGGTAGCTTATACTTGAAAAACATTATACTGTGTTCGTAGCCGATTTTGATAAAAATAAAAACAAAGCAAAAGCCTTCGAAATTTTCTTCTACCCAAGCTAGTAGAGCATTTGCATGTTACTTGCTTTGTTTGAACGAAAGTTTGCATCTTGTTTTCGCTTGTAGTTCAATTTTTGCATAGTTAATATTGTCTTATTTAAGGAATTTGATTCTTTTGATTAAACATTTGCATATTCTTAATTTGCTTTTGTTTTCATATTGATATCTTCTTCCTTTCCCTAGCCTTAAGTTAAGCTTTTGCTTAGACACCTATTTTAACTAAAACTTGTGAATTGTGATTAACAAAGAAGAAGTTTTGGCTTAACTGGTTGCTTAAGTCCTTGATTTCTAGGAGCACCTTACTTGGATCTCTTTGCTGAATTGTAGGCATGTCTGACGAAGGTAGAAAGACCTTACCTTGGACTTTGGTGTCACTAAGGACACAACTGATTTCATTGCTCGTGCTATTGAGGAGGGTATAGTCCTGAAACACCCTCGGATTCGTGATGTGTCCTAAGAGCACCACTTAGGGCGGTTCAAAGCTATAGATTGCCAATTTGGAGAAGTGAAGAAGGGTGACATCTCTGAATTGTCATATAAATTTTTCCTACTCTCCCACACTCGAAGAAAGCAATTGGCGAACTTCACTAATGTGCTAATGGCAGAGAGAAGCCATAGAGGACCGTCATTGGGCGCACATCGACATCAATCTAGAGTCATGACCAAGGGCACTTCACAACACTTCCATTCTTACCACCACCATTGGAGCCACGAGCATCTACACCCCCACCAAACACGTCTTTTCCTTCTAACCACAACTATAAGGGAAAGAATGTGGTCGTCGAGCATGAGACCCTACACACAGTCACATCATCATTGGCTCAACTTCACATTGGCTCGACTCTTTACCCACATGATGGGAATCCTAAATATGGGTACGTTACTAACCTTGCATCCATACCTTTTTCTACTAACTCCTCTATGTCACATTTGTCTACTCACATGAAATAGGTTCCGGAGCACCAGTATTATAACCAAGAGAGAACCGTTCATAAACCACAAAGGGAAGAGGAAGAGATTGGTGATTGGGGGCACAATTAGGGCAAAATGCCTACCGAATGCCCGAGCCACTCATAACAACAATAACCAGATGGCACAATTAGGACACCACAATGTGAAAATAAAAATTGAGACATTTAATGCTTACTCTCGATATGATTCTGTATCAATCAATATTTGATTATGGGGTAAGAACTTCCTAAACATGAATATATCGATGTAAGAATGTGTGATTCCTTTTTATACTTAGGAACGAGTAGTCAATTCGACTGTGTATAACATATATTTGGAGCTTGAATCTACGGGTAAGAAGCTGTTCTGCGGAAATATAGTGCGTTGTAGCACACTGTTGGATCTTGCAGATCCAACAGTTCTTGTAAGTTTTTATTTCTCTCTAAGGAAGTTGTTCTCACCTAAACCGCGCCGAAAATATATTCTTCAAATTTTTGTTCGGTTAACAGAATATATTATAACAGAATAATACATCATTAAAACAACTCTCATAAAAAGCAAACTAAATAAAATAATACAAAATTTTATATCAACTATTCTTTTGAATAACTTTATATAAAATTTAAAATAAGTTTTTTGTTAAATCAAAATTGACTAATACTAGCTTTATCCTATAACAGCTTCCTTCCTGTTTAAAAGACTGAGCCAATAACAATCCTATCCTATTAAAATAGGAAGCCTAACCTAGAATAGAATTGTAGAACGTCTTAAGCTCAATCCAATCTCTACAATTTAAATATATCTGTGTAACTAACACCAGTTTGAAGGGGCCGTCGAATCATCAGTCATCATCGGCTCCAGCGTAACCAGCATCATCATCGCCATAATCGTTTTCATCTGGTTGTCCTGCATCAGCCTCGTCAGGATTACCATACATGTACCCATCGAATCCCATTTCTTCTTCCAGCTCAGCATCCTTCTTCACTTGCATTTGTTTCAAGTTGTCATCAGAGAAAAACGAGTCATACGGCTGTGAAACCTACAAAGGAATCATTTTCAGTCAAAATGCATTATGATCATTGCAAATGATGGCCGACTGCATAAAATATACTGACCTGGAATAAGGAATCTCTCTTTTCAGCACTTTCAACCAGATTACCCCAATGTTTGTCCTGCTTAAGTGTTGATGCTGAACCCACAACCTATTTTAAACAACCAAAAAATTACTTGAGCAAGACTACGTCTCAATTTAGAATGGCCATTTTGTTGTTTATGAAAACACAATTAACTGTTTAAACTCCTTTAAACCCAATGTTAGAAGTAAACAGCCATTCGTACTAAGCAACAGAAGCATACAAGTACAGAAGATCGTGCTCTGGTGATGCCGACATTCATACGCCGGAAATCGGAAACGAAACCTATACCTCCGCCTTTGTTTGAACGGACACAAGAGAATATAGCAACATCCTTTTCCCGCCCCTGTCATTATCATCAGTACATTACATATAATACTAGAAGGAAGAGGACACGAGACAAACAAGTAGTACAGCACACGAAAACCTCCAGAAGCTTAAAGCACTCGCTCAAAGGTCGCTTCTTGACAGTTAAAAACCTTGTGAAATAGGAGATGGCATAAAGATAATCCGTTTAAACAAAAAAATTGAAGAATCAATCAGAAGGGAATGCAAGAAGCAGAGGACAACACTTCGATCCTTATATTAAGATGTATGTATATTGAATCAGGAATGGTTTAATAAAATTCCTGAAGATATAAATAAAGTAAATAGAAGAGCAGAAGTTCACCTGCTAGGGCCACTGGAACTAGTTTTGACTATACTTAGTAGGTATATAATTTGAGATGCGTAACTATCGAACGGAAGTATATATCAAAACAACAATACCCTGGGATGGGTGTCCCGTACCTGGAATCCATCGACAGTATTAATGTCCACAAATTTGTCAGATTCGACCCCAAACATCTCTTGGAACCTTTTACGGATGCGCTTAACCTGGTGTCTATAAGGAGATATAATAGCCAACATCGAACTTGATTTGAGTTCTGGGTACCTACCCACCAGCTTCAGATACAAGAGAAGAACAAATTCAACTTCATCCTTATTTATCCAAGATCCACTCCCACAAGGTCTCTCCTCCTTACCCTCATGTATGTCAAAGAAGCAAAACGGTCCAAAACATCTACACTCATGCCATGAACGCTTTGTCTGCTCTTCAACATCAGTACCATCCTCCAAAGCATTAGTATAGAACTCCTTAGAAGGAAAGCTTCTTATCTGTTAACGGAGTAGACAAGGAATTAGATTTTCTAAACAAAAAAAAGTTCGATAATAAAATGTGTGAACACATCGCTTTAATAAATGATTAATAGACCACTAAAACACTACTTGTTTTCTTCAGATACTAACTAAAACATTATTATATTAAATTAACTCAAATACCAGGCTTTGTATTTGTAAAGTCCTTACTAGATAAGAAATTCATAGTATATCGACTCTTGCCAAAGCACTCACCTCTGGATGCATACGATACTGTGTCTTAAGCATTGTCACTGGATAACCAGCTCTTTGAAATCTTTTGAATAAGCTCATACCATATCTAGAACAAAAACCCGAGACAAGTGAACAATAATTGGCACACAAGTAAAACTCCAAACTGAAGACACCATCATGTTTCAATCACTTACCCTAACTTTTCAGCTGTAGAAGATATCACGGTGGCTGGTAGTTGAACTGGATCACCGACCTACCAGAAGCAAACATGATGCACATCAAGACATTGTCTAGTCACATACTTTCATGAGAAGATTTAGAACAATTGCTGTCTCTAGCATGCTACCCGACATATCATCCTATCTCTAAATGTACATTTTTCTGAGATGACTACAAGCATTTGACCTATTTTCAAGCATCTTTAGTGTATGCAGCCGTACAGCATGGAGTTATGCGCATGACATGACAATCAGTTTAACGAGAAAGAAGGATCTCATGTGCTACCAATTATGTAACACGGAGTGACAGAATGGCAAGTTCAAGAATACATTACCGGCAATTAGATAAGCTCAAACAAAGTCAAAATATCTTTGTCAGTAATTTCGTGAATCTGTTAAAAGCAATATTATATACAAGAAAATTTGGCACACAAACCTAAATCATCAGAGAATAAGCTATTAGCAACACAAAGCAATCTCCCAATCCTATTCCTAACCTCTACCTCAAGCCCAATGTCAAACCCATATAACAGTGAATATAAAGAATCCAAGTAGATCTGCAAATGAGTTGAAGACAGCTCAACAGTCAGCATGAAATGTGAAGCTAAAAAATTGGAGTACACACATTAGAAGCATACTTTAGAAAATAGACAAAAGGATTAGCAAGACTCTACCAAGAAGACCTGCTTACATCCACTTGACAATGGGACAAGAGTTGCTGCTTCCACCTGTTTTCAATAAGGAAATTTTCAAAAAATTTGTTGCAGAAAAGCTATCAAGCAATGATGATGGAGCAAATAGGGGAAAACAAATGAGAGCCAAAAGTTTATATACTCACAGAAATAATCAAAAAAAAACGACTCCTGTGAAATACTTACAGCTTGGGCTGCTTCATCTATTATGACAACATCAAACGTGTGGTTCAATTTAGAGAAAATACTTGAGCCACTGAAGCTAAGAGTGGAGAACACCTGGTCATCCATGAAAGAAAATCTGATAATATATACAACACTTTGAAGTTTTCAACTGTATAAAGAAAAGAAAGTCCATACAATAACAGCTTCATCCAAAATCGAAGCCCGAATGCTGTCCCTGTCCACTGCAGCAGCTCCTCCTTGTCTGTGCTTATCAGCATTCAGGTAATCTCCAATACCAGCTAGCCTTTGCTCTACCTTCATATACACATTGCTTCATTGGATTAATTAGCAATAGAGAAAGTGCAAACGAGAGAGGAAAATTATGTATCATATTCCGTTAATATACTATTGGCATTAAAATGTATATAGCCTAACCTACATCCAAGAACCAAAAAAGAGGAGTACCATATTCCTTTGTCGAAGATATTTGAAAGAAGACTTTTCAGAGTCGAAAAAAGAGTAACTGGTTGAGTTTTACATCGAACAGGTAAAACACAATAGAAAATGTTAAGTTTATTTGAACAAAAATTAAATTTACCAAGTAATCCATAGAAACTGATTGAACAGAGTGATGAGCTTTCAACCCAATCCGCACAATTTTAGGATTATATGCATGATCATTCTCATCATGGATCCCTGTACAGATAATATAAAGGCTATAAGAGTTGGATCCTCCACATACTGAAAAAAGGCCAGTTGATTAGGTGACTCATCAATAAAAAAAACAAGAATTTGCAAAAGATACTACAGTTATCCCTACTCACTCTACAAACGCTTTCGTTATATTACACCATTCGTTATACCACAAATATCCCTACTTATTCTGGACAGATTTAGTAGTTATGCTTTTACCTTCATTTCTTCCCCGAACGCACTAATGCTTGTTTATTTCATGTAACGAATAATTTAACACAGATCTTAACGCACAGAAAATCAATACCTCTGTTTATCACACGCAACACAATTTCGTCTAGAGCTGAATTAGATGGAGCACAGACCAGCACACGTACACGATACTTACGACTAGAATTCACAACCTCTGGTTTCTGCAATGTAGATGCAGATTAGAATTCTGAAAATCAAGTTAGTTTAGAAGTAGAAGGCACACATTACCAGTTCATTTCCAGAGACAGGGAATTCGCCATCATCACCTTCAACAGGCATGACCTCATCTCTTTTGTTATTACCACACAGCCATGGTGAAGCTGATGTCCAATGACGATATCTGTAAAGCATCCAAAAGAACTCACTTGAGCATGTAAGAAAATAGGGAAAGATTGTGAAGTGCACACTGATACACACCATAAAAAGTTAGTTCAAAAAATTATCTAAGGATATGGTTATGTACTCCAATCAATCCCTGATCACTGCAACAAGTAATCATTTCTTGGATGAGCAAATAAATGTGTCAAGCATGTACGTAATAAAATACCAACCTAGATAAAATAAGCAAGTTTAAGACTAAAATGATCACTGAGAAAACCAAAAGAGTCCTACGGAAATCCTTATCAAATTGTGAGATCCACTTACAACTTTGAAATCAACTTAGTACAAACACTTTAAATCTTCAATATAATGACATGAGTAAAACACAGTGCAATGGCTTGATTGTCCCTCACTAGACCCACAGATCAAGACCTCATGTGCCATTAATTGCATAATACAAACAAACACACTTAATGTTCTTATTATCATTAGCTGCCAGCACAGAAAGAGCAAAGTGTGCACCATATATCTGATGAACAACCATAGAAAAAAACTAAAACCATATCGTCACGTGTTTGCCTGCAATTGATGTGCCAACATAGCCATCAAGTACTTCCACTTGCGTGAAATAATTCAGCTACCAAACTTGTATAACATGTGAAAAAATCTAGCTTTCTAATTGTAAGTGATTTCACAAAGATAACGCTGTACAGCTTAAAATTCATAGGTTACAGGGAGGGAGAGATGATAGTCCTAAATATTATCTCTACTTTCTACCAAAACAAATATCTCTATGATCGCTTCATAAGTCATTCACCAACCATGAAGGAATAAGCATAAAATGGATATAAAAATAAGAACTACATCTACCCAGCGTAATTCACATATGCAGGTCTGGGTGATCGAGTTGTATGCACTTATCCGGAGCAAGTCGAGATGATGTTTCAGACATAAAAATGGATACAAAAACAAATAAAATATCAGCAGAAGGCAGCAGAGTCAGTAGAGACATACTTGTAGCTCATTGGGGGTTCTGGCCATTGCTTCTTATCATGCAACTGTTGTCTGCATTAAAAAACTTGATTACAACTTTAAAATGAAGGGACAAGAAAAAAGTGGAGTTATCAAGAAAAAATGTTCTATCTAAGTTTCAAATAAAACACAGAGAAGAGAGGGAAAACTCACTTAGTGTGCATCCTTGCTGGAGCTGAATGCAAGAGGGCACTGAGAAGCCCAAGGATTGTTTGTGTTTTTCCAGTCCCAGGAGGACCCTGACATATTTTGTTCCAGCACAAAAACAAACAAAATATATTTTATAAACAAGCAGACAACCAGAGAGGAGAATCAATGAAGTGGATCTGAAAGCAAGATAAATGAAAGAGGGGCATAAAGAGTTTCAGAACCACTAGGATCACCAAATGCTAAAACAAACTGCAAAGTAAACCAAAACAACAGCCAAAGAATGTGTATAAATTTTTCCTCCAGCACAAAATCTTATTTTACAAAGAATTGCTACGCACAAACAAGGCTAATTCAAACTATATATCAGAGCCAATAACCTTTATACAAGTATAGGAGAGACCAAACACATCAGAAGAATTTACCAAGCATGCATGCTCTTTCACAGTCAAATGACAAGTTTCTACTCATTCCTCCACAAGTATTCACTATAGTAACTTATCACTTATCAGTAGCTTTCACAGACAATAGAACTACACAAAATAACATTCACCTCAAAGTAAAAGAGAAAAGTGACATTATAGTAACTCCAAATAGACTACTTCGAACCTGTATCAATACAAAAGATTTCCGAGAGAGACCAGCCTGCAGGAGAAAGGAAAAAACAATCAACTAATTCGTGAATGATGGAATGGTATAATATAGTGAAAGAAAAAAAGTGAAGAGAGCTTGAGGTGTAGAAAAATATTCAGTTAGCCAATAACGGGAATAAAATCATTTAATGCAATTTTTTCAAGCAGACACATTAAAGAGATACTTACATGAATAGCCTCGAGCTGCGAAGAATTGTGACTATTTTCAATATATTCCATCAGTTGTTCAGGGATCTTCCAAGCACGATCAGTGGATCCAGCATCACAGTCCGCAGCCTTCAGAATCAAATCCCTAAATGGGAGAGAAGTAATAGAGTGCAAAGCCACAAACTCACGAATGATAGTTGACAAGCTGCAAACCTATGAAAATATGAACTAGCTGGTAAGACAATGTAATTGATCACACGGTAGTGAACAAACCAGAAAATAAAAACAAGATATAATATAAAACAGCAACACGTCACAGATGTGAGAGGCAGAAGGAGAAAGGAGAAGAATGAGAATTCAGATTCAAATTTTTCATGGAACATTAACAAAACATAAGTGTTTTTATGTCCTGCACATCTCCATAAACACCCTAAGAGGCCTGATCACAAAAAGATTAATAGGGCACATCAGAATGGCAACCTAGATTTCAAGAATGCAGGAAGTCAAAAATCTCAAGTAAAAATAAGGAAAAGCTTAATATCTACTAGTAACAAAGTAGATCAGAGCAAGTCATTACCTTCGAAATAAATAAAATAGATTGCACTGTATTAACAAGTGAATGCATTTTTATGAGTCTTGGACTAGACTCTGCTTTGCTAATATTGGTTCCCTTAACTTCACCATGTAAGAACAACCTCAGCCTAATAGAATCTGCTTGTCGATGCTCCACAAGAGCAAATGCATATGAACAACCTTGATTCATTTTTTTCACCGAAAGCTCATCTGGAGCATCAAACTGCAAAATTAGCCATTTGGATTAGGTTATAGTAGCAAAGAACATATTATGCTCAATAGCAGAAACAAATCAAATAGTACAAAACTCATCTGCCACACACAATAAAGAAGCAAGGTGCTACATTACAACCCTGGAAGAGATTAAGGTCAACACAAGACAGAAAAGATTAATTTGCAACCTTTACACTTGAAAGTAACACAAGATCATTCTGAAACATTGTTTCCTTCTCATCCTCATCGTGAATAACTCCCACTACCAGAAGGTTAAAACCCTCAGACTCACTGCATTCCTTTGTAATCACCCCCTTTTGGTAAATCTCTGTCAAGAGTACACAGATAGCAGAACATAACCAATTCAGTACAAAATAGAAGCCAACATAGCGAAACCAATGCTTCACTGATCAAATCTCCAGATAGCTACCTCCTTCTTCATCACGTTCTTGAGCAATTTGAGCCTTAACTTCTTCGAAGAGAAGAGGCTCAAAAGTGGAAAGATAATCATGGACATCCAAGTACGTATCTTTGACCCTTTGCAAACCGGATGTGCCACCGCCTCTGCTTCTGGCGTTTTCCTGGACAAAGATTAATACAAACATACCAGCATTGCTGCAGAGTCAAAACAGGATTGTTGCAGAAACAGAAACCCTAGAACTGAGAATAAACAGTGAGCTCACTTTAGATTCTGCCAGGAGGCGTAAATAGTCCCAGCCGAGAACAATCTTGTAAAAGTTTATCATACATGATTGCTCCTCCTCAGACCTGGTTTTAGCGACAGCCATAAACGGCAACGGAAAGCAGACGTTCGTGGAGGATTCAAACAAACTAGTTCAAGTCTTGACAGCAAGCCAAACAGCAGGCGAAGAAGAATTGCATTGAACACAATTCAATTACTTGCAGCCTGCATTCAGACCCTGGGAATCAAAATGTGTAACGAAGCTAGAAATAGTTCTAGAATCGGAAGAGTAAAATCAATGAATAGGAAAGTACCGGAGAGTGAGGTATGGTCGACGGCGGTGATGGTTCGCTGGTCCTATTACAAATTTACAATCGTCGTTTTTTTTTTTACTGTATTATTTTGAGCATTACAATCGTCGTTTTGAGTCCTAGGGTACTAATGTCCGTATTTATTTACAAATCATATAATCATTATAAATATAAATAAATATAAATAATTTATTTCAATCCGGTAAGTATTCTGAAAGTTGTGACATTTATAATCAGTTAGTTGGTCAATTTTAGTGATACAAACCTATGTAGAGCGAACTTGAATTTTATAGTGTGACCTAGTTAATGACACGGTATTTGTTCGATAATTCTTTTAAATAAAAAAATGTAATAAATATTAATTTACATATGATCTATGAACACTATAACTTGAGTTGATGTCATATTTCTAACTATTAAACTGTATATATATATATATATATATTTGAATTGATGTCATATTTTTAATAAAAGTTATATTATTTATTTATTTTAATAATAAAATATAAATATATATTTTATTATTCGCCCCGCATGGAGGTTTGAGTGCGGAGGAGAAAAGATTGTTCTGGGAGGACTTGGATGGCTTGATGAGGAGTATTCCTAGTGCAAAGCAAGTGGTTGTTGGTAGGGACTTCAACGGTCACATCTGGGAGTCTAGAGACGGGTTTGAGGATGTGCATGGAGGCTTTGGTTTTGGAGTCTGAAATGAGGGTGTTCGAGCTCTTCTGGATTTTGTGGATGCGTTCAGTTGTTTAGTTGTTAACTCTTGGTTCAGAAAGGGGGAGGAGCAGTTGATCACTTTTCATAGCGCGTCGAGTAAAACGCAGATTGATTTCTTTTTGGTTAGGAAGGTGGATAGAGGAGGGTGTAAGGATTGCAAGGGGATCCCTTTTGAAGGCCTCTCGACGCAACATCAGTTGTTGGTTTTGGACTTTAGGTCCTTGGGTAAGCAGAGGAAGGGTTCAGTAGGTCGTTGCCGAGAATCAGATGGTGGCGTCTATCAGAGGAAATGGGCAGAGTCTGAAAGAAAGGATTTTTGCGGAAGCCGACGCAAAAGGAGCGTGGCAAGAAAAGAAGGATGCAGATGAGATGTGGGGTAAGATGGCAGAGTGTATTCGCAGAGCGGCGTGTGGTGTGTTGGGCACATCGTAGGGTGGCTCAGGGCATAAGAAGTCAGTCGCTTGGTGGAACGATGAGGTGCAAGAAAAGGTAAGGGGTAAGCAGATAGCTTTCAGAACTTGGTTGTGCAGTAGCGGTCCGGAAAGGGATTTAAGGTGGGCAGAGTACAGATTAGCGAAAAAGGAAGCAAAGAAAGTAGTGACGATGGCTAAAGAGAAATCTTACAAGAACCTCTACAAGGCTCTTGACGATAAGGGCGGTGAACGAGTTATGTTTCGGCTAGCGAGAGCGAGAGAGAGGTTGTCCTCAGATTTTGAAAGGGTGCGCTGTATCAAAGATGAAAATGTGAACGTGTTAGTAGATGATCTTGAGATCAAACAGCGGTGGGAGAGGTATCTCTGTGGCCTCCTTAACGAGGGGTGTGAGTCGTTGGAGAGTCTTCAAGCTGCCGGTAGCCAAGTTAGTCACGTTGTCTTTAGCCGCTTCTCTAGGATAAGTGTCAGTGAGGTGATTCGCAGAATGGGCAGTAAAAGGGCGGTAGGTCCGGATGAGATTCCTGTTGAGGTTTGGAAAAGCCTGGGCGTCAGACGTGTGCAGTGGCTAGTGACTCTATTCAACGTCATCTCCAAGACGACTAAGATGCTTGAAGAATGGAGACTTAGTAAGTTAATCCCAGTATACAAGAATAAAGGGGATATTCAACAGTGAAACAACTATAGGGGTATTAAACTCCTAAGCCATACAATGAAGATCTGGGAGAAGGCAATAGAGATGAGACTGAGGCGCTTAACGCATGTGTCAGAAAATCAATTCGGATTTATGCCAGGGAGGTCGTTCATAGAGGCTATCCATCTGCAAAGAAGGTTGACAGAAGCGTACAGGGAAAGAAAGAGGAATTTGCATATGGTGTTTGTCGATATAGAGAAGGCCTACGACAGGGTTCCTAGAAAGTTGATTTGGGATTGCTTAGAATCAAAGGGGGTGCCAGTTGCTTATATCAGAATCATTCGAGACATGTATGATGGGTCGAGGACGAGTGTCTGCACTCCAAGAGGCGATACAGGGTTTTTCGAGGTGGGTATGGGTCTTCATCAAGGATCAGCGTTGAGTCCTTTCCTGTTCACGCTAGTGCTGGACGTTTTGACTAGGGATATTCAGGGAGAGATCCCGAGGTGTTTGCTGTTTGTAGACGATATCGTTCTGGTGGAGGATTCCAGAGCTGAGGTTAGTAGAAAATTAGAAATGTGGAGGGAGAGGCTTGAATCAAAGGGGTTTAAACTGAGTCGTTCCATGACAGAAAACGTCGAGTTCATTTTCGGTCAGGAAGAGGATCCGATGAGTGAAGTGCAGTTGGGAAGTGAGGTCATCCTAAAGAAGGATAATTTTAGATATCTGGGGTTAGTTTTGCAAAGCGACGGATGCATCGATGAGGATGTTAGATCTAGGATTCAAAGGGGCTGGCAGAAGTGGAGGGTAGCTTCAGGAGTTATGTGGGACAGGAAGGTGCCACTAAAGTTAAAAGGAAAGTTCTACAGATCTGTGATAAGGCTTGCGATCCTCTATGGAGCAGAATGTTGGCCGACAACAAAGGTTCAGGAACAAAAGCTGCCAGTTGCACAAATGAGAATGCTTAGATGGATGTGCGGCCACTCGAGGTTGGACAAGATCAGGAACGAGGAGGTCAGGAATAAGCTGGGTGTGGCATGCATAGGAGACAAGTTGCGGGAGGCGAGACTTTGATGGTTTGGCCATGTACAAAGGTGGAGCCTGGATGCTATAGTGAGGAGGTACGAGCAGTTGAACTTAGGAGCTTTTCGGAGGGACAGGGGTCGGCCGAAGAAACGTTGGATGGACAGCATTAAACAGGATATTAGTGTTATGGGGATTACAGTGGACTTGGCGCAGTGCAGGCAAAGGTGGAGGGAGAAGATTAGGGTGTCAGACTGTTAGCTCTCTAGTAGGGGAGTCGTCTTTTCCTAGGTGGCCTTGTGCTTGCTTGATTCTTGTGTAGGTGTTTTGAGTGCTTGTGTGCCGGCTTGCAATTTGTTTTGGCTTGTTAGCTAGCTTTTTTCCTTTGTTGGAATTCTTGTAGGCTTCTCATAGTTTTCTTTTCTTTTGTTGGTTGGTTAGACTTTTGGGTTTTATCGGGCGTACTACATCTAGGTCTGGAATACCCCCATCCTGACCCCCCAGATCATGCGTTTTGTGGGATACACTGGGTAAATGTTGTTGTTGTTGTTGTTGTTGTTGTTGTTTATTCGTCGACAAACTGGTCTAAAACGCTAGTGATACGGGGTTAACCGTGATTGGCCCGATCTTCGACAATCAACGACTCAACAAACAAGGAAACATGCAAATGGTCAGAAATGCAATAAATGAAACTCGACTAAACTGAGAAACGAAATGGATAAGACTCGACTAAAATGGAAATGATAGGGAAATGAAGATCAACCCAATGAAACAACAATAAGACCCTCATTGCTTTGAAAACGAGAACCAAACTGAATGATCAAGAAACCAACCTTGTACGACTTCACACAATCAAGGATCCAGCCTTGAAAGCACGAAGAAGATGCTCGTATTCGACTAGCACACCAACTATGATCGATAATTGATGCAATCAAGACAAACCAAGCTGAAATTGCAATACGATGAAGAACAAGTCTTCGATTCTCACTTTGGAGAGAAAACACTCAGTTTGTGATAAAGGTTGTCTAAAATGAAATAATGAGCAGCTAAGGCTATTTATATGTCTTCCTAATAATCAGAAAATAGCTAGAAAATGTCCAAGTAAAACAATAAAAGGGGCGGCCCACAAGTGGCCTAACAAGCCCAAGCTCGACGCACACACTTGGCACGCAAGAGGCAAGGCGCGACCTGGCTAGGTGAAGCGCGACCGCGCCTTAAGGCCCTCATCCCGCGCTTTGCCGACTGAGGCGTGAAGCGCGCTTGGGCGCCGGTACCCGCTTGTGCCGCAGCCTAGGCACCGCCGCGGTGCCCCAAATCTGGCACCTCTTGGCTTATCTTGTTGGCGACGAGGCACATGAGTGATGACTTATTCTCAGGGGCATTCTTGGCTTCCTTGACCCCATGGTACGCCACAAATGCAAACAAGTCCCTTTGAAGCTTCTTGGCTCGTGCTCTTGTTATTGGACCATCAAAGAGGATGGGCGTGCTCGGTGGTGGCTTGACGGATGGTCCCTCATCATCCTCCCCTTCTTGAAAAGGATTCGACCTCGAATCAAGGTCTTCATCCACAGCAAAATAAGGAGTAAGATCAGCCACGTTGAATGTAGCACTCACGCCGTAATCTCCGGGCAACTCCAGCTTGTAGGCGTTATCACTAATGCGTTGAAGCACCTTGAAAGGCCCATCTCCACGTGGTGACAGTTTGGACTTTCGTTGCTCGGGGAACCTCTCCTTCCAAGAGTAGGAAAAGGACTTTTAACGACCAACATTTTTGTCTTTATAAGCTATGAATCTCGTCGTTATAACCTTTTAACGACCACATAAAAGTCGTCGTCTGTTCGTTGCAATAGCTTCCGACGTTATTGGTTATAACGACCATGTTCGTCGTTAACTACTAACGACGACATCCAAGCTCGTCGTTCATCATTAACATCAACATTAGTGTTCGTCGTTAGTCAATAACGACGACATGCTTGTTTGTCGTTAATGCAATTACGACGGGCAGCTATGTCGTCGTTAAAATAATAACGAGGGGCAACAATATCGTCGTTGATGTTTACCGATGAGCTGCCGTGTAGTGATTACTTAATAACGACGAGCATGCAAGTCGTCGTGCTGAAATAATGAATAACGACGAAGTCATAGTCGATTACGATAAACGAGTTTATCGTTATAATCTATCGTTAGAAACCAGATTTTTTTAGATTACTATTAACACATTTATTAATACAATGCTCTTATATATATATATATTATATGTCATGAACTAAAAGGTCATAAATGAAATAAATTTAACATAAAATTTTATATAATCATAAAATGAATCTCTATTGTATTCAAACTTTCATATAAATCGTAAAAATGAATCTCGCTACTCACTGCAGTAATAATTCAAACCCAACCATGTTGATCTGCATCATGGATTACTCTAGTCTAGGGGAATTGTACAAACATGGATTGAGGACCACACTTCCAATTCCAGAAAGCCATCAAGGACCATCATCTCCATAAAAAAAGCCCAACTGAATCCGATATATACACTATCTCATCATTGCATCCTAAATTATTCTACCTGCCAAATAGAACTTCTCATACACAATGATAACGTATATATCATATGTAGCAATCCCTCAAGAAAATATAAAGTTGACATGAACCTAACAGCTTTCTTTCACACATAACCCCTTTGATATACACAATGATAACGTGTATATCATATGCAGCATCAGAAGCCCAGGAAGGACTCCACTTAACCCCTTGATATAGACATCTGCAAAATATATCGAAAAAATTGTTTGCAACTGTATATGGCCAATGCCAAATAGTTAGAATTGAAGAGTTAGAAGCATATACCTGTATTGGAATGGAAATTTTTCCAAACTTACTCGAGGGTCCATCTTTGACCTCTAATGGGCAAGCACGTGCGCGTGTTTCCAGCTCCATTTGTTCCTCCTCTCCTACTACAATATTTTCAAACTCATAAGAATGCAACAAGCTCAAAAGAAATATTCTGTCAAATGATATGTGAAAATAAAGATTTTTATTAATTTATATTGTCAAGAAATAATGTCGTAGTTCTGCATCATCATGTTAAAGTATATGTATCGCATGCTATACTTAAGTTACTTTGATCTTTCTTTAATTGACAAAAAAAGAAACCAAGAAGAGTTCTTCAAGGTAAAAGAACATGAGTAATCAAGAAATCAATACCAATCGCTCAGAGCTGTTTTCCCTGTGTCCTTCCGAGAATGAACAAAAATCACCACATTCTATTAGCAAGCAATTCTGTACTAGATATAAAAAAACATCTTGATAAGGAATTTCCTTACATAGCTTGAGCATGGACTGTAAGACATTATCAGAATGCAATGATGGTTAACTAATTCCAAATTGCACTCATTCTGCACTTTCAAAAAGATTATTGTAGAAAAGATATCCTTTACAGGCAAAACAAATATAAAGTAATATAAAGGACATCCTTAAGTAAAATTGTTTAGGATTATTTTATCTTATCTCATGTCATTGATCGTGGTGAAGGAAATAAAGTGAAAAAAGAAATACAGTACTTGGGGACTACTCCCTAACTGATGTCAATTTAAGGTTCATGTCATATAGATTTATTGAAATCTGAATTCAACAGTTTCTGCTACTATTTAGTATTTATTACCTTGAGGAAAATGTCGCATCCTTCATGCGAACCCTGCTGAACTTTATGCGCCCCAGTAAAGGAAACTCTGATATAACCAATGTATCTGCTCTATCTCAAGGGAAATATAAATGAAAGCGTTAGACAGAAACAATACAATTCTGAGAAAACAAGTCAAAGCTCGAGCACAAATTAAACTTCAGCAAGTAATATGTATGCTGATATTTACAAAAGGCAGATTATTGTTATATTAATAAAATAGCCTTTTCAAAGGATTAGGTGAGTAAGATATGGTAAATAGAGAAGTGCACTAGATGGTAAACTATGATATATATCTCAGTTTAAGGCAAAAAGTAGATCTGTGTGCCCATATGAATAAATATTCTTTCATTTTTAGGATTCACATGATACAGCTTGTGATCCATACACCATAACATAGGAGGCTCGTAACTATTACGGCAAAGATGAGTACGTATGCCACATTCACCTTCTGGTGATGTAAAAATGTCATTTATTTACAAACCTTTCGCAATATTTGAACTCATAGTTAGAGCAAACCAGACATGTATCCCCCACAGCCTACACACACCCTTCTCAAAGGACAAAACTAATATATCTTTGGTTCTATATGTCAAATGATGCACCAAGCTCCTTTTTTCTGTCTTAAAACTACCAATCTGAAATAATCGCTCACCTGTAACTTAAACTCTCCCCCTTAATGAAGGTGGACCAGAAAAAAAATAATAAAGAATCAAAGTCTTTTAAGACTTAGGAAAAAAATGTGATGCTAGATATATCATGGCTTTTTACCTTCAGGATGGACAGCTTCATACCGTAACACTTCATCTTTTTTCTATCAAAACGCATTCAGGAGAAATGTAAATCCATAAATATGTTCCGCATATATTGAAAATGATATTCAATTTTCAAATACGAAAAGTATATCCAATCCCTAATTTAGAAGCAAATATTGTGTTTATCCTAGCATATATCCATAAATACGCTCATCTTTGCCTTTCAAAAAACCAATCTTCAAATAAATGTAGAGTTGCATGTCAAAAATGAAAAGTATCTATTCCACTAAGATATGAGGAATCAATCAGTACGTTTGAACATAATGTCTCAACTATAAACAATCCATCACATGAAAGAAATCATAATGTGTAGTGCCCCCAGCTTCCACAAAAATGAGCGTATATCATTGCCCAAACAGCTGGAGTTTTGAAAAAGGCTTTCAAGGAACATCCCATGTAACACAGGTCACTAATTCAACATTAGACAAAAAATACATTAAAGATACATAGGCCATGTAAGTTTATTTTTTTGTCCTTAACATTTTTTATTCTTTTTTCTGGCAGGAAAATTAATTGAAAGCAACATTGTAAATAAATATAAAAATTAATTGAAAGTGATTCCTTTTTCCCCTTTTTTCTAGAACGATTCTCTTTTTTTAATGCTTGTAAATGGCTTGGAAAATTAATTGAAACAAAAATTGTAAATGAGCTTTGAAAATATTAATTCAAAGTATTGACAGGGACAGAAGAAAAGAAGAGGAGAGGCACAAGTGCACAACATAATGAGGACGTGAGAAGGAAGCCAATTTCATACTAACTAATTTTGATATAAAGATCAACAACAGATTCAGTGTTACCTTCAATGAGCTTCCCAACTCCTCTAGAGACCTTGAATTATCTTTCTTAAGAAAACCTGAATCTGCAAAAAACAAGCTAGCTTATATGTGCTACCAAAAGTTGTGAGATGCAACATGGTGACCTTTCAGCACCATTATGAAGTTGATGGCACCTTTGAACATCCCTAGCATTATTAGATATTACAATTACACTCTTATGACAACTCTGTGATCCATAAATGTAACAACCCATGTCCATGTACTCAGGAAGTATATCAGTATATGTACTATGAAAGAATCATCTTTTCACCAGAAGTTGAAACTCATCAATGCTTAAACCCTGAACGTGTACAAAGAGGGTAATAGTAAAGCAATCAGAATTTTAGAAGCCATTTGATAAATTATATACAAGTTCCTTGATTTTATTTGATTTCAAAGCATCTAGTTTCAAGATACTGAAAAGAACTCGGTGCTTTATTAACAATCAACACTACAATATCATCAAAATTTGCTGGTTAAACAGGTATACAACGTATTTTCTGATCACATGGATACAAAAAAAAAACAATGGAGTAGTTGATTTTTCAGTCATCAAAATCAACAATCAAAAGCCAACATATCATCATCTGCTCCTCAACCTATTTACCAGTATCTTGACACACCTGATTTGTGGTTCAGCAATTCATCGCAAAGGAAGCCCATTTTGTGTCATTCAGCATCAGAGGGGTTATGATGATGATGATGGCGATGGTGAGTCCAATTCTCTTAATTTGTTCCTTCCAAATGTCTCAATAGTCAACCCACACTTGTCTATGAGATTAGGAGCTCTTAGACTTATGCAGTTAAAATAAATACAGCAGCCAATATCACATTATATGTAAGATGAACAAGATTAACTCAAATAACTAGACATATTGTTAAAAGTCTATAGAAGGTACCTGTAGAAGCCTTGATACTAAAGGCGGCGGGTTGGCCCCTGGCAACTGGGTTGGGTGATATGTCAACTCCAGAGACCTTAACATCATAATCTCCCTTCTTATCTGCAATTATTTCAGATGATGTTGGAAACATTAGTTTCCCCTTTGAAACCTAACCATAATCTAACACTCCATGAGAAACTCAGAATAACAAAATGAATCATAAAGCGTGTATCTTCCTAATATCAATGCATGATTAACCATTTTTCCACTCTCATTTTTTTGTTCGACAAAGTGACAACTCTTCCTAAACAAGTAAGTGTCCTCCCTTCCTCGGCGTTAGGTATTTGTAATTAAAAAGCCAAATTCGAAGAATAAACAATAATCCATATCATCAACCATTCAAATTTCAAAAGGATCAGGAGAGAAAAAATCTAATCTGACTACAATTCAGATAATTCAGTTAGGTTCAGCCACGACCTAATATACTACGGATGAGTATGTATACAACAGGAGCCATGACATATACAGAACAATTACATCAACCAGAACAAGTATAAAGTATAAACTACAGATTATGTATGCAAATTAGTCAAATAGCATCAGTCGGATCAAAAACCGTAGAGACAAGCGATAGAGAAAGACAATCGGGGGAGAGAACGATTACCTCCTCATCAGTAGCGAACTTCGTCAACGAAGGAAAGACGAGCGAGGTAGGAAGGGGATAAGAGGAGAGAGAAGACGAGCATGGAAGAGGAAGCCATTGTTGATGATGATGTGGATTGATCGTTGACTACTGAGACATCTCCAAAACTAATTCCTTCTCCTCCTCATCATCCGATGACGACTCCCTCCTCATCGACCTGCAACTGAAGGAGAACACAACAGTAATCATCAAGTCTATCAGCATCACGAACTAATACATTAGCACCAAAAGCGGTCCTTCCCATAGCCTCGAAGACCCATCACCAAAACTATTTTAATTAAAACAGTCAAGAAGAAAAGAAGCAATATGCACAGTAAAAAAGACGAAAAAATGAGCAATCAATCATCTAACAACTCCAAACCCTAGAACACCGAAAAGAAGCAGCGCACAAATTGGGTCAAGGAATAACTCACCAGAACACCCTAGAAAACGGGCAAGGAATTACTCACTAGAACACCGTAAAGAAGCAGGGCATAAATTCGGTTGTTTATGCTTTGATTAGGTTTACGGTAGAGAGATCAAATTAGTTGAATTGGAAAGATATGATTTTGGCGTAAATTTTGGATTTCATTGAAAATTTGCCCTCCAAGAAAACCGCTTTCTATCTTTCAGTTGTTAACGACGACGTGAAGTTTTTATTTTTTAAAATTATTTGAATTAAATGCAATAACGACGGTACTAAAATCAGGTTCAGTTTACTGTCAGGCTTATTACGACCAACAAATATCTTGCTCGTCATTAGAGGGTATATATATACCTTTAACGATAAACTTTTCAATTCGTCGTGATAGCTTGGTCGTTAAACATCCCTTTTCTAGTCCTCAAATGCACCCATACTAGATCTCCGGGCTGGAAGACAACCTTGCGTCGGCCCTTGTTAGCTCGATTGGCTTTATACTTGGCCCTTTGTTCCTGCTTGATCCTCGTCCTGTCATGTAACTCCTTAATGAACTCAACCTGTTTTCCTGCATCAAAGCTTTCTTTTGGCATTGGAAATGGGGTAAGATCTAAAGGAGTTAGGGGGTTAGTACCATAAACACACTCAAATGAAGTAAGCATAGTAGATGAGTTCATTGTCCTCTTGGAAGCTAATAGGACAGAGGAGGGTGTAGGGCTGTCGGTTTGGCTCGTCTTACGCCGAGCTTTCCCTTTCTTCCCATTCTCCCCCTCACCATCACCGTTTACCTTACTTTCCTTGCCCTTGTCGAAGGCCTCGGACACATGGGTGGGCGTCATAGGCTTAAGCACGACATTCTGGCCCTTATACACAAAGGAGTGGCGGTTGGTGAACCCATCATGCGTCACCTTCCGATCGAATTGCCATGGACGTCCTAGTAAAATGTGACAAGCCTGCATAGGAACTACATCGCATAAAATATGATCTTCATAACAACCAAGCTTAATAGTAACATGAGTTTGTTTATTCACTCTCAATTCACCACTGTCATTCATCCAATGCAATTTGTAAGGCCTAGGGTGATGAAAAATAGGAAGCTGCAGTTTTTGTACCATTTCCATGCTAGCTATGTTACAACAACTACCGCTATCTATTATTAAGTTGCACACTTTGCCTTGTATCAAACAACGACTATGAAATAGGTTTTCTCTTTGATTATCTTCACATGTGGCAGGTTTAGCATGCAATGTTCTCCTAGCAATCAAAGACTCCCCAGATTCATATTCTACTTCATCCTCGTTGTTATGATCATTGTTATTATGCAAATCAGATTCATCATTAGCACAAGCATTCTCATTATCATCATCAACTTCAGATTCATTCTCTCCAAGATGATTAATCAAAAGAGTTTTAGAATTAGGTCAATCTTTCATGTAATGACCTCTCCCTTGACATTTAAAGCACAATATGTCCCTAGCTCTATAAGAGGTGTTAGAATTACTCCCCTTAGGGGCTGTGGAAGCTCCCTTAAAGCTGCCCTTGTTGTTGGATGATGAGTTGCTCCATGGGGTCTTGTTTCGTCCCCCTTGTTCTCCTTGGGCGCCAGCTGCACTTCCCTTCTCCTTGTGAGGCGTTGCTTCCCTTCCTTGGCCAACTTGTGCACCTCGGCTTTGGCTCCTCCAATTACTCGGCTGGCTAGGCGCGCCTCGACTCCCTTGGCTCCTAAACCTGAATTTCCTTTCTACTTTGGTAGCTAAATGCAAAAGGTCAGTCATAGTAGAATAAGGATAAAGATCAACCTCATTAGATAAAGAAGGATGGAGAATACGAAGGCACCTGACCATCGTGGCTTCGTTGTCCTCAACCACGTTAGCTCTCACCATCACCACTTGCATGGCGTTGTAAGTTTCCTCGACACTCATCGATCCTTGCTTGAGACTCTCCAGCCGTTGTCTTAGCTCCCGGGCATAGTGTTGAGGTATGAAACGACCCCTCATCAACGCCTTCATTTGCTCCCAGCTGGCTATGGGTGCGTCTAGGTTGCGCCTCCTCTCTTTCACCAAGTTATCCCACCATATGAGGGCATAACCGGAGAACTCAAGGACCGCAAGTTGCACCTTCTTGGTCTCGGGAAAATTGTGGCAGCTCCATATGTGCTCAATTTTCGTCTCCCACTCCATATACACGTCGGGATCACACCGGCCCTCAAACGAGAGTATTTTCACCTTGACCTTCCCAACACTATCCTACTCCGGTTCTCGGGGTCTCCTTGGACGCCTATCATCACGGCGCTCCCTACCTCCCCTTCTTGAGAACCGCTCCCAGTTATCCTCCTCCTCGCCTTCATACTCATTGATGTCTCTCATTTTGGTGGTGTTTTAGTGGTTAATTTCCCTTGTAAATATGTGTCTTTTGTTCCTTTCTTTGTTAGTTTTGTCCCTTTTTAGCTTAGTTCCCGGTTTTCTATGAGATTCGGAGACTATGCGAGTTTGTTATGTTTTGTAGGTAAAATGGCGCATTTGAGGATGTTTTTGGAGGAGTTTCTAAAAAGGAGCCGAGCTAAAGAGCAAAGGAGCGGAAGAGCCATGCAAAGAATGAAGAAAGACTCAAGGAAGACCAAGAAAAGAAGAGGATCGAGGCCCCGGATCGATGTCCCACCAAGTCGGGCCCGAGTTCAAGCTTCAGAGGCTCGGACCGACGTTGGCAACGTCGGGCCTGAGGTGCCTCCGCATCGATCCAAGTCGGAAAAGGAGAGGATTGGGCTCCAAGGCACATTATTGTGATCTTCCACTTTTGCCCTTCTTCTAATTTTGGAATTCCTTGGTCCCCAATCCAAGAGGGAGGATAATTAGAGGAGATTAGAGAGCATCTAACAAGAATCACACACCTAATCACTCTCAAAGGCTCAAGGAAGACTTGGAGAGAAAGAAGGAGAAAGGAGGAGGAGAAGAGAAGAGGAAATCGGTGGAGAGCTAGAGAGATTAGTGAGTTTGAACTTGTTTTGCTTTTGTTTTGTGGATTTGAGACTTGGATATTGTGAACCCCTTTGATTTGAATGCAATTTAGCTTTGATTTGAGATTGATGATTAAGATTTGCTTGCTTTGCCATTTGATTGCTTTTTACTCTTACTTGATGGAGTAGATTCCATAGTCTTGGGCTATGGGGGAATCCCCTAGCTAGGATTGGGTGTGAACCCCCAATTCCATAGCCTTGAGTGCTTGATCTATGAATCCTCTCTACATTGAGCTTCAATTCTCTTGTGAGAACAAGGGATCTAGGGCTCGTGGTTGGTAAGAGTAAGCGAAAGCAATCTCGAGCCCATCACTAGACCTAGCATCGAAGAAAAGTAAAAACTCCCTAAGGTCGAAGTGTAGAGTGGAGGGATCGGAGGCAAACAACCTCGATCTCCTAAGGATCAACACTTATTGGTTGAATTGGGGTGGAATCACCCAAGTCTAGATAGGGGAGAAACCCAAAAACCCAAGACCGATCTACCAAATTTGCCTAGTTCGAGTTACCCAGTACATCGGGCCTGACGTCCCCTGTGTCGGTCCCGGCCAATTCTCCTCGATCCAACCTCAGACCGAAGTGACCAGTGTCGGTCCGAGGTGTTCTCTTTGATTTTCCTTGTTTTTGCCTTTCTTTTACCTCTTTTTAGTCTTTTTGGCACTACTACAAAAACGATAATATACGCCGGGCGCATACTCAAATATACTCCAAAATAGATCCGGCATATAGAATTTTGGTGTATATAGTCCTTTAGTCATATACACCGGATTTAAAATTTTCAAGCCCGGTTTATATACTCTTGAAAATTTTCATTTCCTTTTCGTTTTGTAAAAGACATCCGGAGTATAAAGGTGGTATATACCCCAGATATATAAAAATCCGGTTTATAAACTAGTAAAATATCCGGCATATATGGATAAGTAATATACCTCGGACATGCTCAGGTCCGGGGTATTTAGTCCATTTGAAATTTAAAAAAAAAAACTGCACTTGTTGAATAATGATACTCGATAAAAACATTTACTCAAAGAAATCTAAAAAACATTCACAATACTAGGCATTTCAAGTATGCTTGAAATCCCTCCATTCATTCACAAAGTTCAACAGATTCAATCACCAACACAAGATTTTCGTTCTCAAGGGCGTTAATTCTAATTTGAGAGATTGTCTTCAGTTTGTCATAACCTTTGGAAGTCTCTTGTAGTTGAACTGACAGCTCACTTATGGATGACCTCAAGTCCTGTAAATATTATAAATACCAAGATTTTGCTTAAACAACAAGAAAATAAAATGTAACTTCAAAGAACACAAATCCTAGGATATTGAAGGGTTAGTGTGTGAGGGGAACTCACAGACAACACGCTTAACATAGAAGAATAGTTATGCAACAGCCTAAAACAAACATGCATAAAATCATAATTATTAAATATGCCATACATTTTACAACCTCTACATAAAAGGAAATTTTTGGTAGGATATATAACCTCCATACCAATATCTGAAGTTCGACATAGAAACCCCATACCATTTGAATGGTTCAGTAGATATACTTTTGAAGTCCTTTAAAACAACAGCTGAAACTAAAGCAAAGAATGTTATCTACCTCTAATTTTGAAACATACTCTTCAGATATAAGCTGATCTCTAGCAAGCATAGCATCCTCTTTTGCATGCAGAGTTCTTCGTGTAGCTAACAACACAGAATCAAAAAGGAAGAAGTTTAGATATGCAGTAGAATTGAGAGCATAAGAATGAGTAAGACACAGGGGAAAAGAATTTTGTTTTATCTCTAGAGGAACATTAATCTACATGATGGAAGTCCGAATTGATTATTAATTATCCAAAGCATACTCTCAAAAGTGGTTCTAGCAAATTGAGGTAATGATGAACTATGGGATAATTAGTGGTACGGGGAGAGTACAACTGAATAAAGATAAACTCCTATTGGTAAAGACAAATTACAGTGTTCCTTATAACAAGTATCATTTGACTTCAGAGCAATACGTGAAATAAATGAAACAGGAAAGTAATTACCGGCACTTCTGTAGTGTATTACAATAAATCTCAATGCATTTCTGCCAAACATAACGCGGGGTTTCCAAACTTGATAAAAGATATAAAAACAATTAACAAATTTAGAATCTAAGAAAATCAAACATAATGGCGCTTATTCCTAGTTTCCTACTACCCAACAAAAAAGGACATGTAGTGGGTAAAGCCACAAAAGGTGCCACAGAAGGTAATACTACCTTCACATTTTCTTCCCTGGCTTGTATATTCTGTTGTTTAGCTAAGTCATAAACATCATCCAGGTTCTGTTGGCTTAAAGATCTCTTGTTCCAACTCCACAATCTGAAACAGCAAAATGAATAACATCTCAGGTTACAGCATACAACTACAAAAATGAATAATTAACAAGAGTTAGAACCAAAAAGAAGAGAGGATTTAATTTTAGAAACCCCCGGAAGGAACCTGATCTTGCAAATGTTTAATCACGAGAATAGCTTCAGACTCCCTAGAAGATAAGTTTTTGTCCCATCCATATGCCGGATTGTTGAAACCATTGCAGGAGTAGTTATGATCGTTCAGACTGCCTTCATTCAGATTTCTCGTCAAGCAATCAACTTGGACTTCATGTATGATACTATGTAAGCAATTATATAAAGGTTAATATGGCATGTTCTACTTTGCCTCAAAAATCAATGGTGAACCGAACGTGCAGTGTGTTAAAACCTAGGTTACAAGCTTCAGGAATAACTCTTCCTATGCTGTTTGCAGCTCTTTTAATTCGTTTCCATCCTATCAAAATTATAGCCAGAATGAAACAGACTGAATCCAATAATAGGTTTAGAGAAATCAGAAAAGCAAATTACAAACCACGTGAGCATTTTTCTTTTTTAAGGGAGACTATCTTCAAATGAATCTGGTTGGTTGTTGTCTTGAAAGCCATGCGCTCCAGAAGATGTTGTTTGTATGTTGTTTGTCGAACCAAAAGATATTGGTCCCTCATAAATTGAACCACAAACAACATACAAACCAATAGAAGCTACAGGGTTTTGAAGTAGAAAGTATATCAAATCCATAGGATGATTGCTACAAAAGTTGATTCCTATCACATATCACTACATCTTTCTCAAACCTCGTATTAAAATTAATCAAAAAAAGGCCAAACCCCTAGATTTCTTATATTGAATCAACTAGTGAAATCAAATGTAAAACCTAAAATTTTTAATCAAAATTTACACAGCCCAATAGACAGAATTTCAGATTTGTAATGGAAACGTAAATTACCTTGAATTATGTAGAGGATTGCTTGAATTTCTAATTGAAGAACCCACACAAATTTTGAGGACTATGATATCCTACTTTAGTAGTTCGCGAGAAAGTTGGAAGTTTCAAATCGAATCGAAAAGCACCAGATGAGCGAAACTGAAGAGGAGCAGATCTGGAGAGAGCAACATCGCTTGAGAAGTAGCGCAAAGCAGTTCGCAAGTCTTCTATGAACTGCGGGAGCAGCAGTTCGATAGGCGAAGAAGGTTTTTATTGGATAAATTTTTATGCTTTATTTTTAATCGATCAAATACCCCGGTTTTGAAAATATCCGGAGTATTTTCCTTGACTATATACACCGGGCGTGTTATATACGGGGTATTTGCTCAATATTTAGTACTTTTAGTCGATCTTATACACCACATATGTTATGCACCAGGGGTATAAAGATATTTTTGATTTTTTTCCCACTTTATACCTCATAATTTAGACGCCAGGCGTATATGTTGTGGCGTATTTTCCCAATTTTGTAGTAGTGTGGTGCACTCAACGCACGAACTCCCGTGTGTTCGACACCCTACCTCTTTTACTACAATTGGGGTTCGGTTTATAAATTTAAATTTTGAGACCCTCCGATCCGGAACCCATCAGAATTTTGGCGCCGTTGCCGGGGAGTTCTACTTGTTTGAGGTACCATCTTTTGTTGAGTCTTTGATTTGGTAGTGATTTGGGTGAGGGACTAGCCCAAACCCCTTGTTTGTTTTGATTCGGTTTTTGTTTGTGTCTTTGGTGTTAAGTGTATGCGAGCTCGTTCCACCCGAGGAACACTTGAGTTCGACTTTGTGTGTGATCCGGAGAGCATTATCAAACAAACCCGAAAGAAGGAAAGAATGGCGGACCAAGCACAACGTGATGAGGAGGTTGATAGGATGAGGGCCGACATGGCTCGAATGCAACTTGAGATGGCGAACCGAGATGCCGAAGCTAGAAGAGAGCGTGAGCAAAGGATGAGATTGGAGGCTCAAATCAACACTCAACCCCGGAATGCACGTCAATATATGCATCCGGAGTTGAAGGTGCCGGAACCGGCCATTGTCTTGCCGGAGGTGTCAAAGAACTTTGAGATCAAAACTCAATTCATCTCACTCATCAAGAGGGACCAATTTCAAGGGAGACCGAATGAGTGCCCGATCGAGCATGTGAAGCAATTCAAGGATCTATGTGAGACCATCTCGACGGATGATGAGACGCTTGAGTACGTGCTACTCAAGGCCTTCAAGTGGTCGTTGGGAGGCAAGGCATTGCATTAGTCGGAGAGCCAAGCACCTCGATCCATCACATCATGGAGGGCTCTTAACGAAGCATTCTTGATGAAGTTCTTTCCGCCAACCAATACAACGAAGCTTAGAAGGAAGATAGCAAGCTTCCAACAAGGAGCCCATGAGCCACTCTTTGAGGCTTGGGATCGGTTCAAGGAAATGTTGAGGCAATGTCCAACGCATGGGCAACAACCTTATGTTCTTCAAGACATATTTTTCCAAGGAATCAACCCCGCCACCAAGGACAAGTTGAACCTTCACACCGATTGTGGGTTCATTGATTTGCCACCGGAGCAAGCTTGGGAGTTGCTAGACAAACTCTCCGACTACGAAGCCATGTACGGAGTGAGTCATGTCAACAAGGAGGCAAGAGCCCAAGGAGATGGTGAAGAGACTCTACGACCCAAAGAGTGAAGAGGTGGATAAAGATGTGAAGATCCAATTCCTTGAGGATGACTTGAACAAGATGAGGAGGAAGATGAGTCATCTCCAACAAACCACAAGAGCATGTGAAGAATGTGGTTCTTTGAAGCATGGAGCCCAAGAGTGTCCCAATGAGCGCCAAGTTCGTTTGGCCGAGCAAATCGAGGAGGCACATTATGTTCAAAGAAACTTTGGAGGAAGAACCAACTTCAACAATGGAGGAAATGGAAGGTGGAACCAAGGCCAAGCTAATGGCTACAACAACACCTTCAATCAAAACGAGCCAAGGGCCCAACCACCACCATACCGACCTCCGGGATTCTATAAGCAAACACCACCATGGACTCAGACTTGAAGAATCAATTCACCAATATGGAGAGAAGATTCGATGACATGGGCACCCAATTCAAAGAGTTTGGTGTATGGAGAAGGCAAGCTGGACAACCAATTTGTTCACATGGCGAATCAACTTCCAGAGAGGAAGGGAGACTCCTGGGCCGACCCGAGGAGAATCCCCGTGCCCCACAACTACAAAACGAAGTTCGAGCCATAGGATTAAGGAGTGGACGGAGTTTGCCCGAGCCACAAGTTCCAAGGACAAG